>CATIUR010000006.1:47475000-48675000 GCA_949592205.1 Helichrysum umbraculigerum | reverse complement strand
AATCTTGTGGTGATGTATTAATTTATGGTTAAAATGTTTGCGTTTGTTTTATGTTAATCGTTCATCTATTGTTCGGTAAAACATTAATGAACAAACACAAACAAACTCCGATTATATTTCATTCGACTAACTTACCGAAACAATGTTAATTAGTTACATGTGACGTTAAAAGGTTATTGACGTGTGATTTAACGTATTAATCATCTTTTACATATTAGACTAGTTTATAATCTTTTAATAAAATTCTTTTCAAGTCTCAATAGTTTGAAAATATATTTCTAAAATACAACGGTTTAGTTCTTCGAAACAAAGCGTTAAAAAATCCTTTATGTTTTGGACAAGATATGTCGACAATAACTTAGACCAAAATCACCCAAATAATAATATAAATTAAAAAAACTAAAACGATAAACAAGGTAAATATTTAAGTGAAAATTTTTAATAGAATATAAGTAATAGAAAGAAACAAAACAGAAAGAAACGTACAAAATGTGAAAAAAGCACCTAATGATTATCTAGGAGTTGTAATTTAAAGAGAGAAAAGGTAAGAAAAACATAATAATTATTTCGTAATCAGTGAAAGATTTTAATGCTTAGTCAAAATGGTATGGTGAATAATCTAAATGGTATATTTAGTGCAAGTGTGCAAACCTATATATTTAATATTTAATTTAATGAGATTGACCATATAACATTTTGATCGACTAGTTCTTCACATATCGTTAAACCAAATGCACTTTTTATTTTAGCTATCTTATATATGTCTAACGAAAGAAAACAAATCATTACATATATGGAAAACATTATCATTTTACATACTCGTGTACATATATAGACCTTAAAACGTAGTTAACTAATAATATTTATCAATAATCATGAAAAAGCATAATCTTAAAATCTTATAGTACATAATACTTACATGGATTCAATTGCCGTAAACTTTATTAAAGTATGCAAAAGATACTTCATTTTTAATCGTGACTTATGAAGAGAAGGACAAATGTAGTCACGATTCAGATACAAAACTGTTTTCTAATAAAAGTACAAGAATACATGAAAATGGATCATGCTCTCTTTCTCAAATAGACAAGTAGCATTACATCAATCAAACTTTCTAAACATGAAATCAGGGGGGAAAAACCCACTTTTTTTCCTCAAAGAAACATACAAGAGTGATATTGGTTCGGCTCATCGACATAATACATATGAATGTTAAACTTTATGAGCCAGACCAATATCACGCCATGTCTATCTCTTTGTCAACGACTTCATGATATACAAGAAGCAATATTTGATGATTTCGAGAGGTGGTCCTTACTCCCTTTTATAGGCAGTATCGTAGGTTAAATTCAAGCTTGTGATTGTTACGTTACAACTAATTAACAAGGACAAAAAGATGCTTATGTATTATTATATTATATATATTTACAAAATCCAAAAGATTAGTAAGAATGAAACAATCAATGATCGTGGTTCAAGGTCTGCGAATCCACCTACTATTTTCGATAATAATTATTTATTTATATCCACTTTAAACTATTAAGTTGTCACTTCACAATCTATGATAGATTCTTGACTTGGCAAATTAAGAAATATTATTAACCTTAAAATTAGACTAGAATCCGATGGCGGCTTATGGAAAAAAAATAATATAATTATTATAATATACTACATCAGTAATATTGTTTACATAATATATCTGAATATATTCAATATTCAATAAGTGAAAAATATTGTAAACTCCGTAAATCTAGATTAAATCATTATTGCGTGGTTTGTCATATTTTTGTATAAATATTTATATCATAGTTTGTACCATGAGACGTTCAATTATATTATAGGTTAGATTGTAACTATTAAATTTTTAACATCCGGTCTAATATTAATACGAAGACATAGAGTAAGGCTTAAAAAATAATTTTTGGACATGATCACTCTTAAGTTTGTAAAATACACGATCACCATTAATCATCATTTGCACCGACGACGGGCGATGGTTGATTCAATGGAAATTATATATCAATATTTAAGATTGAGAATATATAATCCTTCGGATATATGACGATGACAATAATAATTATAAAATGGCATTACAGGATGCAAATATATAAATTTAATATGTTCATTAGTAGATGATCATATAAATAGTAAACATACACAGTGGTGTTGTGATGTTTTATTTTTGAAAGTAGTTGAAAATACTGAAAAGGTGTATCATTATAGAAAATTTGGAGTCTGAAATCAGAAGGTATGCTTATGTGATCAAACATAAAAAAATATATATATATCTTTATCAATTTATAGGTGTCAATGTATGGTGAATTTCAACCATCTCTATTTTTGAATTCATTGACTAATAGTTTAATCATTACTTAGTTCATTTAATTTCAATTTATATACAACAATAAACATAGAAAGTAATTATGAATGACACATGGACTCATGGAGTACTAAACATTATAACTGAATTGTTGATCGACACATATGATTTTAGTCATTTAGAGGCAGTATATTGTTACCACATAAGTTAGGGGGAACTTAAATAGTAATGTGTGTGTGTGTATATATATATATATATATATATATATATATATATATATATATATATATATATATATATAAATAAGGGAACGATCAAGAGGAAATCACTAATTTTAGGGGAAGGGAGAAGTGTCATATTCATCACGCATCATCTTAACTTTGTCAATGCAATTTTTTTAAAAAGTATTAATTTTTTAAGTAAATAATAATCAAAAGCGATGTTATAAAGAATATATTAACTGATGAAATTCATTTTAAAGGCATAATATTAGATGATGATTATTTAATTGATAAATTGTTAACATTCATCATTATAAATGTTAACTTAAAATTCTTTACGATGAATGTTGAAAAAAATTAGCATTTTCACAAATATTTTTAATTTTAACATTTATCATAATGAGTTTTAACTAACATTCACCTCGATATATATTAACGATTTTGAATATAATATTCATTAATTGATGTTGTAAACTACAAAAAGAATTTATCAAGGAAGATTAACATTCATAGCATAGATTCTTATCAACATTGATTAATTTTCACTTTTTATTTTTTGACATTTGTATTGATGAAAATTATGATGCATCATGATGAATATTACACTTCCTCATTCCCCCCAAAAAAGTGATTCCCCATGGATCATCTCAATATATATATATAGGGTAGAGTTTGAATGAGAACACCTTAAAAATAAGAACGGTTAAGAACACCTCATAAAGGCACAACTAGCAAACAAATTCATTATATTCACACTCATACATCTCAAATATGTGTAGAAAAATAGATGTGAACTTTCAAAAATGCACAAAAAAATGAAAAAACAATTGATGCATAATTATAGTGATAATCGTGCATCAATTATTTTTTTGATTTTTGTGCATTTTTACAAGTGTACATTTATTTTTCTTTGCATATTTGAGATGTACGAATGTTAATCTAACTATTCTATCAAAAGTAATTGTGCATTTGAAGCGTTTTTAGCTGTTTTTATTTTTAAGGTGTTCTCATTTGATCCAAATTATATATATATATATATATATATATATATATATATATATATTATATATATAATGCGTGTCTAATAAAGTTTCACATTCATCATTTATTCCACAGAAAAACATTACATATATTAATATTAATATTAAAATTAGCTAATATTAGTTTGGATGGAACATGAAAGGATTTTATATTAATGGCATTTTAATAAATTGATTTAATATTTAGACTTTAAATGGGATGAATGAATTCTTACATGGCATACTTAACCTTAGATAATTCACCAAATAATGCTACATCATCTCCTAACTTATAAAAAAAACATCAACATAGATTAAAGGGTAAGACAATCTTACCTATATATATATATATATATATATACACACTAATTGAGTTTCCCCCTAGCTTATGTGGCAACTATCTAATGCTTCTAAACATTGAAAATCTTATGTGTCAATACACCATTAAATTACAATTTCTAATGTTTCATGTCATATTCATCTCTCTTTCTATGGTACAAGATTTAATGAACTTAATGATGATTATTGAATAATCTATCATTGGATTTATTAAGTGTGATGGTTGAAATTCACCATACTTTAATTGTCTAAAAGCCGATGATTTCTTTTTGTGTTCAACACGTGAGTCTACAATTAGATTTCGGCTTTTGAATATTCTTTAATAATAGACACTTAATGGTATGTTTAGTTACATTTGAATATACATTTCAACACATTGTATCTATAAATTTTGATATTTATATATTCATATGCCAATGTGTAACACCCTGTTTCTGTGCCTGGAAATAAACTGTATTTTAATAAGTGTGGTTGGTTTATTTAAGAATAAACAAGTAAAAGAGCCTCAGTTTTAATTGTGACAAGTAAAATATTGTTTGTTTTAAAAAGTTAAAGTTGATGGTAAAATAAAAGTACTTTGACTTACGGGTATTTTCGGGTTCCAGACAATAGGTTAAGAACGGGTATAATTTATACATAATAAAAGTGGGCGGTGGAATTCTCTGGATCAATTGTTACCTACCATTTCTTCTTTGTTTTCTTAAAAACTCTCTCAAGTTCTTCATCCACAAATTCAAAAGAAAAATCAAGAACAAAAAATTATTGTGTTTAAATCTTGTTGAAGAAATTTGAGTTTCATCATCATCTCTATCATCTTCCTCATTGAATTGTAAGTTTCTTTTGTGTTCTTGAGCTTATTTTGTAGAAATGGGGAAAATGATGAACATATGTGATTATGTGAAATTGATGCTAGATATTAGTTACAACATGATTAGATAACGATTTTACATGATCATATGATGATTGAATGTTAGAAATGGTTAGTGTTCTTCATTTAGTTCATAGGTTAGGGTTTGATGATTTTGATTGGTTTGATAGTGATGCATGAGTTAGATTGTTGTTAGAAAGTGTTTGTTGTTGTTATTACATGTTTATGGTCGAAGTTATGGTCATTTTTTTTTTGTGTAATTTCATGTTTGTAATATGATTTTGGTAAAATGGAGTTTTGGTTTCGGAGTTGGTTTGAAGCTGAAGTGCAGGTCGTTTTTAAGCTTGCGAACGCGATCCCAGCTATGAACCCGGATCGCGTTCCATTGTGTAATCTCATTTCGAACGGATTTTGTTCTTGCGAACGCGATCCTGCCACCTTTCCCGGATCGCGTTTCGTAGTGTAAAACGGTGACAGAATTATTTTCAAAGGGGAACGCGATCCCACCAATGTTTTCCGGATCGCGTTTGCATGAATTATTTTGAAGGATTTTGTAAATTTTGAAAATGCATAGTGTTTAGAAGATGGTGTTTTTAGTGGCACTTATGGTTGACATTCCTTTTGTGGCACTTAAACGGTAATTTAGTGGCACTTTTTATTAAAAGAAATACATAATAATGTGAACGATTTTAAGGGGTTTCGGGGCTTAATGAAAGAGTTTAAAGTCAATTGGGTATTGTATATGATATTGCTTTAGTGGCACTTCCGTGACATTTTAGTGGCACTTTATGCTTAGAAATATATGTTTTGAAATATATGAATTTGTATTGGTATAAGATATACATTGATGAGGCGAGATACTGACTTGGTTATTATTTGTTTATTCAGATAAGCGGGCGGCAACTCAGTAATATAAGACCACTGAGTTGAAGATCTTGACTATCGGTGAGTGGAATTGTAGTCCTCGGTTTCACCCAGTTGTAACGGGTTCGGTTACAACGGGTAACCATGATTGTTTATATCAGTAGGTTGTTGTTATTGGTCGTACCGGTACCAGTCTTGTCTGTTTGTTTATATTACTGAATATATGTGTTGTTGTGTGATTGTTGTTGAATTGTTGTTTAGTTGATAACAGTTGTGAACTGTTGCTTGTTGTTGTGTGCTTTTGCATTGTGAATGCAATATGGTTGTTTTCAGAGGTCAACTGTTGTTGGTTGGGTTTGGGTACTACTGTGTAGTTGTCGAGGTTTCTTTGAGACACATAGTTGAGAACAAGCCTAGTCAGTGAAGGTAGTACTCAAGCTATCGGTTGATTACTGGGAATGGCGTAGCGCCCAGTAGTCGTGGTTTCTGGGTTGGGTGGATACCAGGAACCGCCGGTCCTCTTGACGTTATGTGCTTATGTGTTTAATTGTTGTTGTTGCTTAGTTGTAAGACTTGTTATGAGTGGGTTGAACCGTCGGTTACGGTTCCATTCACTTAGCATTGGCTAATCCCTCGTTGTTTAATGTTTTGCAGACTGTGGTTAGTTGATGTAGATGTTCGGGTTGTAGATGATGACTGGAAGTTTGACTAAAGCTCGGCGCAACTCTGATCTTTTGTAGATGTCTTTTGGAAACATTTTATATAAGGCCCGTTTTGTGTTAATATGGGTTGTAACTAGTATGGCTGTAAATACTTAACTAATGTTGTCATATTTTGGTCGTCGTTAAACTTGGCAACATTATAACTTTAGAAAAAGGCCTTTGACGTGTTCAATTGGCGATTTTGATGTAATTAACGGATAGTATATTTGGGGGACGCGCTTCCACTTGTTTTATAATATTAAAAAGATATGTTTTGGTTTGCGTAAGGACCGGGCCTTACAAGTTGGTATCAGAGCATAGGTTTGGGTGAATTGGGCATTTGCGAATGTTCAATCCCAAATCTATTTGGTGTTAGTCAAACTTTTCGGTTTGTGGGATTAGCTTTTGGTTGGGGATTGGTTAGTATAGGTGATACTAACGATTAACAAGTTGCAAGTTGTGTTTGATTGTGAGTACAGGAATGGCAGATGATGAGAATACGACTCCCAATAATGCTGCTAGAACTGAGCTTCCACCTCCAGAAATTAATAATGTTAATCAGGGTGGTACTTCGAATGTTCATCAAGATGAAACTAATCAAGATGATTATGTGTTGCAATTGGAAGATGATGTGATAAGGCTCAAAAAGATAGAACAGTTGTATTTGGAGTTACAATCTAGGATAGCTCAGCAAGCTTATCAGTCTCCTCCTCCACAACAGCAGAATAGGTTGTGTTCATTTAAGACTTTTAAGGCGTGTGGACCCAAAGACTTTGAGGGAGGTAATGATCCGATGGTGACACTGAACTGGTTAAGGGACACCGAGAGAAAATTTGATGTGTGTCAGTGTGAAGATGAGTTAAGAGTTAAGTATGCGGTTCAGCTATTGAAAGGTCAAGCTACGAACTGGTGGGATTCTGCGACTGCACAAATGACACCGGAGCAGAGATCTAGAATTACTTGGGCTGAGTTTCATAGAGAGATTAGTAAACAATTCTGCTCTGAGTTTGATATGATTAGACTTAGGCAGTAGTTTTTGGATTTGGAGTTTTCTGAGAAAATGACAATGGATGAACTTATCAATCAATTCACTGATAAGTTAAGATTTGTTCAGCAATGGGTTCCGGACGAGAGGACTAGGATTACCCATTTTGTTAAGACTTTACCCCCACAGTACCGGACATCAGTGAGGTTGGCACGTTCTTTGACCGAGGCTTTTGAGTTAGCTAGGTCGGTGCATAGTGACAATCAAGCATGGGAGAAGTCGGGTAAGAATAAGTTGGTGCAACAATCTAAGAGTGGTACTACTGGAAGTAAGAGTCAGAATCGGAGGATTGAGTTTAGCGAGGGCTCAGTGGGTAGTGATCCAAACCCTTGGTGTGCCACTTGTAGGTCGAGGCATTCGGGTCCATGTACTCCTCAAACATTAAGGTGCATTAAGTGTGGAGCATTGGGGCATGGTAGTAGAGATTGTACTTTTCCTCAGTCTGTGTGTTGGAACTGCAAGAAAGAGGGTCATCGGGCAGGTCAATGTCCGGAATATGTTAGACAAGGTTCGGGTTTAGCTGGAAGTTCGGGTTCTGGTTCGGGTTCTGCATCATCAATTGGACAAAAGAGAAAGATGGCGCCTCCACGAGCTTTTCATATGACAGTGGGAGATCAAATGACAGTGGGGGAATTGCTCGAAGTGAATAACCAAGGTAGATTCTATAATTACTTTGATGTAATATAGTTTATAGTATTGTATGCCTATGTGTGATTGTAGCGTTTGGTCTATTATGTGTGGGATTGGATTTCGGGGACGAAATCCTTTAAGGGGGGAAGATTTGTAACACCCTGTTTCTGGGCCTGGAAATAAACCGTATTTTAATAAGTGTGGTTGGTTTATTTAAGAATAAACAAGTAAAAGAGCCTCAGTTTTAATTGTGACAAGTAAAATATTGTTTGTTTTAAAAAGTTAAAGTTGATGGTAAAATAAAAGTACTTTGACTTACGGGTATTTTCGGGTTCCAGACAATAGGTTAAGAACGGGTATAATTTATACATAATAAAAGTGGGCGGTGGAATTCTCTGGATCAATTGTTACCTACCATTTCTTCTTTGTTTTCTTAAAAACTCTCTCAAGTTCTTCATCCACAAATTCAAAAGAAAAATCAAGAACAAAAAATTATTGTGTTTAAATCTTGTTGAAGAAATTTGAGTTTCATCATCATCTCTATCATCTTCCTCATTGAATTGTAAGTTTCTTTTGTGTTCTTGAGCTTATTTTGTAGAAATGGGGAAAATGATGAACATATGTGATTATGTGAAATTGATGCTAGATATTAGTTACAACATGATTAGATAACGATTTTACATGATCATATGATGATTGAATGCTAGAAATGGTTAGTGTTCTTCATTTAGTTCATAGGTTAGGGTTTGATGATTTTGATTGGTTTGATAGTGATGCATGAGTTAGATTGTTGTTAGAAAGTGTTTGTTGTTGTTATTACATGTTTATGGTCGAAGTTATGGTCATTTTTTTGTGTAATTTCATGTTTGTAATCTGATTTTGGTAAAATGGAGTTTTGGTTTCGGAGTTGGTTTGAAGCTGAAGTGCAGGTCGTTTTTAAGCTTGCGAACGCGATCCCAGCTATGAACCCGGATCGCGTTCGATTGTGTAATCTCATTTCAAACGGATTTTGTTCTTGCGAACGCGATCCTGCCACCTTTCCCGGATCGCGTTTCGTAGTGTAAAACGGTGACAGAATTATTTTCAAAGGGGAACGCGATCCCACCAATGTTTTCCGGATCGCGTTTGCATGAATTATTTTGAAGGATTTTGTAAATTTTGAAAATGCATAAGTGTTTAGAAGATGGTGTTTTTAGTGGCACTTATGGTTGACATTCCTTTTGTGGCACTTAAACGGTAATTTAGTGGCACTTTTTATTAAAAGAAATACATAATAATGTGAACGATTTTAAGGGGTTTCGGGGCTTAATGAAAGAGTTTAAAGTCAATTGGGTATTGTATATGATATTGCTTTAGTGGCACTTCCGTGACATTTTAGTGGCACTTTATGCTTAGAAATATATGTTTTGAAATATATGAATTTGTATTGGTATAAGATATACATTGATGAGGCGAGATACTGACTTGGTTATTATTTGTTTATTCAGATAAGCGGGCGGCAACTCAGTAATATAAGACCACTGAGTTGAAGATCTTGACTATCGGTGAGTGGAATTGTAGTCCTCGGTTTCACCCAGTTGTAACGGGTTCGGTTACAACGGGTAACCATGATTGTTTATATCAGTAGGTTGTTGTTATTGGTCGTACCGGTACCAGTCTTGTCTGTTTGTTTATATTACTGAATATATGTGTTGTTGTGTGATTGTTGTTGAATTGTTGTTTAGTTGATAACAGTTGTGAACTGTTGCTTGTTGTTGTGTGCTTTTGCATTGTGAATGCAATATGGTTGTTTTCAGAGGTCAACTGTTGTTGGTTGGGTTTGGGTACTACTGTGTAGTTGTCGAGGTTTCTTTGAGACACATAGTTGAGAACAAGCCTAGTCAGTGAAGGTAGTACTCAAGCTATCGGTTGATTACTGGGAATGGCGTAGCGCCCAGTAGTCGTGGTTTCTGGGTTGGGTGGATACCAGGAACCGCCGGTCCTCTTGACGTTATGTGCTTATGTGTTTAATTGTTGTTGTTGCTTAGTTGTAAGACTTGTTATGAGTGGGTTGAACCGTCGGTTACGGTTCCATTCACTTAGCATTGGCTAATCCCTCGTTGTTTAATGTTTTGCAGACTGTGGTTAGTTGATGTAGATGTTCGGGTTGTAGATGATGACTGGAAGTTTGACTAAAGCTCGGCGCAACTCTGATCTTTTGTAGATGTCTTTTGGAAACATTTTATATAAGGCCCGTTTTGTGTTAATATGGGTTGTAACTAGTATGGCTGTAAATACTTAACTAATGTTGTCATATTTTGGTCGTCGTTAAACTTGGCAACATTATAACTTTAGAAAAAGGCCTTTGACGTGTTCAATTGGCGATTTTGATGTAATTAACGGATAGTATATTTGGGGGACACGCTTCCACTTGTTTTATAATATTAAAAAGATATGTTTTGGTTTGCGTAAGGACCGGGCCTTACAAGTTGGTATCAGAGCATAGGTTTGGGTGAATTGGGCATTTGCGAATGTTCAATCCCAAATCTATTTGGTGTTAGTCAAACTTTTCGGTTTGTGGGATTAGCTTTTGGTTGGGGATTGGTTAGTATAGGTGATACTAACGATTAACAAGTTGCAAGTTGTGTTTGATTGTGAGTACAGGAATGGCAGATGATGAGAATACGACTCCCAATAATGCTGCTAGAACTGAGCTTCCACCTCCAGAAATTAATAATGTTAATCAGGGTGGTACTTCGAATGTTCATCAAGATGAAACTAATCAAGATGATTATGTGTTGCAATTGGAAGATGATGTGATAAGGCTCAAAAAGATAGAACAGTTGTATTTGGAGTTACAATCTAGGATAGCTCAGCAAGCTTATCAGTCTCCTCCTCCACAACAGCAGAATAGGTTGTGTTCATTTAAGACTTTTAAGGCGTGTGGACCCAAAGACTTTGAGGGAGGTAATGATCCGATGGTGACACTGAACTGGTTAAGGGACACCGAGAGAAAATTTGATGTGTGTCAGTGTGAAGATGAGTTAAGAGTTAAGTATGCGGTTCAGCTATTGAAAGGTCAAGCTACGAACTGGTGGGATTCTGCGACTGCACAAATGACACCGGAGCAGAGATCTAGAATTACTTGGGCTGAGTTTCATAGAGAGATTAGTAAACAATTCTGCTCTGAGTTTGATATGATTAGACTTAGGCAGGAGTTTTTGGATTTGGAGTTTTCTGAGAAAATGACAATGGATGAACTTATCAATCAATTCACTGATAAGTTAAGATTTGTTCAGCAATGGGTTCCGGACGAGAGGACTAGGATTACCCATTTTGTTAAGACTTTACCCCCACAGTACCGGACATCAGTGAGGTTGGCACGTTCTTTGACCGAGGCTTTTGAGTTAGCTAGGTCGGTGCATAGTGACAATCAAGCATGGGAGAAGTCGGGTAAGAATAAGTTGGTGCAACAATCTAAGAGTGGTACTACTGGAAGTAAGAGTCAGAATCGGAGGATTGAGTTTAGCGAGGGCTCGGTGGGTAGTGATCCAAACCCTTGGTGTGCCACTTGTAGGTCGAGGCATTCGGGTCCATGTACTCCTCAAACATTAAGGTGCATTAAGTGTGGAGCATTGGGGCATGGTAGTAGAGATTGTACTTTTCCTCAGTCTGTGTGTTGGAACTGCAAGAAAGAGGGTCATCGGGCAGGTCAATGTCCGGAATATGTTAGACAAGGTTCGGGTTTAGCTGGAAGTTCGGGTTCTGGTTCGGGTTCTGCATCATCAATTGGACAAAAGAGAAAGATGGCGCCTCCACGAGCTTTTCATATGACAGTGGGAGATCAAATGACAGTGGGGGAATTGCTCGAAGTGAATAACCAAGGTAGATTCTATAATTACTTTGATGTAATATAGTTTATAGTATTGTATGCCCATGTGTGATTGTAGCGTTTGGTCTATTATGTGTGGGATTGGATTTCGGGGACGAAATCCTTTAAGGTGGGAAGATTTGTAACACCCTGTTTCTGGGCCTGGAAATAAACTGTATTTTAATAAGTGTGGTTGGTTTATTTAAGAATAAACAAGTAAAAGAGCCTCAGTTTTAATTGTGACAAGTAAAATATTGTTTGTTTTAAAAAGTTAAAGTTGATGGTAAAATAAAAGTACTTTGACTTACGGGTATTTTCAGGTTCCAGACAATAGGTTAAGAACGGGTATAATTTATACATAATAAAAGTGGGCGGTGGAATTCTCTGGATCAATTGTTACCTACCATTTCTTCTTTGTTTTCTTAAAAACTCTCTCAAGTTCTTCATCCACAAATTCAAAAGAAAAATCAAGAACAAAAAATTATTGTGTTTAAATCTTGTTGAAGAAATTTGAGTTTCATCATCATCTCTATCATCTTCCTCATTGAATTGTAAGTTTCTTTTGTGTTCTTGAGCTTATTTTGTAGAAATGGGGAAAATGATGAACATATGTGATTATGTGAAATTGATGCTAGATATTGGTTACAACATGATTAGATAACGATTTTACATGATCATATGATGATTGAATGCTAGAAATGGTTAGTGTTCTTCATTTAGTTCATAGGTTAGGGTTTGATGATTTTGATTGGTTTGATAGTGATGCATGAGTTAGATTGTTGTTAGAAAGTGTTTGTTGTTGTTATTACATGTTTATGGTCGAAGTTATGGTCATTTTTTTTGTGTAATTTCATGTTTGTAATATGATTTTGGTAAAATGGAGTTTTGGTTTCGGAGTTGGTTTGAAGCTGAAGTGCAGGTCGTTTTTAAGCTTGCGAACGCGATCCCAGTTATGAACCCGGATCGCGTTCCATTGTGTAATCTCATTTCAAACGGATTTTGTTCTTGCGAACGCGATCCTGCCACCTTTCCCGGATCGCGTTTCGTAGTGTAAAACGGTGACAGAATTATTTTCAAAGGGGAACGCGATCCCACCAATGTTTTCCGGATCGCGTTTGCATGAATTATTTTGAAGGATTTTGTAAATTTTGAAAATGCATAAGTGTTTAGAAGATGGTGTTTTTAGTGGCACTTATGGTTGACATTCCTTTTGTGGCACTTAAACGGTAATTTAGTGGCACTTTTTATTAAAAGAAATACATAATAATGTGAACGATTTTAAGGGGTTTCGGGGCTTAATGAAAGAGTTTAAAGTCAATTGGGTATTGTATATGATATTGCTTTAGTGGCACTTCCGTGACATTTTAATGGCACTTTATGCTTAGAAATATATGTTTTGAAATATATGAATTTGTATTGGTATAAGATATACATTGATGAGGCGAGATACTGACTTGGTTATTATTTGTTTATTCAGATAAGCGGGCGGCAACTCAGTAATATAAGACCACTGAGTTGAAGATCTTGACTATCGGTGAGTGGAATTGTAGTCCTCGGTTTCACCCAGTTGTAACGGGTTCGGTTACAACGGGTAACCATGATTGTTTATATCAGTAGGTTGTTGTTATTGGTCGTACCGGTACCAGTCTTGTCTGTTTGTTTATATTACTGAATATATGTGTTGTTGTGTGATTGTTGTTGAATTGTTGTTTAGTTGATAACAGTTGTGAACTGTTGCTTGTTGTTGTGTGCTTTTGCATTGTGAATGCAATATGGTTGTTTTCAGAGGTCAACTGTTGTTGGTTGGGTTTGGGTACTACTGTGTAGTTGTCGAGGTTTCTTTGAGACACATAGTTGAGAACAAGCCTAGTCAGTGAAGGTAGTACTCAAGCTATCGGTTGATTACTGGGAATGGCGTAGCGCCCAGTAGTCGTGGTTTCTGGGTTGGGTGGATACCAGGAACCGCCGGTCCTCTTGACGTTATGTGCTTATGTGTTTAATTGTTGTTGTTGCTTAGTTGTAAGACTTGTTATGAGTGGGTTGAACCGTCGGTTACGGTTCCATTCACTTAGCATTGGCTAATCCCTCGTTGTTTAATGTTTTGCAGACTGTGGTTAGTTGATGTAGATGTTCGGGTTGTAGATGATGACTGGAAGTTTGACTAAAGCTCGGCGCAACTCTGATCTTTTGTAGATGTCTTTTGGAAACATTTTATATAAGGCCCGTTTTGTGTTAATATGGGTTGTAACTAGTATGGCTGTAAATACTTAACTAATGTTGTCATATTTTGGTCGTCGTTAAACTTGGCAACATTATAACTTTAGAAAAAGGCCTTTGACGTGTTCAATTGGCGATTTTGATGTAATTAACGGATAGTATATTTGGGGGACACGCTTCCACTTGTTTTATAATATTAAAAAGATATGTTTTGGTTTGCGTAAGGACCGGGCCTTACAAGTTGGTATCAGAGCATAGGTTTGGGTGAATTGGGCATTTGCGAATGTTCAATCCCAAATCTATTTGGTGTTAGTCAAACTTTTCGGTTTGTGGGATTAGCTTTTGGTTGGGGATTGGTTAGTATAGGTGATACTAACGATTAACAAGTTGCAAGTTGTGTTTGATTGTGAGTACAGGAATGGCAGATGATGAGAATACGACTCCCAATAATGCTGCTAGAACTGAGCTTCCACCTCCAGAAATTAATAATGTTAATCAGGGTGGTACTTCGAATGTTCATCAAGATGAAACTAATCAAGATGATTATGTGTTGCAATTGGAAGATGATGTGATAAGGCTCAAAAAGATAGAACAGTTGTATTTGGAGTTACAATCTAGGATAGCTCAGCAAGCTTATCAGTCTCCTCCTCCACAACAGCAGAATAGGTTGTGTTCATTTAAGACTTTTAAGGCGTGTGGACCCAAAGACTTTGAGGGAGGTAATGATCCGATGGTGACACTGAACTGGTTAAGGGACACCGAGAGAAAATTTGATGTGTGTCAGTGTGAAGATGAGTTAAGAGTTAAGTATGCGGTTCAGCTATTGAAAGGTCAAGCTACGAACTGGTGGGATTCTGCGACTGCACAAATGACACCGGAGCAGAGATCTAGAATTACTTGGGCTGAGTTTCATAGAGAGATTAGTAAACAATTCTGCTCTGAGTTTGATATGATTAGACTTAGGCAGGAGTTTTTGGATTTGGAGTTTTCTGAGAAAATGACAATGGATGAACTTATCAATCAATTCACTGATAAGTTAAGATTTGTTCAGCAATGGGTTCCGGACGAGAGGACTAGGATTACCCATTTTGTTAAGACTTTACCCCCACAGTACCGGACATCAGTGAGGTTGGCACGTTCTTTGACCGAGGCTTTTGAGTTAGCTAGGTCGGTGCATAGTGACAATCAAGCATGGGAGAAGTCGGGTAAGAATAAGTTGGTGCAACAATCTAAGAGTGGTACTACTGGAAGTAAGAGTCAGAATCGGAGGATTGAGTTTAGCGAGGGCTCGGTGGGTAGTGATCCAAACCCTTGGTGTGCCACTTGTAGGTCGAGGCATTCGGGTCCATGTACTCCTCAAACATTAAGGTGCATTAAGTGTGGAGCATTGGGGCATGGTAGTAGAGATTGTACTTTTCCTCAGTCTGTGTGTTGGAACTGCAAGAAAGAGGGTCATCGGGCAGGTCAATGTCCGGAATATGTTAGACAAGGTTCGGGTTTAGCTGGAAGTTCGGGTTCTGGTTCGGGTTCTGCATCATCAATTGGACAAAAGAGAAAGATGGCGCCTCCACGAGCTTTTCATATGACAGTGGGAGATCAAATGACAGTGGGGGAATTGCTCGAAGTGAATAACCAAGGTAGATTCTATAATTACTTTGATGTAATATAGTTTATAGTATTGTATGCCCATGTGTGATTGTAGCGTTTGGTCTATTATGTGTGGGATTGGATTTCGGGGACGAAATCCTTTAAGGTGGGAAGATTTGTAACACCCTGTTTCTGGGCCTGGAAATAAACTGTATTTTAATAAGTGTGGTTGGTTTATTTAAGAATAAACAAGTAAAAGAGCCTCAGTTTTAATTGTGACAAGTAAAATATTGTTTGTTTTAAAAAGTTAAAGTTGATGGTAAAATAAAAGTACTTTGACTTACGGGTATTTTCAGGTTCCAGACAATAGGTTAAGAACGGGTATAATTTATACATAATAAAAGTGGGCGGTGGAATTCTCTGGATCAATTGTTACCTACCATTTCTTCTTTGTTTTCTTAAAAACTCTCTCAAGTTCTTCATCCACAAATTCAAAAGAAAAATCAAGAACAAAAAATTATTGTGTTTAAATCTTGTTGAAGAAATTTGAGTTTCATCATCATCTCTATCATCTTCCTCATTGAATTGTAAGTTTCTTTTGTGTTCTTGAGCTTATTTTGTAGAAATGGGGAAAATGATGAACATATGTGATTATGTGAAATTGATGCTAGATATTGGTTACAACATGATTAGATAACGATTTTACATGATCATATGATGATTGAATGCTAGAAATGGTTAGTGTTCTTCATTTAGTTCATAGGTTAGGGTTTGATGATTTTGATTGGTTTGATAGTGATGCATGAGTTAGATTGTTGTTAGAAAGTGTTTGTTGTTGTTATTACATGTTTATGGTCGAAGTTATGGTCATTTTTTTTGTGTAATTTCATGTTTGTAATATGATTTTGGTAAAATGGAGTTTTGGTTTCGGAGTTGGTTTGAAGCTGAAGTGCAGGTCGTTTTTAAGCTTGCGAACGCGATCCCAGTTATGAACCCGGATCGCGTTCCATTGTGTAATCTCATTTCAAACGGATTTTGTTCTTGCGAACGCGATCCTGCCACCTTTCCCGGATCGCGTTTCGTAGTGTAAAACGGTGACAGAATTATTTTCAAAGGGGAACGCGATCCCACCAATGTTTTCCGGATCGCGTTTGCATGAATTATTTTGAAGGATTTTGTAAATTTTGAAAATGCATAAGTGTTTAGAAGATGGTGTTTTTAGTGGCACTTATGGTTGACATTCCTTTTGTGGCACTTAAACGGTAATTTAGTGGCACTTTTTATTAAAAGAAATACATAATAATGTGAACGATTTTAAGGGGTTTCGGGGCTTAATGAAAGAGTTTAAAGTCAATTGGGTATTGTATATGATATTGCTTTAGTGGCACTTCCGTGACATTTTAGTGGCACTTTATGCTTAGAAATATATGTTTTGAAATATATGAATTTGTATTGGTATAAGATATACATTGATGAGGCGAGATACTGACTTGGTTATTATTTGTTTATTCAGATAAGCGGGCGGCAACTCAGTAATATAAGACCACTGAGTTGAAGATCTTGACTATCGGTGAGTGGAATTGTAGTCCTCGGTTTCACCCAGTTGTAACGGGTTCGGTTACAACGGGTAACCATGATTGTTTATATCAGTAGGTTGTTGTTATTGGTCGTACCGGTACCAGTCTTGTCTGTTTGTTTATATTACTGAATATATGTGTTGTTGTGTGATTGTTGTTGAATTGTTGTTTAGTTGATAACAGTTGTGAACTGTTGCTTGTTGTTGTGTGCTTTTGCATTGTGAATGCAATATGGTTGTTTTCAGAGGTCAACTGTTGTTGGTTGGGTTTGGGTACTACTGTGTAGTTGTCGAGGTTTCTTTGAGACACATAGTTGAGAACAAGCCTAGTCAGTGAAGGTAGTACTCAAGCTATCGGTTGATTACTGGGAATGGCGTAGCGCCCAGTAGTCGTGGTTTCTGGGTTGGGTGGATACCAGGAACCGCCGGTCCTCTTGACGTTATGTGCTTATGTGTTTAATTGTTGTTGTTGCTTAGTTGTAAGACTTGTTATGAGTGGGTTGAACCGTCGGTTACGGTTCCATTCACTTAGCATTGGCTAATCCCTCGTTGTTTAATGTTTTGCAGACTGTGGTTAGTTGATGTAGATGTTCGGGTTGTAGATGATGACTGGAAGTTTGACTAAAGCTCGGCGCAACTCTGATCTTTTGTAGATGTCTTTTGGAAACATTTTATATAAGGCCCGTTTTGTGTTAATATGGGTTGTAACTAGTATGGCTGTAAATACTTAACTAATGTTGTCATATTTTGGTCGTCGTTAAACTTGGCAACATTATAACTTTAGAAAAAGGCCTTTGACGTGTTCAATTGGCGATTTTGATGTAATTAACGGATAGTATATTTGGGGGACACGCTTCCACTTGTTTTATAATATTAAAAAGATATGTTTTGGTTTGCGTAAGGACCGGGCCTTACAAGTTGGTATCAGAGCATAGGTTTGGGTGAATTGGGCATTTGCGAATGTTCAATCCCAAATCTATTTGGTGTTAGTCAAACTTTTCGGTTTGTGGGATTAGCTTTTGGTTGGGGATTGGTTAGTATAGGTGATACTAACGATTAACAAGTTGCAAGTTGTGTTTGATTGTGAGTACAGGAATGGCAGATGATGAGAATACGACTCCCAATAATGCTGCTAGAACTGAGCTTCCACCTCCAGAAATTAATAATGTTAATCAGGGTGGTACTTCGAATGTTCATCAAGATGAAACTAATCAAGATGATTATGTGTTGCAATTGGAAGATGATGTGATAAGGCTCAAAAAGATAGAACAGTTGTATTTGGAGTTACAATCTAGGATAGCTCAGCAAGCTTATCAGTCTCCTCCTCCACAACAGCAGAATAGGTTGTGTTCATTTAAGACTTTTAAGGCGTGTGGACCCAAAGACTTTGAGGGAGGTAATGATCCGATGGTGACACTGAACTGGTTAAGGGACACCGAGAGAAAATTTGATGTGTGTCAGTGTGAAGATGAGTTAAGAGTTAAGTATGCGGTTCAGCTATTGAAAGGTCAAGCTACGAACTGGTGGGATTCTGCGACTGCACAAATGACACCGGAGCAGAGATCTAGAATTACTTGGGCTGAGTTTCATAGAGAGATTAGTAAACAATTCTGCTCTAAGTTTGATATGATTAGACTTAGGCAGGAGTTTTTGGATTTGGAGTTTTCTGAGAAAATGACAATGGATGAACTTATCAATCAATTCACTGATAAGTTAAGATTTGTTCAGCAATGGGTTCCGGACGAGAGGACTAGGATTACCCATTTTGTTAAGACTTTACCCCCACAGTACCGGACATCAGTGAGGTTGGCACGTTCTTTGACCGAGGCTTTTGAGTTAGCTAGGTCGGTGCATAGTGACAATCAAGCATGGGAGAAGTCGGGTAAGAATAAGTTGGTGCAACAATCTAAGAGTGGTACTACTGGAAGTAAGAGTCAGAATCGGAGGATTGAGTTTAGCGAGGGCTCGGTGGGTAGTGATCCAAACCCTTGGTGTGCCACTTGTAGGTCGAGGCATTCGGGTCCATGTACTCCTCAAACATTAAGGTGCATTAAGTGTGGAGCATTGGGGCATGGTAGTAGAGATTGTACTTTTCCTCAGTCTGTGTGTTGGAACTGCAAGAAAGAGGGTCATCGGGCAGGTCAATGTCCGGAATATGTTAGACAAGGTTCGGGTTTAGCTGGAAGTTCGGGTTCTGGTTCGGGTTCTGCATCATCAATTGGACAAAAGAGAAAGATGGCGCCTCCACGAGCTTTTCATATGACAGTGGGAGATCAAATGACAGTGGGGGAATTGCTCGAAGTGAATAACCAAGGTAGATTCTATAATTACTTTGATGTAATATAGTTTATAGTATTGTATGCCCATGTGTGATTGTAGCGTTTGGTCTATTATGTGTGGGATTGGATTTCGGGGACGAAATCCTTTAAGGTGGGAAGATTTGTAACACCCTGTTTCTGGGCCTGGAAATAAACTGTATTTTAATAAGTGTGGTTGGTTTATTTAAGAATAAACAAGTAAAAGAGCCTCAGTTTTAATTGTGACAAGTAAAATATTGTTTGTTTTAAAAAGTTAAAGTTGATGGTAAAATAAAAGTACTTTGACTTACGGGTATTTTCAGGTTCCAGACAATAGGTTAAGAACGGGTATAATTTATACATAATAAAAGTGGGCGGTGGAATTCTCTGGATCAATTGTTACCTACCATTTCTTCTTTGTTTTCTTAAAAACTCTCTCAAGTTCTTCATCCACAAATTCAAAAGAAAAATCAAGAACAAAAAATTATTGTGTTTAAATCTTGTTGAAGAAATTTGAGTTTCATCATCATCTCTATCATCTTCCTCATTGAATTGTAAGTTTCTTTTGTGTTCTTGAGCTTATTTTGTAGAAATGGGGAAAATGATGAACATATGTGATTATGTGAAATTGATGCTAGATATTGGTTACAACATGATTAGATAACGATTTTACATGATCATATGATGATTGAATGCTAGAAATGGTTAGTGTTCTTCATTTAGTTCATAGGTTAGGGTTTGATGATTTTGATTGGTTTGATAGTGATGCATGAGTTAGATTGTTGTTAGAAAGTGTTTGTTGTTGTTATTACATGTTTATGGTCGAAGTTATGGTCATTTTTTTTGTGTAATTTCATGTTTGTAATATGATTTTGGTAAAATGGAGTTTTGGTTTCGGAGTTGGTTTGAAGCTGAAGTGCAGGTCGTTTTTAAGCTTGCGAACGCGATCCCAGTTATGAACCCGGATCGCGTTCCATTGTGTAATCTCATTTCAAACGGATTTTGTTCTTGCGAACGCGATCCTGCCACCTTTCCCGGATCGCGTTTCGTAGTGTAAAACGGTGACAGAATTATTTTCAAAGGGGAACGCGATCCCACCAATGTTTTCCGGATCGCGTTTGCATGAATTATTTTGAAGGATTTTGTAAATTTTGAAAATGCATAAGTGTTTAGAAGATGGTGTTTTTAGTGGCACTTATGGTTGACATTCCTTTTGTGGCACTTAAACGGTAATTTAGTGGCACTTTTTATTAAAAGAAATACATAATAATGTGAACGATTTTAAGGGGTTTCGGGGCTTAATGAAAGAGTTTAAAGTCAATTGGGTATTGTATATGATATTGCTTTAGTGGCACTTCCGTGACATTTTAGTGGCACTTTATGCTTAGAAATATATGTTTTGAAATATATGAATTTGTATTGGTATAAGATATACATTGATGAGGCGAGATACTGACTTGGTTATTATTTGTTTATTCAGATAAGCGGGCGGCAACTCAGTAATATAAGACCACTGAGTTGAAGATCTTGACTATCGGTGAGTGGAATTGTAGTCCTCGGTTTCACCCAGTTGTAACGGGTTCGGTTACAACGGGTAACCATGATTGTTTATATCAGTAGGTTGTTGTTATTGGTCGTACCGGTACCAGTCTTGTCTGTTTGTTTATATTACTGAATATATGTGTTGTTGTGTGATTGTTGTTGAATTGTTGTTTAGTTGATAACAGTTGTGAACTGTTGCTTGTTGTTGTGTGCTTTTGCATTGTGAATGCAATATGGTTGTTTTCAGAGGTCAACTGTTGTTGGTTGGGTTTGGGTACTACTGTGTAGTTGTCGAGGTTTCTTTGAGACACATAGTTGAGAACAAGCCTAGTCAGTGAAGGTAGTACTCAAGCTATCGGTTGATTACTGGGAATGGCGTAGCGCCCAGTAGTCGTGGTTTCTGGGTTGGGTGGATACCAGGAACCGCCGGTCCTCTTGACGTTATGTGCTTATGTGTTTAATTGTTGTTGTTGCTTAGTTGTAAGACTTGTTATGAGTGGGTTGAACCGTCGGTTACGGTTCCATTCACTTAGCATTGGCTAATCCCTCGTTGTTTAATGTTTTGCAGACTGTGGTTAGTTGATGTAGATGTTCGGGTTGTAGATGATGACTGGAAGTTTGACTAAAGCTCGGCGCAACTCTGATCTTTTGTAGATGTCTTTTGGAAACATTTTATATAAGGCCCGTTTTGTGTTAATATGGGTTGTAACTAGTATGGCTGTAAATACTTAACTAATGTTGTCATATTTTGGTCGTCGTTAAACTTGGCAACATTATAACTTTAGAAAAAGGCCTTTGACGTGTTCAATTGGCGATTTTGATGTAATTAACGGATAGTATATTTGGGGGACGCGCTTCCACTTGTTTTATAATATTAAAAAGATATGTTTTGGTTTGCGTAAGGACCGGGCCTTACAAGTTGGTATCAGAGCATAGGTTTGGGTGAATTGGGCATTTGCGAATGTTCAATCCCAAATCTATTTGGTGTTAGTCAAACTTTTCGGTTTGTGGGATTAGCTTTTGGTTGGGGATTGGTTAGTATAGGTGATACTAACGATTAACAAGTTGCAAGTTGTGTTTGATTGTGAGTACAGGAATGGCAGATGATGAGAATACGACTCCTAATAATGCTGCTAGAACTGAGCTTCCACCTCCAGAAATTAATAATGTTAATCAGGGTGGTACTTCGAATGTTCATCAAGATGAAACTAATCAAGATGATTATGTGTTGCAATTGGAAGATGATGTGATAAGGCTCAAAAAGATAGAACAGTTGTATTTGGAGTTACAATCTAGGATAGCTCAGCAAGCTTATCAGTCTCCTCCTCCACAACAGCAGAATAGGTTGTGTTCATTTAAGACTTTTAAGGCGTGTGGACCCAAAGACTTTGAGGGAGGTAATGATCCGATGGTGACACTGAACTGGTTAAGGGACACCGAGAGAAAATTTGATGTGTGTCAGTGTGAAGATGAGTTAAGAGTTAAGTATGCGGTTCAGCTATTGAAAGGTCAAGCTACGAACTGGTGGGATTCTGCGACTGCACAAATGACACCGGAGCAGAGATCTAGAATTACTTGGGCTGAGTTTCATAGAGAGATTAGTAAACAATTCTGCTCTGAGTTTGATATGATTAGACTTAGGCAGGAGTTTTTGGATTTGGAGTTTTCTGAGAAAATGACAATGGATGAACTTATCAATCAATTCACTGATAAGTTAAGATTTGTTCAGCAATGGGTTCCGGACGAGAGGACTAGGATTACCCATTTTGTTAAGACTTTACCCCCACAGTACCGGACATCAGTGAGGTTGGCACGTTCTTTGACCGAGGCTTTTGAGTTAGCTAGGTCGGTGCATAGTGACAATCAAGCATGGGAGAAGTCGGGTAAGAATAAGTTGGTGCAACAATCTAAGAGTGGTACTACTGGAAGTAAGAGTCAGAATCGGAGGATTGAGTTTAGCGAGGGCTCGGTGGGTAGTGATCCAAACCCTTGGTGTGCCACTTGTAGGTCGAGGCATTCGGGTCCATGTACTCCTCAAACATTAAGGTGCATTAAGTGTGGAGCATTGGGGCATGGTAGTAGAGATTGTACTTTTCCTCAGTCTGTGTGTTGGAACTGCAAGAAAGAGGGTCATCGGGCAGGTCAATGTCCGGAATATGTTAGACAAGGTTCGGGTTTAGCTGGAAGTTCGGGTTCTGGTTCGGGTTCTGCATCATCAATTGGACAAAAGAGAAAGATGGCGCCTCCACGAGCTTTTCATATGACAGTGGGAGATCAAATGACAGTGGGGGAATTGCTCGAAGTGAATAACCAAGGTAGATTCTATAATTACTTTGATGTAATATAGTTTATAGTATTGTATGCCCATGTGTGATTGTAGCGTTTGGTCTATTATGTGTGGGATTGGATTTCGGGGACGAAATCCTTTAAGGTGGGAAGATTTGTAACACCCTGTTTCTGGGCCTGGAAATAAACTGTATTTTAATAAGTGTGGTTGGTTTATTTAAGAATAAACAAGTAAAAGAGCCTCAGTTTTAATTGTGACAAGTAAAATATTGTTTGTTTTAAAAAGTTAAAGTTGATGGTAAAATAAAAGTACTTTGACTTACGGGTATTTTCAGGTTCCAGACAATAGGTTAAGAACGGGTATAATTTATACATAATAAAAGTGGGCGGTGGAATTCTCTGGATCAATTGTTACCTACCATTTCTTCTTTGTTTTCTTAAAAACTCTCTCAAGTTCTTCATCCACAAATTCAAAAGAAAAATCAAGAACAAAAAATTATTGTGTTTAAATCTTGTTGAAGAAATTTGAGTTTCATCATCATCTCTATCATCTTCCTCATTGAATTGTAAGTTTCTTTTGTGTTCTTGAGCTTATATTGTAGAAATGGGGAAAATGATGAACATATGTGATTATGTGAAATTGATGCTAGATATTGGTTACAACATGATTAGATAACGATTTTACATGATCATATGATGATTGAATGCTAGAAATGGTTAGTGTTCTTCATTTAGTTCATAGGTTAGGGTTTGATGATTTTGATTGGTTTGATAGTGATGCATGAGTTAGATTGTTGTTAGAAAGTGTTTGTTGTTGTTATTACATGTTTATGGTCGAAGTTATGGTCATTTTTTTTTGTGTAATTTCATGTTTGTAATATGATTTTGGTAAAATGGAGTTTTGGTTTCGGAGTTGGTTTGAAGCTGAAGTGCAGGTCGTTTTTAAGCTTGCGAACGCGATCCCAGCTATGAACCCGGATCGCGTTCCATTGTGTAATCTCATTTCAAACGGATTTTGTTCTTGCGAACGCGATCCTGCCACCTTTCCCGGATCGCGTTTCGTAGTGTAAAACGGTGACAGAATTATTTTCAAAGGGGAACGCGATCCCACCAATGTTTTCCGGATCGCGTTTGCATGAATTATTTTGAAGGATTTTGTAAATTTTGAAAATGCATAAGTGTTTAGAAGATGGTGTTTTTAGTGGCACTTATGGTTGACATTCCTTTTGTGGCACTTAAACGGTAATTTAGTGGCACTTTTTATTAAAAGAAATACATAATAATGTGAACGATTTTAAGGGGTTTCGGGGCTTAATGAAAGAGTTTAAAGTCAATTGGGTATTGTATATGATATTGCTTTAGTGGCACTTCCGTGACATTTTAGTGGCACTTTATGCTTAGAAATATATGTTTTGAAATATATGAATTTGTATTGGTATAAGATATACATTGATGAGGCGAGATACTGACTTGGTTATTATTTGTTTATTCAGATAAGCGGGCGGCAACTCAGTAATATAAGACCACTGAGTTGAAGATCTTGACTATCGGTGAGTGGAATTGTAGTCCTCGGTTTCACCCAGTTGTAACGGGTTCGGTTACAACGGGTAACCATGATTGTTTATATCAGTAGGTTGTTGTTATTGGTCGTACCGGTACCAGTCTTGTCTGTTTGTTTATATTACTGAATATATGTGTTGTTGTGTGATTGTTGTTGAATTGTTGTTTAGTTGATAACAGTTGTGAACTGTTGCTTGTTGTTGTGTGCTTTTGCATTGTGAATGCAATATGGTTGTTTTCAGAGGTCAACTGTTGTTGGTTGGGTTTGGGTACTACTGTGTAGTTGTCGAGGTTTCTTTGAGACACATAGTTGAGAACAAGCCTAGTCAGTAAAGGTAGTACTCAAGCTATCGGTTGATTACTGGGAATGGCGTAGCGCCCAGTAGTCGTGGTTTCTGGGTTGGGTGGATACCAGGAACCGCCGGTCCTCTTGACTTTATGTGCTTATGTGTTTAATTGTTGTTGTTGCTTAGTTGTAAGACTTGTTATGAGTGGGTTGAACCGTCGGTTACGGTTCCATTCACTTAGCATTGGCTAATCCCTCGTTGTTTAATGTTTTGCAGACTGTGGTTAGTTGATGTAGATGTTCGGGTTGTAGATGATGACTGGAAGTTTGACTAAAGCTCGGCGCAACTCTGATCTTTTGTAGATGTCTTTTGGAAACATTTTATATAAGGCCCGTTTTGTGTTAATATGGGTTGTAACTAGTATGGCTGTAAATACTTAACTAATGTTGTCATATTTTGGTCGTCGTTAAACTTGGCAACATTATAACTTTAGAAAAAGGCCTTTGACGTGTTCAATTGACGATTTTGATGTAATTAACTGATAGTATATTTGGGGGACGCGCTTCCACTTGTTTTATAATATTAAAAAGATATGTTTTGGTTTGCGTAAGGACCGGGCCTTACACAATGAGCATATATTATATATACCTACATTTGCATCATGTAATGTCATTTTATATTTAACATATCGTCATATGAGTAAGGTTCAAATAAGTACACCAATTTTGAGTGAGAATTAGGGAACCAACAGATTTTTGCCATGTGTCACTTTATTCTCTCTCCTCCACACTTTATTCTCTCTCCTCCACATTTTTAAAAATTAAATATCTCACAAACGGTAAGTCGAAAAATTATGAAAATTACACCATAAAATTCAGCGTTTTCTCCTCTTCGATTTGCCGTCCCTCAAAGCATACTTTTGACAACTTTTTTTTTCCTCATTTTTTGGTGGGTTTCACAAATTAGTAACACATGTGTTAGTGATTAGTTGCACATTTAATTTGTGGTTAAGGTTAGGGTTTAGGGTTTAGTAGGGTTTATGGTGTAGGGTTTATAAGGGTTTAGGGTTTAGAAGGGGTTCAAGGTTTAGGGTTTAGAAATATTTAGGGTTTAGCGTTTTGTAAAGCGTTTAGGGTTTAGGGTTTGGGGTTTAGGGGTTAGGGTTTAGGGTTTGAGGTTTGGGGTTTCGGGGAGAAACCCCAAACCTCAAACCCTAAACCCTAAACCCTAAACCCTAAACCCCAAACCCTAAACCCTAAACGCAACACTTTACCCAAAAAAAAAACCCTAAACGCAACACTTTAACACATGTGTTAGTAAATGTGAAACCCACCAAAAAAATGAAAAAAAAAAAAAAACTTTTCGAAAGTATGTCTTGAGGGACGGCAAATCGAAGAGGAGAAAACGACGAATTTAATGGTGCAATTTTCATAATTTTTCGATTTGTCGTTTGTGAGATAATTGATGTTGGGGGTAAATGAGTTTTGTACATGTGGAACATTCTCTTTGTACACATTGTTTGATATCATTGGTTCCCTCATTCTCACACAAATTCCTATTCTCATTTGAACCCTACCCATCGTCATATATCTGATTAATTAAGTATTCTTAGGAGTTACTAATATATATCTTCCATCAACTCAAGCATTGGCTATCGCCAAGCACATGACGATTATGATATTGATTTTGATCGTCTATTTTACAAATATTTGGATAATCATGTATTTGGACAAAATTCAGTTCGTTAAGCTTTAATATGTATCTAAGATTATTATTATATGTTTTAATTCAAAATTTACTATCATAAATTATAATAATTGAACTTTCATCGTACAAACAATACCAACAATATTTGGCAAAAATATGACAAACCAAGCAATACCTCTATAGTCATATGATATATGAAGTTTGCAATTTGTCTATGACAGGTACATGGGTAAGGTGACTTAAGGATAATTTAAAAAAAAAAAAAAAAAAAAATTTCCTCATAACTTATACTTGGTGATTGATATGCTTTATATTGGAAATGTGACATCAATATAGAAATAGAAAAGTGAAGTTTTGTCTTCGATATCAAAGCCCTCAACATGTTTAAGGTCGTAATGTCCATTACTAGCTTATAGAATTCTTTCATTATTTGATTATTTCAAATATCAGCCTACATAGTATTAACGTTCAATTTTCAGTCTTTTTATAAATTGAGTATACAATATACACAGGTGGTGTATTATATCTTAAACATGTAAGAGACCTATTACTTTACTAATGAAATAGATTTCTAATATAAACCGTCCATCGAACGGGACTTACACTAATTAGTATATAATAACGTTTTTGATATATATGTTCTGCTTCTTGGATGTAGTTTTGATTTGTTTTTTTATTAATTGTTTATCTTTATATAAAGGATTAATAACGATATATCTAAAAATTCGTTGTAAGCTATCTGGATAACCTTAATACATGTGTACTCAAACCATAACAAAGTCGAGTCCCTTAAATGGAAAAACACACCATCACTTACATGGGAAAATGACCCAAAAAGGTTATAGATTTGTCAAAATTTGACAATAAATGGAATATGAGTTTTGTTGATGTCAAAAACGGACTCACATTTCAAAATCGTGCAATAAAAGGATTTAAATTGTCAGAAAAATTCAATTAAGGGTAAAAATTACCGTTTCATTTTAAAAACGTGCCATAAAGGATTTAGTATTTTGAAATTGTGTCATAAAATGATTAAACATTTTGAAATCGTGTAACAAAAGGATTTAACACTAAATATGAAATTCGAGTTTTAACACTCAAAAAGTAAAAATCGTATGTTTTTTAGGTCAAAAATGTCATGTATTAATTGAATATTTGAGATTTAAGCCCCGCATTAGCTAAAAACCGATCAAAAATTGAAAGAGAAAAATGTAAAAATAATTACACTTTCAATTGAACTTTTTTGACAACTTAAATCCTTTTTTGGCACGATTTTAAAATGTGAGTCCCTTTTTAGCATCGACAAAACTCATATTCCATTTATTGTCAAATTTTGACAAATTGATTACTTTTCCGGGCCATTTGCCCTACTTAGATTGGGCAACACTTAGAATCGTAGTTAATAACCTTTAACTACCAAAGTAGAAGTTGCAAGGATCGAACACGCAACCAGCAAATTCCATTTGCTTTGTGTTTTCCGTTGGATAATAATAGCTTTTCTGACGCCGTTTCAAATACGCAGCTACCTTTCCATACGTAGAATACGCAACCACATAAAATTGACGCGTGTCCTTCTTCTCCGCTCTATTTCTTCGTTCACCTTCTACCTCCGCTCTGGCCAATTGAGGATAAATTAGTAATTAAACTCCAGTTTCCGTCAAGTCGTCGTTTCTTCTCCGTTAACTACTAACTATATTATGATTTCCTTCAATTCTATATCATTCTTCAATCTATAATTTGAAAACCCTGTGTATGATTAAGAAGATAAATAAAAAAAGTGATACACAATGCACATCTGAAAATCCTGAGTATGTTTAAAAATACTAGTATCAAATTTAAAAGCGTAATACACAATGAACAAAACAATGTATACACAATGAACATCTGAAAACGATGTATTAAAACGTGATACACAATGAACAATATGAAAGTATGATTTAAAAAATAAATTAAAAAAGTGATACACAATGCACATTCTGAAAACCATGAGTATGTTTAGAAATATCAATTAAAAAACGTGATACACAATGAACATTCTAAAAACAATGTATTAAAACGTGATACACAATGAACAATATGAAAGTATGATTAAAAAATAAATTAAAAAAAGTGATACAAAATGCATTTTCTGAAAACCCTAAGTATGTTTAAAAAATAAATTAGAAAAAGTGATACACAATGCACTTTCATGTTTAAAAATATCAAATAAAAAACGTGATACCCAATGCACATTAATATTTTTCCGCTTTTACCCTTAACTTTACACTTTATTACTAATTTGCCACTCCACTTTTTTTAATTAACAAAATGAGATGGACGGTTAGGATAATTGCGTACGTTGCGTACGTTTAATGGGCTGCGCCCATGAACCGGCGTCTAGCTTTTCTTAATTGTTTTCGTTTCATTATAAATACAAAATTACAAATATATAAATACACTTTGAGATTATTATGATTAATGTAAACCCCAAAACACACCCTCAAAACCGGGCCTTGTACTATTATACTTTTTTAAAATTTACATCACACGTTGTTTATGAGTTTATTTTAACAAAGTGGTCACCTGTTCCCCCTTCGAATAAAATATTCATGTAACAAATACAGAGATAATAAATTACCGACAAATTTGTTATTTTCTTTTGTGTGGAATTGGTCCATGAAAAAGGACATTTGAATACTTTATAGAGAGGTCTAGTTATCCATTTTATATTCCTATTATTAATTATTATAATTTTATTATTATTATTATTATTATTATTCTACTTTTTAATATTTTTATTGTGACAATTCTACTTGGAAAAAGGCGTAGCTAGTTTTGTCCTAATTTAAGTATGGATTCTAGTCTAGGCTATAAAGGTCTAGATTCCTTCATTGTTGAATTTGACCGTTTTCATACATATCACACACAAAATATTACTCACGTAAGATGTTTTTCAATATCTATTTTTAAATAACTATTGTGAATTGTACATATGGACAAATTTTAGGCGTACGCGGCTAAAAACATGTAGCATTATTAATGATTGTTGTGCAATAAACTTTTTAATTATATAGTAATAAATAATAAAAAAGTGGAAAAAGTACAATAAAATGTACTATACTTTTCACTAACTTTAATTTAAGGTACACAACTTTAAATTTTTCAATTTAAGGTATCAAACTTTTAATTTGTAATCAAGTTAGGAACATATTTTTCGTGAAATTGCACAAATGACGAATTGTCACAATTTCTTCTCTATATGTAACATATATGCTTAATCGATTAGAGAGAAATTAACAAAAACTCATTACGACTTCAAACTCTAATTTCTCTCTTATCACTCAATATTTTTAAAAATTGATCGAGGAGTAATAATTGATTAAGTAGATATGTTACTTATAAATATGATATTCGGTGACAATTCGTCATTTGTGAAATTTCACAAAAAACACATTCCTAAGTTGATTACAAATTGAAAATTTGATACCTTAAATGGAAAAATCAAAAATTGTGTACCTTATATAGAAGTTGAAGAAAAGTATACTATATTTTTCTGTACCTTTCCCTAAAAAAGTTAAATATTAAAAATGTAAAATACGTAATTAGTTGCTCTTTCTTATACTAAAATTTTAAAAATATGATGTTAATTATACACAGAGCAAAGTGTAGACAATCACTCTCACTACAAAATTTATGTAATGTAACTATTAATAAAGGTATTTTTAAAATTTGCTCCTTAAACATAACAAGTAGAAATAAAATTCAGAGTATTTTTGTAGTTATCGTTAATTTTTTTGTAATTCACCCCGTAAACAAAATTTTTGACTCCATCCCTTACTATACGTAATATATTCACTATACGTCCATATATATTTTGTATAGATACGTATAGTATATATTTTATATAGTAATAATTACGTATATTTCCACCTTAAACCACACAAATATGTGATATATACCCAATGGGCCAATACACTAAAGAATATCATATATACCCAAATCATACATTTTATTATAATTAAAATCCTGAAATAACAAAACAAACTATTATACCCATATCCATTTTGTGTCTTCAGCTCTTAATTTTTTTTTTTTTCAAAATCCCTAAAAGAACCGAAACACAAATATGCTATTTCAAGATATTTGTTTCAAGGATACATAAAGTAAGGTTCAAATGAGTAGAATGCACCACGTGTCAATAAATCATTTTTCCCCACGTTTTTAAAAATTAAATATATTCCAAACGGTAAGTCGAAAAATTAAAAAAATTGCACCATAAAAATCAGCGTTTTATTCTCTTCGATTACAGATTTGACAATGTATACTTTCGACGAATATTTTTTTCGTTTCTCGGTGGGTTTTGTAAACAACTAACACATGTGTTACTGGCGAGTAACACATGTGATACCGACTAGTAATACATGTGATACCAGCTAGTAACACATGTGTTACTAATTGTGTACATTTTGTAAAACCCCAAAAAAAAATCGTCGAAAGTATACCTTGTGAGATGTCAAATCGAAGAGAAAAAAATTCTGATTTTTATAATGTAATTTTTATAATTTTTCGACTTACCGTTTGTGAGATATTTAATTTTTAAAAATGCAAGAAAAATGAATTTTATGACACATGACACATTCTTATTGATTCCTCAATTCTCACCAATTTTTCATTCTCATTTAAACCTCACTCAGGATACATAATAGAATTTACATTAGTTATTGACACTCTTTAATATAATTGAAAAGACAGGTCATATTCTACACTATATATAGCCAAACCATATCATTTTTTTTATTTTTTATTTTTTTTTTAAACGGCAAACCTAGCTCATGTTAATCAATTAAAGATGTTTAATTTAATGTTAATTGAAGTTAATGTCCAAGTAAAGCTTGTAAATTAGCTTAATTTAAATTGGGTGACAAATTTCCTTAAAAATAATTAAAATTAGCGTTCTCTTCAAAACGTTAAGGGCGCGTTTAGTTACGGAAAACTATCTCCATTTTTCTTTTTCCATTTTTCTAGAGTTTTGAGTCCTTTGAAAAACTAATGGTGCTTAGAAAATGCGTTCAAATGTAAATGATGGAGTTTTCATTTTCCAAAATAGGAAATGGAGGATACCATAAATCATTAGATTCATTTTTCTTATAAAACTTCTTTAGAAAATCACAATTTGAACACATTTTCTAATTTTTTAGTTTTCTTAGAAAATTTTTCAGAAAAATGGAGGAGTTTTCCGTAACTAAACGCACCCTAAACAATCCCGAATCAATGAATGATAAATAAGCATGTACAATCCATACTCCAAAAGTAAGTGTAATATTGGAGTTTTTCTACATATTTCTTACTAAATCATACAACAATAAACGAACGGTATATTGTCACTTTGATAAAACAATAAGGGTACGTGTTAATGTGCATTTATTGATCTCCGACATTCCCTTTATGGTGGATGAAAAGGTCTATTTTTACTGCATTTTAAGACAATTTTTTTTTTTATATAATTTATGATAACTACTGCATTTTAATAAGACTACATTGTATACCATAAATTTCAATGTATTTTAACATCATTGTATTTTAACCATTACAATTTTGACATAAAATGCAATAAAATAGGTATTCTCCTTCTTCCCCTCATATAAGGTATTATCCTCTAGTCTTACCCTCCTTTTATATTGAATAATATTGTACTAACAATAGCGCATTTTTACCGAACCTAATTCATTTTTTTAAATATTGTTATAGATTTTAGACAAACTGTAACACCCGGTTTCTTGGCCCGAAAATAAATTGTATTTTATTAAGTTTTAAATGGTTTATTTGAAAATCAACAAGTAAAAGAGCCTCAGGTTTTATTGTGATTAATAAAATTGTATTTGTTTTAAAAAGTTGAATCTGACGGTAAAATAAAAGTATTTTGACTCGCGTGTATTTTTGGGTTCCAGACAATAGGCTTAGAAGGGGTATAATATTTACACAAATTAAAAGAGTGGGGCGGTGGAGACCGACTCATTTTCACCAACCTTCATCTTTTATTGTTTTCTCTCAAATCTCTTTCAAATCCTTGTAAAGAATTCAAAAGAACTAATCAAATAACTTGTTAATGGATTCAAGTTCTTAGAATCAGATTCAACATCATCATCTCTATCTCTTCTTCATTGAAATTGTAAGTATTTTGGTGTTCATGATTATATTTCATAGATAATTAGGGTTCATAATTTGTAAATAATAATTGTTAGAAAGGTAGTTAGCTACTGATTATACATGGTTATTGAAGATTACATGATGAATATATGATGATTTGTGAAAGATGATAGTGTTCTTCAAGTTATAAGTTATAGTTTAGGGTATATGTGAATTAGATGATGATGTATGTTGGAAAACATGTTAGAAAGTTTGTTTGTTGTTATATAATGTTTGTAGTAATAGTTTGTAGTTATTTGTAGCAGAAATTCGTGTATTGAAACTAAGATTTTGTAGTTTGGTGATGAATTTCGGAGCTGAGTTTGTAACAGATCAAAGGTTTCTGGGTCTGGGCTGATTAGCCGATCTGCTATGCTAAAGCCGATAGTATTACACCATAGAAATCCATGAACATTTTTTTTTTTATATATATCGTTCGGAAGCGAGTAATACAAATCATGCATTATAGATTGCGTATATCATATTACCAAAAGCACAATCTATGCATGCATGATAAGTTGATACAATGATCACCTTAACTACAAACGTTAAGTTAGGTGTTATATAAACTCAAAATATAAGTTTGGAAATGATAACATGTTTATATATATATTTAAGAGTAGGCAGTCAAACATTCTTCAAAGCCAACTTCTTGCCCACCCACAACAAAAGTATCCTGCAAGAAGTGAGGAGAGGGATTAGCACAAAGCTAAGTGAATAGATCTTTAACTATCAACCTAACTTAGATTCACAATTTTTTACAGCTAAGCATCATAAACAAATAGCTTCAAAGATGATCGGTGGTCCTTGAGGCACCCTACTGCCGCGGTGGCCCCCAAGCAACACTTACAATCACTGAAGGCCAATTCAGTGATCTAACCGATGGTTTGGTACTATTACTACTTCCGACATTATTCCAATGAGCAACACATGTACAGAGTACCAATGTTATCCACGTAATAGTACCAAACCCAATCGCAATTGACCTCTGAAAGATTCACATAATCCATAATCATCATGGCAATATGTTAAATAAATAATACACCAGTAAAACCAAGTTACCCGTTGTAACCAGATTGTTACAACCAACTTAGACTGAAAGCCAATGATCCACTCACCATTGACGATCTCCGTCTCCACTCAAAGGTCTTATCTTATTGAGTCTTCGGTTTATCTGAGAACACAATCAAAACCCGAATTAGATCCTCATGTTATGATTCATAGTATTCTATTTAAGTGTACAATGTCAAATGATTGCATATAATATACATTCATTACTAGTTAAATCACATAAGCACATGAGTCACAAGTTATCAGCTTCGTCAGGTTTAAACTAACAAACGCGATCCGGGTAGGGGTGGCTGGATCGCGTCCCCATGTACAAAACGTTCTGTTACCGTTTTTCACTTGCAAACGCGATCCGGGTACATGATCTGGATCGCGTTCCTAAGAACAAAATGTGACCGACTCAAATAACACTAGCTAACGCGATCCGGGCAAGGTGTTTCGGGATCGCGTTTTAAAGAACAAAATCAATATGACTCAGATTTTCACTGACCAACGCGATCCGGGAGAAAGGAGCTGGATCGCGTTTCAAAGAACAAATCATGCTGTAACCATTTAATACATAGCAACGCGATCCGGGTGACGAAGCTGGATCGCGTTCGACACTTTTTCAGCAACAAAAACCCAGATCAGCAAGCACTAAAGCACGAACCAAAAACCTAATTTCGCCAAATCAAGATACAATACATGTTTTTAACAATCAAGAGACCTCAACTAACATCCTACAACATGTTATAACAACAAATAATCATCATCAAGCTCCTAAATCTATCTAGGCATCAAGAATCTAACCTAGTTCATCCTTTAACTTTATATACATATTAAACACAAACTTACACTTGAAATGAAGGAACTAAGAGGGTGATGATGATGATGAATAGCTTGAATCCATAAGCGCGAGTTAATTACTTCACTTCCTTTGATTTTCCCTAAATTGTAAGTGTGTGTGTGTTCTTGAGGTTAAAGAGAGAAAAGAGGGAAAATGAGTTAGGTCGATCCAATCCAACCACCACTAACATTAAAGAGCTGAAATAATATACCCGTTCTAAATCTGTTGTCTGGAACCTAAAACCAATTTGCGAGAAAATAAGTTTTATTATACCTTCAACTAAATTAATGTGAAACAATTAATAATTTATTTATCACAATAAGTCCTTTGATCATTTAACTTATTAATTTCCAATTTCTCAATAAAACCAAATTGTTTCTAAATACAATTTAAATACAAATAAAGTAAGGAAAATACCGTATTTCTACTAGGCCCAAATCGAGGATGTTACAGATAGGTTATGGGTGAAGCCGGACGGCTAGAATAAGCTGAATGGCTATGATAGAGCAAAATCAACACAGCAGTTCAACTTTGGAATGATTTGTACCATTTTAACTAGAGAAGCCGATCGGCTAAGTGGGAACCGATCGGCTATGGGCTTCAAACAGGAATAATTAGTTAGTTGATGTTCTTTAATGAAATATGTTTATAAGTTTAGCAAAGGTTAATTATTTGGAACAAAATACTAACTTGTTATCGTTTATGTTTTCAGATAAGCAGAAGGAAACTCGGTAATATAAGACCACCGAGTTGAAGTACGAAGATCGGTGAGTGGTTACTGTAGTCCTCGGTTCAACCCAGTTGTAACGGGTTCGGTTACAACGGGTAAACCAGGATAGTTTCAGTTATAGTTATTGCCATGTTAATTTCAGTTATTCAGTTGTTGATTATATTGATTGAGTTTGATTGATCCAGTTGTAAAAGTTGTTCAGTTGATATTCCATAACTGCATATGATATGCCTTTATGTGACAAGTTGTTGAGATGATTCGGAGGAAGGTCAACGATGGTTGGGCTTGATTACTACTGTGTAGTTGTCTGGGTTTCTCTGATACACATAGTTGAGGACCAACCTATGTCAGCGAAGGTAGTAGTTAAGCTATCGGTAGATCACTGAGAATATCATACAGTGGTCGTGGTGACTGTGATAGTATACCAGGAACCGTCGGTCCTTCTGTACTTATGTGTTTAAATTTATTTTGTTGTAAGACTTGTTATGAATGGATTGAACCGTCGGTTACGGTTCCATTCACTTAGCGTAAGCTAATCCTTCGTTGTTAAATATTTTGCAGATTTTGGTTAGTTGAAGTAGATCGGGATGTGGTGTTTGACGGGATGTTTGACTAATTGCGCTGACTCTGATCTTTTGATAACTCTATGTTTGGAAAAGTTTTATATAACACCCGTTTTGTGTTTATATGTTTATGTAACTAATATGGATTGTAAATTATGTCGGATAAAATAGTTTGTTTGTTAAATATGTAGTTGTTTGGTACATATAAACTCAGCATATATGTTTTGTATGTTTTGGGAACGCGCTTCCAGATTTATAATATTTAAAATATGTTGCGTAAAATGTCGGGTGTTATACAAACCCATAAAACTACAATACACATAAAAAGCTTGCATGAATTTCATAATTTCGTTTATGGCTTTACGTTATTCAGTTAGAATTCATGATACTAAAAGCAGAAAAAAAATTATTTTCGTACTATATATATAATATATATATATATAGATAAAAAAAAGAAATATCAAATCATCAAATCAAATTAATATACATGGCTAGCATACGGAGTATTATTTTTTGGGTGTTGATATTTCCACAATTATTTTTGATAAATCCACCACATTTGTGCATCAGTTACATATACAGTACAACTACTTAATGCATAACTGTGGTGGATTTATCAAAAATAGTGGTGGAAATATCACCACCCTTAGTTTTTAGGTACGTAAATTTGCATTCGATGCCCGGATATATAATTTAATTAGAAATTGCAATGCAATAATAACTTAAGATAAGAATAATATGTGATTCTTTTTGTGTCGTTTTGTTTCTTTATTTAGTAAGCATCAATTCCTTCATAGGACATGTCTTTACAATTATATTAAAGAGTGTCTTTTATTTTGGATTAACTTTTGTAAATTGCTTATAGATATTTGCATTTTTGTTGCAATCGTTATCTGCATTACGAATTTACAAAAAATTGATATAACCCTACTATCGGTCACCTCAAATTCGAAATCCGCCACTGTTATAATGTAAATCGTCGAAGTTGATGAATTATTTAATTAGAGGTATGTGTGTGTTTGGCGCGTAGCTTGCAGGAGCTTATGGGAGTTTGTAGCTTATGGTTTTTTTCATCGTGTTTGGTGCAGAGCTTTTCAAAGCTTTTAGGAGCTTTAAGCTTTTTAATTTGAAACAAAAAGCTTGTAGTTCTGTTTGGGATGTAAAATTGAGAGCTTTTTAATTTTCCTAAAAGCTCCTCGACGCTCAAATTTTGAACGCTAGTAAATCAAGCGTTGAGAATTTGTTAAAAGCTTTTTGTAGCCATAATTACTTATATGCCCCTGTAAAATCGAACGCATTTACGCATGTCCATTGTTTCAGTCGGTGGAACTTATCCCTCGGAGTTTTTTACAAAATTATAAACTGTTAACACCTACATCCAATGGAAAACTTATATTATAATATTTTGACACCCTTTCCAAAAAACTAAGTTATTAACAATTTAACATACGAGAGGAAGTGGATCTAAACTCCAATAATCTGTTGGACTACGAGATGGGCCTCATTGGGCCAGTCAGCCGGGTCCAACCGTCCAACCACTTTTTTCAATCTGAATGAACCCAAACCGGTTCATCCCAGGCACGACCCGTTTCGTGGTTCAACGGAATCCGTTTCGTGTTCCGTACAACAAAATTTCTCCGAGAGATCTCCAGTAGAAAGAAAAAACTCAAATCAGTTTTTTAATTTTAGCAGCAGTAGAACAGTTAGCGCGAACCCTAACAACTTGTTAATATCATCTGGAAAAAATTGGAGATGAATGAAAATGTTCAACAAGTTCTCTACGAGACACGTCATCACGCTTCTAGAAATTACTCGTCTAATTATCCTCCGATTCATCAACAGGTTTGATTTTGTGTGTATATGATCATTACTCGTTAGTTCATGGATTCGATATAGAATTTGATTGTGATTGAGGAATCTAATTCGAAGTTTTGATTTGCTTTTTAGCTGAATGAAAGCAGTAAAGCTAGTTTATTCAAGTTGATTTCAACTAAAGGTACATTTCGATCTTTAGTTTTGTGCTCAATTGCGTTTAGATTTTGAAATTCAATGATTACGAAGTGTTTCATCTGCTGGAATTATAAGTATTATGATGAAATCGTTGCAATTAGGAGCTGATTTTCTTTTTAAAGTTGTATGAGCTTAGTTTAATGAAGTTAGGTTTGCTAACTGCATTCGCTCGATAGCAAGTACTAGAGATAGAAATATGTTTATCTTATACAGAAAAAGATTATAATAAATTTTGCTATTGATTGGTATTAGGCTTGATCAGTGATCAGTGTTTAGTGTTTAGTTCTTCGTTGGGAACAGATGAAGCTGGTAATTATTAGGAACAAGTTCATATACACAAATTAGATATATCTGTTTGCATCTCTTCAGATCTTAACCAGTGACATTGCGTGTTTGATTATATTGTTTAAATCTTGATAGGGCTAGAATGCACAGCCACATTGTTCACGGAAACTGAAGGTGATGACCCTATTACTTTGAGTAGTTTCTAGCTGTATTCAGTAACATGTTACATGTGTAATGATTCTACCTTTATTGGATGCCATATATTAGGTAAGCATTGAATGCATAATATGCATTAAAAGTATGTCTTTGATGTTAAAATGTTAAGATAAGCTGCTGGGACTGTAAGATGTGACGTCTGTAATGTAATTGTATCATGAATAGGTTGGACTTTAGGGTAGCACTCTCCCGCTTAGTACTATTTTGGGTGAAAATTTTATCTATTACCGTCTCTTGCTTTGAAAACTAGCGCTATACTTCCTTTTTCTTTTTGTTTTTTTTCTCCATTTACGATTTGCATACAAGTCGAAATGTTCTGTTACATGTGAGTGGGCTGCTCAATATGATCTAGAAGATACAATGCTGCTTCTTTGAAAGAGTCTGAACTTAGAGAATTGTTCTCTTATGCATTTGATGCTTCTGTTGTACAATGAAGGTCTGAGCGAGCTTAGAGAAAAATGGACCACAAATAGACATCAACAGAAGATAAGCAAATGGACATCGATGTTTGTCTCTCCAAGTGGCGAACATGTGGCTATAACAGTTGGAAACCAGATTACCATGTTACAGAGGGATGATAGTTATCAACAACCTTGTGGCATATTTACTAGTAAGATTCCTGGACAATTCTGAATGTTTGTTGTTTTACAATTGCAGTGTTATTGCGCCTATTTTCAAACAAGTATATTTTTTTGAACCAACTGCAGCGATATTTGGGTTATTCCTCATGCCTATTTTCATGACATGGTACCCTAACTTCTGCTCTGTTAAATTAGGCAGCTTCCCTGTCACGTTCATGTTTGGAGCCTGGTCAGAGGATCATGATATTCTGGGAGTTTTTGACAATACCAATACCCTTTATTTTATAAGAGCAAATGGTGAAGAGATAACCAGAATTACCAAGCAACATTTAAAAGCGCCTTTGCCAATTATCAGTCTTTTTGTTCATGACGATATGGATACGAAAAAATCTTGTTTGTAAGTACTATAACTCTGGCTCATTTTCTTACCTAATTATACGTACCAGATGAGCTGTGGTAATTTACTTGCATGCTTAATTGGTGAATTTGTTAGCCCTTTTATTATTATCTTTACAGGTGTACATTTAGCATACTTGCATCAGATGGTTCAGTTCATGATATTGAGATTAGTCAGGACCCCAGTGCTTCCATTTCCACTATGAGCAGCTCAAATGGTAACTCATTATTACAGAAGCAGTTCCCTCAGAATGTTAGTTGTTGTGGATATCATCCAGAGAGCTCGTTGCTTGCTGTAGTTAGTAGTGCTGTTAGCATCACGTTGACCACCGCTGACATCATTGGTAACATTCAGCACTTGTCTTGATTAATTTTTCGTTTCATGTTCTACTCTAATTCAAATTGTGAAAGGACCAGTAACCGACTATACTAATATATAACTGAAAGTGTGATTCAGATTGTTTTTCCCTTGAGTGAATTTTAACTGGCTGGTTTATCTAATTTTGAGCACTGGCAGCGACTCAATTGAAAATGATTCCCAAGATAGACCTCTACATTCATATTTGTTATAGTCAAGGCTGTAAAACTTTCTAGGTGGTACCTAGGCGGCCGTGAACCTTGTAGCGAATACTCGGCCTAGGCGGGCAATTCGCGGGGAGTACTCGGATTGGATTTTTTTACATATAAATAACAAAAATTAAAATTATATGTATAGATATAGACTAGAAACATAAACATAATCGTTTAATTGTTCAAATACTTCAAACATAAATTTTAAATGGACCTAAAAGCCTACTTTAGTTCAGATAATAAACTTGACTGAGTAATCCTGAGTTTGACTGTGTTTTTCCCATTGATTGACTTTGAACGTTTTTTTAGTCTTGAGTCAGACCGAGTCGCCAAGGACCACAACCGAGTACTCCCGAGTACTCGGCCGAGTTGGCCAATTTTTTCAACCCTGGTTAAAGTTAACCTATCAGCTATAGTCATGTGCTTTGAAAGTATTAAATGGGTAAAGTAGGCCTTTTTGTCTATTTCATGTCTTTCTTTGACACATTGAATCGTCAAACTTCGTCTCCTCCACTACATCTTGACCACGCATGTATATCTTCCATCCATTTAATTGTAATATTTCAACCTCTTCTCTGGAGTCATTTCTCATATTACAATTAATACTCAACAACATAAGCAGAACCTTATAAATTTCAGTCAAAAACCTTGGTGAATCTTGAAAATATATTTTAATGCAGAAATTACTGTTGAGGTAGGAACCAGATAAATACCATATCTTAAGTAATTAAGTTTTCTAATCTATGGCCTACTCAGCCCTCTGAAGGTTGGGAATGACTGAATGAGTAGTATTTGACTTGATATTAATGATGTTACTATTAAACCAGTTGTGATCTTCCCTTTTAAACAGCCATTTAATTACTTAGGAAGACATCCTCCGTAATTGCTCATTTCTTTTCCATCCCTTTCAGGACCTTACAGTATTTCTCTTTGGCAATGGTCTAGACAATCGGGCTTACAGCAAGTAGGTTCTGCTAAATTTGAAGGTCTGTATACCAAAACAAAAGGTTATGCAGATCAAACATCATATCCAAAGGTCTTATTCTCACCACAAGGAGAGTTCGTTGCTACATTGGATTTGAGAGGATGCTTGGTCATCTTTAAGCTAAACGAGGATCACTTGCTTTCAGTAGTTCAATTCAAAGAAAAGCATGACTTGGAAAATATAATAGATTTTACTTGGTGGAGTGATCATATATTTGTTATTGCCTATAGAAGTGGCAACATTACTATGATTGACATTGACAGTGGTGTGAAGGTCTTGGAAAATGATTGTAAATACTCTTTGCCTATTTTAGAACGAGTACCGCAGTTGCCAGGATCCATATTTATTCTGGAAAGCAGATCATCTGAAAAGGATTTTGAACTGTCAGAGTTGCTTCTCTTTGAGCCAGTTACTTTGGAAAAGTATAAGCAGTTTGACAGTGCTGTATTGCAATGGAGCTTGATGTCATTTTCAAAAAGATCTGTTCAGGAGCTTTATGATATTCTGATTAGCAGTCAGCAATTTCAGGCTGCATCAGAGTTGGCTGATCATCATGGGCTGGACAAAGATGAAGTGCTGAAAGCTCAGTGGCTGCATTCTAGACAGGGAACCAGTGAAATCAATATGTTACTTTCACTTATTATGGATCAAGATTTTGTACTTTCTGAGTGTTTAGATAGAGTTGGACCTACAGAAGATGCAGCGAGGGCTTTACTTACTTATGGTCTCCACTTAACAGATCACTACTCTTTCTCTGAGGTGGAAGATGAAGAGGGTAGCCCAATTTGGGATTTTCGTTTGACAAGACTTAAGATATTACAATTCAGAGACAGGCTGGAGACATTTCTTGGTATTAACATGGGCAGGTAAACGCTATGTAGAATTAGTTAAAGCAGAGGCACTTCATTTCCTTAATTGCATCTTACTTATATATGGTGTATAATCTTATATATGCTATAGTTTTAATAACCATGGATTCCAGATGACCAAGCTATCTTTTTATGTTAGTTTTTTTATCTTTTCTTATTTTGGTTTAATTCTTTTGACCAGTTAGAGATGAAAACTTAACCTGAGTTAACCCATTCATAAGTTGATGGATTGATTTTATAAAATAGCAACGATGATTATGTTTAATAATCTCGCCAGTTTTACTAACAATAACACTTTGACTTAGCCTCTCTCAGGTTTTCTGTACCGGATTATATAAGGTTTCGGTCATTGCCTATCAACGAAGCTGCTACAGCACTTGCAGAAAGTGGGAAAATTGGAGCTTTAAATCTGCTTTTCAAGCGCCATCCGTATTCGGTATCTCCATGCATGCTTGAAATTCTAGCTGCTATCCCTGAAACAGTGCCTGTACAGACATACGGACAGCTTCTTCCTGGATGTTCTCCCCCTCAGGTTAGCGCTCTAAGAGAAGAAGACTGGGTTGAATGTAGAAAGATGATAATTTACATCAAATCCCTCCCAGAAAATCACGAGAGTGCGATTCAGATCAGAACAGAACCAATTGTGAAGCAGTTAATGGGATATACATGGCCATCGGTTAATGAACTATCAATCTGGTACAAACATAGAGCTAGAGAAATGGACACGCTCAGTGGGCAGTTAGATAACTGTCTGTCTTTGGTTGACTCTGCTTGCCGAAAGGGTATCAAAGAATTACAAGATTTCCACGAGCTTATTTCTCAATTGCACCAGCTTATATACTCTGATGACGATGATCAAGATATTAGTTTTAGCATGAGCCTTATCACCTGGGAACAGTTGTCTGACTATGAAAAGTTCAAGTTGATGCTTAAGGGGTTCAATGAGGAAAATGTGATAAATAGGTTACGTGATAGAGCAGTACCATTTATGCGGAAGAAAGGTGGGGATGAAGTGGCCGATGGTTCTGTTGATTCATTTTTGGTTAGATGGATGAAAGAAGTTGCTATGGAGAATAAGATCGAGGTCTGCTTGATAGTTACTGAAGAGGGGTGCAAGGATTTTAGGGGAAGTAACTTTTTCAGTAATGAAGGCGAAGCTGTAAACTGTGCTCTTCAGTGTTTGTATATGTTTACTACTACTGATAAGTGGAGTACTATGGCCTCAATGATGTCTAAACTTCCAACTTTGCACGGTAAACATTCTCATTAGTGGATTTATCATATAATACTTGCAAATGTAAATTCCTCTCCATCATTCTTCTACCTTAGCACTCTTATTAGTGAAATCTTTTTCTTTTTGGATGTTGGATATGCTCAAGGATATCAAAGTCCTCAAAAATATTGAAGTACTTACATAATACAGACATGCATTCCTCATGTCACATGTTAGTTCTGTAATTTTATTATAACGACCTTATTAAAAACTGAAAGATTGTATACAAGGAACACATTCATAGCTCTTGTTCCTTACAAGAATAGTAACTGTCTTATAGGGTCACAATCTTGAACCTATCTGCTGGAAAATATCTATGGTTATGGAATAATTTTTTTGAATCTTTAATTACATGTGCTACTGGTTTATACATACCCTTTGCCTCTCATGTTGCATTCTTCTTGTTCATGTGCTGTGAGGGAGTGCAGAAAATTGTTTTCTGTAGGTCTGGGGACCGTTTTTCTTGAAATAATTTAAAAACATCGCATGTCGGCAGGTTCTGAAGTAGACGGCCTTAAAAAGCAACTTAGACTTGCAGAAGGTCATGTTGAGGCGGGAAGGCTTTTGACGTTGTACCAGGTATGCATTTATGTTTTATCGTGACTGCTGTTTTTCAGCTTATATAGATCACAGTCTCTTAATTATACTCATTCACATTGGATCTAACAAGCCTAGTAGAGAATATATTTCTACATTTGATTTTTCTATCAGTTGTGAGCTTACTTGTACGGTACCATCACTTTAGACAGATGGATACTCTTTTATTTGGTCTTGATTGAAGGCTGATTTAATTATTAGAAAATTAGTCAAACGATATCTTTAAGCTATGTTCCAAGTCAAATTATTGCGGATTAATTAGGCGAATGGAACACTTTTTGTGAAGTATGTATATAGGTTTTCGTTTTATGTGAGGTCTCATCTAATTAGGGTGGGAAAATGGGTAAGGCAGGTGGGTTGGATAATGAGTCATCAGGTATTTTTAGTAATTAGCACGGAAAGTATGTCATTTTAATGATGGTATATTTCGTATTACACCATTTTTAGGAGGTTTTATGCATTACGAATACACTTTGGGCGACTTTTGGACCGTTTCCTTATATGCAATTTTTATCTTTTACGCGTTTGACACATCAGAGATATCCTCGATTTCTCGAATCATTCATTCGTAAATGAATGGGTCACCACCTCTAATATTATATATGTATATGTTAGATGGATCATAAGAATGAGCTAGAAAAGCATATACTAGATGTGAGCTAGTTGCAAGCCATAGCAAAAGTTAATGGCGGAGAGTTTCATTTTATGCGTTTACTTTGGTATCTTCAGGTTCCAAAACCAATTGCTTTCTTCCTCGAGGCACAAGCAGATAGCAAGAGCGTGAAACAAATTCTTCGTCTTATACTTTCAAAGTTTATCCGTCGGCAACCTGTTCGAACGGATAATGACTGGGCAAACATGTGGCGAGATTTCCAGTCTCTGCAAGAAAAAGCATTCCCTTTTGTGGAATTAGAATACATGTTAATGGAATTCTGCCGGGGCCTACTGAAAGCTGGAAAATTTTCACTTGCTCGAAACTATCTAAAAGGTTCAGGTTCACTGGTTTTGCCAACAGAGAAGGCTGAAAATATCATCATTCTGGCAGCACGAGAGTATTTTTTCTCTGCCTCAAGTCTATCTTGCTCAGAAGTAAGTTACATTTTTTTTACTAGTTATACGAACTAATAATGTCCATTTAATGCAACATGTTTGGTTCATGTCTTAATAAATAAGAAGCAAGAAATCACATCACTTTAAGAAAGCTAGAAATTTAGGAATCTGAGGGTTGAAATGATTCTCTAAATTAAATTATTGGTGGTCAAAAGCCATCATAAGGGTCGCAGCCACGACATACACCTCATGCAGGGTGCAACAGGATGTGGGTTAGTGAAGGAATTGTTGCAGGTGTGCGTTGTGGGTGCGACCAGGGTGCGACAACAACTTGAAAAGCATCCAACATTCTGCCAAATTTTCAGGTCTTGTCGCGTTGCAGGCTGCGACATTGTTGCAGGGTGCAACAAACCTTTACGAAATCTTCATCTTTCCGAAAAGTTAATTTCAATTATAATTTATATTATTATGGGTGATGATAATTACATCTTGAAAGCTGATTCATACACCAAAAATTGTGCATTGAACGGTTGTTCTATATGCATTAATAGTATAATTATGGTGTATCTATCAATTTCATGATGTAAATATCAACTCCATTATATTGTTTGTTAATCAAATTATTTGGTAAAAGTACTGAATTATCCTTCAAATATAGAATATAATTTTTTCATGAAGAAAAAAAGTATAAATGTTAAAGTAATTCATTAAATGTTAGACTGAGTTAAATGAAGCTTTAACGTGTAAGAGAATATATAATATTAAGTATTAAGTTATTAACATGTAATATATTTGAGTAATATATATTTCGGTTAAATCATATTAATATATAATAATAGTTCTTCGAGGTAAAAATGTGAAGATTGATTTAGGTACGGCGTACTCTAAAATGTTTAATCTCTAAACTAATGATTGATTTATTGAAAGAAAAAAAATTCTTTTTCTTTTTTTTAAACAAGATCAGCAAATGTGTTGAAACAAAAGTAATTGTCATGCTGGATTGCTGGTCATTGTAACTAAAATTAACCAAGCTTTTGGAACATATCTTCAGATCTGGAAGGCCAAGGAATGTCTGAGCATTCTTCCAAGCAGTAGAAACGTCATGATAGAGTCAGATATCATTGATGCTCTTACTGTTAAACTCCCAAGATTAGGGGTTTACATTTTACCAATGCAATACAGGCAAATAAAGGACCCAATGGAAATCATTAAGTTGGCAATCACCAGTCAAAATGGAGCTTATCTTAATGTTGATGAACTTATTGAAATAGCCAAGCTTCTTGGACTCAACTCTCAGGATGAAATATCATCCGTCCAAGAAGCTATTGCAAGAGAAGCAGCAGTTGCTGGTGATCTTCAACTTGCTTTCGATCTGTGTCTTTTAATGGCCAAAAAGGGACACGGTCCCGTTTGGGACTTGTGTACTGCACTTGCAAGGGGTCCTGCCCTTGAAAACATGGATCATAGTTCTCGAAAACAACTTCTAGGGTTTGCTTTGAGCCACTGTGATAAAGAATCAATTGGTGAACTTTTACATGCATGGAAAGATCTAGATATGCTAAGCCAGTGTGAAAAATTATCAGTGCTGACCGGAAAAGATGTTCCAGAATTATCAGGGAATGATATGGTTGACCTTATAGATTCATCTGGGCAGGTCAATGCGAATCTTTGTGAAGAACAAAATCCATATTTCACCACCATAAAAACCACACTCTCTGATATAGCTGACTTGCTCTCTGCGGGAAACGCTTCTAATTTTGACTCTCTGCTAAAAGAAAATGGTAAAATCTTGACTTTTGTGGTATTCCGTCTCCCATGGTTGCTTGACTTGAGTCAAGAGGCAGAAACTGATAAAAAGATTCTAGGAACACAAGCAATGGCGACAATTTTGTCCTGGTTGGCGAGAAATGATTTTTCTCCCAAGGACAATTTGGTTGCTTCTCTAGCAAAATCAATCATGGAGCCACCTGTTACAGAAGAGGAAGACATTTTAGGGTGCTCCTTTTTATTAAATCTGAATGATGCCTTCTATGGTGTTCAAATTATAGAAGAACAGGTGAAATCAAGAGAAGACTACAATGAAATATGTAGTATGATGAATCTAGGGATGATATACAGTCTGTTGCACAACTCCAGAGGTGAGTGTGAGGGTCCAGCTCAAAGGAGGGAATTGCTGCTAAGAAAGTTCCAAGAGAAATACACTTCGCTAAGTTCAGGTAATTCTTTATGCTGTAAAGGTGGCAAAATTGGGCGGTTTGAGGGGTTGGGTAACGGCTCAATAGTGGAAATTCTCGTAATGGGTCAAAACATATCTTTGCTGACTTTTAGAATTCGTTTTTTTCTAACTAGCATCTCAGACTCTCAGTATAATCACAAAATTACAACAGTTATACAATCTAATGAAAATAGTGATTTAGGATGCTCTATGCAATGTGTATTCTTTTAATCTCTTGGAAGTTATGTTATTTTAAAGTTCTGTCTGCAAATAAATTGGCTATTTTGTGCTGCAATTGAATAATTTGTATTGTGTTAGTTTAGTGTTTTTTAAGTCCCTAATTTGGTCGTAGATGAACGCAACAAAGTTGACCAAGCGCAGTCCTCATTTTGGAGAGAATGGAAGTTAAAATTAGAGGAACAAAAGCGTGTGGCTGATCATACAAGAGCAATTGAGCAAATTATCCCTGGTATTGAAACAACACGCTTTCTGTCTGGTGACATGAACTATATGGAGAGTGTAGTGTTCTCCTTTGTTGAATCTGTTAAAACAGAGAGAAAGAGAATTCTGAAAGATGTGTTGAAATTAGCCTCGGACTATGGATTAGATCAAAGCAAGGTATGCAAATATCTCAGCTATATACATATAATAGTAGAATTGACTGCTACAATCCTTTTACATACAAATCTGTCAGTTGGGTTATTAATCTGAACTGGGTCAAGATCAAAGATTTGACTAGAAAGCAAAGGGGTCCACTCAGTCAAGTGGGTCAAAGAGATTGAAATCAAAGATACGATTCTTATTATTGTAATAATATAGTTTCTGCGATCATGTTTAACACATTATTTACCAACAATTTTTAAAATGTAAATTATATAGTTTCTGCATGTCAGGCCAACCCGGCCCGTTTTAACTAATACTAAACAATTTTCTTTTTGACTTGTAATCCAACCTGCCCATTTTTATTCGCCTATTTAACAGGGATTTGTAATGCAAATATTTTTGTTGTCTAAGATGTTCTCATGTCCTTCACATTTAGGTTTTGCTGAAATTCATTTCTTCAACCCTCCTTTCCGAGGTTTGGACAGTCGATGATATCAAGACTGAAATTTCACCATTTGAAAGCAAATTACTCAATTCTGCCAAGGAAGTTTTTAAAACAATCTCCTTGTCCGTATACCCAGAAATTGATGGTCGGAATAAAGAACGCCTTGCTTACGTTTATAACCTCCTCTTCATTTGTTTCTCGAGGGTTGAAGAAAAGAAAGACTTGCTATATACTCCTGCTCCGGATCCAGCCCATTTAACTATTGATGAGCTCGATAGTTTTTACAAGATCATGGAGCAACAATGTAGTAAACTTTTATTCATCAAGGACCTGAACTTCAAAAATATTGCGGGTTTATTTGGTCCAAATTTGGCATGTGTTACCAATGAAGTGTACGCTCATGTAAACGAAAGGAGTGTTGAAGCACTTGCAGATCTGATGAAAACCCTAACCGGGATATTTAAAGATCGAGTTCCCGAGGGTCTCGTGCCATGGTCGTACGTGTACGGATATTATATATCTAGTTCATTAACAGCTCTTGAAAATAATGCAAAGTCAGAAGTCCATTTTCAGGACCCTGAAACCCTTCGATTATTCATCAATGAACTTGAGAGTACATATGATAGATGCAAAAAATATATCCAACTCATTGCTTATCCGGGTGCTTCTGTGATGGGCATAATGAAGAAGTTTTTTAAGATAACTCCATCAATGAATGATAATTTTGATAGTTTGTCATCAGATCCAAAATGGAAGGATGATCTGGTTATGCTTTTAAATTTCTGGCTCAGATTGATTGACGATTTGCAGAAATTTGTATATTCGAATGATCTCTTAGGGAAGTTCTCTCCTGCTTGTGTGATGACCTGTCTTGAAGCATTTGTTGACTTGGTCAAAGAGGAAAAAATCTCGATAAGCGAGGGATGGGCGTCTATTTTTGCATATATCACTTTCGGTCTTGTGGGTGATGTTTATACAGAAATTCTCAATTTCTGCAGGTCAATGATTTTCTCTGGGTGCCATTTCAAAGCATTATCATATGTTTATAATGCAGCGATTTCACGATTTTCTCCTGACTCGAGTTTGTCGAGTGAGACTCGAAGGCATTATGAATATATCATGGATCTCCCTCATCTTTACATAAGAATCTTGGAAACGATCTTAATGGATTTAGCCCGTGGCTCCCATGAACACCAATATCTGTATCGTGTCCTATCAAGTGTGAGTGAATTGGATGGTGATCTAGACGATCTTAAGAAGGTCAGAAGTACAGTTTGGGATCGGTTGGCCCGGTTTTCTGATAATATGGAAATCCCGAGTCATGTTCGAGTTCATATGCTGGAACTTATGCAGTTCATAACAGTGTCAGATAAAAGTTCGACCTATTTTTCTACTGAGCTTCAAGTCAACGTCCTCCCGTGGGATGGGTGGGATGGTATGGAAAGTGTAAGTTCAAACCGTGAAACTGCAGACGATAATGAAGATGCGCCAAATAGGTTCACAAATACTCTGGTTGCTCTTAAATCGTCACAGATACTGTCAACCATCTCTTCAAACCTCGAGATAACTCCAAATGACCTTTTAACCCTCGATTCCGCAGTTTCTTGTTTCTTAAAGTTGTCTGATAATGCTATTTCACGATCCCATATTGATGTTTTGATAGCTGTATTAGGAGAGTGGGAAGGGATTTTTGCTACCACGAGTGTAAAAGAGGAGGTAAAAAATTTGGAACAAACACCTGACAGTGCTGTTGTGACTGATTGGGGCAACGATGGTTGGGATGAAGGATGGGACGATTTCCCGGAAGAAGAATCGCAAGAGAAAGAAACAAAAAGCGTTGATAATACCCCTGTGGTTCATGCATTACATGAGTGCTGGGCAGAGATTTTCAAGAAGCTGGCATTGCTATCTCAATTCAAGGACATGCTGAAAATTATCGACCAATCCAGTCCAAAAGGAAAAGGAGTGCTATTAAGCGAGGATGCTACTCACAACTTAAGCCAGTCGTTACTTGAGATTGATTGCTTTACAGCTCTCAAAATCGTCCTTTTATTTCCGTATGAGAAGATACAGTTGGAGTGTTTAGGTGCTGTTGAGGATAAATTGAAGCTAGGAAACGTACCAAGCTCGGTCTTAACCGACCATGAGTTATTTGTTTCTCTGTTGTCTTCAGGAGTGATATCGACCATCATCACAAAACCTTCATACGGAAACACATTCTCGTATATAAACTATATGGTCGGAAGTTTCTCTCGAAGCTGTCAAGAAGCTCATTTGTCGAGACTACAGAATGAAAGTAACAAGGATGAGAAAGACACTTGGTCAGTCTTCAAAACGATTCTCTTGCCATTTTATCTGTCAGAGCTTGTGAAGACGAATCAAGTGATGTTAGCGGGATTAGTTGTTACAAAAATGATGCATACAACTGCTTCTCTTGGTTTGATCAATGTAGCAGAAGCTAGTCTTAGGAAGTATCTAGAGAATCAACTTGAGGTTTTACAAGGCATTGACTTCAAATTTGAGGAGATGAACTTTTGTGAATCTCTTGTAAATACGGTCGCTGGAATAATGAGCAGATTGGAGAATTTGATCAAATCGTCTCTAGCGATGCTGTCTACAAATGACGTTAAAAGGTAATAGGATTTGAAACCTGAAATTAGACGTTAGACGTAATCTTTTGCTGTGTAGATATGATATGTTTGGACTTCAGGGGATATGCATATACATGTTAATGTTTTGGTCAATTATTTTCCTTTTCTTTTCTTTTAATAGATGAGTTATTTGTGGTCATACCTACCCAGATTAATGAAGATTTAGACTTGTTATACATTATCTATAATCTATATGGTCGGCACTTCATAAATGTCAAAACTTCTATTTAAGTTATCTGAATTGTCCCTTTTGGGTTATGATTATCATTGCATAAGGGCATTGGTTAAGGCTAACTTTATTAGACATTAGTCATCATTAAGCACTCCCAACTCCCCAAGTTTCTATAAGTAAATGATGATACCATCCATAACATGGAAAGGCCATCAAAATCATATAAACAAAAACCATCCTATATGAACCTGACAAATTTTCTTATATAGATCAAACATTGAAATAGACTACGTCGATTCTTCATGGAGATCTTTTTGATAATTGACATTAATTTGTTTTATCTGTTTTATAGGAATTGATTAAAAATAATTATATAGAGATGTTTTCAGTCACTATATTTTGGTGCGGGATTAAAGGGTCAGCCTATAAGAGGGGCAAAATCAATCTCAACCATTGATTTCTTCGATCAACGATCTAGATTCACTACATTTTACGTCAAAGTTACTGCATCTTATTTTACTTTTAAAACAGTAAATCTAGACCGTTTTGAAAGAATCAATAGCTGAAATGGGGAGTTGGATGCCTTCATATCCCTCGTATAGAAGCTACCCCTTTAAACCTTACCCCTATATTTTTAATAAAATAAATTTGAGGACTTATATAGACTAAATAAATAGAAGTGATACTTTCAAATATTAATCCAGATGGTGGATGATTGGAATGAATGTAAAAACAGATTACAACTGATTTTGCTGTAGAAACAACCACACATCCTCACATTTTGCTGGATTTCTCTTGTAGTTGAGATCAATGGTTTAAACTATTGAGGTCCCAGAAATAATAACCATCCATTTCTAATATTTATTTGCAGTTCAACTCCCTAACATAAACTCCTCAAACACACTGAACGAACATGGACATAAGTCACATCAATGTTTAACGCCTCCTTTACCTGAAAATACAAATTCCGTTTTACAACTTTACGCGTCTATACAACTTGAAAGACGTCCAAACCCTAAGTGGGCAGCAGGATGGCCACCGGGTAGGCTGGTTCAGAACTCCTTGCCAATTTATGCTTTTCATCAGCGAAAAGCATTTGGTCTGGTGAATCAGGAAGAAGTTTCGGCAGTACGGTATATTGTGATTTCCTGCTGCTTAAAGTACCTGCGATCTTCTTCATCAACAAGTACAAGATTCAAGTAGTACTTCACGCTAAATTTGTTGTTGATATTACGATGTGTTGGCGTCAGTTCGTAAGGGCTCAGGAAAAGCCTGATTGGTATAGATTCACCTGCAAATAGATTAAATATGCTGCATCGATACTAACTCATACAAATACTTGTCCATCTTTAGAAGTAATCTAATAAGAACACTAATGAGAGTGTTGGTAAAGGTGGCCTTTCAACCCATTCATAGGTAGATGGGTTGATTTTGGGTCCCTTTTTTCCTTCCAACGCCCAAATGAGTTGAGTTCAAAATAATTTGCTAACATGCAAAATGGTCAAATGGGTAAAAAATCTCCTAATTTTTTAAAGGTGGAATTTTAACTATGTCCTTGCAAAACTAGAAAAAGAATTATCAGATTACTACTCCCTATCGAAATATATTTGGGATGGACCAGCCCAACTTGATTTGACCCAAAAGCATTTTAACTCATCACCAAGCTGTTCAACCCATGCATTTGCCACCTATATAGATAAGTCATACCTCTAACAGGTGCACCGTCCATTAACTCGAATTTGGCAAGGGTTTCTGTCTCTACATGAGTGTTGGCACCAGAACCTGTGGATTCTCGTCGCCTAATCTCAAGATCCATATTCTTCAACTTTATTCTAACAAGAAGAAAATATATCTTCCCGATGATTACATCTTTCAAATGATACCTAAATATCAACACATCTGTTAGCCAAATCATTATCAAGACAAAGTAAATGTGATTCTAATTGGTATCCTGTTTCGGTTATACACCATAAATCATTGTTTGTTAGTATACATCTGATTTTCATTCTTACTAGATAAATGTTGCATTTAATACGATTACTAAACTACATATTTAAAATGACTACTCAACTTTTTTTGAAGATTTTTATTTTTATTTTACACAATTGACCTGTTAAGGATGAATGAAAACCCTAATCAAAATCCTCACATGATGTAAATGGGTACAACCATTGTAAATTGCAAACAAAGTTGATTTATGACTCGATGCACATTTTTAGCAATAAACCTCAAAATACCTAGAGGACAAATGAAAATCTTTGATAGTCTTTGAGACTTACTTGCTTTTGTTATACTCAAACTCGATATGAAGACAGTCTTCTATTCCAACTTCCATCTGCCAAGGTTACATGTGAGAGAATGAGAGAAATCAGTACGCATGATGGGCTACATTTATCAGTTACAACGAATTCATTCCAGAATATTGCATAAGATGTTATTATAGATAGCAAGAAGGGTGCGTCGAGCAAGTAAGGGAAGTGGATCAAAGTGTCTATGTTAAACACTTTATGCGCTTCTTTTGAAAAATAAGTATGAATACTTACACTGATGAATATGAAATCTAAATTATTTTAACAAATGTAAGTATGCATTAAATTAACACTTAAGGTGACTTTCAACCCATATATCAGTATATCACATTCCCCTTTTTAAGCTGAATTTTCTTAATTTGACCCTTTTTCACCAGTTTGATAATCGATCCATTCATAAATGAACAGAAACTGCCACCTCTTGACATAATTACACATAAAATCAAATCTCCTGATATATCAGGATATTTCTATATATGTAAATCTATATATCAGGGAATTTTGTTTAATTAGCCTCAAATAAACTCAAAATCTTCTGATATATATTTACATATATGGAAATATCATGGTAGATCACTGACCTTGATGCTGTTGTTAATTGATGGAGGCGGGCTAAAGTTGCGAACCTGCAAAAAAAAAAAACACACAGCAGTTCAGAATGAATGAATACCATAGTATGACAATCTAGCATTGACATAACCTGGCATGTCATTCTCATGATGTTTTATGTTGAAAAACAAGAAGTAAAAGATTAAATTAGGTTTAAAACAATATATGAAGGTTACAATCACTCAATCAGAACTATTAGAAACACAATAATTTTGTGAAAAGACTACCACGGTGAGCAAACTAAAGAGCGTTATCCTAGTTACATAGATATTAGTGGGAGCAACCACACCAGTCACTCCTGTTGCTCTCTAAGTATCTCCCTCAGGTTCCATTTTTGTATATACAAAACCAAATTTGTATTTCGTTCGTGCATAACAATGCTTGGAAAATTAGCTTATTTCATAACTACAAAGGTCAATTACAAGTTTTACCATTCCAGAATACAGGGAAAGCGTTGCCAAAAGCAATTATCTTTTTGACAAAATAGCAGAAATAACAACTATTTTAATACAGAAGTGCAAACAAAAAAATAATTAAAGCATTCCATTTTCAAGCTCTAATCCTTAAAGTGGGAGTATGAGGGTGCGTACAAATAGAAATTCTCACCACAAAATCTTGGTACTGCGTTATGCTACCAGCATAGCCTCGATTAATTGTCACCTTCAGAACATACCTGAAATAGGATAGCGAAGAAATTTTAGTAAGTAAGAGAAGTAGTATAATTAACCACAGAACAAGGATATATCCCTGGAGCGGGAAAAGAATATTTCATCATGACATATTGAGTATGTGGTGCAAATAGGACAAAGGCACAAGTTAAATGGTTCCAATTTCCCAACAAGGTTCAAATCTGTTGCCTTAAAGCACAGAGTTCCCAGCTGGCAAGCTCGATACAATGACTTCTTAATTTGTTGATAGATAATCAGACCAAGAGTAATCACTTTTAGAAAAAGAGAAATACAATGGCAACCACTCTAAAGTCAACAACAAGGTGAAGGAAGAGAGATAATCTAAAGTTGATAGTTTTTCAAGGAGAGATCTTAATGGGTAGTTCATGATATCTTTGCCTGATTACAGATTGGCAAAACTGCAAATCCCAACCACCAACATCCAACTGACTGTGAAATACATGCAATTGTGTTCATGCTTTGATACTTTTAGTGTCATGTTAACTTGGATTGAGAGAGTTACCTAAGTCGCACATTCACACCATTGTATGTCTCGTATGGCATTTCAACCGTAGAAAATTCGAAAGGAAATGTTTTCTTCTCATATATGTCACCAGGAACATCCAATTCACGAACTACATGGCAAATGGTAAGAGAGTAAATAACAAGGATTAAGGATAGTATATTTATATCAGAGATGAAAAGTTGATACAGATAAACATAAATAAAATACTAATAAAGTAATAATGTTTATTTAACTATGCAACAAAAAAACAAAGAGCCGTCACTTCAGACAAACTTACCAAGAGAGGTAAAGTCATAAAAGTTGCCTCTGTCAAAATAAATTTCTGCAAAATGATATATAATATGTCAACATAATTAGAGGGATTAATATGGGAAACTGTTAAATGAACTGCTTTTATGAACATTTATATAGTTTACATGAAATTGATGTAAAGAGAGATACGCTCATACACCTGAAGTTATGAATATAGCTAATACAGCCTACAAGCCATCAATGCAACAAATATGTTTTTATGTTGTGAAGACAGCTACGAATCTTCTAGTAAAGGTAGATTGTACCAATTTCCAAGGATTAACGGTTTATATTTCAGGAAGTTCAATCTCAAATAGTCCATGCAAGAGTAAAAACATAATAGTACAAAGACGGAACAGAGCCTATAAAAACATTTGCCTCAAATTTATTAAGTTCCCTTACAGATGTTCACCTAAAATAATTAAAGAATACTTAGAGGAGTTGATAGTGATTTGATTTCCTGCAATATTGTACCAATTACACTCTCCCTCACTTGATGATTTTCACTTTTTATAGACATGTGAAAAGATAAATCTTAGTTTAATAGTAATATTTAAGCATTATTCTTTCTGGCATGTAATCAGGTGTTTTTATACCTAGTAAATTATTGTCTTCATTAGTGCTAGGATATGTCAGATTGTCAGCAACTCGCTGCATTGCAAAGATAATGTGTCACATAATAATTGCCAACCACGTGTCCTACACTCCTACCCATTCAACCATAGCAAAAACATACATATGAGATAGGAAAAAAAATTATAAATTTTCGAAAACTATCCTACAAAGAAAAAAAAATACAGTTGAAAATACTACAATTACAAAAGCATAACGCTTGCAGTAATAAAGGGTATAGTTTTGCATGCAGTCGGGGTCAAGGTGATATCATAATATGTAGAAATCAAACAATCACATACCTAAAATGATACTAAATCAGAGTGAACTGCTACACTAACCTAATGCAGTAAGTCCAACATATCATATTGATACCCACAGTAACATACAGCAAACCAGGAAGACTAAATATGACTAGATTATAGTCACTACAGTAATTCATGACCTTCTTGTCACTTTACATTCACTTATATGCTTCGTCAGCCACATACTACCGATAAATGGAACACACTATATATTCCTTTACTTTTTTATCTTCTCATTTCCATGATTGCTAATTGATACGTGAATGTCAAAGGTGTTACAAGTTATGTTACTAATCCCTCCTAATAAAAATTGAACAAAACAGTAGGATAAAACTTACCTATCTGACCAAGGAGTTCTACTTTAATACCATTATGCTCCACCTTCTTCCCTTGCACTGGTTCTACAGAAATCTAAAAATATAGTACATAAGTTAATACGACATGTTATAATCACTTGCCTATGTATAAAAACAAATTTGCAATGTAACACAAACTGTAGCATGGTCCTAGAAGTTAAGTAGCCAACAAATAAAATCACAAAAAATACCTTTCCAGCAATCGTTTCTTGACTTTGAAAAAGGGGGACCAACGCCATCTGACCATTTTCCTTCTTCAACGGAACCTAAGATAGGAAAGTAATAATTAAGCAATATTAGAAGCGCAAACATATCTAACTCTATGGTTAAAGCTTACACGTAGCTCAACCAGTTACATGTTACGCAAAATTATACTTCAACACAGAGGAATACACAATAGAACTAAAAGACATGCAGCCTAACCACTTCATATTGTTACAAATACAAGAAAATCACAAGACTAACATGCTTAATACATGAAATTAAGGCTTCCATGAAATTAACTTTACAGATACAGTAATACACGCAGAATATCATACGGTATAATTTAGAACATACTAAGCAAATAGAGTGACCTATACAATATATTACTGTAGCTCAAAAACTGGAACACTAATCATTTATCTAGAATCAAAACAAGCAAAAAGTCATACCTGCTTGCGCGTTTTGGCATCATTAAGAGTGATTGAAATATTGCAAGCCGGCTTAAAAGCCCCTAATATATAATTCTGATCAACAAAAAACAGACAGATCAATTCACATTTCAATGCAACAACAATTTCCACATTTCAGTAAGGTCTTACCATTCCGTAGAATGTCGATTTCAGCTCTCGGAATTCTTCTTTTAAACACGGTCTTAAAACCTAAATAATAAAATCAGAGTATATCATTTCAACACATAACTTCTGCTAAACAAAAACATATACATGTATGAATCTAATACTAGGTATAAGCTATTGATCGAACGTGTGTTAACACATTACATGCCGGTGCCATAAATTAAAACCCTAACGGACTAAGTTTACAAATTTAAAGCAGAATTTCCTTAAATTACCGTTCGAAAACCTAATTTGACTAGTTTATAAGTATAGATGATGTAAATTGAGGTGAGATGAGATATATATACATACCGGAACGTTGATCGGAAAAAACTATGACCGGATCTGTGTATAGAGGAAGTGATCTGGCGACTTGATTATGGCAGTAATTTATTTAAATTTATTAAATTTAAAATAATACTCGTAAGAAAATAATACTCCGTAATTTTTTGATGAAATAAGTGACAGGTGGCTGTAGTCACGAGTTCACGCAGTAGCGCGTGGGTCATAGTAATAAGCCCATTGGACCAGAGTTATATACATATAGGGCCCAATTATATGTATTGCAAGTACGGATGAGCACAAAAACCGTTTAACCGAACTATAACCATTTTAACCGCTAAACCGATCCATTTTAACCGCTTAACCACACAAACCACCGGTTCGGTTATGTAAAATAAAATTAACCGCTCGTGGTGGTTCAGTTACGGTTAATGGCCATAACCGATCCGCCATTAACCGTCCCGCCTTATATATCTAAGTTATAATTATATATATATATATATATATAGGTGGAGGTTATATATATATAGGAGAAGGTTCAAATGAGAACCACTTTAAAGTTGAGTACTGTGAGAACCACAACGAATACGTGTTTGTTCACATGTGATTAACTTCAATCATATGTGAACATTGATGTACGTTTAATTGAAAAAGAAAAAAGTAAAAAAAAATCTTAAAATCATATCGAAAAACGTAAAATACAAATACATGTTCACATGTGAACGATAATGTGAACAAATCGATTAAAATGTGTTTTAAGGCGTAAATTTATGATTTTTTTTTACTTTTTTCTTTTTCAATTAAACGTATATCAATGTTCACATATGATTGAAGTTAATCACATGTGAACAAACACGTATTCGTTGTGGTTCTCACAGTTCTCAACTATAAAGTGGTTCTCATTTTAACCTCCCACTATATAACTATATATATATATATATATATATATATATATATATATATATATATATATATATTCTTTTTTTATATGGATTAATACTTAATATTAAAAAATCTATGGATTTTGTTGTTTTATTTTGGACTGACATAATAATGGATCAATAAAATATAGGACTTCATATTTAAACCAGATCTATTCATGCATTCATAATCTCGTATTCACTTTTTTCCTTTTGGATTAAAAAGTAAACTTGAATTTTAATTCATGCTTTTTTGTTTTATGCTTGTTTCATTACACATATTTTGTAGTATGTTGAAAAAAGGAAGTAATACTTGTTCGGCTAAAGTTACAATCTAAATATTTAACATTAACCGCTTTAACCGAAAAAATTAACCGAACCGTCAAAATTAACCGTTAACCGATCCGCCAATTAACCGAACCCAACGGTTATCAATATCAATTAACCGCCATATACGGTTCAGTTACAGTTAGTGCCCATAACCGCCCCAAACCGAACCGTGCACACCCCTAATTGCAAGTTTGCAACTTTCAAGCTGAATCGAAATCATCAAGATCTACAAAAACAGTCGTGATATAGGAAGCCCGTAAAGCCGTGAGTTATAAATTAGCGAAACTTAATCGTTAAAGATTGTTCGCTCAATAAGAAGCAAACTATTATCATATGCGAGTAACTAATTAGTAATAAGGATTTATATATAAGTTTAATAGCAACACTTGTGCTTATGTGAAGTTCTATGTATTACACTTCTCCATCAGAGATGATGATGTGTAATTGCATCTTATATAACATTGTATATGAAACCTATTGCATAGAACATTGTGATGCCATTTTTTTCGAAGGTATTTTTCGATTTGCCACTAAAAAAAAAAAAGCGTGCCGATTTGCCCTACCCGGGCGCAGGTCGCATCATGCGACCTGCGACCCGAACAATGCGATCGGCGACCAAACGAGTTAGTGAGTAAAAGACAAGCCATTCGGACTAGATCACCCGGGCGCAGGTCGCATCATGCGACCTGCGACCCAAAAGCTGCGACCTGCGCCCGGATCACTAGTCGCAACTCTTGGTCACTAGTCGTAAATACTATTTTCAGATTTTTCAAGATAAGATTTTTCAGATAAGATTTTCTGACATTTTTAAGATTTTCTGGATTTTTTGTACTTTTTGGATAACGATCTGGATAGAGTTGTACTATAAAATTACTACATTTCTTCAATATTTCCATTTTAACAACCTGCTTGAAATCCATCTCCGAAATCACTCACAACTCAGTGTCACTCCTCTCATCATCAGTCTAACACATGCAAAACTCTTCAAATCATTCTTCAGGTACAATCTTTCACCCACTCAATTAGTATTGCGTTTTGTAATTGATAAGTTTAAACTTTTTTATCTGTTATGGGGGTCATTTTGAATATGTTAACAACATGCCAATGTATTTGCCAATAGAATGTAGTAGAGTGCCGTTAAAACTTCCTGTGGCACCAGAAAGGCCCATGACGTGCAAAGTTTTGTTGAAAAACGTTTTAAAAAAAATAGGTCTACCACTTGATTCACTGGTTTGTCTAAAATATAAGCTCGGTCAATATGTTGTTGATATAAATGATGATATTGATGATTTTGGTGATTTTCTGTGCCATGCAATTAACAATGCTCCGATAGAAATTTACATTGTTGATATTGTACGAAATGTTTCTGGTAAGGGTAGCAATCAACCTAGTAGTAGTAGTTCTGGTTTTCAACCACTGTTTCACCAACAACAGACTACTGAATATTACCAAGAAGCTCAATATCATTCATTTCAACAACCTTTTTAACAATCTCAATATCATTCATTTCAACAGCCCTTTCAACAATTTCCGTTTTCTTATCAACCACAATATCAATTTCATTATCATGCTCCTTTAAAAAATACAGTCTTTCATCCAACAGAACACCCCATGAACCCTTCATTTAGGGTAGTTGAAGAGACCCAAGATGATTCTAAATTTGATTCGGATGTTCATTATGATCATTGTAATTCAAATTACTATGTGGAGGAGCCAGATCCAGACCCACATCCTCATGATTATGATCATTATGATGAGGAAAATGTCAATCCACCAAAGGATTATGACCATCAATTTTGTAATCACGGTGTTGAAGATGATGAGGATGATGAGGAGGATGAGCCTGATCCAAGAGATATGTACGACAAACCAATATCAGTAAAAGCAGCCGAACATGATATATTCTGGAATATACCGACGTCGTTAGGAGAGGAAGAAAAAGAAGTTCCTAAACGACCAGTTACAATATATGAGAAATCTTGTCGGATTCGAGAGGGCCAAACATTCGTAAGTAAAGAGGAATTTCTACTTCAATTGCAGACCAAGTGTCTAGAAGAGGGTTTTCAGATTAAACCAATAAAGTCAGACAAAAAAAGGTACACAACAAAATGTATTTTGCCTGATTGTGAATGGAAGATAAGTGCAGCGTGTATCCAATATTGTGACAACTTCCAAGTAAGGAAGTTACATGACGCTCACACATGTTCTCGCACTAAAATCTTGGCAAATAGTCGTCATGCAACCAAGAAAGTGCTTGGTAACCTATTGAAGGAGGCGATGACTTTGGAAGGTCGTGTATACATAGGCAAAGAGATCAAACTTGATATGATTGAACGCTTTAAATTTAGCCTTACATACAACCAAGCATGGAAAGCAAAGTGTTATGCTATAGAGCTGTTGAGAGGTAGTCCCGCTGAATCGTTTAACAAGTTTCCCATATACCTGCACAACCTAAAACTACATAACCCGGGGAGCACTACGAATCTCCGTACAGACGATGAGGATAAATTTGTAATGTGTTACATGTCCATCGGTGCAGCTGTAAGTAATAATTATCAGTTCACATACGTACATTATTATATAATTTACATATATTTTTTTCTGAATTTGCAGATCGTTCATTTGTTAACTATACACGCCCAATAATAATCGTAGATGGGGCACATTTGAAGGGTGGGTACTTGGGTACTAACTTAATTGCTGTGGTGATGGACGGTAATAATGGCATCTTGCCACTGGCTTATGGAATTGGTGCGGGAGAGACGACCGACGTGTGGACCTGGTTCTTGGGAAACTTACGTGACGCTCTTGAATCTGCTGGTGGGATTGACAACCTCACATTCATCTCTGATAGGGCTCCAGCAATTGCAGCCGGTATTTCAGATGTATTTCCAGAGGCATTTCATGCCCTCTGTAGCCGTCATTTGTTGATGAACCTGAAAAGCAAATCTGCAAAAGTCAAGCACTTTGAATGGCATTACTGGAAAATGTGTAAGGCTTACCGAAATTCAGATTTCGATGAAAATTTTGATGTCATTTCTAGACATTTACCAACTTCAGCTAATGTTCTTACAGAGGTGGGGAAAGAAAGATGGTCATGGCATCATTCAACAAAGACACGATATGCTTACCTCACAACTAATAGTGCAGAGTCCATTAACGCCATGACCAAGCATGCAAGAAAACTCCCGGTGACAATGTTATTGGAGTTTTTTAGATCTTTAGTACAACAATGGTATTTCAAACATCGAAACACTGCCGCGCAAGTTAAAACACCCGTCACACCATATGCCGAACACAAAATTGGTAAGAGGGTTGGCAGATCGCTTAGCTGGAAGGTCAGGCCATCCACAAACATGATATGTGACGTGGTGAATCGGAAAAAGAATGGTACAGTCAACTTGGAAGCAAGAACATGCACTTGCAAGCAATGGCAATTGTCTGGTTTACTTTGCGGACACGTAGCGGCAGTGACCCGTCAGTTTAAATTGGACAATGTGAGCTGCTTTGCGGAGAGGTATTTCACCACGGAAACATATCGGGCAACCTACAGTAAGGCTATAAATCCAACACCTCATCCTTCAGAATGGGAAGATCCAGGTAATCTGCATATTTGCTTACCGCCGGTACTTGTGAAGAGGCAATCTGGCCGCCCACCTGGCCGTGCTCGTATTCCTTCGAAAGGAGAGGAGAAACGGAAATACAAAAATCAATGTAGTCGGTGCAAGGAACGCAGTCATAGTCGAGTTAATTGTACAGCTCCTTACGATAGAACCGATGAGCCAACCCGATCAAGAACCACCGCAAGATCAAACTCAATGTCCAAATCAAGATCCAAATCAAGATCGAAGAAAGTAAGTTATTAATTTTATTCATATTAACACAAAAAAATTACATTGTATTATTAATACAATCGTCATTATTTGACTTGCAAAAGACGTCCATAAAATCAACAAAAAGCGAGTTCGAGGAGGATCAAGGAGAGCCATCGCAAGCGACTCAAACTTTTCCGAGTGTACATTTGAGTCAACCTTGAGTCACATTTGAAATTGTTGTGATGACAAAAACTATGTTTTGTACTTGTTAGCAATATTATCTATGTTTGCATTATTATGGTGTATTTGATTAACTTACTTTGTTTGAACATTAATAAACCTATCATTACATAAGGATTAAAAATCAAAAAATTACATTAACAACACAACGTACATAACTGGAAAACTATCCAATTTATTGAAAGAAATATACGAATTACAAGATTTAACTAATAACTAATCGAATAAACGCCTTGCACTTGAAGAGCCGGTAATAACCTTAGACATTGCAAACGGCATTAAAGTATCAGAATTCGAGAAATGTGACAGATCGTTGCGTGTAACATACACCTCAATTTCTCTATGTATTTTGGCATAGTCAGTAATCTGTTTGAGTTGCTCGACATCATCTATTTTCAATTGTAAACCATTATCTAGGTCTTTTTCATGCTCTTTAAAGTAAAAATACCACTTCGGTAGAGGCCAGTAACCGAGCTCTTTCAAAGCCGTTTCCAAAAGTTTAGCTGAAAATTCATCGGCCTCAACGCAGTCAATAAACGTCAACAAACCTTGAGTGTACATTTTGTAAGCGCCCTGAAAATGTCCGGCGTGACGGAAAGAAACACTAAACATCCAGGGTACTTCTGCATATATTTTCTCAGTTGATGGTTCTTCATTTGGAGACCGAAAATACCAAAAATGATCATTCTCAACCATTTTCAAAAGATTAATGAGAAAGATACGTGAAAAAGGTGAGAATGTGGTGAGAATGTGGAATGCTGATAATTCTATCTTACATTTACACTATTTATAAATAAACATGTAAGGAAATCAAGAAAATCGCGGAAAACCCTATCCAAAAAGATAAGATATCTTATCTCAAAAAGATAATACGATATTTTATTCGGATAAAATGTAAGAAAATCGCGAAAAATCTTATCAAAAAGATAAAATATCTTATCTCAAAAAGATAATAAGATATCTTATCCGGATAAAATGTAAGAAAATCGCGAAAAATCTTATCCAAAAAGATAAAATATCTTATCTCAAAAAGATAATAAGATATCTTATCCGGATAAAATGTAACAAAATCGCGGAAAATCTTATCCAAAAAGATAAAGAAAAAAAAATGTAGATGCGACATGCTCGTTCATCGTTACTCGAGCAGCGTAAAAAAAACATGGTCGCATGATCTAGCCGATGCGACCTGCTTGTTCATCGTTACTCGTTCATCGTTTACTCGTTCTAGCCGGCTTCCGTCATTTAATTGTTCATCGATACGGGTCGCAGGTCGCGGTGAACGAGTCGCAGGTCGCATGACCTGCGCCTGGGTGATCTAGTATGCTTGCTCTTTGGGCTTGTCTTTTACTCGGTAACTCGTTTGGTCGCCGGTCGCATTGATCGGGTCGCAGGTCGCATGATGCGACCTGCGCCCGGGTAGGGCAAATCGGCAAGTTTTTTTTAGGGGCAAATCGAAAAATACCTTCGAAAAATATGGCATTTTTGTTAATTTCCCTTACATGAATTATGAATTGAAAGGTAAATTTGTATAAACTAGTGCAATGTTGAGGTGTCAGTTTTAGACCATTGTCAATGGTTTAATCAGTTGGCTAACCGACGAACCGACGCTATTGGCACGGTTTTGTCGGTTTTGTTTCTTCGAAAATCCAACGAAAGGGAAGGGGAGGCCACTAGCTTTATTATTTATTACTAGTATGATACCCGTCAGATGGACGGCTTAAAACGATAAATTGAATGACTCCTTTTATAAATAAATCTTTTAAAAGTATTTTATAAGTTTCATAAGTAGGTTAGTATAAATCTGTAATTTAAAAATGTGAAAATAATATACAAAGTTAATTGTTGATCTTCATAATGATAATATATTTAAAGACACATAAATGTCAAATATTAGATCAAAAATACAAAAATCATATTACATACTTGAATTGATTACATAGACATTAAGAAAATAGATATAACCTAATGATTCATACTCTCATCAACCATAAATGTTAAAAAAATCTAAAGCAAAACAATAACATCTAATGAACCGAGTTTAAAAGATGTGATGAACGTCTTCATCTTTGTCCATGTGAGGGCAGTGTTGGTTTTTTGTAGTGATCTTCATTTCTTACTATTTCTAAAAATACCAACTCATCCTTAACGTATTCCAGTAAATGAATACTATAAAATTAAGTCTTTTACAATAATATAATGAATGCATAATTTGATATGATTCAAGGTTTTGCTATCACGATCTTCATACTCCTCATTTATGACGTTAGAAATATCTTCTTCTAGTAAAACATCATAATATTTTCTTCTAGTAACATCAACCTATAACAAAATAAGAGTCAATATTTTCGAACATAATATATAAAAGATTATAGAGTTAGTCATACCTTCTCATCATGTGAATTGTAAACCTCAATCAATTCATCCTCATAGTGGTTGTCACCAATTATGCTATTCTCTAACCTTGATATTAATGTTAGTAATTCTCATATCACGATATATGCGCATATGCTAGTCGAAGAAAAAACAATAAAATAAAAGTAGAAGTATATGAAGGGTTAAACGAATGAAATACATTTGTTGATTCTGATATATTAGGTGGGATTGTGTAGGAGAATGCTAAAACGATTATGAAGAAAAGTATCATAGCTTTCAACATAACATTTAAATGTGTCATGACTGCATGACAAATTAGAAAAATATTGGCAACAATCTTCATCAAAATTGTAAAACGGAATATATGAACTCATTAAAAATATGATTTATGAGTAGTTGACATCCTATAATTAATGGTAAATTAAGGAAAAATGATTTATGAGATTGAAATGGTATATCTTGCATTATAATTATAAACTTCTAATATTGGCCTTCTAAAATTAGTGATTTGACAATAAAAGGGTAAATATATTTTGTCGGCATCGTACCCCCTGTTTGTTCCGAGTTAAGCAACCTACCATTATATAACACCCTTCTCGAAAATACAAGGATATTTTTTTTTTTTTTTTATAAAAGGAAGCGCATGATTTAAATACAAACCATTGGATTGCATATTTACATTTCAAAATGGCAATCCAAATACATATGGTCTTTAATCTAGATTATCCTGTACATTACATACGATAAGTTTAGTGTTATAGAAATCCACATCATAATGTCATAACATTTAACTAAGTTAGCAAAGCAGAGTGAGCTTGTCAAACAGTCCATTCCTAATGTACTTCTTGCCCACCCACATACCAAAGTAATCCTGCAAGAAGTAATGAGGGGTTAGCACGAAGCTAAGTGAATAAATCTCAAACTATCACCTAACTTAGCTTAACAAATGAATACAGCAAAGCATAGCAACAGTTAATCATGAAGGATCGGTGGTCCTTGGAGTACCCTCATGCCGCGGTGGTTCCCCAAGTAACACTTAAAACCAACTGAAGGCCAAATCAGTGGCTAAACCGATAGCTTGGTACTATTACTACTTACAACATAATTTCAGTGAACAACACATGTACAAAGCACTTATGATGTCCAAAGTAATAGTACACAAACCCAACACACGTTGACCCCCGACATTCATATAGTCCACAACCATCAAGGCAATCAAGGACACCAATAATCATGTTAAGTATAACCATCATGGCAAAATATTAACTTAACAATGAAAACAGTAATTTCATATTTACCCGTTGTAACCATATTGTTACAACCAAATTATACTGACAGTCCAAGATCCACTCACCCTTGTCGACTGTAGTCTCCACTCAAAGATCTTATCTTATTGAGTCTTCTGGTTATCTGAGAACACGATCAAAACCCGAGTTAGACTCTCCTGTTTAGAATTTATAGTGCAACATTCACATAAACAATGCAGTATAATGCTCATAATATAATTTCAATACTCGTTAAATAACATAAACACACAAGTTACAAGTTGTCAAATTCGTCAAAGTAAAACTGACAAACGCGATCCGGGTAAGGTGTTGTTGGATCGCGTTCCTTAACACCAAAATATTCTGTTGCCGAAATACACTTGCAAACACGATCCGGGACAAGGAGCTGGATCGCGTTCCAAGGAACAAAATCCGTTGACCCAATTTAACACTAGCTAACGCGATCCGGATGATAGAGGCTGGATCGCGTTCATACGTACAAAATCATCCTGGGATCAAAATACACATAGCAACGCGATCCGGGCAAGGGTTTCGGGATCGCGTTCATATGTTTTTCAGCAATGGTCCAGACCTGCAACTAGTTTCAGCTCGAACCAAAAACTCAAATTTCATACAATTCAATCATCAAACACGATTTTGACTTATAATTGACCTCTACAAACATGTGTAAACATATAGCAACAACTAATAGCAACATCTAACACCAAGATTCATACATGCATCATGTGTTCACTCTAAATTCAACTAGAACCCAATTCATTCAATTTCACATATGAACACACAACTGATTCATCTAAATTAAACATGAAATCAGTTTATAATCAACACACAAACACATTCAAACATAGATTAACTCAAATTCATCATTTCATCCTAATAATTCAACCAATTCAATCAACTCAAGTTCATACATAAAATGGAGGTAATTTCACTTACAATGGAGATGATGAAGATGATACAATGAAGTGGAAGAACACAAGGGAATCAAAATCACACCCTTAACTTGATGAACTCAGATTGTGTATTAATTTGATTGAGAATGTGTGTTCAAGTGGTGGAAGCAAAAGATCAGGGAACAAAGTGGTGTTGTGTCAAAATAAAGAAACAGGTGTCGACCTGATCTTTATGACTCACCATTTTTGGGTATAAATTATACCCGTCCTAAATCTATTGTCTGGAACCTAAAAACCATTTGCGAGAAATAAGTTTTTATTATACCGTCAACTAAATAAATTTAAAACATGTAATAATTCATTTATCACAATAAGCCAATTGACCAATTGACCTATTAATTTAGCTATCGAACTATACCAAGTATTTAAAATACAATTTAAATAGCGATTAAATTAGGGAAATACCGTATTTCAACTAGGCCACTTTTGAGGATGTTACAAATCTTCCCTCCTTAAGAAGATTTCGTCCCCGAAATCTCGCCACGCTCAAAGAGACTCGGATAACGCGCCCTCATGCTAGACTCGGTCTCCCAAGATAAGTTTGGACCCAAACTATGATTCCACTTAACCAATACCATAGGGATCTCCTTCTTTCGAAGTTTAGTCACCTTACGGTCAACAAGTTCTACGGGCTCTTCTACAAGTCTTTGGTTTAAGTCCACACTCAAGTCTTGCAATGGAAGAACTTGGGATTGGTCCTCCACGTTGCATTTTCTTAGATAGCACACATTAAAAGTATCATGAATACCTGACAATTCAGGAGGAAGATCTAATGACACCGTTTGATCATTGACGACATGTCGAATTTTAAACGGTCCGATGTATCTAGGAGCTAGTTTGCCACGTTTCCCAAACCTGATAACACCCTTCCAAGGCGAAACTTTCAAATAAACCAACTCACCTTCTACAAACGAAACTGGTCGATAACGTGGGTCAGCATACTGTTTCTGTCTATCTCGAGCAGCTTTTAATCTATCTCGGGCTATAGCTACCTTATCGGCTGTAATTTGTACTATGTCAGGACCCGCAAACTGCTTTTCACCCGCCTCTAACCAACAAGTGGGTGTTCTACACCTACGACCATACAACATTTCATAGGGTGGCATGCCTATACTAGAATGGAAAGAATTATTATAGGCAAACTCAACTAATGGTAAATGGGAATCCCACGACCCACCAAATTCTAATACACATGCCCGTAACATGTCCTCCAAGGTTTGAATGGTGCGCTCCGACTGACCATCCGTCTGAGGATGATAAGCCGTACTCAAGTTGACCCTAGAACCCAATTCACGTTGTAAATTCTGCCAAAAACCCGACACAAATCGAGAATCTCTGTCTGAAACAATCGACAACGGAATCCCATGCCTAACAACCACTTCATTAATGTACAATTGCGCCAATTTACTTAATGATGCCGTCTCACAAGTAGCAAGAAAGTGAGCACTCTTGGTCAATCTATCGACAATTACCCAAATCATATCATTACCCTTAACAGTTCGGGGTAATTTGGTCACAAAATCCATGGTAATATGCTCCCATTTCCACTCGGGAATCTCGAGTTGCTTCAAAGCTCCATAAGGTTTCTGATGCTCGGTCTTTACTTGAGAGCAAATATGGCAAGATTCAACTATTCGAGCGACATCCAACTTCAAAGTAGGCCACCAATACAATGGTTTTAAATCCTGATACATTTTGGTGCTTCCGGGATGAATCGACAATCTGGATTTATGTGCCTCCAACAATAACACATCTCGAAGTCCACCAAACAATGGGACCCAAACACGAGACTGAAATGTCTTTAATCCACGAGAATCTTCTACCAATAAATCCTTCCTTTTAAGCATGATTTCAGATTTCAAGTTATGATCCAATAAGGCCTCCATCTGAGCCAATTTCAATTTATCGATCAAGTCTGAAGAGATTTCCAAACGCATTAAACAAACCCTTTCAGATTTACCCTTTCGGCTAAGCGCATCCGCCACCACATTTGCCTTACCCGGATGATATCGAATCTCGCAATCATAATCCTTAATCAATTCTAACCATCGCCTTTGCCTCATGTTAAGTTCTTTTTGAGTAAACATATACTGAAGGCTCTTGTGGTCCGTATAAATAACGCATTTGGTTCCATACAGGTAATGTCTCCAAATCTTTAAGGCAAAAACCACAGCTGCAAGTTCCAGGTCATGGGTAGGATAGTTAATCTCATGAGGTTTCAACTGGCGTGAAGCATAGGCAATAACACGGTCTCGTTGCATCAAAACACAACCTAAACCCGCATGTGAAGCATCACAATATACAATAAAATCCTCGGATCCGTCAGGTAAAGCTAAAACCGGAGCCTGACACAACAATTGTTTCAAAGTCTGAAAAGCCGATTCCTGTTGATCACCCCACAGAAATTTCACATCCTTACGAGTTAATTTAGTTAAAGAACCTGCAATCTTGGAGAAATCTTTAATAAATTTTCTGTAATAGCCTGCCAAACCCAGAAAACTCTTGATCTCTGACGGAGATTTAGGCGATTGCCAATTCATGACAGCCTCAATTTTAGATGGATCCACTTTAACCCCATTTTCACAAATGATATGCCCCAAAAACTGAACTTCACGAAGCCAAAATTCACATTTTGAAAACTTAGCATACAATTTCTCCTTTCTCAAGGTGTCAAGAACTAAACGCAAATGTACTTCATGATCAGATTCAGATTTAGAATAGACTAAAATATCATCAATGAATACAATGACAAATTTATCGAGAAAAGGTCTACAAACCCTGTTCATCAAATCCATGAAAATTGCTGGAGCGTTAGTCAACCCAAAAGGCATAACAAGGAATTCATAATGACCATAGCGAGTGCGAAAAGCTGTTTTAGGGATATCCTCCCCACAAACCCGGACTTGGTGATAACCCGATCTCAAGTCTATCTTAGAGAAAAATGAAGATCCTTGCAATTGATCAAACAACTCATCTATTCGGGGCAAAGGATACTTATTCTTTACGGTCCTCTTATTCAATTCTCTATAATCAATGCACATACGGAAAGTGCCATCTTTCTTTTTAACGAATAACACAGGAGCACCCCAAGGAGAAGAACTGGGTCTAACAAAACCCTTATCTAATAATTCCTGAATTTGATTCATCATTTCACGGATTTCGGAGGGAGCTAATCTATAAGGTGCCTTAGCTACCGGAGTAGAACCAGGAATTAACTCAATTTTATATTCTACTTCTCTAACCGGAGGTAAACCAGGCAATTCATCAGGGAAAACATCCGAATACTCAGAAACAACTCGGACATTACTAATGGCTTTCTTTTCTATCTTAGCATCAACAACATAGGCTAAATAAGAATCACACCCTTTAGCTAGAGATTTTCTAGCTTTCATCATAGAGATCAAAGGTATACTACCCCTCTCCCTTTCCCCCCGAGCCACGACATATGACTCATCTGAGATTGGGATTTTTATCAGCTTCTTATGACAATCTATATGAGCTTTATTACGACTCAACCAATCCATGCCTAACACAACATCAAACCCATGAATAGGCATCAACAGAAAAGAAGTAGGGAAACTATGACCCTCAATCGAAATACTAGCTCCAGTAACCGATGTGGTAACCGAAACTAACTTTCCATCCGCTACCTCGACCTCAATAGGTTTTGGAATACATGTAGGTGTCAATTTAAGTCTATCACAGAACAGCAAGGACATAAAGGAACAATTTGCCCCCGAATCAAATAAGGCGCATGCCGGTACTGAATTAATAAGAAAAGTACCAGTTATGACGTCCTCGGCTACCATAGCTTCATCCACGGTCATTCGAAAAGCCCGACCCGTTGGAACTGGAGGATTCTTTCTTTTCTGGCCAGCAGATGATGATGACCCTCCGACCGTTCCCGATTTTTGTTTCCTTTCCTCTGGACACGCACTCGAACGATGTCCTTCCTTGCGACAATTCCAACACACTGGCTTAGGAAAAGGACAATCCTTAATGTCATGACCGAACTGACCACACTTAATACACCTAGCAGTCTGAGGTGCACAATGTCCCGTGTGCCTAGACTTGCAATTCTGGCACCAATTTGATCTATCCACTTAACCACCAACAACATTCGGTTTACGGTTATTATTATTACCTTGCCATTTCTTCTTCCCTGACCTGACGTAGATTCACCTTTGGGTTTCATTGGGGACTTGTCTTTAATCTCTAAACCATGAGCTCGAATATCACCGTCTACAGAACGAGCCAAATCAAAAGCTTGGTTAAGATCACCTGCAAGTCTCACCGTAGTCCGATAATTATGGGGTAACATTCCAACAAAATGGTCAATCTTTGTCCTTTCATCCGGTACCCATTGATGTACAAATCTCAATTTATCGGTAAACTGGGAGATAAGGTCCTCCATAGTCATACTATCAGTCAATTGCATATCCAAGAATTCACGCCTAATGCGAGTCATGTCATACCCGGAGCAATATTTCTTACAAACCTCGTTATGGAAATCAGACCATGTAATGGAAGCTTTTTGCTGAGGTGTTAAATGAGATGTGATAGAATCCCACCATCCCATTGCCGGACCCTTTAGAAGTTGCACTGCATAAGTTACCTTGATCTCGTCCTCACATCGGCAAACCTCAAATTTTCTTTCGACATCCCTTAACCAATCCATGGTCACAGAAGGATTTGTACTCCCAAAGAAATCTGAAGGTCCACTAGATTTAAAGGTCTTAAATGAACATAGTTTTTGCTGAGATGGAGGAGGAAATACCGGAAACTGTAATCCCGAAGGTCCTGAAGAAGAAAAAGGAGCTGATGTCTGGTAGTAAATAGGCGGTGGCATAGAAAACTGTGATGTCACCAACGGAGGTGTAATCGTACTAACAACCGGAATCTGCCTAGATGTTCTAGCTTGTTGCTCATATAATTCCTTATATTTGTTTAGCTCATCCTCTAAATACAAAGTGTAGTCATCACGACTCAATTCATTTGCAGGGAGTGTAGTACTAGGCTGACCTTGACTTTGAGACTGAATTTCAGGTGGAGAGTCTCTTGCTCCAGAAGCATTGATCGGGGTACTGGTCGGAGTGTTATTTTCTGCCATGTCCTGTACCACAACACATCTCATAACCCGTTAATTGTTAGTACTTAACAATACTAACCAAATCATATTCACTAGCTCAATCCCCTTCCCTGGAATGTTTGACTAACACAAATAGATTTGGGATTGAACAATTAACCCATGTTCAATTCACCCAAACCGTTGCTCTGATACCAATTTATAACACCCTTCTCGAAAATACAAGGATATATATTTTTTTTTTATAAAAGGAAGCGCATGATTTAAATACAAACCATTGGATTGCATATTTACATTTCAAAATGGCAATCCAAATACATATGGTCTTTAATCTAGATTATCCTGTACATTACATACGATAAGTTTAGTGTTATAGAAATCCACATCATAATGTCATAACATTTAACTAAGTTAGCAAAGCAGAGTGAGCTTGTCAAACAGTCCATTCCTAATGTACTTCTTGCCCACCCACATACCAAAGTAATCCTGCAAGAAGTAATGAGGGGTTAGCACGAAGCTAAGTGAATAAATCTCAAACTATCACCTAACTTAGCTTAACAAATGAATACAGCAAAGCATAGCAACAGTTAATCATGAAGGATCGGTGGTCCTTGGAGTACCCTCATGCCGCGGTGGTTCCCTAAGTAACACTTAAAACCAACTGAAGGCCAAATCAGTGGCTAAACCGATAACTTGGTACTATTACTACTTACAACATAATTTCAGTGAACAACACATGTACAAAGCACTTATGATGTCCAAAGTAATAGTACACAAACCCAACACACGTTGACCCCCGACATTCATATAGTCCACAACCATCAAGGCAATCAAGGACACCAATAATCATGTTAAGTATAACCATCATGGCAAAATATTAACTTAACAATGAAAACAGTAATTTCATATTTACCCGTTGTAACCATATTGTTACAACCAAATTATACTGACAGTCCAAGATCCACTCACCCTTGTCGACTGTAGTCTCCACTCAAAGATCTTATCTTATTGAGTCTTCTGGTTATCTGAGAACACGATCAAAACCCGAGTTAGACTCTCCTGTTTAGAATTTATAGTGCAACATTCACATAAACAATGCAGTATAATGCTCATAATATAATTTCAATACTCGTTAAATAACATAAACACACAAGTTACAAGTTGTCAAATTCGTCAAAGTAAAACTGACAAACGCGATCCGGGTAAGGTGTTGTTGGATCGCGTTCCTTAACACCAAAATATTCTGTTGCCGAAATACACTTGCAAACGCGATCCGGGACAAGGAGCTGGATCGCGTTCCAAGGAACAAAATCCGTTGACCCAATTTAACACTAGCTAACGCGATCCGGATGATAGAGGCTGGATCGCGTTCATACGTACAAAATCATCCTGGGATCAAAATACACATAGCAACGCGATCCGGGCAAGGGTTTCGGGATCGCGTTCATATGTTTTTCAGCAATGGTCCAGACCTGCAACTAGTTTCAGCTCGAACCAAAAACTCAAATTTCATACAATTCAATCATCAAACACGATTTTGACTTATAATTGACCTCTACAAACATGTGTAAACATATAGCAACAACTAATAGCAACATCTAACACCAAGATTCATACATGCATCATGTGTTCACTCTAAATTCAACTAGAACCCAATTCATTCAATTTCACATATGAACACACAACTGATTCATCTAAATTAAACATGAAATCAGTTTATAATCAACACACAAACACATTCAAACATAGATTAACTCAAATTCATCATTTCATCCTAATAATTCAACCAATTCAATCAACTCAAGTTCATACATAAAATGGAGGTAATTTCACTTACAATGGAGATGATGAAGATGATACAATGAAGTGGAAGAACACAAGGGAATCAAAATCACACCCTTAACTTGATGAACTCAGATTGTGTATTAATTTGATTGAGAATGTGTGTTCAAGTGGTGGAAGCAAAAGATCAGGGAACAAAGTGGTGTTGTGTCAAAATAAAGAAACAGGTGTCGACCTGATCTTTATGACTCACCATTTTTTGGTATAAATTATACCCGTCCTAAATCTATTGTCTGGAACCTAAAAACCATTTGCGAGAAATAAGTTTTTATTATACCGTCAACTAAATAAATTTAAAACATGTAATAATTCATTTATCACAATAAGCCAATTGACCAATTGACCTATTAATTTAGCTATCGAACTATACCAAGTATTTAAAATACAATTTAAATAACGATTAAATTAGGGAAATACCGTATTTCAACTAGGCCACTTTTGAGGATGTTACACATTAAAACTCCCATTGTCTGCAGTAAACTGGATAATGTTGTATCGATATCGGCAATATGGTAACCGGTTATCGGGAGAACCGGTAAAATTACTTACGTGTCATTTTTTAGGCCACGTGATGTGGTTTCCACGTCATCATTTTGTAGGTTGTAACAGGTAAAAATATAGTTTGCAAAGATTGTAGCACATAAATAACCGGTTTGTTGCATACATTGGGAGTTTTAAGGGTAGGTTGCTTAACTCGGAACAAACAGGGGGGGTACGATGCCGACAAAATATATTTACCCACAATAAAATTATTAATGACCTTCTAATTATATGCTAACTTTTGTGGAATTATAAATATATAGTATTATCTTCTAAAATTATATGTTTGTGTGATGTGGCATATATATTTAGCAAGTTAAGGAGATGACGACATATAGTATATTTGCTTAGTTGTCAACACGAGAGGCATGACACATAGGGAAAAAAAAGTCTTCTCTATTAGTATATATAGAGATTGTTATTGTTATTTTTAATTTTAACCGTTGAAAAAAACGGCTATATAACCGTTATTTAAAAAAAATAATTATAAAAAATTATGCATTATTTTTCATTATAAATGCATACTTCACCCAATCCTTAAACACACTACAAAATAACCTTATTTCTTATCCAATTCAACCTTCTTTCTCATACAAATTATCATTCTTTCACTTCCAAACACAAAAAAAAATGTCTAACACCAACAAACGATTTCATACAAAATGTACTCAATAATCCCATTTACCCCAATTCACCAGCTAACTCATCTTCGGGAACTATCTCCAACAAATCACCAACCGGTTTCACATCATATCAATCCCAACCCCAACCCCAACCATGGTATCCCCAACAATCACAACCACAATACGGTTACCATCCATACCAACAACCACAATACGGCTAGCAACAACCACAATACTGCTACCAACCACCTCCCCACAATCTAGCCAACACTCATGCTCACAACCCGAAACTCCTTTCCAAACACAACTTGAAACTCCTTTCCAAACACAACCCAGAACCCAAAATGACGTAGGATCCAAAGACGAAGGCGAGGAGGAGGTTAATCGCAAGGGATAGAGTAAAAAAAATGAGAGCACAAACTAGATGAACGGACTTTGAAGTCAAAATATTGGCCGAGCGATGGGTCTACAATTCCCAAAATCATATCGACGGAAATTCGCAAGCCGATTCACAATTTTAGAACAAAATTGTCGAAGACTACAATCGGTTAGTTGATGTGAAACGCAAAAAAAGTCAAGTAACCGATAAATGAAATTAAGTTGGAACCAATGTCAAGAAATTTATCAACATCTACAAAAATTACAACGAGCCTCGGCCATGCGGGTACCAAGACGAGAACGTTATTAGGGTAGCAAAAGAACACTTCAAACAACAAGTGGAAAGGAACTTTATTTACGAGGTTGCGTTCCACGTAGTCAAAGATATCCCAAAGTTCTATGCCGATCGTGGTTTAACGTACAACAAATGCGCATTCCAAGAAGACGACGTACCAATTAATTTATCCGAGGATGATACCGCCGATAATCCGAACCCCACCGAGATTACAAGCAATATGCGACGGTTATTTCAAAACGACCAGATTCGTCACCCACCCGGTCGTGACACAAGTCGGAAAAGTCAACGAGGTTCGGGTTCATCGGATGCAACATCTTCAAGACATTCGAGCAACGCGACCCGTGAGGCCATTTTGGAATCCGCAAGAGTCGCACAACAAACTTTGAAAACTATTCAAGAGGCGGCGCAACAAAAATTAGAGTTTGATCGGCAAAAAATGGTGCTCAAACAGTGAAAATTAATCCAAAGGGAAATACCGTCGCACTCGGGACAACACGAAGTTGCAATGTTTGAAAAAAGTAGGGAAAATGTGATCAAGTATCAAGAAGATTTCGAAACGATGTTCGAAAAGGATGTACGACAACATGGGTTCTCTGATAGTGATTAGATTCGTATTTTAGAATTATCGTAATGTTTTATATTATTAACTGTAAATTTTGTTTAAAAATTATTGTAATGTTTTTATTTTTACTAATGTAATGTTTTTGTTAATTATTGTAATGTTTTTATTTTTATTAATGTAATGTTTTTTTATTTCTAATCAAAGAGTTTTAATTTTATTTGTGTTTTAAAAATTAAATTAAAATTAAATTGAAGAAGCAACTGAAGAAACAATGATCGAGAGTGGTCTTACTGATACTTAAAAAAGATAAGTACTTGTTTATTAATTTTTTTTTTTTATTCTCATATAATCCAAGGACGGTTTTTGTAACTTTTTCCAAGGAAGTCACAAGGTAACTAGACAAAGTTTGTTGCTAGTTGCTACATGCTTACACTTTATTTAACAAAAACAATAGGAAACATCCAAATACAGATTAGGAATAGTACACAAAATAATGCAAAGTTGTTTGGTAAGTTTACGTTGCATGAAGTTAAACTAAAATAATAAAATAAATAAATATGACTCTAAGAGTCGATCAGGCACATTTTGTTGACTAAAATAATGAGATGTTGAAATGTGTTATACTTTGACCAGAAAAAAATTCAACATTAGACTAATTCTTAAATACATAATTTTGACTTTTTTTACCCACATCTATGTCCATCACGTATTCAAATACCATGTTACGGATAATACTAACTTTGTAAAAATTTAGTGTTTTACTATTAGTTGGCTCGTTAAATACTTGGACTCTAGATTTAACACATTCAACATTGACTATATGACTATGAGATGAGATGAGATGAATCAAATATCAAACGACTATAATTACTAATTAATATGTGATTTTACTATTAGTTGGCTCGTTAAATACTTGTACATCTAGTTATCTAGCAAATAATCGCGAATTGTACATACAAAAATATAATGAAACAAAAAAGTATACCCTAAAATACGGACACTTCGTGTCGAGAGTTTTCCTTTTCTAATCCGTCGAAATCTTTCTTACTTTTTTTAGTCTTTAGTAATCCATAAAACTTCTTAAACTCTTTAACCGTCGGGATACTCTCATGTCGAAACAGCCCTGTATTATGTGATTCCTCAACGGTCCTAGCTGAACCACTATACATCAAACGTGGTGGCAACCCAACGGGCCCACCGTGACCAAGCAAACCCGATGGCACACCAAGCGCACCACCAACCGAAATACTATGTGTCAATCTCAACGGCTGCTCCTTATCAACACTAGCCACCGACACTTTCGTATCGTTATTGACCTTCAACGAGTTAATAACGTTTTTCAAAGCTCGAGTGGGTGACCCGCGGTTAGAAACCATAATTTCCCCGATCTCGGCCGGGCTCAAACTAGCACCAGATTGAAAGATCTCTTCAACTTGTGGAAACAACTTGTGTTCCTTTAACCCTAAATGACTACTAGCAAGTGTTTTAAAACCTGTAAAATCACATAACTTAAACTGCACGTGCACATCAATTCTACCGGGCCTCATAACCGTCGGATCAACTTGATCTTTATTACTAACCGTAAAAACCAATACGCGTTCTTCACCGCACGATGAAATAATCCCATCCATAAAATTTAAAATCCCAGATAAATTCACAGCCGTTGATTTCTCAACTAAATAACGATCTAAATCTTCAACTACAATCATCGACTTACTTGTTGTTTGCAACAACAGCAATTTCAGATCAGAATCGTTGCTAACTTTCGACAAGTCAACGTCGTAAATATCGTATCGTAAAAACTTCGCCATTCCGGCGATAAAGCTCGATTTCCCCGTACCTGATGGACCGTATAGTAAGTAACTCCGCTTCCAAACACGACCTAAACGATGATAATATTGCTCCGACTTCAAAAACGATTCTAAATCAGATTTAATTTTGCTTTTAACATCCGCATCAACTGCTGACGTGTCAATCGTTGCTGGATGATTAAACGGAACTGATATCCACCGTCCGTTTTTCGGATCATTTTCCGCGTTGATGTATAGCTTAATCTGCTTCGTTTTTTCCTCGATTTCGTCTACAACGTCGTGAATATGTTGAAGATAAGACGATAAAATTCGACGTTTCTCTTTTCGTCGCATTTTCAATACTAAGCTACTTTTTTCGAGCTTCCAGAATATTCGTGAACCGAGGTACGTATCTGTAAACGTCTGCTGTGTATCATCGATCACGAGATTAATCTCGTTAGGTTTCGTATTACCTGAAAAGAGATTAACGAAATCGGAGTCTTCGGCTGAAGGTAATGAATTAAGGTACGTGAAGCATTTGACGTAAACTTGATTTTGTTGCATGTGTTGGTTAAATTTAGGGATTTTGTATAGCTGATGTGCATGAAAATATTCCTCAAATAATTTCCAATTATTTTTTAGAAAATGTCCGGTGGACGTCCGCGATAATACTCGCGGAATTAGCCAGAAACAAGTCACCACCACCGCCACCACCGCAACTAGAGTTGTAAAGAACATAATTTCTTACACTAATTTTGTTTGGAATTTGAATAATTTGTGTATGATAATGATGAAAAAGATGGAAGATTGAGATAAAGTTGAAGGATATACTTTTAATTAAAGTTTTAAGGAATGAATTTTATTTTAGGGTTATAAGTTAAGTATGATACGATTTGAAGTAGTTATAAAGATGGAAAGGTTTCAACAAGTCAAGAAATAGATACGAATATTTTAATTATTAATTAGTTATTGTATTAAAATATAGATAGGAATATTAAATTTGTTAGACATGTGAATGTGAACGTAAGTCAAGAAAGGAGGGTGTGAGGAAGAGAATGTGGTAGAATTAAATTGATATTTGATTGGTCTATAAACGTGTGCTTGTGTCGTGTTAATGTGTTAATTTGTTTTGTAGTCATTTTAACTAACTTATACTTGTCTAAAATATATTATTTAAATGATTTAAGAATAAGGCCCTTACTCTCCATACCATTTATCTATTTTAAAATTAATGTTTCTGTACTTTTCTGTACTTTATTCTTTCACTTTTTCTTACATTCTGTACTTTTTCTGTACTATTTCCGTACTTTTCTGTACTTTTTAATTCAAAAAATGGTATGGAAGTAAATTAAAATGGTATGGAGAGAAAAAGCCAAGAATAATTATAGTCATGATATAAAGAGCAAAATAGAGGTCAAATTGACCTAGTCAAATTATATGAAAGGGTGACCCTCTGACATATTATAAAGTATGAAATATGACATATTATAAAGATGCAATTATGGGTCTTGTTATATTATGGTGAATAGAAGTGAAAAAAAATATATAAAAAAGGGAATATCTATCCATACCATTTTTATTTACTTGCCATACCATTTTTGAATAAAAAAGTACAGAAAAGTACGAAAAAGTACAGAAAAAGTACAGAATGTAAGAAAGAATGATGGAATAAAGTACAAAAAAAGTACAGAAAAGTTAATTTAATAATAAATAAATGGTATATATAGTAGGACCCATAAAAAAAATGATAAGTTAGTTATACAAAAAGTCAAAAACTTTAATTGTGTGTGGTTCTAAAGTTGCATGATTGTCAATATGATGCCTAACTGAAAACTTACTTTAATTACTGGTATGTTATAAAATTTGATCAAGACTATCTCATTCATCAACAAAATTGGTGAACATTTTATGGAAAAGAATTCTATAAGCCAAAACTTTTGATATCAGATAGATTTACCTAAAAAATAAATCATATATTTTAGCAAACCTAACACTAAATGTAATTCAAATAATAAAAATAAACGAGACTGGGTGACATCGGTCTAGGCAGCTGATTCATCTACAAAATTTATATGGTATATATCTATCATTTCCTTCTTTACTAGTAAATTAGAGTTTGATTAGTCTAATCACAATGACAATCTTTTTAAATGATGAAATCTGGTCCATTCATTTTTTAAGCAAACAAGATTGGGACCATTGGATCAAGTATTACAGGCTGATTTAAAAATAATTAGGATTATCTAAAAGTTAATTACTCTTTTGCCCATAATTAATGACGATTAGTGAGACCTACAGACATCTAAAAGGGTCCGTGGCTTTCAATTTCAAATTCAAAAAAAGACAAATGACACAGTGAGTCAAAACATTCAATGTCATTGAATAAAATTAAATAATAAAATGATTTTATTAAAATCTATACCTTAAATAAACATAATCCCATTGACGATTTCAACGCACAAACTTGATACTAAAAAACGAATCTTTATCCAAGAAAATACTAGTTTAGGACCCGTGAAATTCGCGAAATCATCCATGAAAAATATTTAAGTACCTGTATCCATAACTGTATAATTGTTATTATTATTTTGAGTTTTATATACTATATATACGAAATTTTTTATTTATAATAAGATAGTGTACACATCAACTGGTGAACCTTATACCATACGCTATTATATTTGGATTTTCATGATTATTACATTTTAATTTTATATGATATAAAAACGTGAAATTGTTCGTTATCTTGAACGTACCGAACCCTTGAATTGGTTAATTAATTAGTTAAATTGTTAGCTTTAAGATTTCAAATCTTAAATATACTAAAGTTTATGGTATCGTTTTTTTTTTTCGTGTTTCAAATTTGCGTCGTATTTTCAATAACTAAATTTTTTTGCTTTGCCAAAGTTACATACATGGGATAACCGAAACCCGCGAATTGAATAAATATGAAAAACCGTTGGGTAATACTAATTGGGTACCCAACGGGTATTGGGCCGGTATCAGTACGAATATTCTAAATGGGTATGTGTACAGATACACTAAAACCCGCCGAAAACTGATCCGTTGTCATCCATAATCCAAGCATTGCAAATTAGAAATTGATAAAAGAATTAAAAAAACCGGTGGTATAGGTACAAATACACCAAAATCCATCGGAACCTGACCCGTTGGCATCCATGATCCAAAAATTGTAAATTAGAAATTGATAAAAAGATTCAAAATAGTAGGTTGTATAAGAATTTAAATCACTGAGCGATGAAATGAAGTTATAAATTTTTTAGAATTGAATATAACTTATTGGGTTTTTTTTAGAAAAACAAAATATATAAGATTGTAAGAAGAGTTTGAATTATAGAAGAAATAATAAATTAGTTGTTAAATTAAAATTTTCGTAAAATATTTGGAGGATTATCTACAATTAAAGGAAAAACGGAGGATTTATATTGTAAATATTGAAGGGTGTATATTGTAAATATAGAATGGTAAATTAGTCTTTTAGTCACATAAAAATGTGATTAATGATGTCATGAAATAAATTAAGGGTTAAATCTTAATTGTTAATCTCCATGTAATGGTCGTTATTTAAAACATGAAATTGTTCATTATCTAGAGCGTACCGAAACTTTGAATTAATTAATTAAAAAGTTAAATTGTTAGCTCTAAGATTTCAAATCTTAAATATACTATAGTTTATGGTATTGTTTTTTTTTTTCGTGTTTCAAATTTGCGTCGTATTTTAAATACTAAATTTTTTTGTTTTGCCAAAGTTACATACATGGGATAACCGAAACCCGCGAATTGAATAAATATGAAAAACCGATGGGTAATACTAGTTGGGTACCCAACGTGTATTGGGCCGAGTATCAGTACGAATATTCTAAATGGGTGTGTGTACAGATACACTAAAGCCCGCCGGAAACCGCCCCGTTGGCATCCATATTCCAAGCATTACAAATTAGAAATTGATAAAAGAATTAAAAAAAGACGGTGTTATAGGTACAAATACACCAAAATCTGTCAGAACCCGACCCGTTGGCATCCATGTTCCAAGAATTGTAAATTAGAAATTGATAAAAAGATTCAAAATAGTAGGTTGTATAAAAATTTAAATTACTGGACGATGGAATGAAGTTATAAATATTTTGAAATTAATATAACTTATTAGGGTTTTTTCAGAAAAAAATAAAATAAATAAGATTGTAGGAAGAGTTTGAATTATAGAAGAAATAAAAAGTTAGTTATTAAATTAAAATTTTTCATAAAATATTTGGAGGATTATCTACAATTAAAGAAAAAATGGAGGATTTATAGTGTAAATATTGAAGGATGTATATTGTAAACATAGAAGGGTAAATTAGTCTTTTAGTTACATAAAAATGGGATTAATGATGTCATTAAATAAATTAAGGGTTAGATCGTAATTGTTGATATCCATCTAATGGTCTTTATTATCTCAAGATTTTTCTTTTGAATATAGAAGATAGATAGATAGATTTCGTGTTTCAAATTTGCGTCGTATTTTAATAACTAATTTTTTTTGTTTTGCCAAAGTTACATACATGGGATAATCGAAACCCGCGAATTGAATAAATATGAAAAACCGATGGGTAATACTAATTGGGTACCCAACGAGTATTGGGCCGGGTATCAGTACGAATATTCTAAATGAGTATGTGTACAGATACACTAAAGTCCGCCGGAAACCGCCCCGTTGGCATCCATATTCCAAGCGTTAAAAATTAGAAATTTATAAAAGAATTTAAAAAAGATGGTGTTATAGGTACAAATACACCAAAATCCGTCGGAACCCGACCCGTTGACATCCATGATTCAAGAATTGTAAATTAGAAATTGATAAAAAAAATTCAAAGTAGTAGGTTGTATAAGAATTTAAATTACTGGGCGATTGAATGAAGTTATAAATATTTTGGAATTAATATAACTTATTGGGGTTTTTTCAGAAAAAATAAAATAAATAAGATTGTAGGAAGAGTTTGAATTATAGAAGAAATAAAAAATTAGTTATTAAATTAAAATTTTCATAAAATATTTGGAGGATTATTTACAATTAAAGAAAAAATGGAGGATTTATAGTGTAAATATTGAAGGATGTATATTGTAAATATAGAAGGGCAAATTAGTCTTTTACTTACATAAAAATGGGATTAATGATGTCATTAAATAAATTAAGGGTTAGATCGTAATTGTTGATCTCCATCTAATAGTCCTTATTCTCTCAAGATTTTTTCTTGAAATATAAGATAGATAGATGATCCCTCTTTACTATTAAAATATGCCCATATTTGCATAATCCAAATACAAATCATTTTCAATGGGCTAATCTTAACCATTCAATTACAAAAAAAAATAAAAAAAATAATTACATCCATTGATCAAAGGATCAAAGATTAGTATGTTGATTTGCCAAAAAATCACTCTTATTATTACGGAGTACTGAATTACAAGATTATCCTTACCATTCAAAGTAACCTTATATTAATTAATGTTAATTAATAATTAATTAATTAAATTATTTATTCGGCATTCATTTTGGAAAGGAGTTATAGTGTCAACTCAAATCACAATTCAAACTTTATTATACGAATTTTATATCATATCATAAAATAATTTTGCATTTAATTTGTTATCAATGATATCTAATCTAGGATCAAAATTTCATCTACATTCCTATTCGTACAAGAAAAGTTCCTAAGCCAAAATTTTTCATCAAAACTGAGCTTGAAAGTTGAAACCTTATCAAAAGTTTTCAATGGTCGATCACAGGTAAGACTTTCTTCTCCTTTTTTTTTTCTTTTCTAAGTTTTGTTTGCAGTTAGCGTTCAATAGAATTCTATAAGTTTCTTCCACGATTTATGATTTGATCTATTTGTCAATTTACTTCAATTGTGATTACAGTTACATGATCTACTAATCTTTTAGTGAAACGCCCGAATTTTTTTATTTTTTATCTTTTGGTCCAAACAACTATAATAACTCGATTTGAATGATTACCCATGGTTACATATACACAAATATGCTTAATACTCAAAAATGACCAAGACATCAAAATTTAACTTGCATACGCGATCCTAAAACTCCAGCCGGATCGCGTATGAACGAAGATTTCTTTCTGCTAACGATTTGCACGGTGGTACGCGATCCTGGACTTGTGGTGGGATCGCGTACTCAAGAAGAAAATCGACATGTGTGACTTTTAACTAGGTTACGTGATCCTGGAACCTGTGGTGGGATCGCGTATGATCACCTGACACCAAAATCAGACCAAACTCATATTTTTGACGAATTTTAAATGAGCATAACTTTTAACTCGTTAAGAGTTATGACCTGAAATTTTGCACACACCTCCACTATACCAAAATGAAGGTTTCCCTTTTGATACTTTTTAAATTTTCACAAAAATGACTGATTTAGGCGTATGACCAATTTGAGGCCGTTTTAGCCACTTTTTGACAACAACCAAATTCACAAACCACACAAGCTGAGGACATGAGCTTTTGACCACAATTCAAACACATCAAAACAAAGTTAAAGGAACCGACACGGTAACTCTAACCTTTACCTAACTCAATTTACCTCACGGGTGCATTAAGTGACCCATTTGGACACTTTTTGACCTGTTTGCCAACAAAGACTGTTTTGACCCATCTACTAGTCAACTATGACCCATAATTGACTAACAAAAGTAGTAGACTACACGTCACTACTAATATTCAACCAAAACACAATATGACCTCTAGTCCCATTTTATCATTCAACAAGCAACGTGTCAACACTATTACTTGTTACACACATCCCAAACCACAATGCACACATTTTACAACTGTTGTTGACTTTCAAAGTCAACTATTACCAAAACCACAAGTTACATGGTTCACCATGCTTTAACTTTAAAACTCGTTTCAAATGGGCGGATTATACAAGTCATAATCACAACGATAATTCAAAGAAGGAAGAGCTTGTCTAACCATAAGCAAGCTCCCATCCACGCTACCTTCTTGCAACCACATATCATCCAGTTGGTTCAACTGAACCAAGCACCTACAACATAGAATAACTGAAGGGGTAAGCAAAACGCTTAGTGAGCATATGAGCAATTAAATGTATAATCCATAACACAACAATATATAGCAAATAGTATCAACACATATTTGCTAAATTAAGTAACTACTGAGCAATTGTAGAGACTTCTCTGAACCTTATGGGACCCACGGCCAACAATCACATAGTACCAAATCACGTCAAAATGAGTGCTAGCAACAACATCATTGGCATGCGCACATGACCAATAACAACTCTATGTGAACCCCGGCCAATAGTATGAATACTACAACAACATCACGTGCAAGCACGTACTCTGAAACCAGTGCTAACCGCAACTAGCAACTGATCAACAATTTTCTACAAAAGCTCAATCCACATAATCCACAGAATATTCCACATATCAACAATAATCGGTTAGCACATATTCCACATCATGTGCTGTAACATCATCATAGTAATCATACTTAGAACCAAAGTATAAAACAAAACATAATCCATTTGATTGTATGAACCTCTTGCTCGTAAGCAATCCGGAACATACAACCATTACCCATTTAACCCCCATATCACTCACTTTTGCTTTTTAGGCAAATAATGCGATTTCACCATTGACTATTGATGCTATGTCTTTTGATCACCTAACATGTAACACATCAATATAATAACACATTTAGCAACTAACAATCATCATAATCAACTAATCAAAATCATCAATCCATTACCCCTTTGGATTGATCATTTTCAACTCAAGTATCCAACCACTTGAATTACCATTTTAATCATGATTAAATATCATGATAACCTCTTTTCAACTACAATTTAACATAAACCAATCTAAGGTTATGAAGAACTACATTAAACATCATTTTATCTACAAAACCATGATCATCTTTAACTCTACGGTTTAGTTACTTGATTCACTAATTCATTTACCACTAATAATACCTCAACAATATAACTAACAACTAATTAAGGTGAATTAGCACCAAATCATCATCATTTGATCAATACCCATTTTGACCACTAATCACACAATTTGAATTATCAATTATTGAGTTGAATTAGTGTTAACAACACTTACTGTCACACCCCCGATTTCATGATTTGCGAAAGCGACGATTTTGGGTGTGACTAATCAATAATCAAAGCGCAGAGGTTACAAGCAAACGACTCTACATTACAAAGTTTAAGTCATAAGTTTGCAACATAACAGCGAGTTCGCAAAATGATTTCCGAAGATTTTAAAACATAACGTTTAACAAAATATAATGCAAGAAAATCTTCATATGTTTGTAGATGCATGCGACTCGTAAGTAGATAGCTTATCCTGAGGGCCATCCTACTGTTGATGATCACCTGAGAATACAATACTAAAAGGATCAGCTATAAAGCTGGTGAATCTCACAGGTTTAACATAAAATATGATGTGATCAACTTGATTATCCGACGATTTAATACCGACAATGATTAAACAACATAACCGAACAATGATAAACCAATTAAGGTTTTCGAACAATGATTAACCCATTAAGGTTACCGAACTATGATTAAACCAATTAAGGTTTCCGACTAGATTTACCGACAATGACATTGTATTGCATTAAGCCATGGTTCGAGGCCTAACCCGATTTTCTACCTCCCGAACGGTGTCAACACCCATTACAATTACTAAAATGCCCATTTGTACGTGGTTGTAGCTAGCAACCCGGACGGGGACGTCACTCCCATGATAGATCTATCTTTTAGTAATCGCGCATTATTAAGTTAACGAACCATGCAATGATGAGGACTTTCCCGTATTAAAACACTCATGCAATACCCGAACAAAGAAAATCAAGACCGACAATGATAACCAATTGAGTTAATAATTAAATTAACTAACCGAATAACAGTGATCACGAAAACAAGTAAGTGTTGTATCTCACCCCAAGTTTTAAATCAGTTAAAGCAATAAAAGTGGGGCTGTGAGACTCACTTGAGTCACCGAGCAATGAAAATGATCCGACGTGGAATAGACAATCCCCGAATCTTCTAGTGTCCTAAGCACGCGAGATTTTGAATGATTAATTGGATTGTCTAATATATTTCCGTATTAACGTTCATCCGATTAGATTATGTCCAAATGTTCAATTCGTATTTCCGTTTAAAGTTCGTAAAAGTGTACGGCCCGTTGGTGACGGTTTGTAATAATAATTTCCAAGAACATCATTATTATTATTTGTTTTATTGTACTTTAAATAAGTGTGAAATTGTGTACGGGGGTCCGGGGGCAGCGCCCCTGGTAGCGGGGTCCAAGGGGTGGCAACCCCTGGCAGGGTCCAAGGGGCAGAGCCCCTGGCTGGGGTCGAGCTGCCGGGTCAGCTTGAAAATTTTTTATTTCTACTATGTTGCTTTATTAAAAACGCATTTGAAATATAAATTTAGAGTAAATCAGGTGGTAAAATTTTAGTCCCGATGCTTAATAAAATTTGTACTCGTTTAAGGTCAACACACGAAATCAGTCTGGATAACAAGTTCTGGGTCGAGTTTTGGACCGGTTACACAAAGCTAGCCGTTCGGCTAGGATCACCCAGCCGTTCGGCTATGATCTCTCAGCCGTTCGGCTAAGGTGATCTAGTCGATCTGCTCCTTTTCATTTACAATGCTCTGTTCTCAGTTCATCTCCAAACCAGTTTTTAATCGAAATCTTTGGGTACAATCGGTTTACAAGACATACATACATGCTTATATTAAGTTTATAAACACAAAATTCAAAGGAAAAAGTGAATGATTCTTACGAAATAAAAAATGGAACCATGAGGATGAAGATGATGAACTTGATGATGATAATGAACCCGATGATGATGATGATGATCAAAGATGAAGATGATGATGATGATAAAGATGGTGATGATTATGTTGTTTGATCTTGTTGTTTTGATGTTTTTGGAAGAGATCGAGAGAGAGCAGAGAGCAGAGACTGGGTGTGCGCGTGTGTGTAATATGAATTATTGAAGTCGGTATAAACCGGCTCCAATAATTGATGTTGGTTGGTATGTTATACCCGTGTTCGTGTACCCGATCGTTATGTAGTATAATGTTTTCAAATGATAAATTTCTAAACTTGAAATCGTATATAACACCCCTCATTTATACTTATTTAAATATAGTAAATCGGAAGCGTAAGTCCAAATAGATAATAATAATTTACATCGTTTTATCAACATATAAAATTCAACATTTTCAAAACATAATTTCTCAACAGAGGTGTTATATAAAACATGTTAAAACATTATTTTATACAAATCCGCTATCAGAGTAATGCCTCGTGGTCAAACATTCCTTCTAATCCAGCTTCTTGCCCAACCAATATAATAGCAAAACCCTGCAAGAAGTGTTAATGTGGGGGATTAGCATAACGCTAAGTGAGCAGATAACTAATCAACATCCTAACTTAGCTTAACAACCTTGTGTACAACACTTAACACTAAATAAGCAAGTACACAATACAACTCATCAACTAATCAACAACACCATAATGAGGATCGGCGGCTCTGGGGATAACCATAAACCCGGGTGGCTCCCCAAGAACACTTATCCAACCTATCCGTATGGCCATACGGACGAGACCGATAGCTAGTGATTATCTTCAACTAACACAGGAGGTGTGTTAAACTTTGGATAACCAACTAGCCCAACCAACAGTTCAACAACTCGTTGCCTCATTAACAACTGATGCCCGGAGGCCAATTAATTCAAGTGATCACGTAATCAACAAGTCACATATTCAACTAGTCAACATATCAACAGTATTATTAACTATCAACATAATTATCAATGCAACTAATAAAGTAATAACACGTTACTTGTTATAACCAAACTTGTTACAACTAAGTTACGCTGAGGATTAGAGATCCACTCACCGACCACCTCAGACATCCACTCAGTAGTCTAATATCACTGAGCCTTCTGCGCATCTGAGAATACAATAGAACAACACAAGTTAGTAACTTGTCTTAAATCTATATAGCATCACCCCAATAGATTTACTTCAACAAATCTAAATTACTCAATTTACACGAATTAGCACAATCACCACAATTATCAATATGTTAACATATTTAGTAACTATAAGTTTCATAGTCACTAATCACAATTATATTTAATCTAATGAACACTTAATCACATTAGTTTACACAATGCTCTTTAATTATCAATTATTCACTAATAACATCACCTTAAAACATTGATTCTTCCAAAATCAACTAAACTCACAAACTTTATTAAGGATTATATATCAACTTCATCACTTCAAGGTTAAAGATTAACTTATAATCATGATTCCATCATCAATCAACCATTCTAATGTAATTACAACTTTCAACTCATGAATAATCCACTAAACCCATCACTTTATATACAATTATACATGAATTTACATTTCTAAGCTAGGGTTTATATTACTTGATTCATATAATCATCAACTAACAACTATTAAAACATTACAAGCTTTAATTTCAAGTTGTTCATCATTATTTCATCATAAGTCACAAGAACACTAAACAAAATAATGACTCTTAGCTTGAATCTTGCTACTTATCATCACTAGTGAGTTTATCTCACATCAATTTCACCAATCTAAACCCTAATTTTGAATTATAATCAAGAACATCAAAAACCCCAAATTGTAGGGTTCATAAATTACAAGAAATTGAGACTTACATGTTGATTAGAATGATTAGAGGATGCTAACCCTTGATCTTGAAGCTTGAAATCGAATTTACCACCTTCAATTTGATATAGAAAATGAATTTGATCTAGGGTTTCAAGTTATGTATGTATGTATATATGTATATGGATATGTTTAAAACAAACACCGACTCAAAGTTTAAGTCTAGTATATAATTACCCAAATTTCTTTCCCCGTACTTATCATTGTCTGGAACTTAAAAATCATTTACGGGGAAATATTATTTTATTTTACCGTCAACTAGATTAAATTAAAACAATTAATAATTTATTAGTCACAATAAATTATTCGACTCTTTTACCCATTTATTTTCAAATAAATCACCGAAACTATTTTCTGACACATTAAATAATGATTCACAATCAGAAAATATTAAGATACTACTAGACCCGAAAACTGGGTGTTACATCGTATATGTTTTTAATCAAAGTATTTCATAAAAATACTTTTAGGGAGATATAAAATTATATCTTTGTTTCACTTTGAATGTACGGATAGTTTTCAGTGTACAAAATGTGTCTAAAATTTCAACCGAGTAAATAATTATTATTCTCATTAATAATACATTATTAAAAAATATTTTGCACCAACGTCCGTATTTAAGATTTTGCGTTCTTTTCAGATTTGTTTGTATGTGATTATTAAATAGTTATTGTGTTATGTAATATCCGAATACTTTCATATTAACACGTACCAAGTACAAATGATTAAAGTTTAAATTGGCCGCTAATTTTGGCCCTTTTTGACCGGGTGTCACACTTACTATAACACTAACTAAAATCAATTTAACCAATTTAAACCCTAATTTCTGATTATAACCAATAATCCTTCAAAAACCCCATGAAACTCATTTCTAGGTTAAAATACATGAAGACCACATAATCATACCTTGATTATAATGGTTAGAGAACCTTGAATTTGAGTTAAGAAGCTTCAATTTGAAGCTAGAAACTGATTTTGATTCATGGTTTTGGTTCATGCGTTTCATTCTTTCTCTCCATCTCTCTGGAACATGTTTTGGGAAGGAATTGGATATGTATGATACGTACGTACACAGATATATGAATATATATGTGTTTTAATTTTATTCCCCGTGATTATCATAGTCTGAAACTTAAAAAAACCATTCACAGTTATTATTATTTTATACCACTTAAAACAATAATAACTTAAAACATTTACTTTTACTTTTACCAAAATAATACTTTTGGATTTTGGGGTGTTACATTTATATTGTTGTTTATATGATTTGGATTGTCGTTGGTGTTCAATCAGTTACAAATGAACGAAGTTTTATGATATCTGTGAGTGATCTTGCTTTGGGTTATGAATTTATGATCCCAATTTTCTGAATAATGCTTTTTCCAGGTCTCCTTTCAACCGAATTCCAACGACTTCCTTCTTCAATATTAGATTTTTTTCGTATATTAATTAACTATACTTTGAGCCACAATCATTTGTTTCTCATTTTATTATCTTTGTATATGTTTGTCGATTAATAATCCAATTGTGTAGTCCCGTTAAATACCAAGCAAAAGAATATAAAAACAGATTAGAACAATATGAAGAATACAAAGAAGATTTTAGACACCAAATCCCTAATCTTATTAATAAATTAACAAGACGGATACAAGTTCTATGTATCGGGGTTTACAACCTTAGGGATATTTCTATCTCATTGGGGTATGTTCCAAGTCACAAGAACACACACAAGTCCCCACAATACCTCTAAGATAAGGAACTCTATTTATAAAATATAGAGTTGTCCTTTACACGTTTTCCTAATCAATGTATGGAAACAAATCTATCCATACAGGTATGGTCTGTGATAAGCGTAGTCTGCAGTACTGTACATGACTCATTACAGATTAGGTAACTGACAGACCCACTAAGCAGTAGTAATACTGAAATTAACATTAACAATATTAACTACTAGATTTACATCGAGCAGTATTAACTGCAGAAAGAATACTAGCAGTATTAACTTTGACGGTCAGGAGTAATCCTTGCAGCAGTATTAACTTTGAAGCTTGGCTCGGCAGTACTAACACTTGATACTCTAGCAGTACTAACTCTGAAGTTCTTCTAGCAGTAGAAACTATGAAGGCAGTAGAAACTCCAAGAGCAGTATTAACTTTGAACTTTATTTAGCAGTAGTATCTTTTGTGCTAACAGTAGAAACTGAGGAAATACTTACAAGCAGTGGAAACAATTACTCGAACAGTAGTAATACTTGTATAGCAGTAGTAATTATTGCACCAGCAGTAGTAATGACTTGCAAGTATTCCAACTATTGTTTCCTAATCAGTTTACTCTTTTTCTCATCAAATCTATAGTGTTACATAAAAATTAATGTCACTTTATTTTCCCAACAGACTTTAAGCCATTCGACTCATTTTCCTTTAAGAAATCTGTTTGACACATTTTAAAGAAACATAACACAAATTTGACATTTTAATTTATTTTTTTTTTCATCTAGATTTGAGTCATCAGGTAACATTGGATTGGCCCACATGACTGGAGATTGTCGTTGGTGCAAATCGTGGTCTTGAGTATCTTCATTGCAATGCAAATCCGATCGTAGTTTATGGGGATCTGATTTTTAAAAAAATATTTAAGGATAATGACTTCAATCCAAAACTTTCAGACTTCAGGCTTGCTAAATTGGGTGCTACTGGTTAAAACACCATATGTCAACTCGAGGTATGGGCACCTACAGTTACCGTGCAGTGGATTACTATCAAGTCTAATGGAATTTGGTGTTGTACTATTGGAGCTGATTAGAGGGCAAAAAGCAATCGACATGACTAAAAATTGTACATAACATAACTTAGTTTCATGGGTAAGTTATTAGTTGGCTTTCTCCTACCCTTTGAATGTTTTTTTTTTTCATCATAACGAGCATTAGGGGCAAAAGGGCATGGGTTGGTTCACATGTTAGACCAAGCCTTAAGTCAAAATTGTTAAAGAGTTTGTCAGACCAAGCTTAAGTCAAAAATTTTTAAGGTGTTAGGACTGCTGAAAAGATGTTGAGCTAACCCACTGAGTTAATGAATACATTAAACGTGATTATGAACTATTGTTGGTTGATAATTTCAACTTAAAGGTGGCAACTTAATAAGGGGACACTTATATAGTGGGGTGATATTTGAACTTAGAGGTGGAAATTTCAACCCACTTACTAATGAATGGGTCAAGTTGGGTTGTGTTATATAATGACAGTGAACAGGTTATTATCGTATTCTGTCAAAGTATGTGTTTCTATCTACATTTCATTTAAATGTGTTTTTTTAAGTTTCACTACGACGTAGATAAGTTAATAGACTTATACGTGACAACTTCTTAGTATAAAAATAGGAATGCGACAAGTATCCAACCTGTTATCCTCTCAATTTATTAATTCACATTTTACATTCATTTTCCCCTTACTGTATTATGCTTTAACAGGGGTCCTCTCAATTCCCTTTAAGGGTGTATCTTTGTGACACATGAACCGAGTTCTGTGAGCATTGCACTCGGTATTCTCATAAGAGGAGACACCTTGAGAGCTTTCTCTGATGGTGACAAGGAAGATGATCTCTTTCTATGATCATTATATAATAATCTAAGATTGTTATATAATGATTTTCATTTTTATTTGGCTGCAAATAGAGAGGTAAAGAAGTGATGCAAGTGGTCTGGAAATGCATCCGTGAATGTATAGTATGAAGGACGTGTTTTAATATGTAAATATGGTCGTGTGGTATGATCTATATAGATGTATGACATATAGCTTGCTGCTAAAATGAGTCAATTATATAAATGTACTGTGAGATTTTTATATAATACGTTCTATTGCTTTTCTAAAAAAAATAATCTAAGATTGTATATTTTTGACAAGAACTAATTACATGACATATTTATAGCACACACATCATTATCAAATTTTAACGTTATTCATATATTTCATAAGCAACATCATAACTTATGCGCACAATAGGAAGCATACTCTATCCAAATTCACAATACGATCACACTATAACTTCAATTTACAAAATAAAATACACACAATTATGAATATATCCGAATATCAAATAATGTCTATTTTCTAACTCTATTGTATATTTGTATGAAGCGAGTCATTAATATAAATATTATGTACATATATTCCCGTGAAGCCGCGGGTTATAAACTTATTATCATTATTAGAGGTATTTATAAACTTTATCCATTTAACTAAAAAAGAAAAATGAAAACTATATTTAAGTGTATTTTTGATATTTGGCCCCTTTAAAATTATCTTGTCCTGAGTTCATCCCCTTACAAATAACTTACTGGCTCTGCCCTGAAATGATCCTTGAGTTGTATTATTGAATTCAACAGTTAGAGAAAAAGAAAAAACAGAAATTATGCGATCCATATATTGCGAATTGATAGTATATGAGAAAATGTTATGTATAACTATTGCATGAAGCTTGAACGCAATTGATAGTATATGAGAAAATGTGTACATGTAAAGAGCTTACTCCGTATAAAAATAACTTCCAGTTCCGTTGGAGTGCCATGCCTGTAACAGGGGAAATGGTCAGTTTTTGACTTTATTTTTTTGTTCTTTTCTCAAAAACGCACATGATAAAATGAAACAATTAATAATCACTTGGCCAAGTATTACATCTTGGCATATACTAAATAACAAATAGAATATCGGCATCATATCGAAAAGCCCAAACACCAAATTCTACAGAGCAGGTGCAATGTAACCTTCAACAGCGCCATAGAAGACACCAAAAGTCCAAAACAAGTCTCAGACATCACAAAAATACCACAAGCAGACCAGCAAACTTCAACAATTAGAAAGAACACTCGTAGCCTTATCTCCTTGTACGAACTGACTACCTAAGGCCATCACAAAAGGAAGATACCAAAAGATGAGGAATCCTCTTTGACAATAGTTTCGACACTAAGTTAAGCATGTAACGTCGAAGAAAACAGACGACTATGGGTATTTGTTTTTTCTTCAATCCACTTTGACCACAATTTTAACACTGCGTTAGTGTATCATACTAAAATTGTGTTGATTTATCTTGGATTCACTATTACCAACCAAAACTGAACAAAGTGTGAACATTCAACTCTTAACTAAATCAAACAGGTTACAGATATCATAAACCCACTAAAGATTCTGTTATTATATAGATACAGAATTAGGGTAGACGAAATGAAGCTCTAGCATACCATCCGGGATATGGAAAACTAAATGCATACCAAATGCGTGTTGTTGTACATGATTATCACGTAAAATACAGACTATTCAAAATTGGGAGAGTGAATCTTCAATATCTGACCTATATCAATTATCTTCGTGATGTTGACTATCTGATCTAATGTTCAGAATCTGGGAGACGACAATCTTGGAAAGCTCGCTGATGGCAGCTTGAACTTGATCGGTTTCCCTTGGCACCGACCAAATTTCTGATTGTGAGTTCAAACCACTGTACTCACTTGCTGCAACCCTCGTCTTTTTGGAGGTAACTACCACTTTCTCAAGATCTGCTTGTGATAATGGTCTTGGCCACTGAATAAAGACAACAAAAACATATCAATATCGGTTTCCATTACAGTCGAAGAGCTCTTTAATATACATTACAAATGAATCGTTTCTAAAACATGAACAAAGTACACTACAATGTGGAGGGAGTAGAATGGGCAGTTCAAGTAACGGGATGAAAAATATCGATTTCTTTTAGTTGCAATCAAAACGGATCAAGTTGGGATTGGCCTGAAACACTTTTTGCCCAAAGTTCTTTTGGCTTTCTAAATAACTAGTGTGATAAATACGTATTATCATAAAGGAAAAAAAAAGGTGCTTAGTGTCAGACCATTATCAAACATTACTAAATGGGCCATACGTAACTACTCAAAAGGTTTTTAAGGGTCAGATTTGGTCAACTGAAAAACACTGTTCATCCAAAAAAATTGGAATTTTAATTAATACATTATTAGTGTGATATAAAATAATTTCAATGAATTCTCCATTAGAGTGATATATAACATCATCAGAAAAACTATATAATCATAGCAATAATCTAACTTTCTAAAATTAAAATGGTTTAGAAGGTTGTGTGCAATTAAAACACACTTTGGGAAACGTTAAACCTATTTGAATCGTTAACTTGACTGTCATAAAGATATAATAGACAGAGAGATACATACATCTGAAGACTTTCCCTTCTTCTCCTCATCGAGTAGATCTCTAATCGGAAAATAAGCTGCTTGCTTGCAGAGCTCTAGAAGATCTGAGCCAGTATAACCTTCACACATGGCAGCTATGGAGTCAAGGTCAATATTGTCGTCTACTCTCTCACCCTTCAGAATCACCTTCAAAATTGCAGCCCTTTCTCTACGGTCAGGTATCCCAATCTCAAATGCCTGTGGAAGACGTCTAAGTATTGCTTCATCAAGCTCAGAAGGACGATTAGTTGCTGCAAGAACCATCACTCGGGCATTCTCTACATAAACCACCAACTCAAACTTTTAACTACAAAGATAGAAGGCTACAGGAGACATAGAAAGAAGACAAATAAATGCGCCTGAGCCCACAACTGGCTAAAAAATTCCTGCCTTCTAGGCCGGAGAAGTGCGTTCAGTCCTTAACATTGATCAAAAAGCCTGACCCTAAGAACAATCCAGCCAAAGTTCCAGTACCAAAGGCCCAGTCCTGTAAGCCTAGTATGTAGAATTATTTTCGCGTATAATATACATGTAAATTTCTAGATTTCCAACTTTCCCCATACTATTCAATCTTTTATATGGGTCAGAAATTTTCACACGTCCACAGACAAATGTATTATTTGTGTATTTATATGCCTTACAAAAAGAAAGTAACTTTTAACAAGATATATGGTCCTCGAAAGATGAGTTATATTTTTTAAATCTTTAGAAACCTGTATCAAATTCGAAGTGTTTTTTTTTTTTTCTAACTATCATATACAGTCCCTTTTTCATAGCAAAGGACTGCTTTAGCAAGCATTTTAGAACTGGGCTCACTTAGGGAAAGGACTAGGACCGGTCTTTAAACACCTCTGGGACAAACAGTAAGACATCACCTAAAAGAATAATGCTTAGGAAACAGAGATATCAAGTTAATCAAGAGAAAACTTACGGTCTGTGGTAAAACCATCCCATAAAGCCATAAACTCAGTCTTCATATTGGTTAATGCTTCATGGTCTGTAGTTCGGCGCTGACCAAGAAAACTATCGACCTCATCGATAAATATTATGGCGGGCTGGAGCTTGTTTGCCAAACTGAAAACAGCAGCCACTGCAAATAAAGATCATCACCACTCGTGAATCCTTTGACAGATCTAAAGATAAAAAACAAAAACAATATATTGTACACTACTAAAAAGTAACTACCTGGACTATATATCTTGTCACAGTTACTTTCATACATACATAAGAATAATGAAATAGTAGTATTACAGGTAATATGGGTTATACTTTCATACATACATAGCATTCCACTAAGAAGTGTTTAGAATTGTTAATTATAAAGTGCTTATCTGCTTAAAAAAATAAGTAGGTATGAACCTACATAGATAAGCAGATAACCAGCCTGCTTATATGAACAGATAACCAGCCTGCTTATATAAACAGATAACCAGTTTTTACAAGTGTGTTTGGTATTCCATCTGTGCATACAAGCAGATAATGACAATTAAGTTCAAACACTCACCGAGTTTCTGTGCATCTCCAAACCACTTGCTCATAAGATCTGATATTCTCACATTAATGAAAACAGCCCCCGACTCTTTTGCAATAGCTTTTGCAAGCATTGTCTTCCCAGTGCCAGGTGGACCGTACAACAAAACACCTTTTTGAGGACCAAGAAGCTTCCCATAAGAAAAAAGCTCAGGCCTACGTAAAGGTAATATGACTAATTCATATAGTGATTGCTTGATAGATTCCAACCCTCCAATCGAATTAAACTCCACGTCAATGTGATCAGGATTAATCACGTTGCATGCAATGACATCCTTTTATGCATCAAACATAAGCAAAAATTAATCAAACAATTTACTATATATTAAACTTGTTTTGTACATAACACCCCTTTGTTTGAAAAATCTCTTGTACAGCACAAAAAGAAGTTAAAAAGGTAAAAGGAACTAAGCACAAAACAGTAATTTTCAATTTTCATTAGATATTTTACTGACGTGGCAGCCATGTAAGCTGCATGTCATCCTAACTGCGTTACATCCTCGGTTTATCGGAGGTTAGATGCATACAATAGCAAGAAGCCAAGATTTAACAGTTATTTACACACATAAGACTGTTTAAATATAGCTACATACAACATCAATACACAATGAGTTGAATACATTTATGTCCACTTCGCACCAACAAAAATGATACTGAAGGGATGTTTGACTAAGCTTACTTTTACGGCTTACTGAAATTTGTGAAAGCCAAAAGTTCAGTTTTGCGGCTTATGATCTTAAAGGCTTCAGCTATTGTTTTATCAACCTAAAAATAAGCTTACCCAAACACCCCCTTAACATAGAATTTATATTCTTTTCTTCACACATCTCACGTTTGCAAGTAAAATTACATTTCTCCAATACATACACATATATATATATATATATATATATAACACAACACATATAATAAAATTAAGAAAAATAATATTATCAAGTCTCGTACTAGGGCTACTTAATTTCTCCAATCAATATCAATAACCTAGATTCTAATACTACTACTTACACACATAAAACAAATCAATAAACAATATAAAATGATTATAATACCTCATAAGGATTAGTATGAATAAGGGGACGACCTAATCGTTTAGAGATTTCCTTTTTCTGTTCAAGGGCTTTTTTAGAAGCTTCTCGATTAGGATCGAGATGTTTTAATCCAGCAAACAGAACCAAACAACTTAAGGCTGCACTCGCTGCATATAAAACCAGTTCTTGTAAAAACTTTGTTTCTGTTGATGATCCCTTCATCTTCTTCCCGGTAGTTTCTTAATTTCCAAGTTTACAGTGTTTTTTTTTTTTTTTAATTATTGGATTTTGTGGAATAGATTTAGTTGTAGGATAATGGGAATGCAACGCACACGTGTGATGATTTAACCGACAAACCCTTTCGTCATTCGCAAGACTAGATTCGTACGAATGGTTATTATATGTGATGTGAGCCCAATAGGTTAAGGCCCAACTATGGCCCAAGTCTAGATTTATGTGGATCGATGATTTAGTATATAGAATTACTTACTTAGACTTTCGTTAATTAAATCTCTGGTAATAATTGAATTATTTCCTTGTTAATTGTTCTTTAATAAATTTCAATAAACCGCCTTGGTCTCATGAAGAAGCAAAGCAACGTACGTTAAAAATTGTGTGTAGAATATAGACATAAATCTAAGCTTAATAGTATGATTGATACATGTGTAAAACATGAACATAAATCGAGAACATACGAATGGGGGTGTTAACGAGTTGAGTAGTTCGAGTCAAGTTCGAACGAAAGTTATCATTTGATTAGGTTCATGAACCAAGCTAATAAAAAGATAATATTCGACTCGGCTCGTGAGAATGCTCTATTTATTCGGGTTCAATGAGCTAAGCGAGCTCAATCAAAGAATTGAACGAGCTAATTGTGCTTAAACAATGTGATCCGTAATAAATCCACTTTGTTGCAAGTTGCAAGTATGTTATCAAATATAGTATTTAGATTGCAAACTTTAAATGAGTGCACTAGGTCTTTTGCTAAAAGTGAAAGGCAATGTTGCCGCTCATACTATAACTATTTGAGTCGTATGGTGCATTGAAATTGTTTTAGAAGATAGAATTTCAGATTATGTGTCTATATGAGTAGTTAAAATATACCACTTTATTGATGTTGTATGAAATATTAAATAAAATTAAGAAAGAAAAAACATAGTTATTTTTCTTTTTTTTCTTCCTCATCTAGACTTTAAAAATCACAAAATGACCATATTTGGTTTGAGATAGAAAACTAAGATCGCACCCAATGGTGTCGTCAGTTTCTCGTCGGTTGAAACCGACGAAACCGACATTGATGGTACCAGTCTGTCGATTCGGTCCGTCGGTTTTGTTTGTTTGTTTGTATGTGTATATAAATAAATGAATACCGTTATATGTGGGCCTAAAAATTAAAGTGACGGAGTCACTTAGACCACTCCCAATGGAGGACTAAAACTGACTGTTTTGGTCAAAAATTACACTAAGCAATTAAGTGATCAAATTTTGAAATGTGAGGTATAGTGTTTGAAATTACTTTCAAGATAATTACGTGATTATCTATATTAGTAAATAATAATTTTGATTGAAAAACGTACTTTGAACGCGTTAATCCTTGTTGATTGAATATTTTATGAAAAAGCTCAAAAACAGATTAAGGATAATGCAAATTAAACAATGAAAACGTATTCAATAACAAAATCTAGTGTTTTTAAATAAGATTTGACGATATGTTTCAAGTAAAACACAAGGATAATGCAGATTATACGTTACTAATATGAATTAAACAAAGTAAAAGTAAAATCGGCACGATGATATACGAGGAAAGCCCTTGATCAAGGTTGATCGCCGGCACAAAACCTCGGGAAGGATCAAATGATCATTGCCTTTGTTAATCTTATTAGAATGAAAATCACGAATTACAAACTAGGAGCACAAGGATGATCAACTAAGTGATTGTGTGTGTGAATCTAACTAAGTGTTGATGAAAATGAATATGAACGAGAGTAAGAGCAACGTGTTTATGTGTTTTGTGGGTGGAAAATAGTAAATATTAGTTAACCTAATTGATCATCCATGCCTCATTTATATACTAAGAGCGTATAACAACTATTTCGAGAATCTCGGGATCCTCCGATGAAGGATGAAGACTTCCAACGTTACTCTCGACTTCATTTAACACGTGCAGTGGACTTCATTTAACACGTGCAATGGACTTCGTCTCCATAGAATCATATCAAGGCCTTGCCATGCAATCCGGAGCATTTCTCATTAACGCGTTCCATCCATGACCTAGTCAATACTTAAGAAAAACAAACACGTTATACAGCGTATGATCCTGAACTAATATAGGTCCAGGATCCTGAGCTATGCACATTCCAGAATAAACATAGGATCCTTACTTAATTATCTCGCTTATCCATTATCCTGCATAACTATGTTAAACAAATATATCCTGAATAGGATCCTGCAAGATAAATAATAAGAGCATTTCCAGGATCCTTAACTATAACTGTGATCCTGAAAGTATACTCACAAATTATCATTATCCTATTATGCAAATAAATAATGTAAATGCTTTCCATACCTTTGATACAAAATCGTGATGCTAATCAGGATCTTGCAAAGTTAGATAAAAATCTACCCACAACAATTGCCCTCGAAGTTATAACGTTTTTCAGGATCCTTAAATGTTATAACTTCCCAGGATAATTGCTTAAACCGTGTTAGGTAGTTGTATCGATTGACGTGTCCGAGTACTTATAGCGATTTGATGCACATCCTTTCTCATTCATCTTCTACTCAATACTCCAGCCGACCAATTTGCAGGTATCATCTTCTTCTTCCTTTCTTTCAATTTCGCATTTTATCAATACTCCAACTATGTCTTTGATCATCGTTGAAGATGATGCCGACTACTCAGAATTTATCGAACAAGGTTTGATTTCAAATCCTGAACCTTGCTCTTTCACTGACCTAGACATCGATCGATTGAAAAACAAAGGTTCATTTCCACCAAACACTATTTTTAGGCCCTTTAATCCATCATCTTCTGCAGATTTCTCCTCTGATAGATGGATTTGCTTTCCAGAGTATCCTTTCACTCTAGGTCTAAAATTCCCTTTTCCTCATTTAATCACAGAGTTCTTCGCCACCACCAAACTTTGTTATGCTCAAGCCATGCCAATGATTTGGCGTACTCTTTCTGTTATCCAGACCACCATTGATTTTTATGTCTTAGAATTGGGACTTCCAGAATTAGCTCAAAATTACCATCTTAGGACCCACGGCTCACACTATTTTCTATTCAAAATCAAGCCTAACCGTTCCCATCTTGTGATACGAGCCACACAAAATGATTTAAATTGGAAGAGCAGGCTCTTCTTCGTTGATCGTAACTCTCTATCTGATTGTAGTCAAATCCCCTCTTCCTGGTTACTCAAGGGTAGGAGATTAGTTTCTTAGGGTTTCGATAGAAACACATAATCTTTATTCTAACTTGATTTTAATTGTTTCAGCTGATTTTGCGGCTCTAGCTCCCCGTGACCTGGATACCGAAGGGAAGTTAAGAGCATTCTTGGAAATCCCTGAGGAAAAGAGGACCTTCAAGCATCTTGATCAAATCGAGGGTGCAAGATCACAGGAACCTCAATCCTCTATGTCTGGTAAATTAAGACAGTTTATTCAGCTTTAGCTTTGATATATCCTGACCCTATCTTCTTTACGAATCCAACCACGTATTTCAGCTTATCCGATATTGACGACAATTCTTCTGCAAACAAGAGAGAAAAGACGACCCCTGCCGCTCAAAAATCAAAGATGCCCAATCTCAGATCCAAATCTTCTAAGAAGAGAAAAAGTGAGGATGTGATAGATCCTGCAGTTCTCGATTCAGAATTCTTCAAGGTAATAATGCTTTTGGTTTATGTAATTAAAACCATTATTCTGTTTGCCTATATTAACATCCAACTTTGTACAGGCCCATGAGCAGATTGCCCTCTACTACCAAGAAAAAGCAAGTGCTTTCAACGACTTGTGCAAGCTATCTCTAGCTAGAGCGGCTGCTCATGAGAAGGATGCTGCTGAGCTCACCAAATTGAAAAAGGAGGTCAAGGATCTTAAAGTAAGTATCTCCAAGATGAACGCCAAAGCTGATGCTAAGATGAGGGAAATGGAGGACGATTTGAAAGCCAAAATAAAGAAGGATGCCGCCATTGCCATTTTTCAAGCTAGGATTCGCATGGCCTCCGAAGCCTCAGACAAAGGCGTTGACACCTCATTTTGGCCTGTGGATACTTGGAAGATCAAGCTTGCTACAGCAAAGGGTGAGGAGCCTGAGACACCCGTTGTGCCAGCATCCAAAGCTCCAAAGATCATGAATCCTCCGAGTACTCATCCCCAAGACCAGGAAGATACAGACACGGATACATTGGCATCGGTCACAGAGGTCCTTCAAGGGTTGGCAGCTGCTGGAGATGGCAATGCATTGGGCGAGGATGGCAAATGAATAACCGGAGCCCAATTTTTAATCTTATGTATTTCTATTTCAATGGTTGGTGGTGTAAACAAAACAATCTATTTGAGGCGAGGTTGACCTGGTATAGTCAACCATGGTGGTGTTTGTATGTGGTTCATGTTGGCCACAAGACAATTTTATCTTATGCATTCCTTTTGAACTCATTCTAAGGATTTAGATAATCCTTAGACTTTTTGGTATGAATAATATCAGGATATTATCTGTATCTTGTGTCTCCAGGATACTGAGGAGATTCCCTCAGCGTATATGTCTGCTTGATAGTTATTTAGAAACAGGATCCCGAGGAGATTCCCTCAGGATACATCCATGATAGTTTGGATCTCAGGATAATGAGAAGATTCTCTCAATATCCATTCACCACTATAAGTTTTAAGGATCCTTATTCGGATCTAAGAAAAGCTTGAGTTTAGGATCCTCGCATTTCAGGATCCTTAAACATACTGTAAATAACAACAATGCCTGGTGAGTATTTCCCGTAACATGAAAATATTGATAACGTGTCAAGTAATCGTGAAAACAATTTTATTTATTTTTGAAAAATGTTGCGATCTTAAAAAGATTTTGTGATCTTTAGATCAAAATAATTTTGATAATCGTGAAAACATTAGAGCTAATAAATTTATTTATTAGACTTAACCAATGAAAACCTTGATAACGTGAAAACATTATAACCATTAGATAGTTTTAAGAAAACTATATCAGTGACATGTAAATGCCAAACCACTCGGTAATGTGAATACATTACAAACCATTTGATTCTTGGGCCAAGCCATTTGAGACATGAAAATGCCTAACCAATTGGTAATGTGAAAACATTACAAACCTTAGAGTGACGTGAAAACGACACAAACCTTAGATCGACACATCTAGTGCACATCAGCGTCGACATTCGGAAGCGTTTGATCTATATGTCAATGGTCATGAAATTGTCGGGTACCAGAGGCATCACCGGTCCCATAACCTTGATTCTATAATCAAACATCGTGCGCACCCGGTGGGGTGTCAAAACCCTATTCTTAGAGAGGTGTTTATCCGTATGGAAACCTCTAAACCTTCGAGAATCGCTGGGATCCTTAACGGAGGAGAGGTGGCCAAACCTCTAATCTTCAATCCATGATCCTTACGTGCATATTCTACAACAAATACAAGATCTTGGGTAAAGGTGGGTGTTAGTTTGCCTAACACCCCTTTGATGCTTAAGTCAGTACAGTATTCAACGAGAATAATACATGTAAACAATTTCTATGCATATATTGATATATAATTATAATACACATATACCTATATATTAAAGGATAAGGATTAATAAAAAAGTTTAGGATTATAGAGATACCTTTTATGTTAACTAAGCAAACTCAACTTACACATGGTAGAGTTTCAAGTGAATGGCATTCCAGGATCTTGGAAGCAACTCACCATCTGAATTAGCCAGCCAATATGCCCCCTTTCCATCATCCGAATCAATCAAATATGGACCTTCCCACTTTGGTGCCAATTTGCCTTCGGTAGGATTCTTAGTATTTTGAAATGCTTTTCTCAATACCAAATCCCTACCTGAAATCTTCTTATCCTAACCTTTTTGTTGTAGGATTCTGAGATCCTTTGCTGATATGCTGCGATCCTGAATTTAGCACAATCCCTAATCTCATCCACAGTATCCAGATCCTGAATCAATGCTTCTTTGTTTGCTTCCAAAGTCTGCATCTAGGATCTTGCCGTTGGGATTACCATCTCTGTTGGGATCATAGCTTCGGATCCAAACACCAAAGCAAAAGGAGTTTGCTTGGTTGCCTCCTTTTCAGTGGTCCTATCAGCCCATAGCACAAAAGGTAATTCTTCAGCCCATCTTCCTTTCTTAGCATCCAACCTCTTCTTAAGGTTGTTGATGATGATCTTGTTGCTGGATTCCGCCTGACCATTAGCTTGAGGATGAACTGGTGTTGAAGTTATCATCTTGATTCCCCAACTTTCACAAAACTTAGTTGTTCTTCTTCCAATAAATTGAGATCCATTATCGCATACTATTTCCGCTGGGATCCCAAATCTAGTGAAGATATTCCTTTTGATAAATGATATTACATCCTTTTCTTTTACTTGAACAAATGCTTCGGCTTCTATCCACTTGGAAAAATAATCTGTCATTGCAAGCATAAACACCTTTCCTCCAGGAGCAGTAGGTAATTTTCCCACAATATCCATTCCCCATTTCATAAATAGCCATGGCGAGATAATTGGATGCATCGGTTCTGCTGGTTGATGATGGATGTTCCCATGCCTTTGACAAGCTTCACATTTGCGTGCAAAATCCATGGAATCCTTCTTCATAGTGGGCCAAAAGTATCATGTCCTTAAAGTTTTTGAAAATAATGCTCTGCCCCCAGAATTATTTCCGCAGTCCCCTTCATGTATATATTTAAGTACTGCTTGTGCTTCAGGATCCTCAAGGCATCGCAATAATGGTCCTGCAAGTGATTTTCTATACAATATACCATTTTCAATAGTAAAATGGGATACCTTTAATCTGAAGGCTTTAGGATTGCTTTCATCCTTAGGAATCACATCGTGTTGTAGATATTTCATGATTGGCTGCATCCATAATCCTGACTTGCCCCCAGAACCTAATGTATTCGAATTATCTCCAGACTGAGGATCCTTCACGTCACATACTTGTTCCTTATTGTTATCTCTATCAGCAATGGCAGGCACTGCAATGTATATAATAGGTATCTTGACATCTGGTGGGATCCTCAGACTTGATCCCAAGTTAGCCAGAACATCTGCCTCAGTATTATCCTCTCGTGGTACCTGTTGAATGTCAAAGATCTCGAAGCTACCTGCAAGATCCTTAACGATTTCCAAATACAAGGCTAATCTATCTACCTTTACAATATAAGTTCCATTATAGTGATTAGCAATTAATAATGAATCAACATATACATTTAAATATTTTATACCAATATCCTTAGCCAATTGCAATCCTGCAATTAATGCTTCATATTCCGCCTCTTTATTTGTAGCTTGAAATTCACATCTTATAGCTTGAGGCATAATATCGACTTGAGATGATTTTAATACAATTCATAATCCAGTTCCTTTTATATTAGAAGCGTCGTCAGTATATAATGTCCATTTTTCACTTATTTGGTTTAGTTCTTGCATTTCCAAATCTACTTCATGTTGAAGGTCACTAGTAAATTCAGCAATAAAGTCTGCTAATGCTTGGGATTTAATTGCATTCCTAGGTTCATAAATTAAATTATAGGCACTTAATTTGACAGATCATTTAGCTAGTCGTCCTGACATTTCTGGTTTTCTCAAAACACTTTTAATGGGACAATTAGTTCTTACATGAATAGTATGTGTCTCAAAATAATGCATAAGTTTAGTAGATGCCATAACTAAAGCAAGTATAAGTTTTTCGAGGTGAGAATACCTGGTTTCAGCATCTAATAGGCTTTTACTTATGTAGTACACTGGATGCTGTTGCCCTTCATGATCCTTCACCAGCACTGCACTTACACCATTTTGGGATACCGACAGATAGAGGAATAGTAGTTCACCATTCTCAGTCTTCATTAATAAAGGAGCTGATGATAAATAATTCTTTAGCTCTTGGAATGCGGCTTCATGTTTTTTTCCCCATTCAAACTTTTTATTCTTTTTTAGGATATCATAGAACTCCTTGCATCTGTCTGAGGATCTTGAAATAAAACGATTCAACGCCGCTATCCTGCTTGTCAGTCTTTATATATCCTTTGGATTTGATGGAGATTTTAAATTCAGAATAGCTTTGATCTGTTCTGTGCTAGCTTCTATCCCTCTCTTAGTTACCATATACCCCAGGAATTTTCCTGCCCCCACTTCAAAGTGGCATTTTGCAGGATTAAGTTTCATGTTATATTGATCCAGGATGTCAAAGGCCACCTTAAGATCTCGAAGATGATCCTCAGTTTTCTTTGACTTTACCACCATATCATCGATGTATACTTCCATCGTGCTTCCCAATTGGTCTTTGAACATCATATTAACTAGCCTTTGATATGTTGCACCTGCATTTTTAAGACCAAAAGGCATAGCAATATAACAATATATACCTGTGGGGGTTATGAAGGCCATGTCTTCCTGATCTGATGGTTCCATCTGAATTTGCTGAAATCCTGATGAAGCATCCATGAAGGTCAGGATCTCATGTCCAACTGTAGCATCCACCATTGAATCTATATGAGGCAATGGAAAAGGATCCTTCGGACAGGCTTTGTTGAGATCCGTATAATCCACACACACTCTCCATTTCCCATTCTTCTTTTGTACCACCACTACGTTTGCTAACCATCTTGGAAACTTTTCTTCCCTTATCATGCCAGCAGTAAGTAGTCTCTCAACATCCGCCTGGATAATAGCATTCATTTTCGGCGCAAGTTTTCTTCTCTTTTGTTGAACCGGTCTGAAACTACTATCAATTCCAAGTTTATGAGTTATAATATACTTAGATATACCTGTCATATCTTCCGGCTTCCAGGCAAAAGTTGATTTCCTCTGGTTCAAGAATTTCATTAGATCCTGTTCGAGATCCTTTGGGATCCCTGAGCTTATAAGCACTTTTTCTTCAGGATCCTTCGTGTCAAGCGGCATTTCTTTGACGTCCTGTTCCCTTGTATCTAGGACATCCCATGCCTTATTCTTTAATTGCTATGCTGACGGAGGCTTGGCAGTAGACTTCATTGATGTTATATAACAATCCTTCGCTTCCTGTTGGTCACTACTAATCTTGACCACCCCCCACGGAGTTGGTAGCTTGACGCATTGATGATACGTCGATGGTACCGCTTTCATATCATGCAACCAGGGTCTTCCTAGAATAATGTTATAGCTTGACAAACAATCCATAACACAAAATTTTTTAATGGAGTTTACCCCTTCAATGTAAATCGGCAACTTGATATCACGAACTGTATTTTTTGCTTCTCCTCTGAATCCTACCTGTAACATCCTCTCTTCTGGTCCGGTAATTTCTAATTTTAAATTAATATATTTAATTGTATTAGAAATTATTTGATATTATTTGTTTTATTGCGAAACTTATATAAATAAGTCTCAGAACTTATTGTGAATAGTAAATTGTTGATTGTTGTAATTTACTATAGTTGACGGTAGAATAAAATAAGTTTCTCGCAAATGGTTTTTAGGTTCCAGGCTATAGATTAAAAAGGGACTAGTTTTAAGTGAATACGGGTCGGTGTTAAATGATTTGGCCGACTTATAACTTTCCCTAAATGGAAAGTTCTTCCATTTCTTTGAAAACCTAAAACTAAACACCTAAAGAACTAGAAACCTAAATCAAAAAAAGAAAAACTAAGATTGATCTTGGATTGTGAAGCTAAGTTTATTTCATCATCATCATCAGTGTGAAATCTTCAATTAGTAAGTTTCATAATCATGTTAAATTTCAACTTGTTAAGTGATAGAAATCATATGAGTAAATGATGATTAGATGGTATATGATAGTATATGATGCTAGAAGTAGTTGCTATTAGTGATTACAATGGTTAATGCCAAAGAAACTGATTTTGGTGAATTTTGGGATTCATTTTCGGACCTGGGTTTTATGCTGAACGAAGGTTGCTGGTGCAGGGTATGAACCCGGCGGGTTTCACCCGTACCCGGCGGGTAATGTGTCTAAACTAGGAATCCGGCGGGTAGAACCCATACCCGGCGGCTCCTATAGCCTTTAAAACGTAAATGTGTTCTGTTACCACCAAATGTAATTCACCCGGTGGCTTGATCATGTTAGCCGGCGGGTCTGGACCCTCAGCCGGCGGCTTGTTTGGCAGTCCAGCATTGTATCTTTACGTGAATTATATCAATATTGATTAATTGTTATATGTTATAACATTGATGAATCAGTAGTAGTACACGATAATAGCTATGTTGTGATTCATAATATGTAACTAGGAACTTGTGATTGTAATGTTAATTGTATTAAGTTCCTAATGTTATGGATTGATGATTCTGAATTCTAATTTATATTTGATTGTTGATTCTCAGATCAGCAGAGGACTCAGCGAGATAAGACAGCTGAGTAAGTGAATCGAGACAATCAGGTGAGTGGATTTGAAACTCACAGTTTTGTTTGGTTGTGTTAGTTTGATTTCAATCAGTAATTATCGGATTACTATTGATAGAATGTTAACGTTGAAATGATATGCCATTTGATTGGTGGTTTGATTAGCCCGTGAGCTTGATTGTAAAATACAGAGGTCAACTAGATTGTCAGTTGGACTTGATTGCTAATGTTGGTCAACACAGGGTTGCGTACATGTGTTGATGGAGATTAGCATTAAGTTAGCGGTTAATCACTGTTTTGGCCTACAGTTGATTTAAGTGTTCTGAAAGGGCCACCCGGCACAGGGTCCTTAGGAACCACCGTTCCTCTTGACGATATTTGTTACATTATTGGTTGTGAACAAATTGCTAGCTAAATTGAATTGTGGTTGATTATTCATTCACTTAGCTTCGTGCTAATCCCTCAAATTACTTCCTGCAGGTTATGTTTACTTTGTGGGTAGTCAGGAAGGATGTTTTGATGCTGGGAATGTTTGAAACTTGCAACTCTGATCCAGTTTGTTATAAACAATGTTTTGTGGTATATAATGCCCCGGTTTGTAAACAAGTTAACGGTGTTTGGTTTAGTAGTAAACAGGTTGTATAATGTTTGCGAAAATTTCAATGCTATGTCATAATGAAATAAGTATTGTAAGTATACGCTTCCGTGAAACTTAATATAATATTGTGATATAAAAGGAGGGGTGTTATAAGTTGGTATCAGAGCAATAGTTTGGGTGAATTGAACATAATAGGATGTTCAATCCTAAACTTTAATTGTGCTGTGTTAAACATTCTTGGGAATGGGATTATGTACTGAATGTGAATCGGTTAGTAGGATAGGTGCTAACGATTAACGATTTGTGAGCTGTTATTATCTTTACAGACATGGCGGATAACGAACAACCACCTGTTAACCCTAATAATGCCTCAAGACCTGAAGTTCATGCTGAGATCCATGATGATCAGACTAGGCATGCTGGTACTTCTTTCCATGCTAGAGATGCATTAGACAGAGATGAGTATCTACTTCATTTGGAAGAGGAAAATCAAGCACTCAGAATGTATAAACAACAAAAAGAGGTTGAATCATCTAATCCTGTGTTTAGTATGATTTCACCGCCAAAACAAAAGGTGTGTTCTTTTAAAACCTTTACAAGCAGTAATCCGTCTGTGTATTCGGGTAGTACAAATCCTTCTGTAACTCTAGATTGGTTGAGAGATGTTGAAAAGAAATTTGAAGTCTGTCAATGTGAGGAATAATTAAAAGTTCCTTATGCAACTCAACTTTTAAAAGGAGCAGCTATGAATTGGTGGGATTCGATTACTTCTGTGTTATCTCCTTTTCAGAAAGCATCTATCCGATGGTCTGATTTTCGTAATGAAGTTTGTAAGCAGTATTGTTCAAACTTTGATATAGCTCGAATTAGAAAGGAGTTTATGGATTTGCAATTAACTGATAATATGTCAATGGATGATTTGATAAATCAATTTACCGAGAAACTCCGGTTTGTTCAGCAGTGGGTTCCTGATGAGAGAACTCAAATAGAACAGTTTGTGGGTACTTTACCTAATCATTATCGAACTTCAGTGAGATTAGCGGGTTCTCTTTCTCAAGCTTTTATGTTAGCCCGATCAGTTGACAGTGATTTGAAACCTCAACAAGTACCAAGTAAAGAAATGACTTCTCAGAAATCTAGGAGTGAACCTTCGGGTAAAGGTAAGCAACGGTGGCAAGGAAATCAACAGGGTAAGAAACAAGAAAGTCATGGTGGTACTTCTGATCGTCCCAATTGGTGCATTAAATGTAGAGCTAGACATTTTAGGCCGTGTACTGTGCAAACCACTAGATGTGTGAAATGTGGTGTGATTGGTCATGAAGCCAAATATTGTGTTTTTCCTACTTATGTGTGTTGGAATTGTCATAAGGAGGGTCATCGTGCAAATCAGTGTTCTGAGGCTAAGAGACAGGGTTCTGGGTCGGTTGTTAGTTCGTCATCTTCCGGTCAGAAGCGAAAGAATCCGCCATCTGCAGTTAGTAGGGCCTTTCAGATGACAGTTGATGAAGCTGTCCATACAGATGATGTTATCACGGGTACTTTTCTTGTAAATTCTGTACCAGCTCGTGTTTTGTTTGATTCTGGTGCAAATTGTTCTTTTGTATCTATGTGTTTCTGTGATAAGTTGAAAATGAGGCCTACTGTGATTACAAACCCAGTTGAAGTAGAAATAGCTAGTGGCAAATCAGTTCCTGTTACCACCTCGGTAATTGGAGCTAGCATTATGATAGATGGCCAGACTTTCCCAATTTCCTTTCTCTTGATGCCGATTGCTAGTTTTGATGTGATTATTGGCATGGATTGGTTAAGTCAGTGTAAAGCAAGTATAGATTGCCACAATAAGCTGATTAGAATCCCAATTTCTGATGAGTCATATGTTGTGGCTCGAGGAGAAAGGGTTAGTGGGTGTCTACCTTTGATTAGTATGATGAAAGCTAGGAAATCTTTGTCCAAAGGCTGTGAATCGTACCTAGCTTATGTGATTGATACTAAGGTAGAAAAGAAATCTCTTTCTGATGTCCCGGTTGTTTCTGAATATCCGGAAGTGTTCCCTGATGAATTACCTGGATTACCACCAGTTAGGGAAGTTGAATATCAGATTGATCTTGTTCCTGGATCGTCACCTGTAGCCAAAGCTCCCTATAGATTAGCTCCATCTGAAGTGCGTGAAATGATGAATCAGATACAGGAGTTGTTAGATAAAGGATTCATTAGACCTAGTTCTTCTCCTTGGGGTGCACCAGTTTTGTTTGTGAAAAAGAAGGATGGGTCTTTTCGAATATGTATTGATTATAGGGAATTGAATAAACGAACCGTGAAAAATAAATACCCTCTGCCTCGAATAGATGATTTGTTTGATCAGTTGCAGGGATCTTCATTTTATTCTAAAATTGATTTAAGGTCTGGTTATCATCAAGTTCGTGTTTGTGAACGGGATATTCCAAAAACTGCATTTCGTACCAGGTATGGTCATTTTGAATTCCTGGTTATGCCTTTTGGTTTAACAAATGCTCCAGTGGTTTTTATGGATTTGATGAACCGTGTATGTCGACCTTTTCTTGATAAATTCGTGATTGTATTTATCGATGATATCTTGGTATATTCTAAATCCGAATCAGAACATGGAATGCATTTGAGGTTAGTGTTGGAAACCTTGAAAAGAGAACAATTGTATGCAAAGTTTTCTAAATGTGAGTTTTGGATTCGGGAAGTGTAATTTCTGGGTCATATTATTTGTAATGATGGTGTTAAAGTTGATCCTTCGAAAATTGAAGCTGTAATGAATTGGAAAGCTCCAAAGTCTGCTTCAGAAATAAAAAGTTTTCTTGGTTTGGCGGGTTATTACCGGAAGTTTATTAAAGACTTTTCTAAAATTGCCGGTTCATTGACTAAATTAACCCGTAAAGATGAGAATTTTGTATGGACTGAACAACAGGAAACAGCTTTTCAGACTTTGAAACAGTTATTGTGTCAGGCTCCTGTATTAGCATTGCCAGATGGGTCCGATGATTTTGTAGTATATTGTGTTGCATCGATTGCTGGTTTGGGTTGTGTTTTGATGCAGCGAGATCGTGTTATTGCTTATGCTTCTCGTCAGCTCAAACCTCATGAAAGAAATTATCCTACCCATGATTTAGAGCTTGCAGCTGTGGTATTTGCTTTGAAAATCTGGAGGCATTACTTGTATGGTACCAAATGTGTTATTTGTACAGATCACAAGAGTCTTCAGTATATGTTTTCACAGAAAGAATTGAATATGCGTCAGAGGCGATGGTTAGAATTAATCAAAGATTATGATTGTGAAATTAAATACCATCCAGGGAAAGCCAACGTGGTTGCTGATGCTTTAAGCCCTAAGGTAACTTCTGATCGAGTTTGTTTTATGCGTTTAGAAGTTTCTTCTGATTTGGTGGGTCAGATAAAAGCTGCACAGTTAGAGGCTTTGTTAGAACATAATTTGAAATCTGAGATTATGTTGAATCGAAAGGAATTGCTATTAGATGATTCGAGAGGATTAAAAACCTTTCAGTCTCGTGTTTGGATTCCTTTGTTTGGTGGTCTTCGGGATGTTATTCTGAATGAAACCCATAAATCCAGATTGTCTGTACATCCTGGAAGTACGAAAATGTATAATGACTTGAAACCTTTGTATTGGTGGCCTACAATGAAAATGGATGTAGCAAGGTTTGTTAGTTCTTGTCATATTTGTTCTCAAGTCAAAGCATAACACCAGAAGCCGTATGGGTCGTTGAAACAGCTTGAGATTCCAGAATGGAAGTGGGAACATTTGACTATGGATTTTGTAACCAAATTACCTCGAACTGCCCGAGGAAATGATATGGTGTGGGTCATTGTAGATCGATTGACTAAAAGTGCACATTTTCTAGCTACCAGTGAGACTGCATCTTTGAGTAAGCTTGCACAGTTATATGTAAATGAGATTGTCTCATGGCATGGTATTCCATTATCGATTGTATCTGATAGAGATTCGAGGCTTGTATCTCATTTTTGGCAAAGCTTACAACATGAGTTGGGCACCAGAGTGAATCTTAGTACAGCTTATCATCCTCAAACAGATGGTCAGTCAGAACGTACGATTCAGACATTGGAAGATATGTTGAGAGCTTGTATTTTGGAATATGGTGGTTCTTGGGATTCTCATTTGCCATTGGTTGAATTTGCTTATAATAATTCATATCATTCTAGTATTGGCATGCCTCCTTACGAGATGTTGTATGGACACCGTTGTAGAATGCCTACATGTTGGCTAGAGGCAGGTGAGAAACAGTTTGCAGGTCCAGATATTGTTCAGATGACAGCTGATAAAGTGGCAGTGGCTCGAGAAAAGTTGAAAGCTGCACGTGATAGACAGAAACAATATGCTGATCCTAAACGTCGACCTGTTACTTTTGTTGAAGGTGAACTTGTTTATCTGAAAGTTTCGCCTTGGAAGGGGGTAATTCGGTTTGGGAAACGTGGCAAATTGGCTCCTCGATATATTGGACCGTTTAGAATTCGTCAGATTGTTAATGATCAATCGGTTACACTTGAGCTTCCTCTAGAACTTGCTGGTATTAATGACACGTTTAACATTTGTTATTTGAGGAAATGTAACGTTGAGGAACAGTCTCAGATTCTTCCTTTGAAAGATTTGAAAGTTGATCAGAGTCAGAAGTTAGTTGAAGAACCAGTTGAACTTCTTGACAGAAAAGTTACCAAACTTAGGAAGAAACATATTCCCATGGTGTTAGTGAAATGGAAACATAGTTTAGGTTCAAACCTAACCTGGGAAACTGAGGATAGTATGAGATCCAAATATCCTGGATTGTTTGATCATGATGAGATTTCGGGGGCAAAATCTTCTTAAGGGGGGGGGGGGGGGGGGGAGAATTGTAACATCCTCTCTTCTGGTCCGGTAATTTCTAATTTTAAATTAATATATTTAATTGTATTAGAAATTATTTGATATTATTTGTTTTATTGCGAAACTTATATAAATAAGTCTCAGAACTTATTGTGAATAGTAAATTGTTGATTGTTGTAATTTACTATAGTTGAAGGTAGAATAAAATAAGTTTCTCGCAAATGGTTTTTAGGTTCCAGGCTATAGATTAAAAAGGGACTAGTTTTAAGTGAATACGGGTCGGTGTTAAATGATTTGGCCGACTTATAACTTTCCCTAAATGGAAAGTTCTTCCATTTCTTTGAAAACCTAAAACTAAACACCTAAAGAACTAGAAACCTAAATCAAAAAAAGAAAAAATAAGATTGAGCTTGGATTGTGAAGCTGAGTTTATTTCATCATCATCATCATCTGTGTGAAATCTTCAATTAGTAAGTTTCATAATCATGTTAAATTTCAACTTGTTAAGTGATAGAAATCATATGAGTAAATGATGATTAGATGGTATATGATAGTATATGATGCTAGAAGTAGTTGCTATTAGTGATTACAATGGTTAATGCCAAAGAAACTGATTTTGGTGAATTTTGGGATTCATTTTCGGACCTGGGTTTTATGCTGAACGAAGGTTGCTGGTGCAGGGTATGAACCCGGCGGGTTTCACCCGTACCCGGCTGGTAATGTGTCTAAACCAGGAATCCAGCGGGTAGAACCCGTACCCGGCGGCTCCTATAGCCTTTAAAACGTAAATGTGTTCTGTTACCACCAAATGTAATTCACCCGGTGGCTTGATCATGTTAGCCGGCGGGTAGTGGGTGGAAGCCGGCGGGTCTGGACCCTCAGCCGGCGGCTTGTTTGGCAGTCCAGCATTGTATCTTTACGTGAATTATATCAATATTGATTAATTGTTATATGTTATAACATTGATGAATCAGTAGTAGTACACGATAATAGCTATGTTGTGATTCATAATATGTAACTAGGAACTTGTGATTGTAATGTTAATTGTATTAAGTTCCTAATGTTATGGATTGATGATTCTGAATTCTAATTTATATTTGATTGTTGATTCTCAGATCAGCAGAGGACTCAGCGAGATAAGACAGCTGAGTAAGTGAATCGAGACAATCAGGTGAGTGGATTTGAAACTCACAGTTTTGTTTTGTTGTGTCAGTTTGATTTCAATCAGTAACTATCGGATTACTATTGATAGAATGTTAACGTTGAAATGATATGCCATTTGATTGGTGGTTTGATTAGCCTGTGAGCTTGATTGTAAAATACAGAGGTCAACTAGATTGTCAGTTGGACTTGATTGCTAATGTTGGTCAACACAGGGTTGCGTACATGTGTTGATGGAGATTAGCATTAAGTTAGCGGTTAATCACTGTTTTGGCCTACAGTTGATTTAAGTGTTCTGAAGGGGCCACCCGGCACAGGTGTAAGGACCGGTCCTTACGTGAACCAAAACATATCATTTATATATTATATTTGGAAAATCGGAAGCGCAAGTCCCCAAAACAAAGCATTTACCGACTTACTATGCTTCCAGGTTTAACGACTACAAATTATGACAACATTAGTTAAACATTTACAACCATATTAACACAAAAGAACTTATATAAAACGTTTTCCAAAAGACATTCACAAAAGGTCAGAGTTGCGCCAAGCTTTAGTCAAACTTCCAGTCAACATCTACAACCCGAACATCTACATCTACATCAACTAACCACAATCTGCAAAACATTAAACAACGAGGGGATTAGCCAATGCTAAGTGAATGGAACCGTAACCGACGGCTCAACCCACTCATAACAAGTCTTACAACAAAGCAACAACAACAAATTGAACACATAAGCACATAACGTCAAGAGGACCGGCGGTTCCTGGTATCCATCCAACCCAGAAACCACGACTACTGGGCGCCAAGCCAATCCCAGTAATCAACCGATAGCTTGAGTACTACCTTCACTGACTAGGCTTGTTCTCAACTATGTGTCTCAAAGAAACCTCGACAACTACACAGTAGTACCCAAACCCAACCCAGACAGCAGTTGACCTCTGAAAACAACCACGTTGCATTCACAATGCAAAAGCACACAACAACAAGCAACAGTTCACAACTGTTCACAACTGATCAACAATTCAACAACAATCGCACAACAACTCATATAATCAGCAACATAAACAAAACAGACAAGACTGGTACCGGTACAACCAATAACAACAACCTACTAATATAAACCATCCTGGTTACCCGTTGTAACCGAACCCGTTACAACTGGGTGGAACCGAGGACTACAATTCCACTCACCAAATATTTACGTCTGATCGCCAACTCAGAGGTCTTATCTTACTGAGTGGCCGTCCGCTTATCTGGAAACAACAACAACATCAAGTCAGTAACGGTTTAACACTTACCACGAATCCTTATATTAATCATAATATTATCCACATTATAATCATCATTCAAAACATATATTTCTAAGCATAAAGTGCCACTAAATACACTATCTTCTAAACACTTATGCATTTTCAAAATTTACAAAATCCTTCAAAATAATTCATGCAAACGCGATCCGGGAAAATGTGGCTGGATCGCGTTCCTCTTTATAAAAATATTCTGTTGCGAGATTACACTAGGCAACGCGATCCAGGAAATGAGACGGGATCGCGTTCACAAGAACAAAACCAATTTGACTCAAAATACAAAGAGCAACGCGATCTGGAATAGAGGTTCAGGATCGCGTTCATCAGAACAAAACGACTCGACATCAAATTATAACTGTGGAACGCGATCCGGCCGAGGCCACCGGGATCGCGTTCGAGCGATTTACAGCAAAGCCAGACCTGAACTCAAAATACGAACCCTAACCCAAAATTATCACCAAATCAGTTTACAACTCGAAATTTCCCAAGAAATCAACAACAACTTCAACTACAAACATATATTAACTACAAACAAGCTATCTAACATCTATTTCATGCATGCATCATCATCAAATCATCAAAATTACTAAAACCTAACCTATGAGCTATAATGAAGAACACTAGCAATTTCTAACATATAATCACTATGTAAACATGTTAAAATCGTCATCTAATCATATTGTAACTAATCTCTAGCATCCATTTCATACAAAGCTTAAATCTTCATTATTCCCAATTTCTACAAAATAACTCAAGAACACCAAGAAGTACTTACAATCAAATGGAGAAGAAGCTATAGATGATGATGATAATCAGTTCCCTTTTGCAAGATTTAACCTCCAATTTATGATTCTTGATTTACTTTTAGTTAGATGAGAGGATGAGAGTTTGAGAGAAAGTTAAGAAAATTTGGGGGAAAAAGTTGGTGGAAATGAGTCGGTCCACACACCGACCCTAACTCTTATTTAGTGTAAATTATACCCGTTCCTAACCTATTGTCTGGAACCAGAAAATACCCGTAAGTCAACATACTTTTATTTTACCGTCATCTTTAATAAATTAAAACAAACAATAATTTATTAGTCACTATAAAAACTGAGGCTCTTTTACTTGTTTATTATTTAATAAACCAACCGAACTTATTAAAATACAATTTATTTCCAGGCCCAGAAACAGGATGTTACAACAGGGTCCTTAGGAACCACCGTTCCTCTTGACGATATTTGTTACATTATTGGTTGTGAACAAATTGCTAGCTAAATTGAATTGTGGTTGATTATTCATTCACTTAGCTTCGTGCTAATCCCTCACATTACTTCCTGCAGGTTATGTTTACTTTGTGGGTAGTCAGGAAGGATGTTTTGATGCTGGGAATGTTTGAAACTTGCAACTCTGATCTAGTTTGTTATAAACAATGTTTTGTGGTATATAATGCCCCGGTTTGTAAACAAGTTAACGGTGTTTGGTTTAGTAGTAAACAGGTTGTATAATGTTTGCGAAAATTTCAATGCTATGTCATAATGAAATAAGTATTGTAAGTATACGCTTCCGTGAAACTTAATATAATATTGTGATATAAAAGGAGGGGTGTTATACTACCAATACAGTAGATCTTGAGGTGATCTCTGATTCCGGAATACCCATCCTTTTCAAGGTCTCTAAATGAATGATGTTAACCGAGCTTCCTCCATCGATCAGGATCCTTCGCACAAAATGATTGGCAACATATAGAGTAATGACCAATCCATCATGGTGAGGATCCTGAACATCATCCAAGTCATCCTCATCAAACGCCATAACTTTCTCATCTTTTTTCATGGAAGTCCTTGTTGGCTTATGTTGCTTTTCTGACTTGGATTCCTTTGCGTGCCTCTTAGCTGCAGAATAAGAAGTACCACATATATCAAAACCACCATAAATGAAATTAATTACCTTGGCGTCTGATGGTGGGGATCCTGCTCTGATAGGGATCCTGTGATTATCCTGAACTTCAGGATCCTGAGCTCTATCATGATTTTTCCTGTGATCCTTCTTTTTTCCAAATAATTCCTTCAAGTGTCCTTTGCTGAGCAGATGGCTGATCTCTTTCCGAAAGGCTATGCAAATTTCAGTTATATGGCCAAAATCCTCATGGTATGTACACCACTTAGATTTGTCTTTCCAGGCATAAGATTTATCATTCTTCTTCGGCCACCTCGCTTTATCTCCGAGATTCTGCATGGCACATAATATACCTGTCATATCTACAGAAAAATTATAGTCAGTTACTTTAGGATACTCTTCATCATCCTCATCAATAGTGTTCACACGACGATCCTCATTTCTGGTATAAGGTTTGCTTCTATTTCATCTGAACGAGGATGAATCTGATTTCCTGTTAAGCCTATCATATGCAGATTGAGTATCCACCCTTTTATGTATCATTGCATCCTCTTCCAGCCTGATGAATCTTAAAGCTCTATTTCTGACTTCGTCAAGGTTCCTGCAAGGATTCATAACAAGATCCTCAGAGAATGGGGAATCTCTTTTGATTCCCATCTTAAAGGCTTGCACAACAGTAGGCATATCCAAATTAGGTATATTCAAGGATTCTCTCCCGAATCTCCCTACAAAATCTCGAAGAGACTCATTAGCTTTTTTAACGATTCTGTATAAATCAGTTGTTAGCTTTTCAAATGTTCTACTACAAGAGAATTGATTGTTAAATAAATTAACCAAATGAGCAAATGAAGTAATAGAGTAAGGGGGAACATTTAACAGCCATTTTAGTGCGGATCCTGTGAGAGTAGAGCCAAAGCCCTTGCATAAGCATGCTTCTTTAAGATCAGAAGAAATTGGAATGATCTCCATTCTCTCCCTATATTGCGCAATATGCTCCTAAGGATCCGCCGTTCCATCATACAACTTCATATTTGGAGTTTGGAATCTTTTCGGGATCTCAGCATCACAGATAAGTGGTGCAAATCTTGAGATCCTATGTGCCGTTGGAGCAACTTCAGGAATTGGTTGCACAACTCCGGGAACACTCGATATCATATCCTTCAACTTTTGTATTTCCCTTGCCATTATAGGGCTAACCCCAGTATCCTGAAAATTGTTAGTCCCAACAGTATTATTAGAAGTATAATTATTAAACATGTTACCACCGTCTGAAGTTCTATATGAGGATCCTGGATTAGATTGTTGACCCCTTGATGTAGAAATTCCTGTGGCAAATATTGGATCTGGGATCCTAGTGCTCCCTTGCATAGATACGAAATCTCCTTGATGTTCCGCAGATGGAGGGGTGCCAAAATCAAGGATCCTGCTTCAGATGGGAGTAGTAACTCGAGTAGCAGGAGTATCGTTCCTTGTCTTCAAATTCTCCATATCCTTTTTCAGGATTTTGTTGCTCCTTTCCACTCGTTGAAGCTGTTCCTTAACTTGCGCAAATATAGACACGATATCCTGGTTAGAAATCATAACAGGGTTCGGATCCGATAGGAATCCGGCCCCTAAAGAAGTGGATCAAGCCAACGAAAGTCTTGCCTAGATGTTCTGTGACCGTTGTTGAGATGATATGAGAGGTGGAGCAGGAGAAAGAGTGGTTGGCACAGATGACGATGATGGCATAGTAGATGATATAGATCGTCCTTGGCTCGACATTCTTAACAGAAATTTTTGAAAAAGATGACTCAACAAGGATTTTAACAAGAGTTTGATTAAACAAAACACCACTTGCCCCACGGTGGGCGCCAAATTGTTTTGGTTAAAAATTACACCAAGCAATTAAGTAATCAAATTTTGAAATGTGAGGTATAGTGTTTGAAATTACTTTCAAGATAATTACGTAGAAACACGATTATCTATATTAGTAAATAATAATTTTGATTGAAAAACGTACTTTGAACATGTTAATCCTTGTTGATTGAATATTTTATGAAAAAGCTCAAAAACAGATTAAGGATAATGCAAATTAAACAATGAAAATGTATTCAATAACAAAATCTAGTGTTTGTAAATAAGATTTGACGATATGTTTCAAGTAAAACACAAGGATAATGCAGATTATACGTTACTAATATGAATTAAATAAAGTAAAAGTAAAATCGACACGATGATATACGAGGAAAGCCCTTGATCAAGGTTGATCGCCTGCACAAAACCTTGGGAAGGATCAAACGATCCTTGCCTTTGTTAATCTTATTAGAATGAAAATCATGAATTACAAACTAGGAGCACAAGGATGATCAGCTAAATTTGAAATTCTTGTGCTCCTAGTGCTCCTTGTTAATCTTATATCCTGAATAGGATCCTTGTACTTCTAGTTTGTAATTCGTGATTTTCATTCTAATAATATTAACAAAGGCAAGGATCATTTGATCCTTCCCGAGGTTTTGTGTCTGCGATCAATTCTGATCAAGGGCTTTCCTCGTATATCGTCGTGTCAATTTTACTTTTACATTGTCCAAACGATATTGTAAGCATACAATCTGCATTATTCTTGTGTTTTACTTAAATTTTATCATTAAGTTCTATTTACAAACACTTGATTTTGCGATCAAATAAATTTTCAACAAGGATCCACAAACAGAAAGATACAAAGCATATATTTCAACCGAAACTGTCATTTACTAATATAGATAATCGTGTTTTAACGTAATTATCTTAAAAGTAATTTTTAAGCACCTAACCTCACTTTTCTAAGTTTGATCACTTAATTACCTAGAGTAATTTTTGACCAACACAGTTTGGCGCCTACCGTGGAGCAAGTGGTGCTTTGTTTAATTAAATTCTTGTTAAAATCCTTTTCGAGTCATCTTTTTCAAAAAAAATTTGTTAAGAATGTCGAGCCAAGGACGATCTACATCATCTGCCATGCCATCATCATCATCATCTGTGCCGACCATTCTTCCTCCTGCTCCACCCCTTACATCATCTCAACAACGACCACAAAATGTCTATGGAAGACTCTCGTCGGCCGGATCCACTTCTTTAGGGGCTGGATTCTTAGCGGATCCAGACCCTGTTATGATTTCTAACCGGGATATTGTGTCTATGTTTACACAGGTCAAGGAGCAACTTCAACAAGTGCAAAAGAGCAACGAAATCCTGAAGAAGGATATGGAGAATTTGAGGACAAGAAACAATACTCCTGCTACTCAAGTCACCACTCCTATCCGGAGCAGGATCCTTGACTTTGATACCCCACAATCTGTGGGACATCAAGGAGATTTCGTATCCATGCAAGGAAGCGCTAGGATTTCAGATCCAATATACGCTACAGGAGTCTCTACATCAAGGGGTCAACAATCTCACCCATGATCCTTATATAGGACTCCTGACAGTGGTAACGTATTTAATAACTATGCTTCTAATAACACTGTTGAAACTAACAATTTTCAGGATCCTTGGGTTAGCCCCGTAATGACGAGAGAATTACATAAATTAAAGGATATGATATCGAGTATTCCTGGAGTTGTGCATCCAATTCCTGAGGTTGCTCCAACGACCCATAGGATCTCAAGATTTGCGGAACCTATCTGTGATGCTGAGATCCCGAAAAGGTTTCAAACTCCAAATATGAAATTATATGATGGAACGACGGATCCTGAGGAGCATATTGCGCAATATAGATAGAGAATGGAGATCATTCCAATCCCTTCTGATCTCAAGGAGGCATGCTTATGCAAAGGCTTTGGCTCCACCCTCACAGGATCCGCATTGAAATGGCTGTTAAACGTTCCCGCTTACTCTATTACTTCATTTGCTCATTTGGTTAACTTATTTAATAATCAATTCTCTTGGAGTAGAACATTTGAAAAGCTAACCACTGATTAATACATAATTGTTCAAAGGGCTAATGAATCTCTTCGAGATTTTGTAGGGAGATTTGGAAGAGAATCCTTGAATATACCTAATTTAGATATGGCTACTGCTGTACAAGCCTTTAAAATAGGGATCAAAAGGGATTCCCCATTCTATGAGGATCTTGTTATGAATCCTTGCAGGAACCTTGACGAAGTCAGGAATAGAGCTTTGAGGTTCATCAGGCTGGAAGAGGGCTGGAAGAGGATGCTATGATACAAAAAAGGGTGGATACTCCATCAACATATGATAGGCCTAACAGGAAATCATATTCATCATCATTCAGATCGAGTAGAAGCAAACCTTATGCCAGAAATGAGGATCGTCGTGTGAACACTGTTGACGAGGATGATGAAGAGTATCCTAAAATAACTGACTATAATTTTTCTGTAGATACAACAGGTATATTATATGCCATGCAGGATCTCGGGGATAAAGTAAGGTGGCCGAAGAAGAATGACAAATTCTTTGCGTGGAAAGATAAATCTAAGTGGTGTGCATATCACGAAGATTTTGGCCATGTAACTGAGAATTGCATAGCTCTCTGGAAGGAAATCAGCCATCTGCTCAGCAAAGGACACTTGAAGGAATTATTTGGAAAAAAGAAGGATTACAGGAAAAATCATGATAGAGCTCAGGATCCTGAAGTTCAGGATAATCACAGGATCCCTATCAGAGCAGGATCCCCACCATCAGACGCCAAGGTAATCAACTTTATTTCTGGTGGCTCTGACATTTGTGGTACTTCTTATTCTGCAACAAAAAGGCATGCTAAGGAATCCAAATCAGAAAAGCAATACAACCCAACAAGAACTTCTACGAAGAAAGATGAGAAAGTCATAGCTTTTGATAAAGATGATTTGGAGGGCGTTCAGGATCCTCATCACGATGGTCTGATTATTACCCTATATGTTTCCAATCATTTTGTGCGAAGGATCCTGATCGATGGGGGAAGCTCAGTTAACATCATTCGGTTGGAAACTTTGAAAAGGATGGGTATCCCAGAAACAGAGATCACCTCCAGATCTACTGTGTTGGTAGGATTTAGCGGAGAGGCAAAGAATACGGTCAGTGATATTAAGTTACCAATCTACATTGAAGGGGTAAACTCGATTCAAAAATTTTGTGTTATGGATTGTTTGTCAAGCTATAACATTATTTTAGGAAGACCCTGACTACATGATATGAAAGCGGTACCATCAACGTATCATCAATGTGTCAAGTTACCAACTCCATGGGGGGTGGTTAAGATTGGCAGTGACCAACAAGAAGCAAAGGATTGTTATACAACGTCGATGAAGTCTACTGCCAAGCCTCTGCCAGCATAGCAATTAAAGAGGAAGGCGTGGGATTTCCTAGATACGAGGGAACATGACGTCAAAGAAATGCCGCTTGACTCGAAGGATCCTGAAGAAAATGTGCTGATAGGCTCAGGGATCCCAAAGGATCTCGAACAGGATCTAATGAAATTCTTGAACCAGAGGAAATCAACTTTTGCCTGGAAACCAGAAGATATGACAGGTATATCTAAGGATATTATAACTCATAAAATTGGAATTGATAATAGTTCCAGACCGGTTCAACAAAAGAGAAGAAAATTTGCGCTGAAAAGGAATGCTATTATCCAGGCGGATGTTGAGAGACTACTTGCTGCTGGCATGATAAGGGAAGTAAAGTTTCCAAGATGGTTGGCAAACGTGGTGGGGTACAAAAGAAGAATGGGAAATGGAGAGTGTGTGTGGATTATATGGATCTCAACAAAGCCTGTCCGAAGGATCCTTTTCTATTACCTCATATAGATTCAATGGTGGATGCTACAGCTGGACATGAGATCCTGACCTTCATGGATGCTTCATCAGGGTTTCAGCAAATTTAGATGGAACCATCAGATCAGGAAGACATGGCCTTCATAACCCCCACAGGTATATATTGTTATATTGCTATGCCTTTTAGTCTTAAAAATGCAGGTGCGACATATCAAAGGCTAGTCAATATGATGTTCAAAGACCAATTGGGAAGCACAATGGAAGTATACATCGATGATATGGTGGTAAAGTCAATTAAACCTGAGGATCATCTTCAGGATCTTAAGGTGGCCTTTGACATCCTGGATCGATATAACATGAAGCTTAATCCTGCAAAATGCCACTTTGGAGTGGGGGCAGGAAAATTCTTGGGATATATGGTGACTAAGAGAGGGATAGAAGCTAGCCCAGAACAGATCAAAGCTATCTTGAACCTAAAGTCTCCATCAAATCCTAAAGATATACAAAGGTTGACAGGAAGAATAGCAGCTTTAAATTGCTTTATTTCAAGATCCTTGGATAGATGCAAAGAATTCTATGATATCCTGAAAAAAAACAAGAAATTTGAATGGGAAGAGAAGCATGAAGCTGCATTTCAGGAGTTGAAAAAGTACTTGTCATCAACGCCTTTATTAATGAAGACTGGGGATGGTGAACCACTGTTTCTCTATCTATCGGTATCCCAAAATAGTGTAAGTGCAGTATTGGTGAAGGATCACGAAGGGCAACAACATCCTGTTTACTATGTAAGTAAAAGCCTATTAGATGCTGAAACCAGGTATTCTCATCTCGAAAAACTTATACTTGCATTAGTAATGGCATCTACTAAACTTAGGCATTATTTTGAGACACATCCTATCCATGTAAAAACAAATTATCCTATCAAAAATGTTTTGAGAAAACCAGAAATGTCAGGTCGCTTAGCTAAATGGTATGTAAAATTAAGTGCTTATAACTTGATATATGAACCTAGGAATGCTATTAAATCTCAAGCCTTAGCAGACTTTATTGCTGATTTTACTAGTGATCTTCAAAATGAGGTAGATTTAGAGATACAAGAACTAAATCAAATAAGTGAAAAATGGACACTATATACTGATGGTGCTTCAAACATAAAAGGAACTGGATTAGGAATTGTATTAAAATCACTTCAAGGCGATATTATGCCACAAGCTATAATGTGCGAATTTCAAGCTACAAATAATGAAGCGGAATATGAAGCATTAATTGTAGGGTTACAATTGGCTAAGGATATTGGTATAAAACATTTAGACGTATATGTTGATTCATTGTTAGTTGCTAATCATTATAATGGGATATATACTGTGAAAGTAGATAGATGAGCTTTGTATTTGGAAAAAGTTAAGGATCTTGCAGGTAGCTTCGAGGTCTTCAACATACAACAGGTACCACGTGAGGATAATGCTGAGGCGGATGCTTTGGCTAACTTAGGATCAAGTCTAAGGATCACACCAGATGTTAAAATACCAATAATACATATTATAGCGCCTGCAGTTGCTGAAAAAGCTAACAAAGAAGAACAAGTATGCGATATCAATGATCCTCAATTGGGAGATAATTCGAATACATCAGGTTCTGGGGGCAAGTCAGGATCATGGATGCAGCCAATCATGGAATATCTACAACATGACGTGATCCCTAAGAATGAAAATAATCCTAAAGCCTTCAGATTAAAGGTATCCCGTTTTACTATTGAAAATGGTATATTGTATAGAAAATCACTTGCAGGACCATTACTACGATGTCTTGAGGATCCTGAAACATAAGCGGTACTTAAGGATATATAAAACACCCCTCGTTAATTAAAAACAATCATATAATATTGGCGACTCGGAAGCGTATATTTAAAACATTTCAATCAATGTACTCAAAATGTCAATAGACTTTTTCAAAGCCAAACACATGACATTTCAACAAACTCGGTGTTATATGATTCAAAACACTTTTACAGTTATAAAAATAACATCAGAGTAACAGCCTGTCAAACATTCCATCCAGTCTAACAACCTCCTGCCCAATATGTCCCATCTATTTCAACCTGCAGGAAGAACTGTGGTGGGGTTAGCACAACGCTAAGTGAATGGGACTATAACAACAGTCCAACTCAGCACAACTGTAACACCCGGTCAAAAAGTCAAATTTCGTGCCGATTTTAAACTTTGAATAATTATATTTTATAGTTCAAGTGAAATATTTTTATTAAAAATACTTACAAAATAACATAACCAAATTATAGATTTAAAGTAATAAATCTACATTTTAATCAGGTATAAAATCACGGACATTTTGTACTGTGGTTGGAGACCACAGTACACGAGTTAGGGATCTGAGTTCAAATAAAAACCCAAATCCCTCCTCATTCTTTCTCATTCACCACATTTCACTCTCTCTCTCCTCTCAACTTTTCTCTCATCTCTCTCTCTACAACCTACCACCACACCACCGCCACCATAATCCGCCAAAAACCACCGTCAAACGACCTCCAATCTCAAAGCTCCTTTAGGGAAAAACGATCACCACACAACGATCTACAATCCTATCTTTTCGGATTCTCCTCGCGCGAATTTGTAAGTTTCCGACAATTCTCGAAATTTCTCAAAACTTTGTTATTTTGCTTGTTTGCGGTTTAGATAAGCTTAAAAATACTTAATTATGGGTTGGGTAAAAGAATCGGACTCAACGGAGGCCGGAAAACTCGTTTCCGACTCAAACTTCGGCGAACAGTCCGCTACGTCACAGGGACCAAAAACAGTGCTGCGACGACGCAGCCGACGTCGCAGCCAACGTCGCAAAAACATCTCAACGTCGCATGATGCGACGTAACACCCTACGTCGCAGTAAATCTTAAACGTCGCACATTGCGACGTAACACGCAATGTCGCATTAAATTGCGACGTCGCACATAGCGACGCAAGACCCTACGTCGCAGTTGACGTCGCATCTGACGTCGCAGAACCTTAAAAACCTATGTTTTTCACTAAGTATTGACAACCAAATTTTACCACTCGATTTTTACCCGAATTTGGATTTCGAATGCGTTTTCTTTAAAGCAAAGTAGTAGAAATAAAAATTTTCCAAGCTGACCTGGCAGCTCGACCCCAGCCAGGGGCTCTGCCCCTTGGACCCCGCCAGGGGTTGCCACCCCTTGGACCCCGCTATCAGGGGCGCTGCCCCCGAACCTCCGTACACGGTCTTTAAAACCAAGCGACAAACAAACATTCAAACGACTTACTTGGTCAGACTATTTGATCTCGTACTTATACAACCTCATGTGTTTAGGACACTAGAAGGTTACCATTTGGACGACGCGCGTATCATCGTATCGTTAACAACTCACAGGTGAGTTTCATAGCCCCACCCTTTCAACTGTTTTACTATTTTCGGGGTGAAACACATGCTCAATTGCTGTTTTCAAATCATATTAACAATCGTTTATAATTTACAACTATTTATATTACTGTATGTAATACGAAACGTGTAATACTTAGGAATTACACCCGCAATATTGTTTTAGAACAATATCAATACTTAACCTAGATATGTTACAATCATACCCGGTTAGGTCGTTGGAAAACGATTACCAACACATAACTTGATTTAGTTATCACAATCTTTTGGCCTTATTGTCACGGGACAATATCATTGAATACATTAGAACTAGTTAGTTCTACCTACGCTGAACAACATCTATACTGTTACAAGTTTAGTTATTCTTTAAGAACTAAAACTGTCGACACACTCCATTATCATTAGTATGGGAACTGAACTTAAGTGAACATTTTCCCAAGACTCCGTTATATATACTTGCTAGGCTTTAGGCTAGGAGTATACAATATTATCACAAGTCAGTACAGACTCCTTATATCAAAACGACTCAACTGGTGACGACTCTGGCTCAGGATGTAATCCAACCAGGGATGGTCCCCCGGCCCAGGATGTAATCCAACCGTGGGGGTGTCACCTGATGAATATCTACATACTATTATACGATCTACTTAGTCAGGCATGTCGAGTACTGCTGGCTCTCAAACAACTTAGTCGGGCATGTCGTTGTACTGCCGGCTCAATTACAAATTGCTTAAGAGCAACTTCAAAAACGATGCCGCGGTATTGCAGCGGGCACCAAACGATGCCACGGTAAAGTGGGCACAAAACGAAACCACGGTATTGCAGTGGACGAAATTTTAATCAATGGATCAGCGAATTATACTCGGGATTCACAATAAGTTAACGGATCGGTGGTGCTGCCACGCGAGGCCGTTAGCTCAATTCATGTCCGGGTTAGCTTATGCTAATCGGGTAAACGGACACGCTAAACGTTCAAACATAGATCTGCGGATCTACAATCACTTGTTGCTGGATGCAACACCTCATATATTAAATCATAGTTCTGCGGGACTACAGTTACTTACTATCATATGACGTGGTCATACAGTTATTTGGTTACAACTTAGGCAGGTATTGCCTCCCGTTATACACTTACTCATACCAGATTGGTATTCAGGCTCGGTATGCCTCAATTATTGTGTACTTAGGTACGGACTACAATTGCTTAGGTATTAGACACCTAAACTTTCGAATTACACATTGGTAATTACAACTACATTTTGCTACAAATCAGGATCGTGGATTCTGAACAATTTCTCAAAACATACAAGATTTATACTTTATGTATTCAACTAACAAACCTATGAACTCACCAGCTTTATAGCTGACCTGTTTTAGCATGTGTTCTCAGGTGCCCAGCAGGATTAGGATTACTACAAGATTATGTTAGCTCGAGTCGCAAGATTTCAAACATATGGGACAACTCTGCATTTACTTTCATATTTTCCAATTATGTATTTGGAATTTGTTGTTAAACTTATAACGTTGTAAACATTTTTATTTACGAAATGTATAACCATTTTCAAACGTCTCATTTAGAGTCGTTCATTATGTATCTTATGCTGTGATATTTGATTTAGTAACACCCGACCCGACAGCTTCCGCAAACCGAAATTTGAGGGTGTTACAACAACAATATGTTTACATAAAACACAATAAACAGAATATAAATCACTGAATCAATCAATTAACTAGCCGACATTCACTCAATGTCATTCAAGCTACGTCAAGAGGATCGGTGGTCCCTGAGCAACCATATACCGGTTTGGCACCCAAGAACACTTATAGTTCAACTGTATTGGCCCATACAGCACTACCGATAACTTGTTGTTGATCACACACGACCTAGATCTCTAAGCCAACATTTCAAGCTTTCGAGATCTCCTGTCGTCTACAACAACAACAACAAGCCCAACCATCAAATCAAGTTGACCTCTGAATCTTACATATTAGCACAAATTAGCTAAGTAAGCAACATGCCAGACTATCATGGCAAACATTTCAACAGATGCATCATATAAAAGTAATGCTATAAATTACTTGTTGTAAATCAAATCATTACAACTAAATCACACTGAGGTTACAGATCCACTCACCGACTACCTCAGACCTCTACTCAGTAGTCTAATATCACTGAGCCTTCTCCACATCTGAGAATCAACCAATCAAATATAAGTTAGTAATCAAGATCATCAATACTAAACTTATATCAATCTTTAACATTTAGGAACTTAACATAATTAACATTTCAATTACTAGTTCCTAATTGTTGTATTAATGATTACAATAAATCATTATCATATAATTACATATATTAACATGTATCAAATATAAATCACATTACTTATTAAAATCAAACAAGAAATGTGACACCAGCCTATCAAGCCGCCGGCTTATCTATGAAGCCGCCGGCTTCAATACACTGCCCGCCGGCTTCCTATCCCCAACCGCCGGGCAAATTACCAAATGTGGTAACAGAACCAAAATGGGTATTAAAACCTCTATTGGCCGCCGGTTAGGCTTTATGCCCGCCGGTTCCTACAAACACAACACAAGCCGCCGGCTACCCCTATGAAGCCGCCGGCTTCGGCTAACAAGAACAAGCCGCCGGCTTGGCCAAAGAAGCCGCCGGCTTCTGGCCTCGTCCCAGCCCAGCACGAACAGCAGAAACCCTAACTCGCGGGTTTAATCCCCAAAACACCAAAAACTCATTTTTAAACGGTTATAAACCTCAAATATCATCACATAATCAATATGTAACACTTATAACCTGTTTCTAACATCCAAATCTCTCAAATCATCAATTTACCCAAATTCAATCAAAAATCAAATTCTTAAATACTCAAGAATACTTACTGATTGAAGAATCTAACGATGGTAATATGATGATTATGAAGATTCACAAGAATCACAACTTCCTGATTTGATTTCTGGATTGATTTGGAAGTTTTCAGAGAGTTTCTATGAGTTTCTAAATGAAAATAAATAACTTTCCTAAATAGGAAAGGATATATATAAGTCGGCCTCACGAACCGCCTTCAATATACGGGTATAATTTAATACCCCATCTCAATCTATTGCCTGGAACCCGAAAACCATTTGCGAGTCCAAACATTTTATTGTACCGACAACTATATTAATTTACAACAATTAATATTTCACTTATCACATTGGAATATTTAACTCCTATTCCAATTATTTCAACTATTTCAAACAATATTATTTCCAAACTCATTTAAATATTAATTTAAATCAAAATGTAATATATAAACATCTAGGTCCATTTCGAGGATGTTACAACTCTCCCCCCCTTCAAGAGATTTCGTCCCGAAATCTAACCTCAATCAATATGACTAATGTGATATAATCACATTCCTCTTAGCATACATTAGTCCTCAATAGCAACTTACAACTATTCTTAGACTAGTTGAATTCTTTCCACATGCACATATCCAAATGTACATGCTTCTGTCTTTTCCCACACACACATACAATGCATCTAATCAGTATCATCAATCAGACATTTCTCATAGGACAAACACTTACTTAATCAAGTGAATTCACTATCACTTAAACAACAAGTGAAACCTACAATCACTTAATCAACAAGTAAAACTTAACATTACTTAATAGGTCTATGCAACCCGAAATTAGCAACATGCTAAAATCTTTAACCTATTACCACTAGTCATCTCTGTTAACAACAAAACAGCAGCAACAGTATCACAACAGTGGTTATTAAACCACAATGTATCTAGCAACACTGAAATAAAATTTCAGCTCACGACTTACAATCAGTCTAATAACAGATAACAATTTCAAATCTCTTTTATCAAAGATTTAAATTTCAACTCTAGGTCAACTTTTCATCAAAAGAGCACTACTCTCTTGAACCACCTATCATATTCACATATCACTATCACTATCATATGAAATCCTTTACTCAAAAGTAGTCCAGATTTATATCACCTAATTAAGCAAAGCAGAGGTCACACTCAGTAGGTAAAACCACAATCAACAAGTACTTTGCTCAATTAACAAAAGTACCAAAATCAATCTTACCTACAATCAATCAACCTCTACATTAACTTATTTCCACTTGTAATTCCTTTCATTACAATCTATCAATTGCTAGCAACAACAATTGATCAAGTAATAATCACAACACTAGTGATTACATATCACATTATATCTATCAATACTTACTATTTGTCTTCAAACTCTAACTGACCATCAAGTTAGAATTTATATATTACTCAACTGGTAAGATATCCTTAATCTTATCTTAGCAACCAGTTATTTCACTTTTTAACTTTAAGATCTTAAACTACTAATCATAAGTAATTAGAAGTTATACAACTATAATCACACAATCACTTAGTCATTCAACACTAGATCCCATTAATCTAGCAACTGAGTCGGTCTTAATCAACATATCATGATACTACAGTTCAAGTATCACAATATCACAATGTGCTACTTTTCAACACATTTCTAATAAGGTCTACATCTAGTTAATTACAATTAACTGACCTCCACATATCTTATGGCACATTTTAATTCAATCTATTAAAACTTATCATGCCATTTATTATCATGTATACCACACATACATACCTACACAATTTCAGGTATTTTCTAAAATGGACACATACACATCAATTCCATTTCATCTTACCCACTAGGCCATTCAGACTGTTAAAGTCTTTATCAAGCCTTCTCAGTACTACTAGTCATCACATATCCATACTACAGGACATGGAACAATCACCAACTCTATGTTTCACTTATATACATAATACATCGTATATAACTTAAACAATTTAATCTACACTTTACAATAAAAGTTTGGTGAATACAATCATCATCTATCAATTTCAAGGTTTCCCTTACTCCCTAATACATACAATTTCTTAAAATATGAACAACCTTCCAATTCATATTCCTCGATTTATCGAACAAGAATCAACTAAACCTTTAATATAATTCATTTCCAGATATACCTTCATATCTTTTCTTACTTGGATCTAATCCCAATTTACCACTTTATCACTTATTTCATTTGTATACTATCAACAAATAACAAAAGAATCCATTCAATTCTTTCCATACCTAAGTAATTCACCATGAGGTACCAGTCAATCTAGGCAACCATTAATAATAACTTTCAATTATTTCTTATCTCACATTCTTATCCAATCAAAGCTATCATCACAAGCTTCATACACTGGTAAGATTTTCTTATCACAATTCTAATCAATGTGACTTAATTTGCACCTTTCAACAATTTACAACTGTCATATCATTCAATGACTTCATATCTGTATAATTTTCTAACACATATTCAGTTCAAATATCATATATTTCCTAACTGAATACTCAATTATACTTAACACTATTTCAATTACTTAATACTAGCTTTAAGTAATTACTCAAGTTTTCACAACTTAATACAATTTAGGAATTCAATCATATTCCACACAATCATAACATTACAATCTATGTTATACTATTTCACACACAGTTGACTACATGTCAACTCTGGTTTCAATCAACCAATCAATAAAATTCTCTAATTGCTTTTCTCAAGTTTGACCCAAACTCAAACCAATCACAAGCAATTAATTTTATACACAATTTTCTATTCATGGTTTGACTTTCAAAGTTAACATACTATCAAGTTAACTCACAACAAACCATTTCATCTTATATGTTCACTTTCAAACATATATTTCAAATTATTACATTCAATAATTTTATCAATCCTTCACAAGGACAAAATCAACATACATCAATCTTGGCTCCATACAAGCCATTTCATATTGTATATTTACTTTCAAACATATACTTCACGTTATTGCATTCAATAATACTAGTAGTTTCTCAAGTAAAACAATATCAAATTAGTCAATTAGGTTTATCAATCAAAACCTCCCACCAATGACAATTTTACTTTACACTCACACCTTTACAGTCTAAAGGTCACAGTTCTATCAACTAATTGTCTTCTTATCAAAACAATTATTAAGTCACTTAGCATACTTTTAAGCTCAATTATTCAAAATCACATTACATTTATTTTATACCAAGTAGCCTTAACAAGTTCAAGTGACACAACATAATATAACAACGGTGATCAGGCGTTGCAAGATTATGTTCTTCACAATCCATTCTCAGGCCACTCCCTCTTATAATTATCAATGTGATCTATTTTCATTTGGTATATTAAATACTTCATGATTTCAACTCAATCATATTCTATTTAATAGTTTCTATCAGCTGATACAAAATCAAAATCAGCTTACTACTTACATATTCAATCTTACATATGCAAGCCATTTTACACATACACTGTTCTAATTTTCAACAACTGAATTACTCAGTATATCACTTATCTGAAACCTCAAACATATGATAACCTATCATCATAGTTTCAACACTTAACACTAATCAATGTCCCTATTTACCTCAAAATTCAGGACACATCTTACTTAATTATCATCACTTTGACATATGCTATCATATCAAGCATCACTGTCACAACAAGCCTATTCAATCATGTTACTACAAAACATTTCATCTATTAATTCACAATTGACTAGAAAGACCTATCGCTTTCTCAATCAATTTAACTTTATCATAATCTATATTTCTCATAAACCTATCGGTCTTGGTTTAGATCAAGTGTTTAGCTATAGTCCTAACACATCATATAGCCACATAAACACATATTTTCTCAAATTGCAGTCATTGTTAATTCAAATGACACAACCTTCCTTAACAAAGATTTAGATCACCTTGTGATCAATCTACTAATATAATACTATCAATTATATTATTTCACCAATAAAGACACATCTTAGGTTCTAACATCAGTTCAGTTAAAACCTTAAGCAACTCTTTTCTACTTACAGAAACACATTCTTGCATTTTCAATTCAATCAGAAATACTAGCCACAATGAGCAACTCATTTAATACCTCTATCTGATATCAACATATAACAATCCTTAGTTAACTCAAAACTAGGGAATCATATTAGTCTGACTCAATTAACTTCTCAACATTGCTTACTTAACATAACAAAGTAAACAATTCAAGTTAATTTAAATTAACACAAGCTTATCGAAGATTACCTGGCAATCTTAAGCTCACAAGTGTTGAGGAAACATGAAATATACCAATCAGATACTCATGTCCCTCCGTCTCTGCAATCAAATAACAACTTCACAACTTGTTAAGGGTTAGTACATATTCAACTAATCACCTTTTCACATATCAACAAATCAACTAAACCCACACCCACTGGAATGTTTGACTCAACTCAATCACAGTTCAGGATTGAACAATCTATCATGCTCAACTCGCCCAAACTATTGCTCTGATACCAACTTAAAACACCCCTCGTTAATTAAAAACAATCATATAATATTGGCGACTCGGAAGCGTATATTTAAAACATTTCAATCAATGTACTCAAAATGTCAATAGACTTTTTCAAAGCCAAACACATGACATTTCAACAAACTCGGTGTTATATGATTCAAAACACTTTTACAGTTATAAAAATAACATCAGAGTAACAGCCTGTCAAACATTCCATCCAGTCCAACAACCTCCTGCCCAATATGTCCCATCTATTTCAACCTGCAGGAAGAACTGTGGTGGGGTTAGCACAACGCTAAGTGAATGGGACTATAACAACAGTCCAACTCAGCACAACAATATGTTTACATAAAACACAATAAACAGAATATAAATCACTGAATCAATCAATTAACTAGCCGACATTCACTCAATGTCATTCAAGCTACGTCAAGAGGATCGGTGGTCCCTGAGCAACCATATACCGGTTTGGCACCCAAGAACACTTATAGTTCAACTGTATTGGCCCATACAGCACTACCGATAACTTGTTGTTGATCACACACGACCTAGATCTCTAAGCCAACATTTCAAGCTTTCGAGATCTCCTGTCGTCTACAACAACAACAACAAGCCCAACCATCAAATCAAGTTGACCTCTGAATCTTACATATTAGCACAAATTAGCTAAGTAAGCAACATGCCAGACTATCATGGCAAACATTTCAACAGATGCATCATATAAAAGTAATGCTATAAATTACTTGTTGTAAATCAAATCATTACAACTAAATCACACTGAGGTTACAGATCCACTCACCGACTACCTCAGACCTCCACTCAGTAGTCTAATATCACTGAGCCTTCTCCACATCTGAGAATCAACCAATCAAATATAAGTTAGTAATCAAGATCATCAATACTAAACTTATATCAATCTTTAACATTTAGGAACTTAACATAATTAACATTTCAATTACTAGTTCCTAATTGTTGTATTAATGATTACAATAAATCATTATCATATAATTACATATATTAACATGTATCAAATATAAATCACATTACTTATTAAAATCAAACAAGAAATGTGACACCAGCCTATCAAGCCGCCGGCTTATCTATGAAGCCGCCGGCTTCAATACACTGCCCGCCGGCTTCCTATCCCCAACCGCCGGGCAAATTACCAAATGTGGTAACAGAACCAAAATGGGTATTAAAACCTCTATTGGCCGCCGGTTAGGCTTTATGCCCGCCGGTTCCTACAAACACAACACAAGCCGCCGGCTACCCCTATGAAGCCGCCGGCTTCGGCTAACAAGAACAAGCCGCCGGCTTGGCCAAAGAAGCCGCCGGCTTCTGGCCTCGTCCCAGCCCAGCACGAACAGCAGAAACCCTAACTCGCGGGTTTAATCCCCAAAACACCAAAAACTCATTTTTAAACGGTTATAAACCTCAAATATCATCACATAATCAATATGTAACACTTATAACCTGTTTCTAACATCCAAATCTCTCAAATCATCAATTTACCCAAATTCAATCAAAAATCAAATTCTTAAATACTCAAGAATACTTACTAATTGAAGAATCTAACGATGGTAATCTGATGATTATGAAGATTCACGAGAATCACAACTTCCTGATTTGATTTCTGGATTGATTTGGAAGTTTTCAGAGAGTTTCTATGAGTTTCTAAATGAAAATAAATAACTTTCCTAAATAGAAAAGGATATATATAAGTCGGCCTCACGAACCGCCTTCAATATACGGGTATAATTTAATACCCCATCTCAATCTATTGCCTGGAACCCGAAAACCATTTGCGAGTCCAAACATTTTATTGTACCGACAACTATATTAATTTACAACAATTAATATTTCACTTATCACATTGGAATATTTAACTCCTATTCCAATTATTTCAACTATTTCAAACAATATTATTTCCAAACTCATTTAAATATTAATTTAAATCAAAATGTAATATATAAACATCTAGGTCCATTTCGAGGATGTTACAATATACATGAAGGAGATTGTGGAAATCACTCTGGGGCAGAGCATTATTTTCAAAAACTTTGAGAACGGGTTTACTTTTAGCCAACTATGCGGAAGGATTCCATGGATTACGCTGGCAAATGTGATGCTTGTCAAAGGCACGGAAACATCCATCATCAACCAGCAGAACCGATGTATCCAATTATCTCTCCATGGCCATTTATGAAGTGGGGAATGGATATTGTTGGAAAATTACCTACTGCTCCTGGAGAAAAGGTTTTTATGCTTGCGATGACGGACTATTTCTCAAAATGGATTGAAGCTGAAGCCTTTGTAGAAGTGAAAGAAAAGGACGTGATCTCGTTTATTAAGAGGAATATCCTGACTAGGTTTGGGATCCCGATGGAGATAGTATGTGATAATGGATCTCAATTTATTGGAAAAAGAACGACTAAGTTTTGTGAAAGTTGGGAAATCAAGATGATAACTTCAACACCAGTTCATCATCAAGCTAATGGTCAGGCAGAATCCAGCAACAAGATCATCATCAACAACCTTAAGAAGAGGCTGGATGCCAAGAAAGGAAGATGGGCTGAAGAATTACCTTTTGTTTTATGGGCTGATAGGACCACTGAAAAGGAAGCAACCAAGCAAACTCCTTTTGCCTTGGTGTTTGGATCCGAAGCTATGATACCAACAGAAATGGTAATCCCAATGGCAAGATCCCAGATGCAGACTTTGGAAGCGAACAAGGAAGCATTAATTCAGGATCTAGATACTGTGGATGAGATTAGGGATCGTGCTAAATTCAGGATCGCAGCATATCAGCAAAGGATCTCGAAATCTTACAATAAGAATATCAGGATAAGAAGATTTCAAATTGAGGATTTGGTATTAAGAAAAGTGTTTCAAAATACTAGAAATCCTGCTGAAGGTAAATTGGCACCAAAGTATGAAGGTCCATATTTGATTGATTCGGATGCTGGAAAGGGGGCATATTGGTTGGCTAATTCAGATGGTGAGTTGCTTCCAAGATCCTGGAATGCCATTCACTTGAAACTTTACCATGTGTAAGTTGGGTTTGCATAGTCAACTTAGAAAGGTACCCCTATGATCCTAAACTTTGGTGTTAATTTTTATCCTTTAATATATACGTATGTGTGCATTATAATTATATCTTAACATATGCATGGAAATTTCTTATGTTATTATTCTCATTAGAATATTGTACTGACTTACGCATTGGAGGGGTGTTAGGTAAACTAACACCCACCTTTACCCAAGATCTTGTATTTGTTGTAGATTATGCACGAAAGGATCATGGAATAAAGATTAGAGGTTTGGCCACCTCTCCTCCGTTAAGAATCCCAGCGGTTCTCTAAGGTTTAGAGGTTTTCTTACGGATAAACACCTCTCTAAGAATAGGGTTTTGACACCTCGCCGGGTGCGCACGATGTTTGATTATAGAATCAGGGTTATGGGACCGGTGATGCCTCTGGTACCCGACAATTTCATGACCATTGACCTATAGATCAAATTCTTCCGAATTGTCAACACTGATGTGCATTAGACGTGTCGATCTAAGGTTTGTGTCGTTTTCACGTCACTCTAAGGTTTGTAATGTTATCACATTACCAATTGATTAGGCATTTTCATGTCTCAAATGGCTTGGCCCAAGAATCAAATGGCTTGTATTATTTTCACATTACCAAATGGATTGGCATTTACATGTCACTAATATAGTTTGCTTTAAAACTATCTAATGGTTGTAATGTTAACACATTACCTAAATCTTTCATTGGTTCAATCCAATAAATAAATCTTTTGGTTATAATGTTTTCATATCGTCAAAATTATTTTTGATATGATTTAAGGATCATGAAAATATTTTTAAAATATCTCAACATCTTTTTCGAAAAATTTATGTAATTGTTTTCATAATTACTTAACAAATTCTCAATATTTTCATGGTACGGGATATATTCATCAAGAATCATTATTATCTATAGAATATTTCAGGATCCTGAAATATAAGGATCCTAAACTCAAGCTTATCTTGGATCCTATTAAGGATCCTAAAAGGTTATTCTATTCCACAGATGATGAGGGAATCTTCTCATTATCCTAAAATTTGGAATATTCTAAGTGTATCCCGAGGGAATCTCCTTAAGATCCTGGTTTAAACAAAAATCAAGCAGATACATATATGCTGAGGGAATCTCCTCAGTATCCTGAAGACAGAAGACATAGATAATATCCTAATACCATTCATAATAAAAAGTCTAAGGATTCACTAATTCCTTAGAATGGGTTCAAAAGTGCAGGAAAATAAAATTGTCTTGTGGCCAACATGAACCACATTAAAACACCACCGTGGTTGACTATACCAAGGCAACCTCACCCCAAATAAATTTTTTGGTTTACACCACCAACCATTGAAATAGAAATACATAAGATTAAAAATTGGGCTCCGGCTATTCATTTGCCATCCTCACCCAATGCATTGTCATCTCCAGCAGTTGCCAACCCTTGAAGGACCTCTGTTACAGATGCCAAAGTGTCTGTCTCTATGTCTTCTGGATCAGTTGAAGGTGTCTCAGTAGCCTTTGAGAGTTTGGATGCAGGAGTTACCATCGCTTCTGGATCCTCACCTTTTGCTTTGGCAAGATTTGCTTTCCAAGTATCCACAGGCCAAAGCGAAATATCAAAGCCTTTGGCAAGGGCTTCTGTGGCCATTCGAATCCTGGATTCAAAGATAGCGACAGCAGCATCTCTTTTCGTTCCGGCTATTAATACTCTCTTCATTTCGGCTATCTTGGCATCGACTTCGATAGATATTTTTGAGATATTGGCCTTCAGATCTTTGTTCTCTTTTTTCACCTTGACGAGTTCAGCACTATCCTTATCGTGAGCAGCTATCCTGAGTTGAGCAAGCTTGCTCAAGTCGTTGACCACAATCACCTTCTCTTGATAACATTTGGTGATCTGCTCGGCAGCCTGTATAGAGCGATTGTATTGAAAGATTCGAAAATGGCAATTGTTGGAGAGCATAATTATGTTGCAAAATTGAGAATTCAGTTATTATTACCTCAAAGAATTTGGAATCAAGCTCGGTAGGGTCAATCATGTCCTCGTTTTTCCTTTTCTTGGAGGATTTGGAACGAAGATTGGGCATTATTGACTTTGAAGGTATGGGAGTTGACTTTTCCTTTTTGCTCACGGAGGAATCATTATCGATATCACAAAGATCAAAATAGGTGGCTAGATTCAAAGAGGGAAAATAAATAAGATAAAGTTAATGAAAAGATTGAGACTGTAGGAGTTGCTGTGACTTACCAGACATAGAAGTTTCTTGAGACCCTGTGCTATTGACCTCTTCGGGATGCTTGAAAGTTCTTTCATCTTTGGGGATTTCCAAAAATGCTCTTAAATTCCCTTGAGTATCCAAATGAGGAGGTGCTAGAACCGCGAAATCAGCTGAAATGATTGAAATCGGGTTAGGTTTAAAATTTTGTGTTTCTTAGAAAATTTTAAAATTGTTTCCTACCATTAAGTATCCAAGAAGAAGGAATTTGACTGCAATCAGATAAAGAGTTATGATCAACAAAGAAAAATCTGCTTTTCCATTTTGGATCATTTTGTGTGGCTCGAAGCATGAGGTGAGAACGATTAGGTTTGATTTTGAACAAGAAGTAATATGAGCCATGACTCCTGAGGTGATAGATTTGGGCTAATTCTGGAAGCCCTAATTCTAAAACGTGGGTATCAACCACGGTTTGGACCACAGAAAGAGTGCGCCAAATCATGGGCATAGTTTGGGCGTAGCAAAGCTTGGTAGTGGCGAAAAATTCGGTAATCAGAGGAGGAAATGGGAATTTTAAACCTAGGATAAAAGGATACTCCGGAAAGCAAATCCGTTTCTCAGATGAAAAATCGGCTAAGGTTGAAGGATCAAAAGGCCTGAAGATGGTATTTGGGGGAAAAGCGCCCTTGATTTTCAATTGATTGATATCAAGGTTGGTAAAGGTGCAAGGTTCAGGGTTCGAGATTAAACCCTGTTCGGTAAATTCAGGATAGTCGTCATCGTCTTCTAGAACTATTAGAGACATATTGAGCGAACTATCTAAATGCGAAATTGAAAGGAAATGAGAGAAAGAAGCAATACCTGAAGATTTGCAAAGAAAAATGACGACGGGAGATGAATGAGAAAGGATGTGCGTCAAATCGTTATAAGTACTCGGGTGCGATAACCGATACATCTACCTAACACAATTTATGCAGTTATACTGAGAAGTTATAATGTTTAAGGATCCTGAAAAACGTTATAACTTCTGGGGCAATTGTTGTGGGTGAATTTTTATCTAACACTACAAGATCCTGATTAGCATCATAGTCACGTCCACCAGGTATGAAGAGTACTTACATTTAATTTTTACATAAAAGGATAACGATAATTTGTGAGTTTATTTTCAGGATAATGTTTATATTGAAGGATCCTATTTATCTTGAAGGATCTTATTTAAGATATATTTATCTAACATAACTATGCAGGATATGAAATTGAGAAGATGACTAAGCAAGAATCTTATATTCATTCTAGATTGTACATGGCTCAGGATCCTGAAGCTATACTAGTTCAGGATCATGCGCTGGTTTAATGTGTTATTTTTGCTTGAGTTTGACCAGGTCATGAAGGGAACGCGTTATATGAGATATGCTCCGAATTGCATGGCAAGGCTTTAATACGATTCTATGAAGACGAAGTCTAATGCACGTGTTAAATGAAGTCAAGAAGAACGTTGGAAGTCTTCGCTTTTCATCGGAGGATCCCGAGATTCTCGGATTAGTTGTTATACGCTCTTAGTATAAAAATGAGGCATGGATGATCGATTAGGCTAACGCACACTTACTTTCTCACCTGCAAAACACTTGTACTCTGCTCTTATTCACTCTTGTTCGAATTCACTTCACCAACACTTAGTTAATTTCACACACAATCACTTAGCCGATCATCCTTGCGCTCTTAGCTTGTAATTCATTACTCTTATTTTAATAATATTAACAAAGACAAGGATCATTTGATCCTTCCCGAGGTTTTGTGCCGGCGATCAATTCTGATCAAGGGCTTTCCTCGTATATCGTCGTGTCAATTTTACTTTTACATTGTCCAAACGATATTGTTAGCATACAGTCTGCATTATTCTTGTGTTTTACTTAAAGTTTATCATTAAGTTCTATTTACAAACACTTGATTTTGTGATCAAATACATTTTCAACAAGGATCCACAAACAGAAAGATACAAAGCATATATTTCAACCGAGACTGTCATTTACTAATATAGATAATCGTGTTTCTACGTAATTATCTTGAAAGTAATTTTTAAGCACCTAACCTCACTTTTCTAAGTTTGATCACTTAATTAATTACCTAGAGTAATTTTTGACCAAAACAATTATTCTATCAATCTCATAGCATCTACCATATCTCAAGTCTCTCTTGACTTTTCATCACATATCTCTTGGTTTAAGACTAGGTCTATAGACCTAATTCACATAAACCACAAGCTCTGGGCATTCTTACAAATTTCGGTCCCTTAGAATCATAAGTTTAAGTCTAGGTATATAAGAGGAAATACCTAATTGATCTTAAACTACCGCTCTGATACCAACTTGTCACACCCCAAAATCTGGTGCTGTAACTCTTAACTACTATTCTACTAAATAGAATTCTATCCAGCGGAAGTCTTACTAAATACAACACAAATTCTAAATAAAAGCAATTCAACTACCAGGTCTTTAAAGCTTTCTAGACCTTCTTTTCTCTTTCTCATTCAACATCTCTCTAGGTTAATCCTACTAGCTTGTAACAACAATCTGAGAAACATGCTAGGTCAGCTAACGCTGGTGAAGATTATCGTCGTTATCCTATATCTAATACACGATATCAAAAATTTGAGGCCTTGCAGAATTGGAGGCCTAAAACGATAGCTTCAATATCTTTACCCTTGAGCCACCCTGTGAATATGTGAGTGGCTCTTCCACCTATTGCTTACAAAGTCTCCTACATTTAAATAAAATGTTTCTAAGAAACAAAGTCACTTTCATACTTTAATTTCTATATATATATAAATTCTAATCGATCGCCTGAGCACTTCATATATCCATGAACTCTTTACTATGGTATAATGAGAGCTTCTCATTTAATTTAACAATTATATACTCTTCACCACAACTCATACATTACTGTTCGACTTTGAAATAATGATTTTATACAACTAATACTTATTGAAACAAAATTAGCTTTTATAACGCTCTTTTAACTCTGAATAAAACCATGTTCAAATCTCTACCAAATAGCATATTGCTAGCTTTCTGCTTTAAACTCTACACACAAAACCTCTTAACACTTGAAAGTTTTGCAAATCGTATAACTCTCTCAAAATTGTTAAATATAAGATATCGATAATCTACTCTCTCAAACTCATAAGACAATCTCAGGAATAAGATTGTCACCAAAATGCTCGTTTATTTTTGTTCTCAAACTGACGATCATATTGTAATACCCGTTTGGTTATCGAAACACTTTAGAAAGACTCGAAACTCAACCGATCACTTTCTAATCTGTTATCGACACATAAATTATATCTAATTTATACCGGGATGAGAATTATACCTTCCAACGATATCGAAAGCTAACCGTATCACTTGACCGAACTCGAACTCGAAAGCTAGGACTCGAGAACCTCTTTCTGTCTAAACTTTCTGGTCCGCTTCTCCTTCATAATGCCGTTCTCTCCCTCTCTCTTTAGGGTTTATTTACGTTCGCATTACGAATGAGTTATAGGTTTGAAACGGTTTAAATGTGATCGCACCTGCCTGATGATTCGGTCAAAGTGATAACCAGAACTCCAACTCTTATCTCCACGTTTTTACATATTTCATATTCTAATACCAATACCAATTTACAATTAAATCCCTCTTGTTTTCTTCTCTTGACATATTAGATATATATAAAAAAACAAAAAATCATCGTTGGAGTTGAAATTCAATTCATTTACATCTCGGTGCCCGAACACTAAAATGCCGATCCGGTCACTATGGTGATGTCGAGGGTCGAGCATGACCATATATAGCGGGTGCTCTAACACATGCACACTCATTTGATGGTTCTTTTCCTAATGAGATGTTACATAAGCATGTAGCGTGTAAAAAGGTTCCTAAATTAAAGATCTAACATTAAATTAAGTCATTAAAGATGTAACATAATCATCAAATATTATAAGTTATTATCTCAACTTGAAAGGTCCATTGCCAAATCTATATTATCACCAGAAATTGTTCTGGTGAGAGTCGAACTCTTTTCACAACGTCGTTTACAAAGAGTATCAAAGTGAATTACATAGTTACATACGTAGTATTTAACTTTTGAGGAATACTAGAGTCACAAAAATTTCACAAAAGAAAGTTTACGAAAGAGTAAATTTTATTAATTGGTCCTTGTAGTTTACATCGATTTACGAAAATCGTCTCTATACTTCTTTTTTTACTTTTTCAGTCCAATAAGTTTACATTTTGCTCGAAAATGGTCCTTCACCCACTTAAAATGACTAAAGTACCATGTGACCGTTTAAATTGTAAATATCCGAAAATGACAAAAGGAAGGGTAATTTAGTCATTTTAGGTGAGGGAGGGACCATTTTCGAGCAAAATGTAAAGTTATTGGACTGAAAAAATGAAAAAAATAAGTATAGAGACGGTTTTTGTAAATCGGTGTTAACCATATGGACCATCTATGGAATTTACTATTTACAAAATGGGTAGTGATTCGTACACCACCATTTTTTATCCATACACCACTTTTCTGCTTTACAGTATTGTACAGTACAACACCGTAAAGCACGTTTGGTGGTATATGGATAAAAAATGGTGGTGTACGAATCATTACCCTTACAAAATGATGTGGATAATAACATGGACCAATCACAATTTAATTTTACTTCTCTTTCTTCAATCTCTCTCTCTTCACACTATTGGTCCATCTTATTTTGTGAAATAGTTTTTGTAAAAATTTTGTGATTCAATCATTTCTCTTAACTTTTTCATCTTTAAGTACACACGAGAAGTCCCTTATCTTTCTTTCGTGTTACACGTAACCATCCGTGCACTTTGATGGACATAATCTTTCCAGCATACAAAATTAGTTATACTCATTCACATGGGCGGAGTCGAGAAATTGTAATAGAAGGGGCAAAAAAAAAATTATATCTTATTTCTTTTATAGTTTTACGGGGGCGAAATTTTTAAAATGTCATTAATACCTTAAAATAAATAAAATTTTATGTAATTTGAAATTTCTTGTGGGGATGACTGCCTACGCTGCCCCCACCCTATCTCTGCCCATGCTCGTTATATCGTTGAAAACATGGATGTTGATGGATCACCATCTAATGCACTTATGTACATGTATATAGTTGAACGAAATATAAAAATGCCTCTACATTATGTATTTAATTATAAATCGTAATCGTAATTAAAGTATTACAAAAGATGCAAGTACCAACTACAAGAAACCATTTCTTTCCCATTTGATATTATAATTAAACTTTAGGCAGTTCTAAAACACGCCGTTTTCTGTAAGTCATACAACAACTAATTTGACATTGATATTGATATTAATTTATTATTGATATACGATAATTATAATAACATAAGAATAATTAAATTATTATATATATAATACAGTTTAGAATTTTCAATTCATTTCTTAAAATCCCTAAAGTCAATGTTTTATAGTTTGTACTAAGAAAGCATTATATTATCCCATTTTGTACTACACCGTGCCAAAAGTACATTCCATTTTTCATCTTTAAATTCATGCAAAATTTTAAACAAAACATAACATATATGTCTTATATATTCATTTTCTAAAACCCCTATAATGCATGGGTCAACAAGAGAGATAACAGCTGATGACTTGGACTCACCGGACCAACATCCGGACGGTGAGAATGACGTCGTAATAAAGAGAAGGCCATCGTGGACACAAGATATAACGGTTCGAGGATTGGTTGCGAGTTTAGTGATTGGAATAATGTATAGTGTGGTTATAATGAAACTGAATTTGACAACAGGGCTGGCACCTAATTTAAATGTTTCAGCTGCACTTTTGGGTTTCGTGTTTATAAAAACATGGACTAAGTTGTTACATAAAGCCGGGTTTACTACGAAGCCGTTTAGTAAACAAGAGAATACCATTATTCAGACTTGTGCTGTTGCTTGTTATAGCATTTCTTTTGCAGGTTCGTCTCATCTTGTTTGGTTTATTTTAGTGACAAATCGCATGCAACTTCCTCTTCTTTTTCTTGTATAAATAAACACATATTTATATCAACTACTGTAAAAGACTACATTGTTGCATTTAAGTATCATATTTAATTTTTTTAACTTAAGCTGCCAAATAATCATTGGTTGCAATTTCAAGTTGATTATCCTTATATTATCTCAACTGTGTTGGTTGACTTCTTAACCATCGAACTAGTTATACGAGTTAAGTTATGGACAAGACACCTTTATGACTTGTTCCTAACAAGAGTTTGTCTGAAGTCCAAATTTTATTCAGCATTTAGATTAATCTCGGTAATCAACTAAGCAAGACTCACTATAAAGGGCCTATGATCTTTATTTGTTGTGAACTCTTGTGAATTTGAATTCATTTATTGATCAAGAATGTGACAAACGTTTGAAACATTACGTATAGATGTTTTGTTGATTTAAATAAGAAGTGCACACTTATTTTTGTGAACAATTCTATGGGAACGGAGGTAGTCCTATTATTTGATAAAGGCCTGAAAAATACCAAAATTGACCATTTATTTGTATTCATTGATATTTTGGTAGACTTCCGTTAATTATGGTAAGTTTTTGAACAGTAAATTGATGATTTGATACAATTAAATGATTTTGCGTAGGTGGATTTGGGTCATATCTGTTGGGATTAAACAAGAAGACATATGAGCAAGCAGGAGTTGATACACCTGGGAATTCACCTGGGAGTTATAGAGAACCTGGGATCGGTTGGATGACTGGTTTTCTGTTTGCTAGTAGCTTTGTTGGTCTTTTGGCTCTGGTTCCTCTTAGAAAGGTTTGTTTGCTTGTTTTTACTTTCTGTTTCTTGACTTGCAGCTAATTTTCATGTTTTTCTTTTTTTCCTTATACAGATCATGATCATAGACTACAAATTAACATATCCAAGTGGAACAGCTACAGCAGTGCTCATCAATGGCTTCCACACTCCAAAAGGAGACAAGATGGCCAAGTATGTTGGTTTTATGCTATAGAAATGCTAAATCGGGATGTCACACTATAAGTAGATTTTTTTTTGGTTTTATACAGGAAGCAAGTTGTGGGGTTTGCAAAATTCTTCACAGGAAGTTTTCTGTGGGCTTTTTTCCAGTGGTTTTATTCGGGTCCAGGCACATGTGGATTCACATTCTTCCCAACATTCGGGTTAAAAGCTTATGCGAAATCGTATGTATTATACTTCTAGACTTTTTGGCTAGCTTTAAGAAATGTTAACAGATTGTTTAATGTTGATATACACATTCTGGTTTTGCACAGGTTTTATTTTGATTTTAGCATGACATACATAGGAGCAGGAATGATATGTTCACATCTTGTGAACTTGTCGTTACTTGCAGGAGCCGTGCTGTCGTATGGAGTAATGTGGCCACTGATAGGTGACCGAAAAGGAAATTGGTATCCTTCGAGTTTACCTGAAAGTAGCATGAAAAGTTTAAATGGCTACAAGGTTAGATGACATAAACTCTTCATAATAAATATATACATTTTGACTACAAGTGCCAATTTTTGACCCATTTACTTATAAACGGGTCAATTTGGGTTGTATTTATCTCATACGGGTCAAATATGTGAAGGTATAAGTTAGCTAAAAGGGAACATGTCAAATAGGCGGAAATTTTCCCAACATCCCGGGTTTTAGCATACAAGCTCTTAAAAATCATTTTTCTAATAACTAAAGCATTCATTATACTTGATAAAAATGAGAAAAGTCCATGAATTATCCTTTTGATTTACACGAATTTACCACAACCGTCCCTCAACTTTTTTTTTTTGCATTACCAATTTGAAAAGTTTATTTTGTCTTGCAAATGGTCCTTCCACCACTTAAATTGACAAAATTACCCTAAACCAATTTTTTATTCTTTACTTTTTAATAACAAAATAATGAAGAGGTTAGAGGTATCTTAATCAACTCAACCTATTGTATCTCATTTTGACAAGTAGGAAAAATTAGCCCGTTCCAACACAAACTTGCCAAACCCGCTCATTTTGCCACCTATAACTTTGATATTTAAGATCTAAATAATTCGTATAATCTTAGGTGTTCATTGCGATTGCGCTTATCCTAGGAGATGGTCTATATAACTTTCTCAAGATTATATGTTTCACAGCTAGAAATGCTTATTTCACCTCAAGGAAGAATCCTAAAACTAGTAAGTTCTCAAAAACTACAATCCATAAAAACTTAATTAATACTTCAAAACATTTAATAACATTATGTTGTATATTGAATACAGATCCAGATCCGGATACGGATGACAACAATCAACCTCAAGATAACCTCCAAAGAAACGAGATGTTCTTGAGAGAAAGCATTCCGTTATGGGTTGCAGCAACTGGTTACGTTATCTTCTCTATCGTTTCCATCATTATCATACCAATCATGTTTCCAGAGCTCAAATGGTATTACGTTCTTGTGGCCTATGTCATCGCACCATTTTTGGGCTTTTCTAATGCTTATGGTGCGGGTCTAACTGACATAAACATGGCATATAACTATGGAAAGGTGGCACTTTTTGTTCTTGCTGCAATCTCCGGAAAAGAGAATGGGGTGGTTGCAGGTCTCGTTGGATGTGGTTTGATTAAATCAATCGTTTCAATCTCCTCTGACTTGATGCATGATTTCAAGACCGGTCATTTGACATTGACTTCACCACGGTCAATGGTTGTTAGTCAAGCTATTGGGACAGCCATCGGGTGTGTGGTGGCCCCACTCACATTTTTCCTATTTTATAAAGCGTTTGATGTTGGGAATCCAGATGGAGAGTATAAAGCTCCTTATGCTCTTGTTTACCGAAACATGGCAATATTAGGCGTGCAAGGGTTCTCTGCACTACCACGTCATTGTTTACAGTTGTGTTATGGATTTTTTGCGTTTGCCGCACTGGCAAATTTAGTACGTGACATATCACCAAAGAAGATTGGGAAATGGATCCCATTACCTATGGCTATGGCCGTACCATTTCTTGTTGGGGCATATTTTGCTATCGATATGTGTGTGGGAAGTTTCGTCGTGTTTGTGTGGCATAAGATCAATAGACAAAAGGCAAACTTGATGGTTCCTGCAGTCGCTTCAGGTTTGATCTGTGGTGACGGATTATGGATTCTTCCTTCAGCAATTCTTGCATTGGCAGGGGTTAGGCCACCAATTTGTATGAGCTTTTTGCCTACAAAAAACTAATCAAGTTTTTCAATCCTTTGTGTTTGAAAGTCTATGTTATATATTGTGTTTTATTTTGTTGTTGGCTCTAAGGTGATCCTTTTCTGGTGTCTTTCTTTTCTTTTCTTTTTTCTAGTTTGGTTTTATGTCCATCAATATGGTCTGTAATTTTTTTTGCCTCTTGTTTCTCGCAAGGTTGGCCTGTTTCATTCTGTAAATCTGTTTAAAAAGTTCTTCATTGATCATTATCACCACACCAAAAATGATTATTATAAACAAAACAACAGATCCAAAACAAAGTAGATTCAGTAAAAAAATTAAATAAAATACACCACACAACGAAATAATTGATCTGATGGTAAAAAATAATAATATAATAATAATAAAAAAAAGATAGCCATTTAAACCTTCAAACGTTACACAGATCAGTTTATACAAAGAAATCCCAGAAAGAATATGCACAAATCTGATTGTATATATGGGATCGTTGTAAACCATTTTATTTTATTATACCAAAAAAAAAAATAGACATCACAAGTTTTTTCATCTTATTTGACACTTCAAGTATTTATATACAAAAATCATTTGTTTTCTACAAAAAAATGTTTCAAAGTCAATCCGTCTCACCCAAAAAGTGTGTTTCAACGTATTATGTAATATTTTATACAGACGTCATGTGTCACCTTAAACATATGACACATCAACAAAATACATAAAGACGCACATTGTGAAAATTTAAAACATAAAAAAATAGCAAAGATAAGTTGGGAGACACTATATGCATTCCCAAATATATATCCATGATCGATAATAGCTTCAGATTAAAGCATAACATTCAAAGGGATATGATGTTTGAAGTCATCATATTCGGATTCAGCAAAACGAGCGGTCCTTTTCAGGGTAGGGAGAGAGAGGTGTTAGACGAGTGAAGGACGGGATTTACTTAACGAATAATATAAATATCTATTAAGTACTAAAGCTATCATCACAATTACCCTATGAGGTTCATAACGCCACATCTGGCGTCCGTCAGAGTAAACAGAAATCATGACCTATATGTATTGTTTCATTTCCGTTTCAGCTAAATTGATTGATATATATGATCATCAAAAGGCATCTTGATTGTGCATCGCTTAAAGTTGCAAGTACCCACTTTCATGGTAACCTTGAAATCGACGTGTAGGAAATCTAAATAAGGATTTAGTTTATATATTGCGGGAGGGGGGGGGGGGGGGATTTTTTAATTATTTCTTCATCTTTTGGGGCAAAACCTATAAAATATTATAAATACCCTTAAAAAAATTATTTTTTTACATGATTTGAAAATTCTTGAGAGGGTGACTGCCCCCCTCTACATCCGCCCCTGTGTATTAGACTTTTGTTATGCAATGTGCATATATTAGTTTTCACGATAGTCTTTTTTTTTTTTTTTTGCAACACAAAATCACACACATCTACCTACCACGAATATATACACCAGATTTGAATTCACAACCTCGAAGTTGAAGGTTCCCACGATACCACTAAACCAATGACCATTTGGTTCACAATAGTTTTTTAGTTCAATGAATTGTAAATATGTATGAATGCTAATAATTATTTTTATTTAACAATTCGAGCTTTTCCATCCAAGCTCCAACCATCATATTCATTATGGATCATGAAAGCTTGTCAAAATATCAAGTCGAGTTTGAGTCCCGTCAAGCTCAAACTTGACTTCACTCTGTTGCAATACTAATATCAGCCATTTCTTTCGACGAGAGTTTAACAATAATTAATCAATATACATCCATGAAATTAACATGATTTAATTCGACCAAATTTACAGAAGTAACAATACCATTGACAGATTTTCCAAAAGGTATATGGTCAAATCTCGAAATTAAGATATTACATGGTCAAATGTGTATCACTATAAAAGGGAAGTGTTTAAACTTCTAATAATGTTGTCATTAGACAACAAATGGTTAGTAACTCAACTTTAGCAAACCGAATGCTCGTATGGGAAAGGTGACTCCGGGGTCTGGAACATGGGGGGTTGCTCCGAGAAATCCTTTCTTTCTCGTCCCCTCGGGGGTGCTACGATAAGATCCTTTCTGAACTCCCCTATGACCGACAACATTAGCGTGACACCATAATAATATTAAAGAGAATATAGTGCAATAGGCTAGTTATTATATATATACAAATATTCCATCTAAGAACAATAATGATATACCTCCAAAATAGTCTATTCATATGGTGCAACGCTTTATCGTGTTGGGTAATATTCCAAAAGGTCTCTTGTCTAGTTTCTATGAATATGAAACAAAAAACAAAATTAAACCATATTAATATTCATATTCATGTTCATATTACAAAATATTGAAACTAAATTGCAATAAATTGTTTTATTTTGTGCAAGGATTGTCTAGTGTGGTGTTCAATTGATCATTGATCAAAATTCAAGGGTTAGATCTGAAAGAAAAGAAAAAAGGGAAATTAACAAAAATGCCATTTTTTCCAAATGTATTTTTCGATTTGCCACTTCAAAAAAATTTTTTGCCGATTTGCCCTACCCGGTCGCAGGTCGCATCATGCGACCTGCGACCTGTTCAATGCGACATACGACCCAAGCGATTTCCGAGTAAAAGACAAGCAAAACATGTCGAAGCCGTCCGGTCGCAAGTCGCAGTCTGCGACTCGTCCGAGATCACATACATCGTTCAACATTGTTATAATTTAATATATTTTATGTTTCATATTTAATTAACGCATTGTTTCGTTTTTCTTTGATAACTTTTTATATACAATGCATAAATAAATTCCGAATATATATTCATGATCAGTGTAATTTTATCTACATTTCGACATAAATTTTATCGTCATATGTTATGTATTTAACGAAGGCATTTTTTAGTCTCGAAATCAACTTTTTTTTATATCCGAATGTAGATAAAAATAAACTGGTCATAGTGGTATATTTATATTTATGTGGTATAACACATAAAGGTTGAAAAAAGTCAAAAAGTCAAATTATTAGTCCACCTTTATATAACATAAGAAAATTTATTAGTCCACCTTTATACTACATAAATCTAAATATACCACTATGACCAGTTTATTTTTATCTACATTCGTATATAAAAAAAAAGTTGATTTCGAGACTAAAAAATGCTTTCGTTAAATACATAACATATGACGATAAAATTTATGTCGAAATGTAGATAAAATTACACTGATCATGAATATATATTCGGAATTTATTTATACATTGTATATAAAAAGTTATCAAAGAAAAACGAAACAATGCGTTAATTAAATATGAAACATAAAATATATTAAATTATAACAATGTTGAACGATGTACGTGATCTCGGACGAGGGTCGCAGGTCGCAGGCTGCGACTTGCGACCGGACGGCTTCGACATGTTTTGCTTGTCTTTTACTCGGAAATCGCTTGGGTCGCAGGTCGCATTGAACGGGTCACAGGTCGCATGATGCAACCTGCGACCGGGTAGGGCAAATCGGCAAATTTTTTTTTGAAGTGGCAAATCGAAAAATACATCCGGAAAAAATGGCATTTTTGTTAATTTCCCAAGAAAAAAATGTATTTTAGCAATTTGCGCTACATTATTAATTATTAATAAAAATAAAGTAACACAATATAGAATAGGTAATATTTCGATGGGTCGGCTGCATTTTAAAAAGAATGAAGGGCAAACGATCTTCGCCATTGATTTTTGTGATCAACAATCTAAATTCGCTTCATCTCAACAACATTACGTTTTACGTAAAATGCAATTTACATGTAAAATGCAGTGTTACAAATTTACACCATCGAACATAGAAATATGGCGGAGATGGCATGATCCCACACCATATTGGATTATTCCAAACTACTTGCAACCAAACAATCTTTTTTCCCCCATTTGACAAAAAGCAAGTCAAACAACAACTAATTTTGACAATGATATTCATTTTGATATAGAATTATTGATATTGATATTGATATATATGATAATATAAATACTTTTCAACCCATCATTTGTAACCCCAAAACATGCAATTAAAACTTTAATTTATATTTACTTAACTTGATAACTTTTGTACTGCAAAACTTCCAACCCCATTTTGTAGTACACCCTGCCCAAAAGTACATCCCGTTTTTCATCTTTAAATTCATTCCATTTCACTTTCTCACACCACCCAAAAATAAAATAAATACATCCATCAAAATTATTCAATAAATACCTCATTTTTATTTTATTCTCATTTTCTAACACCCCTATAATGCCGGGGTCAACAAGGGAGATTACAGCTGACGACATGGACTCACCGGACCAAATTCCGGCCGGCGAAAACGACGTCGGAGTAATAAAAAGAACGCCACCGTGGACACAACATATAACGGTTCGAGGACTGGTGGCGAGTTTAATGATCGGAGTAATGTACAGTGTAATTGTGATGAAACTGAATTTAACAACTGGGCTTGTACCTAATTTAAATGTTTCAGCTGCACTTTTGGCGTTTGTGTTTATATCATCATGGACTAAATTGTTACATAAAGCTGGGTTCACAACGACGCCGTTTAGTAGGCAGGAGAATACCATTATTCAGACCTGTGCTGTTGCTTGTTATAGCATCTCTGTTGGAGGTTTGTTTTTATTTTAATTTAATAATTTAGTCATAATTACTTTTATTTGGTGCAATGCAATTAACCACCTAAGTTAACTTAATTTAATGATAACAATAGGAATTGAACTGTATGTGTAGGTGGATTTGGGTCATATTTGTTGGGATTAAACAAGAAGACATATGAGCAAGCAGGAGTTGATACACCTGGGAATTCACCTGGGAGTTTCAAAGAACCTGGGATTGGTTGGATGACTGGTTTTTTGTTTGTTAGTAGTTTTGTTGGTCTTTTGGCTTTGGTTCCTCTTAGAAAGGTTTGTTCTTTTTGTTTATTGTTTTTACTCTCTGTTTCTTGATTTGTAGCTAGATACTTTCCAGTTTCTGGGTATGGAATTTATTATATTTTTTAAAATTATTATCCTTTATTTATGCAGATTATGATCATAGACTATAAATTAACATATCCAAGTGGAACAGCAACAGCTGTGCTCATCAATGGCTTCCACACTCCAAAAGGAGACAAGATGGCCAAGTATGTAAACAAATATTACTACTACGTATTAAATAGCAATATTTACTAGTCTGCAATGTTTAAGTAAACTGACTCTGCTTCTGCTTCTGCTTCTGCTTCTGCTTCTGCTTCTGCTTCTGCTTCTGATGATATATGATTATATTTATTATACTGTATGTTAGATAAAAATACAATTTCGTTGACCTTTTCTCATCACTCTTTTACATCACCACGCTACTGCCACCGCATCTCCGTATTGTGCGAGTACTATACTAGTAGACATCAAATAATCAACTTTGCTGTAACTAAACTGATTATGTGAAGATAATATATAATTACCGATTCGCTCTTTCATATGAACGGCTTTTACTATCATTTCGTAGCTAGTCTCGTCTTTTCACTTACAAATTGTACGGTCAATTTATCTACTAAAATTTCTTAAAGGGGAAATTGTCAATAAAAGGGTAACCAACCGGTCACACAGCCAGCATAGGAGAGGTAAATTCCATAGCCCTTGGTTAAAGGGACATTAGGATGGAATTTGGACCCATGATCTTCACTTTTATAATGATGTAATCCACCATTAGATTACCATTGTAGAACCGCAGTAAAATACCACTTTTCACAATGCGAGGTATGAGACAAAAAAGGCAAATCAAATAGATACCAAATATTATTACCTTTTCAATTTTTATATATCACTAAAAATGTGAGAAATTTCGAAATATTTTTACATACCAGACATTGTCAAAATTTGTGTGTTTACAACTTACTCAAATACCGTCTCTTACTAAATTTTCTAATGAATTATTATCCCCACTTTTGTATATTATCACGTTATCACTTACAAAACATGCAACCAAACGCACTTTTAAGGAGAATTTTGTTGATTTTATGCAGGAAGCAAGTAGTTGGGTTTGCAAAGTTCTTCACAGGGAGTTTTCTATGGGCTTTTTTCCAGTGGTTTTACTCGGGTTCAGGCAAATGTGGATTCACATACTTCCCAACATTCGGGTTGAAAGCTTATGCGAACTCGTGTGTATTTTACTTCTAGACCTTTTGGCTAGTTTTATGCAATGTTATCGCAAGGTCAGTTGATGTAAATATGTTGATTCTGTGCAGGTTTTATTTTGATTTTAGTATGACATACATAGGAGCAGGAATGATATGTTCACATCTCGTGAACTTGTCGTTGCTTGCAGGAGCTGTGCTTTCATATGGAGTAATGTGGCCACTGATAGGTGACCGAAAAGACGATTGGTTTCCTTCAAGTTTACCTGAAAGTAGCATGAAGAGTTTAAATGGTTACAAGGTTAGATGACAACAATTCTTCATATAAATTTACATTTTGACTACACACGGTAATTTCGACCCATATATCAAACTCACGGTTCGGTTTGGCTAGTATTTATCTCAAATGGGTCAAACAGGCGGAAATTCTCCCAATGTACCATTTTTAGCATACAAGCTCTTGAATCGTCTTTGTAATAACTAAAACATTCTATTTTCATGATTTGTAATATAATTATAATATACAAAAAATGTTAGCTGTCAACTAGACCCAACGTGTCCCATTTTGACCTGTGTAAAAAATTAACCCGTTTCAACCCAAACCTGCCTGACCCACTCATTTTGCCACCTATAATTATAACTACGTTTCTTGTATTTACAGGTATTCATTTCGATTGCGCTTATACTAGGAGATGGTTTGTACAATTTTCTCAAGATAACATATTTCACTGCTAGAAACATGTACGCCACCTCAAGGAAGAACCCTAAAACCAGTAAGTTCCGAAACTGCAAAAGCATATAATAAATTCTTTTTAAAAATTTAAGACTTTCTTATTACTAGTGAAATTATGTTGTTTGTTAATACAGACCCAGATGACAATGATGAACCGCAAGATAACCTCCAAAGAAACGAGGTGTTCTTAAGAGAAAGCATTCCGTTTTGGGTTGCAGCAACTGGTTATATCATCTTCTCTATCATTTCCATAATTATCATCCCAATCATGTTTCCAGAGCTCAAATGGTATTACGTTCTTGTGGCCTATGTCATTGCACCATCCTTGGGCTTCTGTAATGCTTATGGTGCGGGTCTAACTGATATGAACATGGCATATAACTACGGAAAGGTAGCACTTTTTGTGCTGGCTGCAATGTCAGGGAAAGATAACGGTGTGGTAGCTGGACTCGTTGGGTGTGGTTTAATTAAATCAATCGTTTCAATTTCCTCTGATTTGATGCATGATTTCAAGACCGGTCATTTGACTTTGACTTCACCCCGATCAATGCTGGTTAGTCAAGCTATTGGGACCGCCATCGGCTGTGTGGTGGCCCCACTCACGTTTTTTCTATTTTATAAAGCATTTGATATCGGGAATCCAGATGGAGAATATAAAGCTCCATATGCTATTATTTACCGCAACATGGCAATCTTGGGCGTGGAAGGTTTCTCTGCACTGCCACATCATTGTTTACAGTTGTGTTACGGGTTTTTTGCCTTTGCCATGCTGGCAAATTTAGTACGTGACACGTCACCAAATAAGATAGGGAAATGGGTACCGTTACCAATGGCTATGGCTGTACCATTTCTTGTTGGGGCGTATTTTGCTATTGACATGTGTGTGGGAAGTTTAGTCGTGTTTGTATGGCATAAGCTTAACAAACAAAAGGCGAACTTGATGGTTCCTGCAGTCGCTTCGGGTTTGATATGTGGAGATGGACTATGGATTCTTCCTTCATCAATTCTTGCATTGGCAGGGGTTAGTCCACCAATTTGTATGAGCTTTTTGCCTACAAAAAACTAATGAAGTTAGGATATCTTAGAGGGCAATGACATACCCCTTGGCAGTTTTGTTATAAGGAATAGAAGCTTAGAAGTCAATGTATGTGTATCTATGTATGTAACATCCAATATATAAATTGTAATAAACAAAAATTGTATTGGTAAAGTTGTACCATTCAAATATTCTAATAGTACACATATTAACCATTAAACATTTTATTGAATCAAGATTATTTTGATACATCACAACTCACAAGTATGTTTCGGTTCAACCCGGCTCAACCTGTTTTACGCCGTAGAATATTACTGGTTTTAACTCGTTATCCAACGCAGTGACGCACTAGCTCTTTGTTGTTTTGCCACCACTAATGGTGGCTAATGGTCTTAGTGTCCTACCATACCAAATACAAATCATAAAAGCAGTAAACTTGGTCATTAAAAGGAAGCAATAATCACAAGTTAGAATGCAGTCACATCAAGTTGAAGGAGACATGAAAAGATGAATGCACAATTGAATGGATCTAGTTTTGATATACATCAAGCACAAGATGTTCTATTTCTATCTAATTTCCACATAAATATTCTAAAGTAAAGGTTAAGAGAAGCTACAGAAAATATCTTGCAGAAAAATTGCATATTTTAGCTGTGTGTTTTTTTGGGGCTAACTTGTATTGTGTGTACCCTACCTACGTTTGTTCTTTTTAATGCATCTAACTTTCAAAAAGGGTGTTTTAATGTATTTTGCTGATGTGTCGCTCATTTAAGGTGCCACGTGGCATCCGGAGAGTTTGACACATCATCAAAACGTCACCAAAATACACTAAAACACTATTTCTGAAAGTTTGATACATTAAAAATAGCAAACCTAAGTTGGGTACACACAATAGACATCGAGTGCAAGTTAAATGCATTCCCAGATACTAACCCCTGGTTTTTTTAACAAACTAACAAAATCTTAAACTTTCATTTTGTGGTCCAAAGATACTCCATTATCTAACCTTTTCCAAGAACATAACAGCTTGCATAAATCAATTATATAAGCCTAAAAGTTAGCATACTTTTTACATAACCTACAATAATAATAGCTTCAGATCAAAGCAGAACATACAAAAAGATGATGATAAGCAGAACATACAATAATAATAGCTTCAGATCAAAGCAGAACATACAAAAAGATGTTTCAAGTCATCTTATTCGGATTCAGCAACGTATTAAATTAGAAATGAATTTTCCATTATAGGGTGGGAAGAGGAGTGCTAGACTACTGGCCGACGATTTACTTAACTGATAACACTACGTAAGAATCTATTGGGTACTAAAACTATCGACGCAATTACCAAATGAGGTTCATAATGCTGCCTTTGGCGTTACAGTGCAAAATCTTGAAAACAGAAATCAGACTCTATACATTGTTCCAATTCGGTTACGGCTAAATTGATTGATTACAACATAATGATGATCAAAATGGCATCTTGATTTTGCACCATTTAAAGTTGCAAGTAGCCAGTCTCGCTCATGGTAACCTTGAAACCGACAACTCAGTAAGCATAAACCACAAATGTAACAGATAAAGACAACAGCACAAAAGTCTCATCAGATCGCTTCATTAAAGAAAATGACAGTACCTACAAGGTTGCTTTCACGACCGGCCAAATCAATCTGGACCTTGTTAAATCTTGTAACATGACAAATATGATACACGAGTAGTTAACACGAAAATATGCAGGTATCATTTTAACACTTCAAATGTGCATTTACCGTTTAAAAAGCTCAATAAGCAGTTGGTTCAAAATTCATATAAACACGAGTCGAATTACTTCCCACACGCAACGCCTTAAACGTTCGACTCGCAGCAACAACAAGGCATTTCATAATGTCAAAATTTTATTTCCAGATAAAGAGGAATTAGGGTACAAAATCGATATAAATAATAACATTACATTACCAAATTTAAGATTAATTTTTTTTATTAGTTTTCAATCAAGAAAACCAGTTTTCTGAAACACCGCATTACGAACACGACACAAATCCCTTCCTTTAAGCGTACGTCCAGCTCCTTCGAATACAGAAAACGTTACGTATGATCTCGCTACAATCTCATGTGGCGGTACAATGTCCGCCACGTCATCATCTTCATCATCCTTCTCCGCTTCGTCATCATCCACGTCATCAAACTGCCTGGAATAATTATTTTTATTATTCTTAGGCCAAACAGGCACGTTAACCGGTGCCGATTGATGATAATGTTCCGAATAACGTTTCACTGCCACCGGAGGTATCGTACGCGCCGCCGTGGCGGCGGATTCCGACGGACTCATATTAGGTTTTCGTCTAACGAAGGTGTTCTGATCGTCGGATAAGGCGGCGTAGAGTCCGGAATTGAATCCACGGTTAACAGGCGGTGAACTTGATATGTAGGTTGCCGGTGACGGAACCTCGGGAATTTCATCGGACGATGATATTGAGGATGTTGATGACCAAACGACGTCGCTTTCGTGTAATTCGAGATCTGCCGGATTTTCCGGTACGGTGAGATGTGTAGGGAATCGGACGGCGGCGGTGGTGGAGGATTTGGCCATGGATGGAAGGAGAGTTGCCGGTGGTCGAAAAATAGGGTTGACCGTTGACCAACAGACACCTCTCCCTCAACCTCTGTGGTGAATTGGTGGAACAACCACAGAGGTTCGTTGGTAATGTGAACGGAAATAATTGGGAAAAATAATAAATAAATAAATAATAATAAGGGAGTAGGGAAGAGGGTAATATGGTAAATTCGAAATTTAGTGGAGCAGAAATAGAGTGTGGGTTTGTGGCCTTTGAATATTAGACACGTACGGTTGTATCGTGTGGATCATATTTGTTTGTAGACATATCGTTCGTGCTTCTCCTAGTTGGAAAGCCCTATCTTGTTTTAGTCTCCCTAAAGGACTTAGGGTCGACGGGTCGACCCCTCGAGTCCAAGTCTCGGGACCTTACTTTAGTCTCCCTAACTGTCGACGATAGCATCCATCTTTCTAAGTAAAAGGTAGCTCTCATATTTGCATGTGAGATCAATGAAACTATTCGATTAGGCTGCTCTAAACAGATTCAATTCTGAGTCTACAGAGACAGCAAGTCAGGATAGACAAGACGGCATTGATTGAACAAGTGCGTCCATAGGCCCATAGGTCGGGCAGTCATGAGCTACTGTTGTACTTGTTCGCTTCCTCGGGAGTAGTGACTCCGAGCAAGCACGTTGCCACGTCACCCAGGACTAGCTGTCATGAACGATTGGTAGGAGTGGGGGTTTCATGACTAGCCACAACTAATTGTTGGGTCCCACTTTTTATTTAATTTTTTTTCTTTAAATAATAATTACTTTTAATTAAAAAATAAAACTAATACTCTGTACAATAAATTAAAATAACACTTCATATATTAAAAAAATACAATAAATAAGAAGTTACAAATAAGAAAAAAGTTACGATAAATAGTTAAAACAACATTTAAATTTCTAAAGTCCTAAAGTTGGGTGGAAGTGTCCAAATATGTTCGGTAAGATTGTGTCGAAGTTGGTCGTGCACATCTTTATCACATAGTTCTTTTATTCTTGCTTCATGTGCCGCGACTCTTTCCCTAAATGAACGATGAACCAAGTTAGCCGGGTTGGCGAGAAACTCTTCATCAAGCGGTGTTATTGCGAATCCGTTATCTTCTTGAATCATGCTGTGCAATATCACACAAGAATACATTGTCATTCGATGAAGCCATGTTTCTCGGCATGAGCTTTGTATAGCCGTTGAATATCCCTAGCTGTTGGCTTTCTCAAGTACTCAACTGAATACAAATCGAATATACACTTTCAAAAGTTGTTAAGACATTCAGCTGACGTCATTTCGGCCATTTGTAAGTATTCATTGAGCATATCCGGACACGTCTCGTATGCCGATTGTCGTATGGCGGACGTGCACTTTTGTAGAGGAGTAAATCCTAGCCGCCCAAGTGCATCCGAACGTTGTTTAAAATACATTAAGTGTTCGAGAATAGGTTCGATATAGTACTTTGATATACCTTATACTATTCGGATGAACAATTCCTGGCGCATATGAAAACGTCTTTTAAAGACACAAGATGGATACTTCGGATTGTCGGAAAAGTAGTCCTCCACCAAACGTTCCCCGACACCTTTACGATCCTTTCGTCTATAGTTTCGCGGCTCTTTTTCGTGTGAGCGTGAACTTCCGACCTCGTTACGTTGTTTTTCTTCGGCGACCACTTGTTGCAAAATTGCTAAAAGTTCGTCGTCGGAAGAAGAAGTTTCACAAACACGATCAAGACGATTAAGCGCATCCATTTTGTGAAATATATGTGTGTATTTTGGCGAATTGTATGAATAGTTGTGTATATACTTGAGTGTAAAAAAAAGAAATTAAAGAAAAGCAAATTTTGTTTACCTATAATTTTTACATTTTTTTTTTATTTTATATTTTTATTGTCTCCAACGGCTTTGTTTAAATCTTTTTTTTTTTTTTTTTTGTTTTAGACAATGAAAAGAAGAAAGAAAACATAAAATAAAAGAAAGTGGGGACATATTTTCTTCGTCCTCATCCGTTTACAGGACTACACCACTACAGGAGCACGAACTGACGAAAGCATCACAATAATTGGGCCACTCCTGCCGTCCTCTTCGTCCTGGGCCTGCACGGCCCTATGCACGATCCGCCCGGGCTTACTTATTCCGTTTCAAAATTTATTGTTCAGCCAAAATATACACAGTTAGAAAACACATAATTATTAAATTGTATTTTTATTTTACATTTATTTTTTTTATATCCTTTTACTAGTTTAGGACCCGCGAAATTCGCGAAATCATCTATGAAAAATATCTAAGTACCCGTATCCATAGCAAATTTAGTTAATTATATAAGATAGATGACATACATATATAAAGTATAGGTGATATAGAAAATTTAGTTAATTATACTTTTATAGTTTTAGAACTAGATAATTGATTTGAGACGCTTAAGAAAATAAATGTGAACTATTAATATGTGAAGAAGAGAGTATTATTCTGCTACGGTATTTTTGGTTTACGTGCCCATTACATTTTAAGAGGAAGTAGAAATATGTAATCTTCGTTAATCACATAAATCAATACTTTGAGACTATTTTTTTCCCTAGAAATGGAGATGCTTATTTGATTAGATTACAATGAAAAATATCATTATTCAGTCGCATACATATTACTTCTACTTTATTATAATACTAGATACTAGATTTTAGACCCATGTATAAAAACGGGATGTCAAAAGCAAACTATCTTCATATTATTTATGTTAAGTCTCATTATCTACTACTTAGAGTATCATTTTTGGTAGTTCTTCAAGTGATAGATTATGACATCCATTACCCAAAAATATTTACTGAGTAATTCATTTTCATATTGCTTATTTAGCTACCAATACCTTCTTTAAATTGAAAGTTATTAGATTATGAGAAATTAGATACTCATAACTTTAAATCAATTTGAATAAACTGAATGACAATTGTAGGAAGCTATATTTGTTGATCAATTAGTCATAATCTATACCGAAGTGTAACTTTTACAACTTAATAATAAAACACTACATGGTTTATTGTTTCGTTATGTATTAATATTTATACATTTTACTATTGTATGAGTCGAACTTTGAAAACTTCTATCATATGTGTTGATCTTGTTAGTATCGTCTATTGTATGTAAACTTTGATTTTGGGGTAAGGTTAAAATATGAAAGATTCCTTTTTTGGCCTTACCCAAAAATGAAAGATTAAATACAATATATGATATTTTGAAGTTCAATATATACAATAGAACAAATTAAAATACGTCTCATACAATAGTAAAAAGTGTAAAATTTAATGCATAACGAAACAATAAACCCAAAACTATTAACATTGGAGGTTATTTTATATTCTTATAACATGGAGTATTAAGTACAACTTATATGTTCACATGGATATACAATTGACAAACCGATAACCAGTCACTCTAAAATATTTTTTGTTTAAAACAAAAACTTTCTCGAGTCAACAATATAATACGAAATGCTCCTTTTCAACATATATATGATATAACGATATAATATTCTTACTTATATTAATAATAATGATAACAATAGTAAATTAGTAATAATAATAATATCAAATGAGCATAGCTCAAATTGTACTGTCACCGTAAATGCATAAAATCTACATGCGTGACCTATAGGTCACGGGTTCGATTCCGTTCCTCAATAGATGAGGTTGATTCGTGAACATGTGAATTTCTCGGCGTTAATGATCCTACCGGGTGGGGTGAACTAGTACCATTGAAATATGATTTGGGGGTCAGGGGTACCATCTAAATTACCATTTAGTAATAATAATAAAAAGGTAATATTTAGGTAAAAACCATATAGTAAGGGTATTATGTCTTTTTTCTTTTCAAAACATATTTTTTAGATAAATCAGGGTATTTGATTGGTTAATCGAAAGTTCAATAAAATCAAATTATTCAACTTGTTATAAGGTGTTTATTTTACGAAAGATTTTAGTAGCAAAGTTTTCGTTTTTTATTAGTTTAAACCTGTGATAACACACATATTTAAACATAAACATGAGAATGACATTATAATATAAATTTGACAATAATGACGCAAAAAATGTATTATTTTTAAACCCGTGTATCTAAATAAATCGTAGATGAAATTGTATAATAATTTTCCTAAAAAAAAACACACACACACATGTTGAAAGGTATATGTTAATTGTATCTCTTTGAAATAATTGATGGGCATAAATTAATCATATCTTAAATTATACTACGTATATAAGAAGTGGGTTGTGATGTCATCAAAAATCTAATTGACCAATAAAATTGCACAATTTTACCAAATTGACTAAAATGTGGGATTTGATGACATCTTAAATCATGAATTATATTTTAAATAATCATATTTAAAATCAAGTTTAGATATCGAAGCTTATAAAAAAGGTGATATGTTTATCCAAAACATTAAATAATAAGTTATAAGCTATCTAGAAAAGATATTTACGATATTGTTCAATTCGGTGGGGAGAATAAAACTGCGTGAATATAACTAAAATTAATGTACGTGAAAAACATGTAAGGTGTTTTTATTATTATTATTGTTATTATTGTTATTATTATTATTATTATTATTATTATTATTATTATTATTATTATTATTATTATTATTATTATTATTATTATTATTATTATTATTAATTACTAGCTTTACTATCCGCGATAACACGGACAATTAAATTTAAGTTTTTAAATATTAAGTTAAATAGGATACAAATTTGTGTTTTAAATGTGATGTATCATGTTGTATATATTAGTTCAAAATATAGAAGTGAAAAAAAGATTAAAAAAAATATTAAACTAATAAATCGAAACCCTAAAGTGTATAATTAGAAAACATAATATACTCATGATCAATTTCTAAAACATTTCATAAGAATCATACAAACATCAAGTTCAAAGGAAAATCAAAGTCGAATGCCATGAACTTATATAAACTAATCAACAATTAGATATAATTAATAACACGTTTAATCTTATAGTTAAGCGAAACCAAAATCAAAATAATCCTTTAAAATATTAAATCGGCCCTTGAAACAAAATCATTTCTTAAATTGAACAAAAGCCCATTATCTATAATTTATACATGGTCAACTAACTAAGCGCGAATTAAACAAAAACTAAGAAATGTATTGACCGAGAAGATGAAATGAATACCTAATAGAGAAGATGAAAAAAAATCAAATAGGATTATACATGAGGCCACCTGAGTATATCATTTTGTTTTTGTAGGCCACTCAAGGGCAGATATATAGATGTAATGGGGTGCAAATGCTACATACGATTTTAGCCGACCTACAACATTCTTAAAAATCTGTGACTATTTAATATTTATTTTTATAATCGGATAAGTATGTGATACTCACCAATTGTTACATACAACTTTCTTATAGCCTAAATGGTTAGAGTTTTGCACATGCCTCTGGACGATCGCGCTCCTTTTAGCCAACAAATTTTCTTCTTTTTTGTTTTTAGTATTTTACCCATAGCACCTAAACTATTACATAGTATTATTTATTTCGATTTACTTAAGCACTAGGTAAAAGACTCGCGATTACGCGGGTTACAACATTTGACCTTATAAAATTTATTTTGTAAGATAAAAGAGTTATCCGGTTGTAAGATAAAAGAGGTATTTGTTTGTTTTGTTGGATGTATGATACAAAAAGTAAACCAATTTTTAATATAAGCATTAATAATCAATTATGTTACTTTAACATTTTATTGTAACATGTATTTAATTTAAAGTTGTAAATATGTTATTGCTTTCATGATTAGTAAATTGTTTTATTTGAATCAAAAGTTTTAAGTTTCAATATATATTGAGAAAGTTAATATTATGATTAAAGTATAAAAGATGTTTACAAAAGCGAAAATGTGTACTAATAACTACTTTTATTGTTGTATTAATGTGAAGCATATTCGTTTGAATTTTAGTCTTTCCTTTAGTATGTACAATAATAATTATAACATAATTGTGTAGAACTTTATAAGTTAGTCATGTGCAATATGACCTGCGATTGCTAGGGATAAATCATGAAAAGTATAATAGGTAATTGTATTTAGAAATCTAAAATCAAATATTGTTGATAAAACATGAACTTTTTGTAAGGTATTAACAATGACTTTGATTGGATGTATTTTTTGTGTTGATATGAGAGAATGTAGTCCAGGCAGTGGAGCTGCTTATGCAATTTATTAAACATCATTTGTGCCTATTGCTAGTTATTTCATAGTAATTTGTACCTAATAGCAATAAGTAGACCGTCCGAAAGAGATGAAGTTGTTGGCTAAAATCTGGGAAATCCTATTTGTTCAAATTCATTTAAGACACCTGTTTTGCTGCTGATATTTGTAGGAAAGAGAATTTATGTATACTTCTAACTCAATCACCTGCAAGATTTTGGTTTATTTTTCACAATAGACTACTAAGTCAACATGTTGATTGGTAGGTTACAGTCTAAACAGATGGCCCAATGGGTGTTATATAATACATAAATTTTGGAACTTCCATTTAAATAGAGAAAAGGAATTCTTCTGAACAGCAACTTATATGAATTGAAGGTATATTCCAAGGTATCCAAATCTAGACTAAGAGAGAAGGTATAGTTTTCGAACATGTCAAGGCCAGGCTCTGTCTTGAAATCATTTTTAAGGTCATCTACTTTGAAGAATGAACTTCAATCAAATTGGAGTCACCCATGGAAGCATCAAAAAATGGTTCATCAAGCAAATAATCCACATCAAACTTGTGTTATTGCCTGTTTCACCAATATATTTATGCTTCACATATGTGGGAACCAACCCATTCTAGATCCATCTTCTTTGTCAGCCTGAGGTTGATCTTCATCCTTACCCACCAATAAGTTTTGTAGTTCAATGATCATTTGTCTGGGCACATCAGCAATGCTGACATTATCACCCTGATGGTATTCTATTAATAGGGGACCTATTGATCTGGCATGTCTGAGCCAAGAATTTGAAATTAATGAAAGGAAAAAGAAACTTTAATTAAAATAATGAACGAAAAAAATGTACAAAGTCTGAAAACATGTCAACTTGTAGTGTAAACATCAACTAATATTTCTGTAGACACACATGGATCAAATCACGTTTAGCAATTAGTCCTAAAAACGTTAAAACTGACATGACTCCCACATGCAGTAGGGGTTAGAGCACCTCTCTTCCCCTCTTGTAAAAGCTAAAGAGATACTAAGCCAAAATGGTTACTAAAGGTAGTTATTCCACACTGAGCCTCAAGATACATCCCACCATTATAAGTATATATAGATCTTGGTTTCATCATTAAACTGACATGAAATGTAATTGCTCGGAGTAAAAAATATAATTAGGCAACTAAAGTGGATTTGACGTGTACCAACTATCACAAAAAAAAATAGAACTAAGAATAGATGAAAGATGCTCGGACCTGCTCAAGGTCATCTACATCTGGATAAGCAACATCATTGTCAACACACAACTCCTTAGCAAACTTCTACTTGGGGACCATTACCAGCTCATCATCATCCCCTCATCAACAAATGGTGCCCCATACTATTCACCATTTTTCGGTCCAGACCCACTTTTCCGGAAGACCCTACAAAGAACAAATACAAAGTCATGTAATACTCATTTATACACCAACTACATATATGCACGTATTATATACAAAGTAAACCACATCCTCACTTGGACAACTCCAGCTTTCTCCAAAACCATATCAATGAGTCTATATTCACGCATAACCAAATTCTTCCTCTCGTCTTCATGAAACGATGCAACTATTTATGCATGTTCAGGACCAGCAGCACCGACATACTTTGCATTCATTCGGTGCTGATCTTGTATAATTTCAATCAGAAGGTTTTGCCAGGTCTGGAGCACTGAATGACTTTGTATGTCTGCCATATTCAAACAATGTGTTTTACCTTTATATTATACACCAACTTAATACTCCACATATACATACTATAAATCATTGATATAGAACATATATTTCAACACTTCTCACATTTTATCATAACATGTAGTCCCTCCGTTCCAAAATAATTTAGCCTTGCAAAACCTCCACAATTACTTCATGAAACAACTTGGCACCGCCTTATATTTACAATGCAAAAACTGTAGCTATAAAAACCCATTTTGTCACCCTTCAGTCACAACATATGCTTTCGCATAACTTGATTATGGATCCGATAACTTCTCCTACACCATTGTTCCTATGGCAACTTCTCCATTAGTAAAGATCAAATGCAAAAATAACTAAATACCGCTACGAACATCAAACAAATCAATTACTGAGGTAGGCAAACTAAAATTGGTATACGATCATGGTGGCTCCTTTAAAAACTTGGTATAGATAAGTATGATAAGAAGATGATTCCAGCCACACATTTCGTTTAACACATGAATACTCTTACTAATTATGTGTGCATATAAGTTATCGTATGCAAACAAACTACAGGTATTGATTGTAATTGGAATACTCGTAAACAAAGAAAACAATGTAAAGAGCAGAACACTTACCTAGTATGATCAAAATTTGGATTCGACGGAGATTACAAATAAAATATCATGTAGTTACCTTATCTGCAATCAGATCACACCACTGGAAAAAAAACATATTTTAGTTCCTTTATATTTTGTGTAATTTGCCTCTAAATAAACACCTTGAGTGACTTTAAACCCATTTGACTCTATTCACCCGTTTGACCCGTTATACATAGAGCATAGCATGAATCAAGTCATTCATGAGTAAATGGGTCAAAATTGTCATATCTAGCAAATATTGTATCGTTGATGAATTGCAATTTCTTTTTTCAGGTCAGCTATGAGTGCACTACCTAATGTCCCATTCATTTCAGACACAATAGTTTCTACATAAAAAATGATTTACATTATAATCATAATCAAACAACTTTAAAAGAAGAGCAATGCAGACCTCTATTCCTGCAGTGAAGTTCTGAAACTCAAAACGCCAATATCATGATATCAAAATCACTTAAAAATATTAAGCATAATTGAATTACAACGAATCCCTGTTTATAAGTTTATTAATATTCCTACACTTACTCACTTATCAATATTCGCCAAGATTATCCTACTCACTTGTTTATAATTTCCTAATATCATCAAAACATATCTAATAAACATTTGGTGACCCTACATTTACACAAAAGCTATGCATATGTAATTTCATATAGCTATTACATGTAACAAAAAGGTAGGGACTACTCCGTGTACAACAAAACAAAACATATAATTTAATGTATGAACACACAACACAGAAAACACGATAGATAGAGAATGAATTTACCTGCTTAATTATTTACGTACTTAACTGATGCATCATCAATGCGGGAACCATCATACCTGAGCAGAGTTGAAACCAAGTTGTAAAATAGCGTAATAGTAATCATTCTTTGCCAATCAATTCATAGCCATACTAATCATATTACAATAGTACAATTATAACAATTAAGAACAAATTTAGTTTATAAATCACAACCCAAAACAGGAAACCCGGACTGCGGAACACACACAGTACCATGATACATTACAAAAAGCCATAGCAGACTAAATATAATTATAAACCAATGTTTCATAGATGAAATATCTATATTACCAGAAGTTGAGTAGTATCACAAACTGAATAAAATTTTGAAATACATGTTTAACAGACTGAATAAATAAGTTTGCAATGCTAACCTTTAGACTTACGAATCATGTTTAGATCCAACACAGCCTATTTGTACATAAAAATTTGGAATACTGAACATTATCTGCAATATAAACAATAAAAGGACAAAAATTAATTCAAATAAAGCCCTTTGTGAAACCAACCTAAGTCAATTCTGCAAACATTACTGAATAAGCAAATAAATATCACTCTTTAATCCAATTTTAGAGGGTGTTTGGGGCGGCGTTTGGATTTGAGCTTCTGCGTTAGCCTGCAGCTTCAAATTCATAGCTTTTTAGCTTTTAGCTTTTTAACCCTTTAAAATAGTGAAAAGCTCCTCAATCCAAACACTAAAAAAAAGCTTTTCTGCGTTATGATAACACAAAAGCTAAAAAGCCCTCCACTAACGCTCCCCCAAACACCCTCTTATTGTAAATCAGTGAATAATAGACTTCACCCTTAAACCTGCGTATGTCAGAAAAATCGAAATAAATACAATGTACAGGATTAATAAGATTTGATTAGAAAATTGAAAAAGAAAATTACAAAATAAGAACTAACCTTTAGATTTCTTCGGTAGTAATGGATGAATATCGATCCTTTCTTCCTCCTTCTAGGGTGAGTTTGAACTTTTTCAAGCAATAAAAGGAGGTATTTTTTCTCAATGATGGTTGTTGCTTCATCTGTTCAAAACACACACACAAAAAAGGTTAACATTGAAAAAGTATTGACTTTTGATATGTATTGAGGTTGACGGAGAAGTAAGTAAAATAGGGTTTCTAGGGTTTTAGGGTTGTGACGGATGTATGATTTTGTGGTGTGTGGAGCGTAGTAGTCCCTTTTTTATGAAAGCGTTATTGATATATTATACTCCGTAAATTTTTAATTTAATATTGAGAAAATTCCATAAACGGTACCTGTACTTTACACACATTTTCACCGTTCATACCCAAACTTTTTTTGTCACTTTATCGATACAATAACTTTCAAAATGCTCGTAATTGATACCCCCGTCTACTTCCGTCTAATTGTTGTCGTTAAGTTTTATCATGTGACATGCACGTGAGGGTATTTTCGTCTTTTCATCTCTCCCCTTTCTCTTTTATCCCTTTCTTCCCTCATTATAAACACACACGTTCATATTTTGGATGCCCTAGTTATTGAATTCGAAAAAACCCTAGATCGACTAATGGTTTATTGTGATAAATGTGGTGCGGGTTCAACAATTCGCACATCTCGTTCCTCCATGAACCCAGGACGTCGATATTATTGCTGCAACAGAAAGGTAAGTTCGTTCTCAATTGAATTTGGTACGAGTTTTTTGTAAAATTCGATATGGATTACTTAATTGATATCAAAATTGATTCCATCACGTTAATAATTTGATTCCATCACGTTCATGATTTGATTCCATCACGTTCATAATTTGTTTCCATCAGAAGCAAAATCGGTTAATTGGTTTCTTTTTTGTTTTTTTGCTAGGGTGCAAATTGTGGCTTTATTGACTGGTGTGACATTGGTCAAAGGGATGTACCGGATGTTATACCTGGATTGCTGAGAATGATGAATGATCTTCAAGATGATGTTAAAAGACATGAAGCTGAAGCAAGAAGATACAAACTAGCATTAGCACTAACCTGGGCATTAATTTTTGTTTACTTTTTTTACTGAAGCAAGTATGTTCAATTAGTGATGACTGTTGTATCTCATCGGATTGTATGTATCTGACTTATGTTATGAATGTATGGTTGAATTAGGTTGAGAAAGTTATTGCAACCACCTATTTTGTTAACTGAATCAATACACAATGCAGCAAAACTGAGTTGGTTGATGAAGTGTAAATGCAATTGAAAAAGATAGATAAAAGTAGGCATTAAATACTGCAAGCTACATTAAACAACCACAAGTTCCACAAGTTTACAAACCTAAACATGCAACATAAGTCTATGCAACAAATGCATAGACTATGCAAGATATTACCAGGTCAACCACAAGATATTACCAAAACACAACATTAGTCTATGCAACAAATGCAGATTACCTAAACATGCCACCCAAAACACAACATAAGTCTATGCAATGCAGTTTAGCTAAAACAGACCACCAAAATAAGAAATATCCAAATACATAAGTTCAGAGACAACTACTACACTTCCATTAGTCTTCTACATAGGTGCTTTCCCTTTACCAGATGTGTTTGTTTTCTTCACAACAGTCTTTGATGGGGCTTTTGATTTTCTTTTTCTCCCTGCACGACTACCACCAGGTTTAGGAGCAGGTTGAGAAGCAGATTGAGAAGCAGGTTGTGTAGCCTGTTGGGAAGCAGGTTGTGTAGCAGGTTGAGAGCTACTTCCAGCATTAGATTGAGTAGTTTCTTTGCATCCCCTTGAGTTGTGACCTCTTCCTTTGCAGTTGGAACATGTTGTGGTTCCTCCAGCCCTAGATAACTTGCCTAAATTCACCATTTTCCGACTCAATTCTTCTGCACTTGGTCTCCTATTCTTTTTCGGTCTGCCAATCTGCACACGAATCTTTGGTGGGACTATGGTCAAGGGAGATGGAGATTTAGGCCACAAAGGCATACCATTCACTGGCCCAACCTTGAATCCGTACATTGTTTTCCATGTAGTTAACCAGTAACATCGATGCACATAGGATTCTGGAATGCCCACTTCATTCCCATTCAAGGCCATGTCCCACATAGCAGCCACTGCGTGTTTGCATGGCATCCCTGTAAGCTCCCATTTTCTGCAAGTGCAAGTCCTTTCATTCATGTCCACAACATATTGATCATCTGATTCCCAGTACATTGATAACGGTTACCACCATTCCAAATGGCCTTGCAACATGATAATATAAGTCAACTAATCAGTAAGTAATTAATTAATACAAAGCATAAAAGTCCACAAATATTACAAGTCAACAAGTAAGAAGTCAATAAAGACATCAATTATACACATTGTATGAAATCAATTAACAAGTCAACAAGTAAGAAGTCAATGAAGAAATACCAGTAAATTAATCAGTATAGTCAATAGAAAAGTCATAAAATTACCTTTACTTGACTTGCATTTTTCTTGATGATGTTAAACAAAGTGGTTGCATTAGGTGTCAATGGACCATCATGTTTCTCAATTTGTTGTTGTACTAGCACAATTCTCTTCATGAGGTACTCCCTTATGAAATCCAAGCAAGTTATTACAGGCTTGTCCCTTCCATCCACTAGTCGTCTATTGAAGACTTCACACATGTTATTGAGAAGCATGTCACAATGAGCTCTTCCTGCAAAACACATTAGGACATAAATGAATGTAAAAACAGTTTCAAGAGTAGTAACATACAACAGAAAGTGAACACATACAAATGCATACCAGTAAAATGTGATCTTGCCCAATGAACTGCTGGAATGTCTTTCAACCAAACATATGCTGCATTGTCAACAGCTCTCAGAGCATTCATGTTACTGTCAAAGTGATTTACAGTGGTAGCTGATGCACAATTCCACAAATGCTTCTTATACAAATCCCCTCTAAAGCTACTCCTCATGTTTTCATAGATGTGTCTAAGGCAGAATCTGTGTTCTGCACAGGGGAATAGCTTTGCAATGGCTGGAATAACACCCTAAACAAGACATATTGTATGATTTACTTGCACATATTTGAAGTATAATAACACTAACAGTAACATTGAATAACAATAAACACCAAGATGAGAAACATACCTTTTGCCTATCACTGATGAATGTGAAGTTAGACATGGTATGCAACTCAAGATCATCTCCAAGACAGGTAAGAAACCAGGTCCATGAGTCAGTGTTTTCTGATTCCACAATGCCATAGGCCACTGGATATGTTCCATTATTTGGATCTATGCCCACGGCTGTCAAGATCTGCCCTGGAAAGGACCCTTTCATGTGACACCCATCAAGACCCAACAAGTCTCTGCCACGTACTCTAAATCCCCTTTTAAGAGCACCTAAACATACATAAATCCTCTTAAACTGCACTTGCTTTGAAGAAGGATCAGTTGCTTGCTCAAATTCCAGTTTCACTGTAGTATCAGGGTTGGTTTTTTGCAACTCCAATATGTAGTTTCTTAACAATGGATACTGTGAAATATAGTCTCCTTGTACCTTTGCCTTTGCTATTTTTTTTGCCCTATAGATCTTCTGCCTTGAAATATCCATTTCATATTTCTTTTGAAGTTGATCTCTTATTGCTTTGGCTGGAACTTCTGCATCTGGAGTGATTTGATTTTCAACATCCTTTGAAAGAAAACCATCAGTGCATTTTTTCACTTCTCTGGTTTGTAGGCACCTATGCAAAGCTTGGTATGTTTTTACCATCCATGTCTCTTCTTTACTGCATTTGGAGACATGAAGAACCCAAGGACATGAAATGAAATCTTGCACAACTTTTCTAGACCCACTATCATTTGTTTGGTGAAAGGATTTATCATGTTGGGACCCACAGTTACTTTTCCCAGTTTTCTCAACCTCTTTCCCAGATTTTTTTATTTTTTTCCCATTGTTTTCCCCCTATTTCCCAGTTTTTTTTTAACTTTCCCACCCTTTTTTAGGGACCCAGTAGCTTCTATAATACTGGCCTTAGTCCACTTACTCTGCACTGGAACAAATTCGACCTCAGGCCCAACAGATTTAGGCCCACCAGATTTATGCCCACCACCACTTGGCCCACTATTATTTGGATTAGAAGTCTTAGGCCCACCAGTCCTAAAAATTGGAATATTACCTCTGCATATGGTCCTCAGTCTTCTTTCATCATTATATATGAAATGCAATTGTCTCCTAGTCTCCACTGCATGCAATACCACCATTTCTTTGACTTCTGCTTTACTTGCAAAAGTTTACCCAACATAGAAATTGACTGTAGTATCAATGTTGGTTTGTTGTTCTCTTTGCTCACTAGCTAGCCGCCTCAACACACTCCTTCTGGCTGCACAAACATCATCATCTGACCCACTTTCAAAGGTTTCTAAATCTATAGGTTGTTCATCTAGAGGAGACATATTCACCTCCGAATTGTTTGTTTCATTTACAGGTGCCTCATTGCAACCAATCCACTCAACATCCTTGTCTATCAACAAGTTAAAGGTACTCATATCCACCTCAACCTCATTTATTATGTTCTCCTCATCCACAATGAACTCACTGACATCACTATCACTACAACCATCTTGTGAATCTTCATCTACTTCAGACCTATCACCATTGCCATCTCCATCAACTTCAGACCCATTACCACTGCCACCACCATCTACTTCAGACCCATTATATCTGCCACCACCATCTAATTCAGACCTATCACCGTTGCCATCTCCAGCCAGTTTAGACCTATCACCATTACCATTGCCATCTCTATCTATGTCTGACCTATTAACTGGATTGTATACAAGTGTACTCAAAAAAATCCAACACTGCTCAATGTACAACTCAATAACTTTGAACCTAGCCACATACCTCACCAAACATCTCACATCTTCATCGCTATTAAGAGGTTGAATAACAAAGTCTAAACTACTACTGGGATCTTTAAAGTGGTACCACATAGGTTGGTCATCTACATAACCTAAATCCTTAATCATGTCATCTACTTCGAGTACACTAAATAGATCACAATCGATCATATCAACATAGTTAACCTTACCTCCATTGTAGCTCAATGTCGGATTTTTTGTGAACACACCCCCATGATGAATTTTGAGTGAGAAAAAATTAGGGCTTGCACCTGTGGAAAGTTTAATAAACGTAAATACATCACTTATTAGGATTATTCACACATTCAATCGAATAATAGCAGCATAAATGTGAAAATGTGTATTATTTCGCGTTCATGGATTACACAAAATTTAACAATAAACTCACTATAATAATCGCGTTCATCGATGATTTCGTCGTCACTTCGAACGCGCCAAACTGAAAGAACCATACTGAGATGTACCGGAATTTGCTTCACGAAATTAAACCCTAATGTTTATCGATTTATTGTATACGGAGCATTTTTTTGATTACGAATTTTGAGTAACAGGTGATATGGAAGAGTGTACGAGGGAAGAAAGGGATAAAAGAGAAAGGGGAGAGATGAAAAGACGAAAATACCCTCACGTGCATGTCACATGATAAAACTTAACGACAACAATTAGACGGAAGTAGACGGGGGTATCAATTACGAGCATTTTGAAAGTTATTGTATCGATAAAGTGACAAAAATAGTTTGGGTATGAACGGTGAAAATGTGTAAAGTACAGGTACCGTTTATGGAATTTTCTCTTTAATATTTTATGGGAGGTTTAGGGTTAATTGTAATTATCAACAAATTTATCTATAAAAAGGGGGTTAAGTGTAATTTTAAATAAATTAATCTTGATCATCGGATCAATTTGGAAAAATTCAATTAAGGGTTAGGATTATCCCTTGGTATTTTGCTTTAAGTATATTTTATAGATTTGTTGTTCTAAATTCTAATTAAATAAATCTTATCCCTTCCAATTCCTTTATATACTATAGGAAGCGTTATGTCATCTAAATATAAAATTAAAATTCAATTTAACCGATAACCATTAGTATTTAGTTCATTAACATTTTTATATTATTATTCTAATCAAATTTAATAAAACAATAACACTTTTTCTAAACACACGCTCTTTCATATTAATCTAATTTAACAAAAAAGCAATATTTCTCTACTTTATTAACATCGTCAATGTCATTACCAAAATTAGCCAGTAGCCACATTTGAAGTATTAATTAATATTCTGAAATCCTACAATAAAAAAGCCTCAACATATATATAACATCTAATCAATTCGTTAGTTATAATTAAAATCTTTACCATATACAAATTAGTGCTATGTTGTTGTTCCTTTATTTTGTTGTTAACTAATCAATTTTAAAATAATCAGTAATATGATTTATGTATATCCCACCTTAAGTTTTTTTTACTCATAAAATGATAAAAAAATTTCATATACATATCATCGTAATTATAAATATTAAATACAAATTCGACGGGCCATGTGTATACACGGGTTTTAGGGCTAGTATATATTTATATAATAATATTAATATTCATATTAGTATTAAATTAAGTATTAATATATTAATATTTAATAATTAATTAATAATAGAGAAAAATTCGAAATAGAAAAGGTGTCATGAGCTACTGAGAAATTATATCATTTTGACGGCAAAGGATTGTTTATTTAATTTAAGGGAAAGGTTATTGTAAGATCACTTATTATCGTAGGAACCGTAGGAACGACTTTTTTCACTTTTAAATTCAATGTATGTACATGTTTTGCAAAAAAAAGTTATGCTAAAATTATTAAAATTTTATCCTCTTTAATATTAGATTAATTAAAAAATAAAAGAAAATATATGATACACAAATTAAAGTTGTGTATCACAGCCTTTTATGTGTGATACTGTGATAAACAAAAAAAATTTATGATGTGTATCACATTTTAAAAAAAAAAAAATTTCTCATAGTAAATAACACACAATTCTAAGAATTTTGATATATATTTTTCATCAAAAACATAATTTAATCTTAAAGTTTAAAGTAAAAATGTTTGTTCCTACCGTTCCCACCATAATAAGTGTTCTTATTTGAACCTTACCCTTTAATTTAATTATATTTAGATTTTATTTTTAAAAGAGAATTTTTAGGTGAATTATAACATTTGATTTGTTAATTAAAAGTTTAGTAAAATTGAAGCATTTTATTGGTTAATAGGTCTCAATTTTGCAAAAAAAATCAATAGGACAAGTTTTTTTTATTAATATTTAGATAGATATAAAATAAAATATAAATACTTTTTACAAACATAAGATGTGTTTTGTCCTCGTTGCGTTTTGTTCTCGAAAAAATCTTAAATAATATAAATATTAAATTATTAAGGGGATATAATATAAGAAATACTCTGTAGTTGATAATTGTCATCAAAATTTTAATTGACCAATAAGATTGCTTGATTTTATTAAATTAGTTACAATTTAGGACATGATAACATCATCATTTATGTATTTTAATTCATTAAAAATTAATTAAATCTATCTATCTACATCTACATCTATCTACACTATATATTATAATAGAGTGTAAATTAGGTAGTCTAAGTTAATCTTAACCCTTAAATGAGTTATTAAATTGAATGTGAACCATTGATCTGGCCTTTAAAAATATGACTACTTAAATAGTGAGGAGAACATGACAAAAAGACTATAATGACCCTATATATATTGACTTTTTAAAAAATAGTTTTGGCAACTATTTATTGATTGGTGATATATTAATGGCAATATTGAATATTAATTTTCTTTTTTTGCAAATTAATTATCTAACAAACTGCAAATCGAAAAATTATATAAATTACACCATAAAATTCAGTGTTTTCTCCTCTTCGATTTAAGATCTCACAAGGTATACTTTCGACGAGTTTTTTTTCTTCACTTTTTTTGTAGGTTTTACAAATTATTAACACAAGTGTTATTGTTTGGTTTTATATTTGATTTAGGGTTACAGTTACGATTTAGGGTTTAAGGTTTAGTATTTAGTAGGGTTTAGGTTTTCACAGGGTTTAGTATGATATATGGTTTAAGGTATAATAAAGGGTTTAGGGTTAGGGGTTTTTATATTTGTTAGTAATTCGTAAAACCCACCAAAATGTTTAATTTACGTTTTTGTGCATAAATCTACACATAATTTAGTATAACAAAAAATAAAATTCTATATAATTAAAAGTGAACCATTGATCTAGCCTTTAAATACATGACTACCTAAATAGTGAGAAGAACTTGATAAAAAGACTATAATGACCATATATATTCACTTTTTTAAAAAATTGTTTTGGCAACTATTAATTGATTGGTGATATAATAATGGCAATATTGAATATTGATTTATTTATTTTTTTTGCAAATTAATTATCTCACAAACGGCAAATTGAAAAATTATGAAAATTACACCATAAAATCCAGTATTTTCTCATCTTCGATTTAAGATCTCACAAGGTATACTTTCGACAAGTTTTTTTTCTTCACTTTTTTGTGGGTTTTACAAATTATTAATACATGTTTTATTGTTTGGTTGTATATTTGATTTAGGGTTACAGTTAGGGTTTAGTGTTTAGTGTTTAGTAGGGTTTAGGTTTTCACAGGGTTTAGGGTTTAGTATGCTATATGGTTTAGGGTATAATAAAGGGTTTATGGGTGTGAGGTTTTTACATTTGTTAGTAATTTGTAAAACCCATCAAAATATTTAATTTACGCTTATGTGCATAAATCTACACATAATTTAGCATAACAAAAAAAAATTCTATATAATTATAAAAAAACGATTTTGGATGTTGTGGCTTTATAAAGAATTTGGGGACGCATCGCCTTTTCAGCTGAATTTTTTAAATTCGTATAAATATAATCCAACTTGATTAGTTTGTAATTAAATGGGTTGAAAGTGTCATCTCAATTTATTGTATGTTTTTATTTTCAAAGGTATTGTGCATAATTGAACTACATACGGGTTATTTGGTCTTCAACAAATCAAAAAATTTTATAATTTGCATCGCCTTTTCAGCTAAATTTTTTTAATTTGTATAAATATAATCCAACTTGATTAGTTCATAATTGTATGTTTTCATTTTCAACGATATTGTGCACACTTGAACTTCAGACGAGTTATTTGATCTTTGACAAATCAAATTGATACTCATATTTTTATCCTACTAATAAGATTGGTGAAGGATGCTTTAGAACAGTTTACCGTAATTATTATAACTGTGGACATGTTATTTTTTGTTTATTTCTATTTGTGAGGTGTAATTATATATAATTTTTTTGTTATTTTTTACAACTATTTGCAGGGTGTAGTTGTAGATGATTGTGATAGTTGTCAAGCAAATATAGAAGAACCGTTAATATATCACTAAAATGGCATGATATATGCAATACAATATCTAAAACGTTTAATGCTTTATGGTATTGAAGAAAAAGAGTTGTTAATGATCATTCACATGGTTATTATGTAAGATGGACACTTTTTTATATTGCATCTTATAGAAACATGGATGTATGTTTTCTTCCTAATCATTAACTAATAATATTTTTAACAAGGAATTTGGTTCCACCAACTATGATGATCAATGTATGTTTCCACTATTAGGTTGGACTGAAATAATAACATATGGATTTGAGAACTGTGATGGCACTAAATTCCTTGATCGTCATATAATTACAGGTTAATTGAATATGTTCTACTTGGTAAGTTTTTTAAATTGTCATATCATATGTACGTGTAATCTTATGCATTGATTTTGTACGATAGTTAGATGGTATAACGGTTAATATGAAACTCTTATTATTATTGAAGATGATAATGACTTGCAAACTTTATAGTTTCTATATTTGATTGTTTGAACATTGCACATTAAGTTGATCATGTTAAACATTTATCTTTATGTGTTGTCTCTTTTTTGTTTAGTTTTTAATTAATATTTTTAATGTTATAAATCGTTTTTAATAATGTATCTCCAAAGCTACTATTAATAGATAAACATATTTATTTTAATTCAAAACATTTTTTTAGTGTCATCAGCAAAAATATGTCGACTTAAATGTTACTCACTACAACAAATTATAATATAAATAACTATATCAAAATTATGGAGTAGCCTGCAAAATTTGCAGGTTATAATCTAGTATTATTAATTTTAAACTTGTCCTTTTATTTTTATATTTAATTTAATTTGAATTTGATGAAGTATAATTTTAATATATTTCTATTAAAAAAAATATGTTGAAATCATCTACGTAAACCGAGCCTAACTTATATTAACAATATCGGTTGAACTATTTTCTACAAGATCTTTTTAATATCATTGTTAATTGTTAATTTTTCATTTAGCCTTTAATTTATCTCTTTCATGGTAAAATTTCTAAACACATCTATTAGTTATACCGCCATACATTATTAGCTATACAATTTTAACTTTTATGATATATACGGGTTGACCTGTGTGTATACACGAGTTTAAAGCTAGATGACATTATTATGACTTTAAAATTTCTTACAATAATACAAATATAATAATATTAAATTTAGAATCCCTATCTATATCCAACTTTAAGATGTTCTAACTTATATGTACTTTCTTTAGACTTGTAGGATATATAAATTCATCATTAATAAATATCAATAATTAATAATGGCTTAAAGACTCATGTATACGCGGGTAGTCGTGTCAAAAAACCGAAACCGAAAAAAACCCAAAACCGTAACCGATCCTAATCGATTTTTGGCAATAACTGGTTCGGTTATTAAAAACCCGGCGGTTAGTAACCGGTTATGATATTACCGTTGAGAATCGGGTTGTAACCGGGTTTTTCTAAACCGGTTTGGGCGGTTATAATAACTGGTTTTTGAGGTATTCGTTAAAAAACGGGCAAAACTCATTTTTGACCTTTTTTTTACCTTTTTTGTGTTTATTTTTACCATTTTGTCATCCCAAATTTAGTATAAATATATATATTGAGTTTGGTTTAATCAACACTCAAACACTCTCAAAATACTCTTGAAACACTCAAAACGTATACAAAATTCTCATTTCTCAGATGGCAAATCAATGTTCTTCAAATTCCGAAAATGATGGTTCTTCAAATACACCAAAGATTGTTCAAGTTTTAGAAACAAAACGAAACCAAGAGGTGTGGTGTAATTTCAACAAAGTGTTGTTGTCGGATGGCTTGGTTAAGGCTCATTGTAAACGTTGTGGAAAGTTTTTGAAATTCGAATTCAACTCAACGTTGAAGCAACAGTTTTGCGGTCCACTCAATTCTAATCCGGAAGTGGGTCAAGCATCTATTAACCGAGATGGGAGTATATTTACATATGAGGCGGAGCGGTGTCGAGAACAATTTGCAAGCTATGTGATTCAAGAAGGTTTGCCGTTCAACCACTTCGACAACCCTCGGCTTACTTAGGTGATTCAAAATACTTTTCAACCACGATATAATCAAGTAAGTCGTGCTACTCTTAGACGTGATTGTACTAAATTATGGAAAAAAGCTTAAATAGACTTAGTAAATGGTTTTGAAAATTTAAATACAAGTGTAAACTTAACAACCGATGTTTGGTCGGCTCCTCATGGTTTGCCTGGTTCGTACCTTTGTGTTATCGCGCATTGGGTTGTTCCCGCAACGTGGCAAATGATGAAGCGTACGATTGCTTTTGAAAACTTCGAGTATCCTCACACGGGTCAAAATTTATTTTATATGTTACGAGATGTAATAAAAGAGTTTAAATTAGAAAATAAAGGTTTTTTCAATCTCATTTGATAACGTAAGTAATAATACAAACTCCGTTCAAAAACTAATACTAAAATACCAACCACCTTTGAATGACATTTTTTATCATAGTCGATATATTGCACACATCATAAACTTGGTTGTGCAAGGCGGACTAGCAGTTCAACAAATAAGTTTCACAAAATATGCTTTTAAAAATATGTTACAAGATATATTTTGTAAGGGTAAAGCTAGATATAAACATTATATGAAATTGTGTAAGGATACGGATTCCATTTTTTAACCCATAATTGGGACGTTCCTACAAGATGAAATTCAACTTATAAAATGTTTTTATGTAGTTTACGCCAACGCCTAACTTTACAAAGTTTTCATGATCAACTTGCCAATAAGGGTAAATTTATACCATTTTCAAACCAATATTGGGATGTTATTATAAAAATAACCGAATTGCTCAAAGTTTTAAAACCGCAACAACTTTATTATGTGGCTTTTATTATCCCATATTTATTTGGTACTTAATCAAATTTATTTAATGTGTGAAAAATTAAGCGAATACGAATTTATGGGTGATATATATCCACTAATGGTAAAGCCCATGAAAGAAAAACTAAGAAAATATTTCTAAGAAATGCCACCGGTAATTACTTGTGCCGCCGCATTGAACCCATGTTTGAACATTAGCGGGGTGGAACTACTTATCGATTCCATTTGTAATGATTTGGAGTTGAATGACGAGGACCCATTGAAACGCCTTGATTTGATTTTTTTTTTTTTTTTTACAGAACTTGAACACACCTATTTCAATCAACAAAACATCTTTCAATATCCCACCAAAATTACCACTTTTGACACGATCACCACTTTCAGTAACTTTCAAAATACCTGAATAACGACAACACTTTACCCTTTTACTACTTTAACTTTCCATGGTAATCAATTATACCATTAACTTTTGACCACTTTCCACTTTGACCTTGCTAAGTCAAAGGCATACATCAATAACTACTATTACTTTACACTTTAACCAATTTATATTGTCAACATCAAAAGACTCACACTTAACTAACAACTTGACCTTACAAAGTGTTATTTGGGGCGATTTATACAAGTGATACTCATAATGACAATTCAAAAGAATGATAAGCTTGTCTAATCAGAAATTAAGCTCCAATCCACACTACCTTCTTGCAACCACACTTTACTCGTTATGTAGATTTGGTTCAACCGAACCATAACACCTAAAACATAAAAACAACTGAAAGAGTAAGCGAAACGCTTAGTGAGTATATATGAACGATTAATTAAGTGATTAACTATCAACAAACATATAACTTTCAAATAATTGAGCGAGGGATAGAGATTACTTTTCTTAACCAAATCCACTTTCACTTTCACTTTACCCATGTGCACATGTCTTAACACAATCATAGCTAACAAAGTTAGATATTCTTGTCACTTTCCAAGCTAACAGAAGTTAGCTATTCTTATCACTTTCATAGTTAACATAAGTTAACTATTCTTAACACTTTCCATCTCTTCCATGCTCAACACATAACTGTCACTTTACATAATTTTACTTTTATTCTACTTTACACAACTTATCACTTTACACAAGCTTTACATAACTTATCACTTTACACAACTTTATACAACTAACTTTACACGGACTTTACATAACTTTTCAACTTGCACAACTTTCACTTTAAATCAAGCTTAACACAACTTTTCAATACTAATCAAATAATATTAATAATTTGCAACTAATCAATTAAATAATCACAATGACACAACATAGAAACTTTACACGATTGTATAATTCTCTTGCACGTATGTAATTCGTATTATACAATCATTACTTAACTAACCTTCTGATGCGTGTAAAAGCGTCTAGTTTTATTATTTATAAATGGAAATACCTTATTAATACTATCACACAACCAGGCAAGAATACCCGATCGGAATAATATAGCTATGGTAAGTCCAGGTCGAACACAAGAAAGATGTTATTCAATTAAATTGGAATTATTAACTAAACTAATAAAAGCAGTAAAATAGGGGGTACATTTTAGTTCCGTGCAAACATTTAAATTGAAGTAACAACTAAAATAACTAAACTTAATTTATAACAACAAACGGGAAACAATAGGAAGGAACAAGTAATTGTGTAGATAACTCCACTCAGATTCATATATTCCGATTCATTGCAAGTTCATTGTCTAATTGTGATTTCTTTTATATTAACTTAGATACTAATCAAAGAGTCCAAGTTAAATGTAAATTAGTCTCCGGTTCTGGTTAACTAATATCTACAACCTAGGGTCCCACATTAAACATCGATCTAACGTCGCAAGAATGTTGCTTTATTGCGTGCTTTTCCCTAGTTTGTGCATTAAGTGTTCACGACTTGTTACGACCAATCCTCGCAGTATGACTCAACAATACCTTCTAATAATCACTTATTAGCTCATTCATTTTAGATTAATTAATTACTATGCTCTTAACCTATCAAACTCAATATATTTAGCAATGATCATAAACCTAAAGTTATAATCATCAATAATCAATAGTATCAAAGGAACTCAATCTCAATAATCCTATTGACCACGTTAAGTAGCAATTAATAATCACCAATAAACAAGGTTCTACGGATAATGTAACAATCTTCAATCAAACAACTTATTAAACGTGCAATTATAATCATTCAACAATCATTATCCAAGATTCATTTCACTACACAACTACTAAAGTATCAATTCATCATCAAATAAGCAAAAACCAGATCATTCAATATCAAAAACATCATTGAAATCGAATTAAACGAAGTAAATGCAAACCGAAAGACGAATCACTTGAAACTAATATGAATAATCTTCATCCTTAGCGTCCCGTGCTTCCCGAATGCTCCAAAATGTCGAAATCAGTCGAAACCAGTCGAATGAAATAAACCCTGGCCGAATGTTCTCCCTTTTTAGGGTTTAAAATCACGTTTATAAAGTTCCTGGAAAACTGATCCATCCAGCGGATGGAAGTTCCATCCGGCGGATAGATTGCTTTTGAGCCCAGCCCAGCTTCGCGTATACTGGGCCTCCACCGACTTGATCCATCCGGCGGATGGATGGAATTTCCAGACTTTTTCCAACTTTTCTTTATTTAATACTCCGGCTTCGTTCGACTCTTCCAAAATGCCCGTTCAACTTATTTCTTGACTGTTTTCTGTTCTTTTCTCCAAAAAGCTTCATTTCCACTTCTGATTGCAAATATAAACGAAATAAGTACCAAAACTTAATTAATTGCAATAGTAACATTCAAGAAAAGGGGTAAAAATACTACTTAAATATAGTACTTATGCGCGTTTATCAAACATCCCCCACTTGAATCCTACTTGTCCTCAAGTAGACCATCAAAAATCAATTTCAAAAGAAAATAGTCATCTCCATTAATCTAAATAACTAACAAAGGAATTACACAACATCACCCATTTTCAACTCAAACATTTAAGTTTAAAATCCTGTTAATTCTAAAGATAAATATTAAGAAACTACGAGGTCGCAAAAATAATCTACACATGAACTTATTATTCTTAAAACATTAAATAGTTCACGAGGATTACTGATATTGTTGTCCACTTAAACAATCTAAATTCAAATAATTGAGTTTTAACTCGTTATTATTCGCGTAGATGTCCCCTTAAATTCCCAATAGCTATATACTCTCATACTCATAACGTGCTAATATTACATATTATGGATTTCTAATCAAAACAATCATTTTTCAAATCAAGACATAGGTGACAGGTCTGTGCCTCAACACAACAAAGCGACATAACTTGATTTTAGTTTAGCAATAATAAATTTTTAGTCAAACCATTGGTGGCAGGTCTGTACCTTAGTACAACAAAGCAACATAATTTGACTACATTTTCAAATCATGAGTTGTTAAACTCTTTTGCTCTTTTTCATTAGATATACTGACGGAGACCAGGTCTGTACTTTCGTACAACGGAGGAAACAACACCCAGTATATCCCCAAATGATGTTAATTAAATTTCCAAAAATATGACATATCGCATGCTATTTATATGAAAATTAAGACAAAAGTCGTACACAACTAAAGTTCCTATTAAAGCAACATCTACTCCTTTATTTTATTTTAAAAGCTCAAAAACTCTTATATAGATTGCCTATCAATACATCATATAATGAAGCTAAATAACATTTTTCTCGTTATAAATTTGATTAAAAGTGTAGAAAAATTTAAATTTAACCTACATTGTTACAAAATATTTCATCTCTAGAAAAACAGAAATTTAAACCTAAAAATTTGGTTGAAAATGGGTAACTTATAACCTCCTAGTTACGTATCTTAATGGGATAAAAATTAACCAATGAAAACATTATCTACTTACTTTTTAAGGACAAGTATGTGGAAACCTAATTCTTTATTTTCTCTCTCATCCCCCACTTAAAGGTGTACAATGTCCTCATTGTACTGAAAATGAAATATTAAAAACAGGAAAAAGATAAAAGAAGTGAACAGAAAACTCCCCTGATCTTGAAGAAAAATACTTTCTAAACCTGATTCTGAAAATATACAATAGCACACTTCCGTAGGCATCAAGATTGCATTTAGCGTATGCAATAAGCCTTTAAACCCCTCGGTATCCCGAGTGGACGAGTTATAGTCTCGTGAGGGTTTCCAGGGAACACACCCACAAAGTTCGAAACTGAAAAACTAACAAGAAAACAAACAGAAGAAAAAGAAAACAAAATATAAAATAACTAAAAATTAAAACTAACAAATTAAAAAAAAAACAATAACTTACATAAAATAAGGTACATGAAATAAACAATAATAATTAATACACAATACATATGACAAACAGAGCAGAAAACAAAAAATTTCTCGCAAAACAGTCTTCCAACCGTCGGCTGGTGCACTCAACCGCCAGTCGAACGTTTGTGCAAAACAAATTCAAAAATTTCGCTCCATTAAAAATTAAACTATATAACATGCAGATACATATAATTAACAAATAAACAATTATTTACAACAACTTATATATATATATATATATATATATATATATATATATATATATATTTTCCAACTTAATCGAGTAAGCAACCGTTCTCCGGTAGAACAATAGTCCAACCAGTTAAGTGTTCCCCGGCAGCGGCGCCAAAAACTTGATGCGTGTGAAAGCGTCTAGTTTTATTATTTATAAAGTACAGGATATACCAATCACTACTATCACACAACCAGGCAATAATACCCGATCGGAATAGTATAGCTATGGTAAGTCCAGATCGAACACGGGAACACAGGAACGATGTTATTCAATTAAGTCGGAATTATTAATAAAGCAATAAAATAGGGGTTACGTTTTAGTTCCACACGAACGTTCAATATGAACTAATTAACCAAAGCAACAATATAAAACAAGATTAGAGGAACAGATAAATAATCGGAGATAGACATGTAATTGCTCAGAGTCTTCACACTCAGATTCATATTATCCGGTTCATGTGTTTTGATTGTCTGATTGTGATTTCTTTTATATTAACTTAGTTACTAATCAAAGAATCCAAGTTAAATGTATATTAGTCTCCAGTTCTGGTTAACTAATATCTACAATCTAGAGTCCCACATTAAACATCGATCCGACGTCGCAAGAATGTTGCTCTATTGCGTGCTTTTCCCTAGATTGGGCATTAAGTATTCACGACTTGTTACGATTATTCCTCGCGGTATAACTCAACAATACCTACTAATAATCTCTCATTAGCTTGCTCATTTTAGATTGATTAGTTACTATTCTCTTAACCTATCAAACTCAATATATTTAGCAATGACTATAAACCTATATTCATAATCATCAATAATCAATAGCATCAAAGGAACTCAATTTCAATGACACTATTAATCACGTTAAGTAGTAACTAATAATCACCAATAAACAAGGATTCACGGATAACATAACAATCTTCAATCAGACAATTTATTCAAAACACAACTATAACCATCAAATAATCATACTCCAATGTTATTAAACTAAACAATTAACAATAAGTCTAATCCATGATTCAATTGTATAAAATCAGTTTCATAATCTCAAACAAAACATATAGACAATGTTCGAATTGAAATCGGAAAAAGATATGCAAACCGAATCATAAACCGAATGAAGTAGAATCAATAGGAATTGATCCTAGCCTTTTCCGCCTCCGAATCGCCATCGATTCGCTCCCAAAATGAGGGAGAAACCCCTGCTGGTCGACTGTTTTTCTGTGGTTTTGGGTTATGGAGAGTTAGGGTTAAAATGAGATTAAATGAGATTTTAACCTAATTCTGCCGAATTGATCCATCCGGTGGATGGAAATTCCATCCGGCGGATGGATTGAAAATAAGCCTAGCACAGCTTCGCGTAGCCTGGAACTCCACCGCCTTGATCCATCCGGCGGATGAAACATCCATCCGGCGGATGGATTGATTTTCAGGAATTTTTTCATCTTTTCTTCATTTAATCTTCCGGCTTCGACAAATTGATCATCTTTTACTCCGATTCAATCTTCTCTTGTCCAATGTTTTATTCTCTTTACAACTTTTCTTCGCAATAAGCTCGTTTTCTGTTTCTTTTCGATCCAAGCTCCATTTGAACTCCTAAATGCAAATATGAACGAAATAAGTATCTTATTCATACAAAATGCATTAGAAATCTACTGAACAAGGGGGTAATTGGTACTACAATGTAGTACATTTTGGCGTTTATCACCTTCATATTACTCACCTTTGCTTTTTAGGTAATTAAGCGAATTTACAGAATGCTTGTGGATGCCACGTCGTGAATCACCTATTACATAACACGTAATTATAATAACACATTTAGTCCCCAATAGTCATCATATTCAACTAATTATAATTCATCATCGTCATCATATGCAACGCCCCGGAATTTTTTTTTTTTTTTTACATTAAACCACATAAACAATGTCCCATAACTCAATTGTATGTACATTAGGTACATACATCACTTACACGATTAAACATAGACTTGAAACAAAACTCATGAAAGCTGTGAAATAAAAGAGGTCTCTAAATATACGCGTTCTTGGGAAATGTCTGACATACGCGTTCCTGGGAAATGTCTGGGATCGCGTATCAACAAAGGAATTCCGAATGTGACCAAAATACACTAACATACGCGATCCTAGAATCCCTCTGGGATCGCGTACTCAACCCCATAAGCAAAAACTCAGATTTTAGACCAAATTCGGACGCGCATAATTTTTAACTCGTTAAGAGTTAGACCACCAAATTTTGCAGGCATCTCCACTATGCCAAAATAAAACTTTTTCTTTTTACACTTTTTCAAAATATGCGTTAACAAGAAATTCGGACGTGTCACCAATTTATGGCCGTTTTGACCACTTTTTGGTGACAACCAACGTCATAAACCACTTACATTTAAACTCTGACTTTTTGCACACATTCTTAATACTTCAAAACAATTCTAATACAATTGACAAAACCCACATACATACATTATAACCCGTTTTACCTCTACGACTTATTTCATGCCCATTTTACCCCATTTTGACCCGTTTACACAATCGATCATATTTCAACCAAATCACTATCCAATTTCACACATGTTTAACCATATCAATGTAGTTGACTAAATGTCAACTCCACATTCAACCAACCAATTAAATTCGAAACTTTACCATATTTTATCAATTTTAACCACACTAACTATTTACATGCACATTAACTTGATATCCCCTCAACAATACATATAAGAGACTTTACATCATTGTTTGAATTTCAAAGTCAAATACTACCAACCCAAAAACTTCATATATTACATATTACCTACATGTTAACTTCAAAAACACTTTGTTTGGGCGAATTACTCAAGTATCACAATAACGACAATTTAAAAGATGAGAGGAGCTTGTCTAACCACAAAGCAAGCTCCAATCAACGCTACCTTCTTGAAACCACATTCTATCCAATTGGTTCAACCGAACCATTCACCTACAACATAAAATAACTGAAAGGGGTAAACACATCGCTTAGTGAGCATACGAGCAATTAAATGAATAATCCACAAAACACTGAAACAACACTTATCACATATCAACCACATATCTGCTTAAACACATAACTACTGAGCAACTGTAGAGATTATTCTGAACACTATGCGGATCCGCAACCAATAGAAACAAGTACACTTGGCACCATATCACGTCGTTATGCATACTAAGATCAACATAACGTGCAAGCACGTATTCGTAAACAACACTATGCTAACCTCAGTTAGCGCTATGATCAACACTTGAATCTCTACATATGCTCATTCCACATAATCCACATAATTCAACAACTAATCAACAATCAACAACAATTGTCAACAACAAACTTCCAATGATGATACAAACACTAGATACCCGCATATGAAACAAGTATAAGAAACAAGCTTAAGAAACAAGTAATACACCACACGATTGTATGATCCTCTTGCTCGGAAGCAATCCGGAAACACATACAACCGAAACAATCATAAGAAACAAGTATAATCTAATTGATTGTGCAAATCTCTTGCTCGGAAGCAATCCGGTACATACACAACCATTACCCATTTAACCCCCATATCACTCACCTTGGTGTTTTAGACGATGATTCATAACAAGTGACCAATGAAAGCTTTCCACGTCTTTATCACCTAAACACATCATATATAATAATATAACAACACATTTAAACACTAGAAATCATCAACTTTCTATTTCAATTTATGTTCCATCTTTATAATCATACTCAATTATCATCACTAGTTCCACCATTAAGCTTATTAACATGATTTTATATAAATTTAACATAACTCATAAAAATCACCATGAACACCCTTAATGATTCTTCACTTTCCACTTGTATTATGTTTATCAATAATCACAACAACACTTATTAACATCAATTTAATCAAATTCCAACCCTAATTTCGGATTAAAACTACTAATTATTCACAACCCACTAAATACCCATTTTCTAAGTTGGAATCAATAAGAATTCAACTTACATAAGGTTAATAACAACTATTAAATCACTAGCTAACATTAATTCCATGTTTCCAAACCCTAATTTCGTATTACAATTGTTGGTTATACCAAAACCCACTAAAACCCAAAACTTAGGTTAAATTAATGGAAGAACTTACTTACAAAAGCTTGAGAGAATAGAAGAGATGATGAATTGAAACCCTAATTGCTTGAATCAAAGATTAGAGATTAAATTTCTTGCTTGAATCTTCCCTGCGATTTATTCCAGTCTCTGGAAATGTTCCGGGGGTTTTTAGAATGAACATGGGATAAACATGTATCTGTACGTACATATATCTATTTAATTTATGCCCTTCTAAACCCTATTGTCTGGAACTGAGAAACCATTCACGTATTCTATTATATTATATCTCTTAAAATAATAATACTTTAAAATAATTATACCTTCGCGCACTAAATAATATCTCAAAATTTGGGATGCTACATCATATCCTTTTCATATATACAATTACCCAAACACCCATGAACATGTATATATATTTACTCTTTTTACACAAAAATCATTAATTAAGTTTACTTATTACTTAATAACATGTATAAATCATTTCCACATCATTTTAACTCTCGATAACAAAGATATCCTACAATTTCAATACAAATCCTTCTAAACTTTATACAAAATAACTATCGAAATCTCTGCATAACACTCTAGTTGATTGGTCGAGTGTCTCGTTAGAAATGTGTATTTGCTTGTAGGATCACTTAGACGCATCGGAGCGTATACAACACATTTCAAGTCTTGAAGGTGAACTAGAATACGAATAAGATTTACACGATGAAGAGGTGGAAGCGGGTATGGCATTCTCACTTTCTGATGAAGAACTCGCTCTCAATGAAGCTTCGCGCGAGGCTAGCTCTAAAGAAGATGTCACTCTCGACGACTAGCGAATTATACGAATTAAGTTTTATGTTCGTATATTAATAAAAGTTGAAGTATTATGAGGTTTATTAAGTTTATGTTACCATTCCAAATGTTCGAATAATATATGATGAGTTTATTTAATAAAAGTTGAAGTTTATATTTTTTGAATTTGTAACGTTCAACAATATTTTTTTTGCTTGAATCATATAGAAAAAAAACCGGTTAATAACCGGTTTTTGTAACCGATCCTAACCGGTTATTACCGGTTAAGGTTTTCCAACTTCGAAACCTGTTCGGTTTGTAACCGTTTTTTAGCTAAAACCGGTTATTGACCAATAACCGGGTCGGTTATTGGATCCGAACCGATTTTAACCGGTTTTGTACACTAACATACGCGGGTTTAAAAGCTTAGTAAATAAATAAATGTTAGCGTTTGGCAGCGCCGACCTAGGCCTGGTTGCATGTGCATGTGGGCTGCCTATGATGGACTTCGCTGCTCATGACCATGTTATAATATGTTACAAAAGGGGATGCATGAGTGCATGACAATGATTTTTTTTAGTATAATTACTGAATTATGAATTTTGCTAATGCTTAAATGAATCAATTAAATTTATTTCATATTTTACTAGGTATTTAGCCTGTACGATGCACGGCCATTTATAAAATACAATTATATTAGTTTGTAAGTTTAATGTTGTTAATTAAAAATGCAATTATCATTGACAATGAAAATGATTAGTAACATAAAACAAACTATAATGGATGGATTTGTATTTATTTTTTCAACCGTTGATACATCAAGTATAATGTAGTCTCTTCCTTTCTTAAGAACGGTTGGATTTTCGGCTTTTGTCACTTATCACGGTAAAAATCATCAATTGCAAAATTATGTTATGTTTTAATGCATTAGTTGAGCCCTTGCGATACATGACAATTAAAATAAAATACAATAAATCATATGTTTTTTTAGGTTTTTAATTGTATTAATATTGTTGGAAATTTATTATTGAAACTCAATATTAACATACACCAAAATGCAAAAAAAAAAAAAATCAATTCCATATATTTTATTAAAACTGATTTTCTTAAAACATGGTAATTGATGATGATAATATTAGGTAATTGGAGATGTAGAAATTTTGAAAATTTTTATAATAAATTATACTTACATTTTGTTTTATAAATATAGATTGAAGATAGATAGATGGATAGATACTCTAAAATGCAATATATATACGTGATATATATATAAATATATATATATATATATATATATATATATATATATATATATATATATATATATATATAGGGTGTGGTTATTGTAAAAAGACATTTAAAGTAAAAAGGATAAGAAACAATGTTAGATTTCATATTTGCTTTAAAGAAAATGGTTCATGTGGATCAATACAAAATGAAGAAACGTATATTTAACTTGTACAAACATACTTCGCCAAGTTGATACAATTTCATTTAAAAAATGATACATATTCTCGATAAACCTTAAAAAATGATACATATTCGATTGTAGTTTGATACATCATGATTTTGATACATAGTAGTTTGATACATGATTATATCTTCATTTAATGTAATTGAATGCTATTTGTAAGGGACACGTGTCACTGTATCATGGCTTCTTACCCCTTTTTACGTTAAGCTTCTTTTTATTTGAACCAATATAGGCTTTGGTTCAAATAAAAAGAAGCTTAACGTAAAAAGGGGTAAGAAGCCATGATATAGTGACACGTGTCCCTTACAAATAGCATTCAATTACATTAAATGAATATATAATCATGTATCAAACTACTATGTATCAAAATCATGATGTATCAAACTACAATCGAATATGTATCATTTTTTAAGGTTTATCGAGAATATGTATCATTCTTTAAATGAAATTGTATCAACTTGGCGAAGTATGTTTGTACAAGTTAAATATACGTTTCTTCATTTTGTATTGATCCACATGAACCATTTTCTTTAAAGCAAATATGAAATCTAACATTGTTTCTTATCCTTTTTACTTTAAATGTCTTTTTACAATAACCACACCCTACGTTAAGCTTCTTTTTATTTGAACCAAAGCCTATATATATATATATATATATATATATATATATATATATATATTCATAATTCATAAACCAGTAAAGAGAAATATAAAATACAAAAAGAAAAGGAAGAATCAAACAACTATAGTTTTGTCGGTTTGTAAGTCAGCCACATATACTATATTCATTTTCAGAGATGGTGTTCCCGTGGCTTAAACCAACGAACCATCTTTTTACCCTTTTTAACAAAATAAGATAATAAAATATATAATTATAATCATGATAATAATATATTTTAACAATAAATCAGTGATTAGTTAGTATTATTATTATTATTATTATTATTATTATTATTATTATTATTATTAAACTAAAACTATGTGATACATATAACATTTCTTTGTCGTAAGAGACGTTGTAAATATAACCACTGTGTCTTTATCAAAGGCAAACATGGATTATCTATTCTCCATTATAAATAAAGCATTTAGGCTTATTGCTTAATACCTTACAAAAGTAATATCAGAAATGACTTCCATGCCCCTCATATATTTAATGCACATTCCATAATCAATAAAGTTTCTAAGTATATTAAATCAATTTTCAACCAATTTACAACACATGCACACTATATATAATTTTAGGTATTAGAAAGGGAGACGTCGCATTGATTGATTTATAACGTTCACCCGCTTACAACTATCCGCCGCTTTGCGCGGGTTATTTACTAGTAATTAATCATTAATTACATTCGATAACTAACAAAAAAACATGCAAAATGCAGTGTAAAACAAGATTACATGTGATAGTGAACAATGATTGTAGTGTGTTGTATCTCTTCTTTTCCGATAGGTTAGTTATGACAATGAAATTTAACAATGAATGTAGTGTGTTGTATCTCTTCTTTTCCGATATGTTAGTTATAACAATGAAATTTAACTCATTCATAACGTTGAAGACATTATGTTTAGTGATTGAGAAAGTGACGCAGTGATTATATATTTATTAAAATGGTTATAAGTACACAACTTCTAGGAAAAAAATACGTATACGTTTAAATGTTGAGTATTAAAGTTAAACCTGTCAAAATTAATTGAAATAGAAGGATGATTATGTATATAAATACTAATTTTCATAATTAGCATAACCTTCATTTTAAAAGCAAATCTAGAAGTACATACCATTCTAAAAATACTCAACCAAACACAGTCTAGTCTACATGTAAATCTTAAATTATTATTATTAGTAATCATCTTAAATCTTAACTAAAACATGAGAAAATATACTAATTAATTAATATAGCCTTTCAATTTCGACTATGCACTTTATTAATTAAAAGGTATATATATATTTGGAAAAAGGTGGGAAAGAGGAAAATCAGTTTGGGTCAAAATGAGTGTGCACCAAACTATTTTATTTTTATTTATTTATTTAAGTATAAAAAGAACAAATACATATGTTTATACATTTATATATCCTTCAACCTGCTTTTGTTAAACCAACCTCGTTCGTATCAAATAGACACTGTGTTTGTGTTTTGTGTTGCAATTTAAAAGCTTTGTATCTCCATTAAACGTAAGTAGATTGATTCCTTCTAACTCTATATATCATTATATAATTAAAGTTATATCAGTAAGTGTTTATGTTGTTTCCCTAATCTGGTTTTGTTTATGCAGTACAGAGCAGATAAATTAATGGCATCACAACCGAAAACACTCGTGTTTGATGAAGTCGCTAAGCACAATAAGAACGACGATTGTTGGCTTATCATCTCCGGAAAGGTATGGCGTGTTTTGAATTTTTTTGTAATTCTAATCATGATTTTGTTAAGAGATCAGGAGTTTAAGTTTGAGGTTTTTGTTGCTTGTTTAGTTTGACGTTAGTTCGAATTACACGAATCTACGCTACTTTGTTTTAATTAGTAGTCATGCGTTGATGACTTCATGTGTGTGTTTTGAAGAATTTAAACTGTGTATTACTTGAATATATTGATAGTTTGATGTAGTAATAGACTAATAGTTACAGTATGAGGGCATAATGCAAAACAAAATATTTAATTATATTAACAACAGGGTAAAAAATGATAGTGTATAGTACTATAGTCCATTTCAGATTTATACCCCTGGTAAATAAGTCCAATTTGATCACAAAAGTTCAAGATCTTTGCTTAAGACACTTTTTATGCACAACTATTTTGGTACATGTAATTGCCTTATATATCGATTAATCCAAAATGTATCAGGTTTATGATGTAACCCCGTTTATGGATGATCACCCCGGTGGTGGTGACGTTATGCGATTAGCAACTGGTACGTTTTCTCCACCACTCAAACCGCCTATTGAATCAAGATTAGTTCTTATAAAGGTAAGTTTTTAATGTCTACGTGGGATTATTACAGCCAAAGATGCAACAGTTGCTTTTGGAGATGTTGGTCATAGTGAAAAGGGTCTTGCAATGATGAAAGACTATTACATTGGTGATATAGACGAATCAACTATTCCAGTGAAACGCTCGTTCATGGTATCTGCTACTGAAAAGATCTACAACATAGAAAAAAATCCACAACTCATCGTCACGATATTGATGTTTCTGGTACCGTTCTTGATATTGGGATTGGCCTTCACAGTCAAAGCCTACTCGAATACAAAATCCCCTTGAATTTCATGTTAAAGTAGTTTCTTATCGAGAAATCCCTGTTCGTGCATCGTTAGATCAGTTATACCGTTCTAAGTCTTGCTTTTACAGATATTGTTACCAGAGAATTGGGTAAATTTGCCTAGTTTGTTATGTGCTTTGTAATCTAAGAGATGAAAATATGAGTCACTCTTTTCAATCATTCAATGTTACATCACTAGTTTGGTGATTATATATTTAAATGACAAATTGTTAAAATTTTCAAATGCAACTAGTCTTGTTATAATCACAAAATCAAATTAGCCCAACTACTACAAAATGGGAAAGTAAACTGGATTGGGCTGGTGTTGGGCCTGGGTCAATGTCATTACTCATTACCCATGCTATGCTATATTCTTGTTTGTATATAAACATGTTTACCTTTTTTTCATCAATATAGGATGTTGTATGAGTAATGAAAGGGTTGCCAAAAAGTAGATGATAAAATTTGTTGTTTACTTGATGTTAAATGACAATTCTAACCATATGAGTTGTTAGTGTGATTAATATTAATAAAAAAAAAACATTTGATTCACATAAATGTTATTTATTTTTATATATATGTAATAAGCATAAGAACTTTTACCCTCCCACTTTTTACTGAGTTGGTAAGTGTTCTATACATAAGCATCACATATTGATATCTTCATTTGCTTCTCTCTTTCATTTTGTGAAAGCAATACTACCTTAGATTAACTAAGAACACCTAATAATCAATAGTTCTCTAACTAATGCTCAAGATGATATGTTTCAACTTTTGCATCTTAAGAACATTGCATTTTACGTAAAATAAAGTGTACATGTAAAATGCAATGTTGCGAATATGGAGCTTTGATCACGAAAATCAACGGCTTAGCTCGTTTGCCCTCATTTCTCTTAAAATGAAGCTACCGCTCTAATCCCACCATGTTTAAATGTTGACCGAGTACGTTTGTCTTTTAGATGATTTCATTATGTCCTACACAAATGAGCCACTCGCGTTAAAGTTTCACATATTAAATGTGTTTTCAAAAAAGTGTTGAAGATATTAAATCATCGTTACGATGATAATTTATTTGTAAAGTTTTCGCTCACACCATAATAGAATTGTGAGTCATTCACTCATTTGGAATCGATCCAGATTTAAATTAAGGGTGGTGATATTTTCAAAATAATTTCACCGTAAATGTGCATTGATACGTTGTATAGTACGTGTTAATGCACATTTGTAGTAAATTTATATACATATGATGTATTTATCAATTATCATTACTCTTAAACTAAAAGTGGTAAAAACTATGCTTCAAATCCAACTCAGTTTACCACTTCTAAGAATGAGCACGTACGTATTATCTTAATATAAACTTCCATAAATGTAACAACACATGTTAGATTTATAAACCTACTATTCTTAGTAATTTGTAATAGGTCAAAGATAACAATCTGACTAAAAAAGCATCTTATCTTAGAAAGTTATTAGAAGTACTGCCCAATTGCCCCCATCCTTCCGTGAACAATTAAAACCCGAAACTAAAATCACCCTCCCCTTACCCACTATAATACACTTTTGCCCTTAACCCTTTGTGTGTATATATACATATACTCATCTATAGTCATTTTCATAACAAAAACAATAGATAAAAATGCCAAAAATGGCTTTGATATGATGTAATCACATACACCATCATCATCATATATAATTATGTATGTCTTCTATACTTCTATCTATGGTGAAGTTCTATTCTTAGATAGTAGAGGTGGCAATTTTAGACCCATTGGTTAATTATGGGTCAATTTGGTTAATTTTTAGAAGGGGATGGGTTTGTTGGGTCTCCTCCCCTTTTTTTGAATGGGTCTAAATGGGTTTTTCAATATAACCTCTAATTGTGTAACAATTAACCAACGGGTCTAGCGGGTATTTTTTTTTTCCACCTCATTTCATTTTTTTTATTTTTCACTCAAATAAAAAAAAAATGGTGAACCCGATGACCCGACCCGACCCGAGACCCATTTAACCCGGACCCGTTTAGACCCGTCCTTCTAAATGACCCATCTAGACCCGGACCTATTTAGACCCAAACCCATCTAGACCCGTGACCCGACCCGACCCGACCCATTCATTTTGCCACCTCTATTAGATAGTTTTGGAAAATGGGTCTACAAATGTATTCTATTTCATTAGCTATTAATTACTAGCAGATTCATCACAATATAAGCGTTTACATTTCTATGTTCCGTTATTCAAAAATAAATGTCAACTAAATGTTACAATTTACAATCAATCAAAAGAGACGTAATGGACATTTTTAAAACTTGTGCATTTTTACAAAGTGGATACTTTCACCGATACGAAGGAAGTAAAAAACAATATAGACTAAACTCAGGGGTGGCTCAAGGGTAAAGTCAGTGAAGCCCTCGCTTTAGGCCTCATGATTTCCAAGGCCCCATATAAATGTATATATGTATTTATATATATATATATATATATATATATATATATATATATATATATATATATATATATATATATATATATATATATAAATTATTATTATATAAATATTCCTTATAATTATATATGTGTTGATATTTTTTCTTAAGACTCATAAGGCCTCATTTTTATATCTAGCTCATTTATAAGGCCTTATTTTTAAAATTTTAGTCTACAAGGCCCACTTGATAACCCATTAGGTGAGAAAAAGACTATGACTAGTTAGATTAGAATTAGAAAATAACGTGATTTTCTCAATTTCTTCTTCAATTAACTTATTTCCATCTAATCATCATTACTCGACGCTTTGTTTCCGACGTTTTTTTAATTTTCTTTTCCAAATGGCTGTTTGTAAATTGTAATCTTCCATCTCCATTCATACTAGTAAATCAATTATCAATTATTTTGCTTCCGAATTTCATTGCTTATCTAATTTTTCAGAGTTAAGGGTTTCAAGAGAAATCACAAATGTAGAAAATGACAAATCAATTGATATACTTAATTATATTAAGAAACTTGATTCTTTTCCAAATGCTTATATTGCATATAGAATTATGTTAACCATTCCCGTTACAGTTGCTTCGGCCGAAATAAATTTTTCAAAGCTTAAAATTGTAAAAAACTATCTAAGATCGACAATGTCACAAGAAATGTTAGATGGATTAGCTACTTTATCACTTGAAAAGGAGTTAGTAAATGAAACTGATTTTAATGATGTAAGTAAAGAATTCGCATAAAAAACGAGAAAAATAAACTTTATATAAAATAAAATAAATTAAAATGTTTTAGTAAAAAAAGGCCAAATTTTAAAAGTTCGCTTTAGGCCCCGAATGAGCTTGAGCCGCTCCTGACCAAACCGTAATGTACATTTGTGAGTATATATGATTATTGTGGTCCGACTAAAAAGATTTCCAACGGAGCGTTTGGTCCGAGTCAAAGAACAAATCGTATTGTGTCTATGAGAGTATGATATGCTTTTGTTGGGGAAAGTGAATAATTTGTCACAAATTGTGAACAAATATAACGATTTTCTTTTATCGCCGGATCGTAAGTTGCAGCATGCGTCTTGCGTTCGGATATGGCATATCGTCAAAAAAAATTGAGGAGAACAAATCGTTCGCAATTTGTGGCAAATTATTCTATTTTCCATTTTGTTGTTAACTTAACACAAAGTATATAAGAATCGATTCTAAATAAGTAATGTTGACTTGTTTACATATAAATTGGAATAAATGAAACCAAATAACCATTATTTTCGTTTCCATAATTTGACTTTATGGAATAAACAAGTTAGTCAATTAATTTGGCTTCATTACCAAATATTGGGAAAAAGGTAGTTTTGAATACCCACATAATGGATAGATTTAAAAGGTTAACGTAAACCTTTCAAGTAATCCAACAAATCAAACGTGACACATTACACGTAAGCAAGCTGACATGTAATATGACAGGCGGCACCTTCCACGTGTCATTTCCATACTACGTGGACTTCTTCTTTTGCCCATTTTGTTTTCACACGGAGCCAAACTACCTTTGACTTTGATTTTAATCACGTCATATTTGAAAGAGTATTCCCTACCTCTTTTGTATATTGTAACATTATCATATTATTTTTGTTTGTTTACCGAAGTAATATTGATTTACAATTTACGTGTCGAAAAATTCTTAAAAAACAATGAAATTTACAACATAAACACGTACGAGGCAACTAGGAACGAGAGAAATATGAGGTCAAGAGGGTTGGAAAAGGTTACACATGTGAAAGCGATGATAGATTCACGATTCAAGATATCTATAAGATTTAAGAGTAATGTTTAAAAATTTAATAAATGACGTTCTTTACATAAATATGATACGTCATCAGGATACTCTCTAAATTACTTTTTATTTTACTTGTAGAGTAATATGTCTAGAAGTTCCTATTTTTGTTTCAACCGTCCTAGTCTTGAGTTCCCAAGTGATTAAAAATTAAAGATGGGTTTATGTAACATTTTAGTCGTTTTAATTATAACCGATAAGATTAACATTTTAGTTAAAGAAAGGATATAAGATTAAGATCTTTACATACATATATACATGCAACATATTTCTTAGTTGTAGCCTTGTAGGATTGTTTTTCTAAGACATAAAATTATATTATATATCTAAGTAAAGTAATTACTCCGTATATAAGACAACCATTCAAGTCAAAAACTACTCCCTTCGTCCTTGTCAAAGTGTCCACTTTGACTTTGCACACAGTTTTAGGATTCTCCACTAACTACACTTTTAACCAATCAAATAACGTATCTACCCACTAAAGTCCCTTTCCAATTGGTTGAAACATGGAATTGACACTTATTTAAGACAACCCAAAATGGTATTATGGACACTTGTAGTGGGATGGAGAGAGTAATAAATTGTAATTATTATTAGAAACTGATCGTGTACCATATACTTAGCCACACCGACTTTTTAATTGTTGATTGATTTCAACTACAATTTTTGGTTGTTCGTTTAATAAGAGATTATATGCCGCTCAAAATGGCGATCTCATATACAAAATGCTACACCAACCTGATGAAAATCGTTGTGCACGCCAAATGTTCGATAGAATACCTCAACCAATCGTATAATTATTATTATTGCATATTGTATAACATTGTGTTGCTTAGTGTAGTATCTATTTGTCAATAGGCAACGAGGTACACGATCAGAAACATAGTGGTATACACAACACACATAAAAGACAACTATGATATTTAGATAAAAACGTGTAATTGGTTTGTCTAGAAATTTCAGGATTTTCATTTTAGATAAAAACGTGATGAAAGTCAAAGAATTCACTTTTGACTTTAAAACATCATAATATTATAAAAACAATATTCTAACAAAAAAATAGTTCCAAAATTGCCCACCCGGTCTTACCACGGGTTGGGTCGGTTCCGTGACCAGATAAAACCCGCCCCTTTTCTTGTTTCCTTCGCGTATAATTAATGTCCAATACCATCCTAGAATCAGCCTCCCCCAACATAAAATTACGAAATTACCCTTATTTCCTTCTTATATAAATACTCATCATTTGTATTCATTTTCAAGCAAACAAAACAGAAATTAAACAAGTATCCATATGGTGTAATGAGCAACATCCCAAAATCTTTCACAGATTCTTTGTTAACATTGTTTTTATTTCCGATTTCATCTTGCGATCCTTGGCCCTTTTCTTTTCTTGAATCTTGATCATATATCATGGGAGTTGAACATTTCTTGATGTTCCATCATCATCATCAACAAGATCATCATAAGATGGATATACCAAAAGGGTGTGTGGCAGTGATCGTAGGACATGAAGATGAAGAGCAAAAAAAGTTTATAATTCCGATTATCTACATGAACCATCCGTTATTCATCGAGCTATTGGATGAAGCCGAAAAGGAGTATGGGTTTAATCATCAAGGTCCAATTAATATCCCTTGTCATGTTCAAGACTTTTATAATGTTCAAGGTATGATTGATCAAGACCATAATCATCTTCATCATCATCACCCCCACCACCACCATATTTGTTGCTTCAAAGATTGACTATTGTTCATGTCAAGACCTTTGAGTTCTTGACTCAATTGTAACTTTCTAACGATGTCGATCATGGGTGCGATTCTTTAGTAGTCTTTAGAAATTGGTTTGTGAATGTATGTAGCTTGATTGAAAAAGAATGATCAATTGTAATATATATGTGTATATTTGCTTGTATTAAATGTATAAATAAGTAGCATCTTTATATTGTTATCTTTATTTTCTTTATAATTAGTTTTTCAAAGGATTTGATATGTATGACTTGTGAAACTGGAATTTGGTTGATGATCCTGAAAGTGGAATTGAGGTGGAAACTAGAGAAGGTATAATTAATTAAAGAAAGTATATACAAATAATTGGATCTAAACTTATGGGAAAAGGTAATAGAATGATGTCATGATTGACTTATTATTATTATTATAATAATTATTATAATTATTATTATTATTATTATTATTATTATTATGAATTAAATAAATAAATTATAAATCTTAATTCATAAGTCATACACAGTTACACACGTATGATAGTTTAATAAATAAATAAATTGAATTCGTCGATGCCACGGCATGTTATTTAATTAAATAAATAGATAGCTATTAGATTTAGGATGGGAACGTATTTAGGAGGGCAAGAGGAGCATGATAAATAATATGGTACCATGGTAATTAACTTGAAAATTGAGGATAAATGTTAAGAAAGAAAAAACATGCAACAATTATTTTTTATCTACACCCCTTCTACATTTCTCCTCTCTTTTTTTTTTTCACATAACAAAAGCATGATGTACTGATTATAATTAAACATGATGCAACATAGTTAATTTAAGAGTTTGATGTAGTGTTTTTAATTTAAAAGCATGATGCAGTGTTTCCAATTAGAAAACATGACACAGTGTATTTAGTTTAAAAGTTTGATGCAGTGTGTTTAATTTAAAAGTATGATGCAGTTTATATAATTAAAAAGCGTGATGCACTGTTTCTTATTAAATAGCATGATGCAGTGTATTTAATTTTAAAAGTATGATGCATTTTTTTAATTTACCAACAAGATGCAGTGTTTTACTTTACAAGAAAGATGTTTTTTTAATTTAAAAGCATTATACATATATCATTAATGTAAAACAATGATGCATAGTGATTAACTTTAAAGTATATTGATGTAGTGACATAGAAGAAAAAAAATTGAAAAGAAAAAATTTAAAAAAAAAGACAAAAAAATAATTAAAAAGTTTTAAAAATAAAATAAAAAAGCTAAAAAAGATTTTAAAAATAAATAAATAAATCCAGCAGCAGTTGTCGCACCCCCAAATTATGATGCGGAAGCGGTTCGGGTCGGGGCGCAACTAATCGATAATCATAGCACATAAGATATAATGAACGACTCTATACGCGTCATTTTACAACTTGTATTGATAAAATCAAAGTTTACATCAAAAATATAGTTACATTAGCTCGGTTGAAATTGAGAGATTTAAGTACATAATTAATCTATACAAAATATAATAATGCAGCTAAATCTCTGATTGTTTGCATGCTGACTCGAGCTAATTGATCCTGGTTGAGCAGTCCAACCTATTGTTGGTTACCTGTGATACATGCTAAAATGGGTCAGCAAAACGCTGGTGAGCTCACATGTTTGTATATCAACACATAATTGTATGAACCGCAAGATTTATAATTGAATTTAAAGTGCAATTAAGCAAAATAAAAGTTATACAGCCATGAGCACATAGTCTGAGCTTAACTTGAGTGTCTGGTCCAATTAAGGAAACCCAACTGAGGTGCCTCCTACGAGTGCCTAATCTACACTCGTCTTCCCAAATGCTAATACGTCCGTTTGACCAGTTAGTGCGTGCTAACCCGGACGAGGATTGTCAATCCTATATGATATCATATACTAACATTCACGCTACAGATGTATTACTAGACTATGCTATGGAGGGCTTTAGTGATTAGTTGAAGTAACTCATGTAGTATTTTGATTTGGTTTGTACTTGCGTTCAACTTGTAAAATAAAACGAGCAATAATATCACACCCATGATTCAAAAGCAGTAAAATATGGGCCATGAGACTCACCTGAGTCTTGAGTGTTTATCGAAATAACTTGAATTGATTAGCTGTGAATTGATGTCCGAAGACTTGTAACCTGAGGGCGTCCAATACGCGCGATGGTTATTAATTGAATAGGTATCTTAAAAGACTACCTTTGTAGTTGTTCGTTCAACTATAATGTCCAAATTATCCCCATTTGGTTGATTGACTTGTCCAAATTACTACGATTTGGTTGATTAACTTGAGTTTAGAAAGTGTGTACGGCCCGTTGGTGATTGTTTGTGATAATAATTTTCAACATTATTATTTTCATTTTTGAAGTGTTGTACTTAAAAATGTTTACAAACTTTTAGGTGACGGGGGTCCGGGGGCAGCGCCCCTGGTTAGCGGGGTTCCAGGGGTGGCAACCCCTGGCGGGGTCCAAGGGGTTGGCCCCTGGTTGGGGTCGAGATGCCAAGTCAGCTCGAAAAATTTTTATTTCTACTAAATTGCTTTGGTGAAAAGCGCATCTGGACTTGAATTTGGGTGAAATCAAGTGATCAAATTTAGGTCTCGACACTTAGTAAAAATGAGTTGTAAACATTCTATTTTCAGCGTCACTTATAGCGACACTCAAGGGTTTAGGCGACACTTAGGAAGTGTCGCATGAAATGACGGATTCTGATCTAATGGCGTCATTTGTGCAAGTGACGCATAGTGGGCGACACTTAAGGAAGTGTCGGTATAAGGGTCATGAGTCACTAAGGTTAGTGACGGATGGAATCTGATCTCGGTTATAGGCGTCACTTAAACAAGTGACGCTATAAGTGTCGGTTTATAGTGACGGGTATTGAATTTGCGACACTTAGGCAAGTGTCGGGAAAAGGGGGTTTTACGCGGCACTTAGGCAAGTGACGCAAAATTAGGGCTTTTAGCGACACTCAATGCGTCACTTAAGTGACGCACGAAGTGACGCTATACTGCAGTCGTCGTTGCGACACTTAAAGCTGTTGACGGATTTTTGAGCCAAAAACGAATTTTCCGGCCATAGTTTGGTCCGATCCTTTTACCCAACCCATATATGGACATTTTAAGCTTATATAAACAACAAACATGTAAAAATGAGTGAAATCGAAGAGTTTCGGGTTTTTGTCGGAAACTTACAAGGTGTCGAAATGAAATTCCGAAAAGATAGAGTTGTAGATCGTTGCGTGGTGGTTGTTTTTCTCCAAAGATCTTCAAGATTTCGGCGGCGTTTGGTGGTGTTATTTGAGGATTTAGTGTGATGGAGGTTTGATGGTTTTTGAGAGAAAGAGAAAGGGAGAAAGAGAAGATGATGGTGATTATGAGAAAAGGGAAGGGAATCCCCCCTTTTTGGGGCTGATTTCGTGGGGGCCCACCGGGGTGTGGGTCTCCACTTTTAACTCCGTGTATTTGCGTTTCGTGCGGTGTTCGTTTTCTTGATTATTTAATCGTTAAATTAATATATAATTACGTTTTAATATACATTTTAAGATACGAATAATTACTCAATATTTTTCGTTGAAGTATTTAGCCAGATACTTAATAATTGAGTTATATAATATAACTTAAATTGTTTCGTTTGTTTTGCGCGTTAAATCTCTTAATCGCGAAATCACTGTTTGTACGATACGATTTGTGTATGGAATATTATAAAAAAATATTTTGGATATAATAGCGTTATTAAATAAAATTATATTATTTAACAAAATTGTTCACCAACGTCCGTATTTATTTGAACCGAATTACATTCGATTTGAAACTTGTACGATTTAATCAAACCGCATACTTGTATATATTCAACAATATATATTACTTGATACACAAATTAGCATAACACAGAACTAATTACATGTATTAAAACTTGATTAGGCACTAATTACTAGTCCTAATTCGACGGGTGTCACAGCAGTGCCCGGTGGCGGTGACCGGCGACGTCTGGTGATGGTGGCGGCAGCAGTAGAAGGTGGTGTGTGGTAGTGGGGAGGGAAAGTGTAGATGAAGAAAGTTGAAGAGTAATAAATTTAATACTGAAAAGTAGAGGGGGTAAAATTAAAAATGTAATATGTGATTTTAACTTGACATGTGGCGTGATATCATTGGTTGACTTTTATTTCCATCCCTTCCCTCTGGCCCACTTGTTCCTCTCTAATCCGTTTCTAAATATTAACCATAAGAGTTTATTGTTTGATAGTGTTAGTAGAGTAGAGTTCAAATGAGTACATCAATTTTAAGTGAGAATAGGGGAATCAATCATAACCACTCATTTTAATCAAATACTCATTTCCCCACTATTTTTGAAACTCAAATATCTCACAAACGGTAAGTAGAAAAATGATGAAAATTGCACCATAAAATTCAGCGTTTTCTCCTCTTCGATTTGCCGTCCCTCAAGGCATACTTTTGACAAAAAAAAAAAAAAAAATTCCATTTTGTGGTGGGTTTACAAATTAGTAACATATATGTTAGTGATTGGTTGTACATTTGATTTGTGGTTAGGGTTTAGAATGTAGGTTTAGGGTTTAGTAGGGTTTAGAGTTTAGATTTTAGTAGGGTTTAGGGTTTAATATGATTTAGGATTTAGAGTTTTGTAAATCGTTTAGGGTTTAGGGTTATGCCTTGAAGGACGGCAAATCGAAGAGGATAAAACGCTAAATTTTATGGTGCAATTTTTATAATTTTTTGACTTACCGTTTGTGAGATATTTAATTTTAAAAAAGATGGTGGAAATGGGTATTTGATGAAAATGAGTGGTTGAGATTGATTCCCTCATTCTTACACAAATTTCTATTCTCATTTGAACCCCACTCAGTATTGGTATATTTTATTTTTTTACTATTGTGTCAAACAAACTTTCAAAACTTTTTTATATATATATTGAATTTGTAAATATATCTAATTCAATTTTTTTTTATATTAACTGCAAAGGATTTTTTTATTATTTTTTTTTTTGTCAATGGTAGTCCGGTCCCCCATATACATGTTAGTAAAGATGTCAATCACGTCGGCAAACTGGAAAAGAGCATGCCTGCAGGGGGAGTTTAGGAATTCAAATTATTTGTGAAAAAACTTTATTAGGTTATTCGTGTTGATTGGAGATCATAGGGGAATGGGTCATATGAGGAGAAGGAGGAGAAGTTTTATTTGTAGCCATTGGATCATCTTTTGGGTTGGATCAATGGTTAAAAGGGGTGGCAATTTTGTAATTTCTTTAAAAAATAAGGTTATTAGTTAACAAAAAAAAACATAACATTAATTTTCACTCCACACCCCTTCCACTATTTAGACTTTTACATGTTAACCCTTCCACTTTATTTTCTTCCCCCTCCTACCTTCTTCTTCCTCCAACCCCACCTACCACCACCCCCACCACTTGCTGCCACCATCTGACTGCCGCCGGCAGCCATCAGCCGCCGCCGGATTCCGACCGCCGGAAAAAAAAAATTTCAAATTTTTTTTTTTTCAAAAAAATTTTTTTTTTCAAAAAATTTTTTTTTCAAAAATTTTTTTTTTCAAATTTTTTTTCCCATAAATTTTTTATTAGATATAGTATTCCTTTTCCTACTACATTTTTAATAAAACTATACGTTTTTTCCACTGCATTTTGTATATTATTGTTAATTAACTAAAACTTGTATATATTTTACCGCATCTTCTATACCCAACGTCAACAAAATACCGTACAAATGGATAATATATATAATCTAAAATGTAGTAAAAAGAGAACAATATGTCCTAAATGATGTATATGCAAAATGCAATAAAAACAACAATATGTATTATACTTTAATACAAAATGCAATACAAATAGATAATATGTAAAATACAAAATGCAGTACAAATCGATAATATGTAAAATACAAAATGCAGTGAATAACAAACAATATATAATGAATGAAATATATGAAAAATGCAGCAAAAATAACAAAATGCAGTGAAAATAACAAAATGCAGTACAAATAGATTATGTATAATATAAAATGCAGTGAAAATAACAAAATGCAGTAAAAAAATAAAATGCGGTACAAATAGATTATATATAATATAAAATGCAGTAAAACGAACAATGTGTACTAAATAAATCTATGCAAAATGCAGTAAAAACAGTAGTATGTATTATACTTTCATACAAAATGCAGTAAAAATGGATCATATGTATAATATAAAATGCAGTAAAAAATAAACAATATGTAATATATGAAATATATGCAAAATGTAGTGAATAATAATAAAATGCAGTGTAATTTTAACAAAATGCAGTAAAAAATATATTATGTATAACTTAAAATGCAGTAAAAAACAAACAATATATATAAGATTGAGGTGTATAAATAAAATGCAGTAAAAACGAACAATATCTATTAAACATATATACAAAATGCAATAAAAATAATAAAATGCAGTACAAAGTGATAATATGTAAAAAAAAATTGGAAAAAAAAATTATGAAAAAAAAATTTTAATTTTTTTTTTTTAAAAAAAATTAAAAAAAAAATTGAAATTTTTTTTTCCGACGACCGGTGGCGGGTGGCGGCGGCGGCGGGTGGCGGCGACGGGTGGCAGCGGCGGCGGGTGGCGGCAGCTAGTGGTGGTGGGTGGTGGAGGGGAGGGGTGGGTAGGAAGAAAGTAGGAGGGAGTAGTGTACACTATTAAAAAGGTGGAGGGGGTAAAAATAAAAATTTGAAAATTCTTCTCCTCCTTCTCCTCAAATAATACCTTCTCCTCTGAACCTTACCCATTCGTGTTTTCTTAAAACATAATACACGTTTTAATGCTTGGATCATAAAAAAATTTCAATTCAACTTTTATTTTACGATGATATGTTTTTAAAGAGGAGTTTCAAAGAGATTTGTATAACTATATATATATTTTGAAAGGCACTTAAGTTACGTTTATTTTTGTTCTTAATAAAAACAGAAAATAAAAATATTAAAAATTAGTGAAGTTTATAAATAGCAGCTTTCCATTAAATTCTTGAAATTAAATGGTAATTATTTTATTATAAACACTCATGGAATGAGCATGATTTATTCTAAAAGTTTATATAAAAGTTCATTTTTTTTACAACTATAAATTATTTGACAAGATAATTAATTGTAAACCCTAGATTGGATGTTGAAGATGAAATAAAATCTTTTAGTATGAATAATAACAAAAGGGTAAGGTTCAGAGGAGAAGGTATTATTTGAGGAGAAGGAGGAGAAGAATTTTCAAATTTTCATTTTTATCCCCTCCACCTTTTTAATAGTGTACACTACACCCTCCTACTTTCTTCCTACCCACCCCTCCTCTCCACCACCCTCCACTAGCTGCTGCCACCCGCCGCCGCCGCCACCGGTCGTCGGGAAAAAAAAATTTCAATTTTTTTTAAATTTAAAAAAAAAAAATTATTTTTTTTTCATAATTTTATTTCTCCAAATTTTTTTACATATTATCACTTTGTACTGCATTTTATTATTTTTATTGCATTTTTTTATATATGTTTAGTAGATATTATTCGTTTTTACTGCATTTTTGTATTTTACACATAATTCTTTTGATTTGTTTACTGCATTTTAAGTTATACATAATATATTTTTTACTGCATTTCGTTAAAATTACACTACATTTTATTATTATTCACTGCATTTTGCATATATTTCATATATTACATATTGTTTATTTTTTACTGCATTTTATATTATATATATGATCCATTTTTACTACATTTTGTATGAAAGTATAATACATACTACTGTTTTTACTGCATTTTGCATATATTTATTTAGTACACATTGTTCGTTTTACTACATTTTATATTATATATAATCTATTTGTACCGCATTTTGTTTTTTTTACTGGATTTTGTTATTTTCACTGCATTTTATATTATACATAATCTATTTGTACTGCATTTTGTTATTTTCACTGCATTTTGTTATTTTTGCTACATTTTTCATATATTTCATTCATTATATATTGTTTGTTATTCACTGCATTTTGTATTTTACATATTATCGATTTGTACTGCATTTTATATTTTACATATTATCTATTTGTATTGCATTTTGTATTAAAGTATAATACATATAGTTGTTTTTATTGCATTTTGCATATACATCATTTAGGACATATTATTCTCTTTTTACTGCATTTTAGATTATATATATATTCCATTTGTACGGTATTTTGTTGACGTCGGGTATAGAAGATGCGGTAAAATATATAAAAGTTTTAGTTAATTAACAATAATATACAAAATGCAGTGAAAAAACGTATAGTATTATTAAAAATGCAGTAGGAAAATGAATACTATATCTAATAAAGATTTAAGGGAAAAAATTTTGAAAAAAAAAAATTTTTTTAAAAAATTAAAAATTTTTGAAATTTTTTTTTTTGAAAAAAATAAAAAATTTTGAAAAAAAAAATTTTTGAAATTTTTTTTTCCGGCAGCAGGCGGCAGTCAGGTGGTGGCAGCAAGTGGTGGGGGTGGTGGTAGGTGGGGTTGGAGTAATGTAACACCTAGTAATCGGGTCTGGTAGTATTTTAATATTTTCTGACGGTGAAGTATTATTTAATGTGTCATAAAATAGGTACGTTGCGTTATTTGAAAATAAATGGGGAAAAGAGTCGAATAATTTATTGTGACTAATAAATTATTGATTGTTTTAATTTAATTTAGTTGAAGGTAAAATAAAATAAGATGTTGCCTAGTTGGAACTTATGATGAATTTTACCAAAATGTGACTTAAATTGTTTTGAATTGGGATTCTAGTGTTAAATTCTATGATTGAGGTTGGAAACAATTAAATGAATAGAAGTTAATTAATATGCTTAAAGTTTATGGTTGGATGATTGTAGTCAACTAAATGGCCTTTGAATTCCTGAACGAGTAGTTCCCGAGGGGTGTTTTACACCTAGCCACCGAAGGCCTTTATCCGGTCTAGGATGGTTGGTCCGAAAGTTCATTACACAGGATTCATAGAAAGTCATAGAATGCAATTATTCCAATCAAATGTGAAGAATCCATTTGAGTTATTTGTGTGCAATTGTTAAAGTATAATTTATAAATGAGAACAAATAATAATTTGAATTGATTTAGCACAAGAATCCTAAATTTCATTAATGTCACGTGTTTAAACCAATAGGTAACATTTCCACAATTTTCACGGGTCTTGACTACCACTTTTCACCAATTATTGTGTCTATCATACCCCATTCCGTAATTAGCCTATATTTGTTACATAACGTGTTAGAATACCTCCTTTAAGATCTCACTTTGTGCACACGCCAAGTCGGTGGAGATTTGATCCTTTTGCAAGCCTATGGTAACAATGCATCACGACTTGGCTTGATTGAGTGTTACATTGCTTACTTCCTTACATTGTAGTCTTATAGGTTGAGAGTGAGTGACTAAACATTTATCCTTATGTGAGGTGCTAGGTCGTGCATTCAGGCTTGACAAACTAAAACATCTCGAGTTTCTAATGCTTATACATATGTTGCTAACCTAATTGCTTTGGTAGTTAGTGTTGGTATTGTTTTGGTAAACTTGATCTTCACTTATGATGTTGCAAGAGTCGGCTATGAAATGGTAAAATGATGATTTGCTTGAGGACAAACAAAGTTCAAGTGTGGGGATATTTGATATCGCTCATTTTGGCTATATAAATCTATCGCGATATCATTGTTCTGCATATGTATTTGAGTAGATTTCGAGAACTTTCGATACTTATTTTGTTTGGAAATCTATTTCAGGTCAAAAGATGGAAACGCATGCGATTTGGTGAGGAATTGGTGAAGTTGTGACCAAAGTGAGCTGGGCTGGAATTGAACCGTAGCCGATCGGCTACTCATCTAAAGCCGGTCGGTTTATCAGATATAGCAGATCGGCTATATAAAGAAGATCGGCTATTCCTGTGTTAAATCATTACAGAACTTGCCCATTGTTGAAGCTTGAGGGATTGAACTAGCAAAGCCGTTCGGCTATACTACTTCAGTCGTTCGGCTAAGGCTGAAAAGCCGATCGGCTATGACCTTAAAGCCGATCGGCTTGTCTTCGATCTGAGCAGAGTACGAGGTTGTTTGTTGTGTTGTGCGTTTTTGATTGGTTGGCATTTAATGCCCAACCGTTTTTGCCCCTTTTCTGCTTCAATTAAAATAAAATAAAAAAAAAAGAAAAGAAAGAAGTAAAAAGGAGATGGTTTGGGCTGATGCTTCACATATATGATATCATCATCACCATCGGCCAACACACACACACACTACACATTCATCTCATCTTCACATTTACTCTCCATCTACACATTTTTACTCTCATTCAATTCACTCCATCATTAACTCCATCTTCACCAACCAAAAATCAATTTTTACTCCACAATTTCACAAGGATTTCACTTGGAAACTTTTAGGGGGACATCAAGCAAGCAACAATTTCGCTAGAAACATTATTGCATTTGTGTAATAACTTGGGTATAATCTTTATTTAATTTAATTTCAAGTTCTTAATGATTTCTTTAAATGTTTGTGATTGTTGTTTGATTATGGTTGTTATGAGTGGCTAGTGATTTTGTGCTTGTTTGGATGATGTAGCTAGATGATTAGGGGTGTATATTTTGGATGTTAGTTTATGCTTGAGTTTGTGAATCATCGATAGATTAATATGCATTTAGTTGGTTGTTGTTACAAAACTTTCGGCATTTTAGCTAAACAATTATAGCGAATGTTCTTTGCTTAGTAAAAATACCTCATTAAGTTGTTGTCATTTGTGGAACAAAGCATTTGATGATAACACTAGTTAGATAAATACAAGTTAGCGATTATAGCGAATGTTTGTCGTGTGGATGATTTGCAAACTCACAAAAATCTAAATTTATGTTTAATCGGAGAACCTTGTGTGATTGAGCTTAATCTCTAGAATTTGGCCATTTGGTAATTTAATAATTGATATAGCGAACGTTTTCAACCTAGTGAATTGCTATTGATTATTTGTCTATAAACAATTGAACAAAATTGCGAACGTAACTTTGGAATGTGTCAAATGATTTAGCTAAATGGTGCAAGTTTGTAACCATGGCGAACGTCCGTTACTTGATTAAATCATAGGTTTGTTAATTGAAGTTGAACAATAGGTCTTAGCGAACGTTGAGCTTATGTTTAATGAATGTTACCTTAGCATATGTCTTAACCGGTTATAATTCTACACCTCGAAATCACTAGTGAAATAATCCAAGCAAGCATTGTTTTTAATATTTGAAAGTTCCAAACAACTAATTTGACTCTTCCTGAGTCCACCGTTCTCATTGAAAGATAAATTGTAGTTTTAAGCATCGTGACAATTCGGTCACACAAACCAACCACATTTTATTTTCTCTCTTTAAATTGCTCATACTTATCTTGATTGTATAAACCAAGTTCCCTGTGTTCGAGCTCGAACTTACCAAACTATACTACCACTCGACAGGGTCCACTGCCCGGTTGTGTTTTGGTCTAGCTCGGTACTTTTTGGTTTACTTATCAACGATTAATTTTATAACTGGATTTAACACATCACATCTTGCGTTAGTAAACTAAATAGAGTACACATCACAATTTATGTATTTCTGTGAATTCAGTTGAAATACACACTGGTGATGTGTAAATCGATGAAATAAAATATATCTATGTAATCATTTTATGTTAGTGTGAATATAGATATTTATGCTCACATGTTGTGTGTGCATATATTGTTTATTATTTATATGATTCTGTTACACTAGAGTGACTAAGTGTGATTAGATTTCGAGGACGAAATCTCTCTAAGGGGGTGAGATTTGTAACACCCAGTAATCGGGTCTGGTAGTATTTTAATATTTTCTGACGGTGAAGTATTATTTAATGTGTCAGAAAATAGGTACGTTGTGTTATTTCAAAATAAATGGGGATAAGAGTCGAATAATTTATTGTGACTAATAAATTATTGATTGTTTTAATTTAATTTAGTTGAAGGTAAAATAAAATAATGTTTCCCCATAAATGGTTTTTAAGTTCCAGGCAATGATAAGTACGGAGAACGAAATTTAATAAATTATGTAATAGACTCATACTTTGAGTCGGTTTCTTTTTCTTAACCATATCTACATACGTACGTACGATACATACATACTATACATGTGAAACCCTAAATTGATTCAAGAAATCATATGAAAACATCAAATTGAAGCCCTAGACCTTGAATTCAAGCTTCAAGAACATGGATTATCGTTCCTTGATCCTCCTTATCATGTTGTAAGTGTTAATTTCTTGAATTCTATAAACCTAGAAAATGGGTTTTTTATCTAATTGATGAAATTAGTTTGATTAATATGAAATTGAGGCTTGTAATCATGTTAGAGTTGTTAGTTGATGTTTAATTCATGATTACAATTGAAACCCTAACTTAAAATTGAGGAAATGATGTATGATCATAGTTAAAGTTTATGGGTTTAGTTGATTTTGGTAGAATCAAAGCTTTTAAGCTTATGTTATTAGTGTATAATTGATAATTGTTGTTAATGATCACATTAGGGTTGATTCATGATGATGATCAATTGTGTTCAAGCTAAAATGTGTAAAGTTGATTAAGTGTTCATGGTGATTATGATGATTATGAGGTGTTTTGATGAATTATTGATGGTAAAGGTTAATAACCTTGGTTATGGTTAACCATGTTGATTAGTGATAACTAAAGTAGATTAAAATGAGGTTGTGATCTTAATGATCATAAATGTGATAAGTGATTGTAAATGTTGATGTTTAAGGTGGATATTTATAACTTTGGCATAAATTGTGTTAAAGAATATAAATTAGTAATCACTTGTTTGATTGAGTTGAAAGAAAAGTGATCAATATGATAATTAATTATGATTTAGTGATATTCCAGGAATTAGATAATTGGTTTAAATATCATGTTGTAGCTATTAAATATGATTGTGATAAGAGACTAAAAAGCTTATAGCTACTAAATAAGTTGACATATTGATATTTGGAATTGTTGGTGTAAATCTATTAGAGTGCTGTTATATAGATTTGAGACAAGTGACTGACTTGTGTTGTTCTGTTGTATTCTCAGATGTGGAGAAGACTCAGTGACATTAGACTACTGAGTGGATGACTGAGGTATTCGGTGAGTGGATATTAATCCTCAGTGTGATTTAGTTATAACAGGTTTGGTTACAACGGGTAAACGTATTATTACTGCTTTGATTTGCCATGATGATTTTAGTTTAATAGTAATAATACTGTTGATAGACTGTTTAGTCTGATACGTTGACCTGATGGAGTATGTTAATATGTGATCACGTGATATATTTGGCCTTCGGGCATCAGTTGCAAATGAGGTCAACGAGTTGAATTGGTTGGTTGGGCTAGTTGGTTATTGTGTGAATTACACAGGGTTTTACTTCATTTGTTGTGTGTAGAACCTGTGTTTGAGTATAGTAACCATTAGCTATTGGTCTCGTCCGTTATGGCCATACGGATATAGTTGGGTAAGTGTTCTTGAGAGCCACCGCGGCAGTAGGGTTTCTCAAGAGCCACCGATCCTCATTATTGAATTGTGAGATTGTTGAATAGTTGAATAGTTGAATAGTTGACCAGTTGAATTGTTGTATTGTGTAACATATGTTTACGGTTATTTGGTGTAAACAAAAGTTGTTGTTGCTAAGTTAGACTGTTGATTAATTATTCATTCACTTAGCGTTATGCTAATCCCCCACATTAACACTTCTTGCAGGTTTTGAATTTTATCGGGTGGGCAAGAAGTTGGACTGGAAGGAATGTTTGACAATTTAGCGTTACTCTGATATTAGATTTACATAAATCAATGTTATATTCCGGTTTTAAAATAACACCCATGTTAATGAACTATGATTTAAATTAGTTGGATTTTATAAGTATTATAAATGATGTAACTTATAAAAGTTGAAATTGAACTAACGCTTCCGGATTTATTGTATTTAAATAGTTGTAAATGAGGGGTGTTATAAGTAAGAAGAAGGTAGGAGGGGGAAGAAAATAAAGTGGAAGAGTTAAAATGTAAAAGTCTAAATAGTGGAAGGGGTGTGGAGTGAAAATTAATGTTATGTTTTTTTTGTTAACTAATACCCTTATTTTTGAAAGTAATTACAAAATTGTCACCCTTTTTAACCATTGATCCAACCCAAAAGATCATCCAATAGCCACAAATAAAACTTCAAATCCTTCTCCTCATATGATCCCTTCCCCTATGATCCCTAATCATAACAAAAATTATATAATAACAAAAATAAGTATATACGTAGTATTTTTTTAAGTGATATTGCAGTTAAGCACCAGAACTTTTTACCTTTAGCACTACAGCCCTTCGACTTTGTAGTACTTACCATTTTACACCCTAAACTCTGCCTGCAGCAATCAAACAATTCTAAAAATACAAATATAGACTAAGCAAGTCTAAACATATATCTTTCATGCTTATATTTATACTCTTTAACATTAATTATAATCGTTTTAACGATCAAATAAGTAAAAACATGACACTGTGACTTCGAGTGAAGAATGAGTAAAAAAGGAAAAGTAAATGAGATAAATAAGGAAGAATGATAATATATGAAAGTTGCGTTTTCAAGTGTAAGGAAATTTGAAATAAGTAAACTAGTTATCTCAAAGTCATCTCATCTTTGTAATACGTTCGACGTTTATTTTCATTTAACAACATGAACATTCATATTAATGTTATTGACAATAACTAATAACATTCTTAACAAGTTTTGCTATCATCTTTAGAAAATTTCAAACATCTTGACCATTGATAGGAGAAGGGGAGGGGGAATCAAAGGTAGAACTTGAGTGAGAGACTTCATCAACTTCATGATTCTTCTCTTTTCGACATTGAAAATGACAACGACATCGAATTGGATTTTTGCATTCTCCATGGGTAAAGTGTCCATGGGCTCTAAGGCATAAACCCAAACAATCGTCATTGGTACAAGGGAATAGAAAATGAGTATCCGTACATTCAGCTTGGTCAGCCATGATCAACTCTGTGCCTACAAAAGCATACAAGTCTCATCAACCTATTTATCTTATAGTACTTTACATTTTAATTAAGAAAACCGTAAAAAGCAATGTTTTAAAATCCGGTTTTTGAGTAGACAAAATCTAATGCCATATTCGCTTTACGCCAAATTGGTCCTAGGATCCTTGACCCCCACCCGCATGAGTATTAGGTTAGCCGATAGATCCTTCCAATATCCCATTGGGATTGCGGAAAACATGTTGATTGAAGTTGGCCAATTCACCTTCCCGGTAGATTTTGTCATCCTAGAAATGGAGGAGGATAGTAAGGTACCATTGATTCTAGGAAGGCCATTTTTACACACCGCGGATGCCATAATAGGAGTCAAAGACAAGAAATTGACCTTAGGAGTAGGTGACGAAAGGATTGCCTTCACGGTCGACAAGGTCATGAAGCATCCTTATTCTAACGATGATTCTTGTTTTTGAATTGATGTGATAGATGATGCGGTGGATGAAGAATTGGAAAGCTTGCTTGGATTGGAATCGGAGCTTGTTGACTTGCTAGAGTCAAATGTTGAAGGAATGACCAAGGAGGAGTTGGTCATGAGCATGGAAGAGACAAATGATGAAGAAGAGCTCGAATGTGAGGACGCTTTTGAGGAGATCACAAAGGATGAAAAAATGAGGATCAAGACGTCATTGGAGGATCCACCACGTGATTTGGAGTTGAAAGAACTTCCAAGCCATTTGGAGTATGCATATCTCCTTGAGGAAAATCTCCTACCCGTAATCATTTCCTCCTCCCTTGTGAATGATGAAAAAATTAAATTGTTAAATGTACTCAAGGCTCACAAAGGAGCTTTTGCTTGGCGAACGTCCGACATACCGGGAATAAGCCCATCCTTTTGTAAGCACAAAATCAATTTTGTTGATGATTTTAAACCCGTTGTCCAAAGACAACGGAGGCTTAATCCCAATATGGTGGATGTGGTCAAGAAAGAAGTAATTAAGCTTCTTGATGCGGGTATCATTTACCCTATTGCTGATAGCTCTTGGGTGAGCCCGGTACATTGTGTACCGAAAAAAGGGGGCATGACTGTTGTGGCTAATGAGAAAAACGAAATGATACCCACAAGGACGGGCACGGGTTGGCGAGTATGCATTGACTATCGAAAATTAAATGATGCTACACGAAAAGACCATTTTCCCCTCCCTTTTATTGACCAAATGCTCGAAAGGCTTGCGGGAAACGAGTTTTATTGCTTTCTTGATGGATTCTCGGGGTATTTTCAAATCCCAATAGACCCCGAGGATCAAGAAAAGACCACATTTACTTGCCCTTTCGGCACTTATGCCTATAGGAGGATGCCTTTCGGTCTTTGTAATGCTCCGGCCACTTTCCAAAGATGCATGATTGCCATTTTTCACGATATGGTTGAAACCTCTATGGAAGTCTTCATAGATGATTTTTCGGTTTTTGGCAACTCATTTGAGTTATGTTTGAACAATTTGGATAAAATGTTGGAGAGATGTGAGAAAGCCCATCTAGTGTTGAATTGGGAGAAATGTCATTTCATGGTGAAAGAGGGCATAGTGTTGGGTCACAAGGTGTCGGGGTTGGGTATTGAAGTTGATAGGGCTAAAATTGATGTGATTGCCAAATTACCCCCACCCACAAATGTGAAAGGCATTAGGAGTTTCTTAGGTCATGCCGGTTTCTACCGTAGGTTCATCAAGGACTTTTCCAAGATAACGAGACCAATGACCAAGCTTCTTGAGAAAGAAGCTCCTTTTGTGTTTGACAAACCGCGTTTGGATGCCTTTGAGACACTCAAGGACCAATTGACCAAGGCACCTATCATAGTCTCCCCCGATTGGTCCCAACCGTTTGAACTCATGTGTGACGCTAGCGACTTTTCCTTAGGAGCCGTCCTAGGACAAAGGATTGATAAACATTTCAAACCCATTTACTTTGCTAGCAAGACCTTGAATGGGGCCCAACAAAATTACACAACCACCGAAAAAGAATTGCTTGCCGTGGTGTTTGCCTTTGACAAATTTAGGCAATATCTTGTGCTATCTAAAACCGTAGTTTTCACTGACCATTTGGCTTTAAAGTATCTCTTCAACAAACAAGATGCTAAACCCCGTCTCATCCGTTGGATTCTTCTTTTACAAGAATTCGACATTGAGATTAAGGACAAGAAAGGAGCCGAAAACCTTGCCGCCGATCACTTGTCAACATTGGAAAATCCACATCTTGACAAGCAAGGCGATACTAATATTGATGATTCCTTTCCCGAGGAATTTCTTTTGCCAGGTAGGTGATGAAAAGGAGGATGCGGTACCATGGTATGCCGACTTGGCAAATTACTTGGTTGGGGGCGTTTTGAGGAAGGGCATGAGTCACCAAGAGAAAAGTAAATTTTTCTCTAACTTGAAGCATTATTTTTGGGAGGAGCCGTATTTGTTCCGTGTTTGTGCGGATGGGATGATAAGGAGATGTGTTTCGGGTGGTGAAACAAGAAATTTTTTTGATGAATGTCACTATGGGCCCACCGGTGGACATTATGGTCCTTCGGTCACAGCTAAGAATGTTTATGATGCGGGTTTCTATTGCCCGACGATTTTCAAGGAAGCGAATACTTTGTGTCAAACTTGTGATGCTTGTCAAAGAACCGGAAGCATCTCGAAAAGGGATGAAATGCCACAAACTAGCATTCAGGTTTGCGAAGTGTTTGATATTTGGGGCATAGACTTCATGGGACCGTTCCCACCATCTTTCAAGAATGAGTATATTTTGGTGGCGGTTGATTACGTGTCCAAATGGGGGGAAGCCAAAGCTTTGCCAAGAATGATGCTCGGGTGGTTATTGACTTCTTAAAGAGTTTGTTTTGTCGGTTTGGGATGCCTAAAGCATTGATTAGTGACCAGGGAAGTCACTTTGCGAATGCTCAATTAGAAAAAGTTCTCAAAAAGTATGGGGTAAATCACCGGTTCTCGACTTCCTACCACCCACAAACAAGTGGTCAAGTCGAGAACACTAACCGTGCTTTGAAAAGGATTCTAGAGAAGACAGTGAAAGACAACCGGTCCATATGGTCAAAGAAATTAGAAGATGCATTGTGTGCGTTTCGAACCGCCTACAAGACACCTATTGGGACGACACCCTACTGGTTACTTTATGGCAAAACTTGCCATTTACCTCTTGAAATTGAGCACAAAGCTTATTGGGCGCTCAAGAATTGCAACTTGGATTTGGTTGAAGCGGGAGAAAAGAGGATGTTACAACTCCATGAGTTAGATGAGCTTCGATTGCAAGCTTATGAGAATTCCCGCCTCTACAAAGAAAGAACTAACGTTTTGCATGACCGGAAGTTGAATACAAGGAAAGAATTCAAAGCCGGCGACAAAGTTCTTCTTTTTCAATCTCGTTTCAAGTTAAAACAACCAAAGTTCAAACCAAGGTGGACCGGTCCTTATACGGTCAAGCATGGTTATCCGTCCGGATATGTTGAACTTTTCGGTTCGGATGGAGGAACCTTCATTGTCAATGGTCACCGGTTAAAGCTTTACCACGAGGAAGAAGTTGATGGCGAGTGGGAGGAACTCGCGACTTACCCCAAGGACAAATGAATTCGGGGTTGAGTCTAGCTTGGACTCGTTAATAAATGAAGCCCGTGCACGAGGAAACTCGTGTTTATATCCTTTTTGATAAACTTAGAATTTTTTCCTGCATTTTTGATGATTTTGAACTAATTGCTGCTGCTGCGTTTATGTGTTAATTAAATGTTTACGTGCTTTTGTGCTACTGCTGTATGTGCTGCATTTTAAAAGTATAAACCGATCGGCTATCTAAAGCCGTTCGGTTCTGGTTGATTAGCCGTTCGGCTTTGTAGAGCTGATCGGTTATTCCTTTGTAAAATCGTGATAGAACTTGATCTTCAAGCTTTGGGTGCATTTTAACTGTTAAAGCCGTTCGGCTTAAGGTTAGCCGTTCGGCTATGTTTGACAAACAGTTCGGCTTTCTTTAGTCGATCGGCTACCGTAGTGAAAAACCCTTACAGAACTCGACCCTCTAATATTTGGTGCATTTTAACTGTTAAAGCCGTTCGGCTAACACGATAAAGCAGATCGGCTTTAAGTTAGTTGGAAGCCGTTCGGCTGAGGGTTAAGAGCCGATCGGCTTTAGGAGGGATCTGGACGAATTATTAAGAGAACAAAAGTGCATCATTCTTCACACATACCACATACATAACTGCCGACTCCCTGTTTCTTTTCTTTTCTTCTCTCTAAGCAAAAATGAAAATCACACAATTCTTTACTAAATCATCATCTAATCTCCATATCTTTCACGAATTCAACCAATAATCATGTCTAGACAACCTAAGGTATTTCATATCTCCATGTAATCTTTACATTAGTGTTTTGGGGATGAACATATTGAATTCGGGTTTGGTGTGATTCAAGTGTGGGGATGAATTCCTTTGTGATTTTGTTGTTTATTATGCTTGATTCATACGTAATACTTAGTTTATACCATGATTCCTTGCTTAAATTGTTTGATTTAGATGATTTGCAAATTAGGGTTCATATGCTAATTTGGAGATAATCCGAATTTAGTGATTTATGCTTGGTGTTTGGTGTTAATTGTAGTGTAATTCGTGTTTGCTAGTACAATGTAGTTGATTGGTTGATTAACTTCCATTTGTGAGTTGATAGAGAAAATTAGGGTTTATGTGAAGAATTGGGGAAGAAAGAGTTGACTTTTTTGGTCAAACTCTTGCTTTGACTTTGACTCTTTGGATTTAACTTTTGATTGTAAGACATGCCTTGATTCAAATTGAGTGATCCTTTTTACTTAATTCAAGTGATGTTTGATATTAGAGTTACTTGTTTATTCGAAAGTCACTTTGTTTAGCATGGAATTTTGATTGTAAGGCTTGCTTGAGTTGGAATTATATATCATAGGCATTATTCAAGCTTTGTTTGATATTGAATTACATGCTATTCTTTGTAAGAGTTGAGTTATGATCGGTAATTGTCGGTTTGAGCTACGCTTGCATTTGTTGATTGTTTGCTTTGTGATGCGGTTATTGGCTTGTGTGCTTGGTTATTAGGGGGTGTGGTTGTGTTTGACATTGATCGCTCATTTTGTCATATTTTTGCTAACTCTAACACAAATTTGGAAATTTTGTATCTTGTTGTGTTGTGTTGTGCAGAGAGGCAGGAATACCCAACCTGACACTTATGAACCTCAGATTCCTGAAAGTATTTATGAGGGTTTACTTCCTGGAGACCGCCACCCTCATTTGATTTTTGGGCGCCATACGTATCACTACCTGGAATTCACCGAAGCCTTATATAAAATTCATAAAAAGGAGTGTGAATACCCTCGGGAAATCAACTGGAACCCGTTGGAGGTTGTTGGGGTTGCTCATGATATTTGAAAGACTTTTACTCAAACTGTGAAATTCGATGATGAGGCTTTTGGTGTGAATGACTTTGAGAAGCTTCTCGGGATTCAAGAAAATATCTACGAAGAGTTGGTGATGGAATTCTTGGCAACTTTAGAAATGTTCATTATCAACAACGTCAACGATAAGTTTTTGAGTTTCAGACTTGGTGGGGCTCCAATAAATTTATCCTTGAAAGAGCTTGCGGGTTGTTTGGGGATTTATACGGACGAGGAATATTCTTCCCATTGGATTGATCGGTATACAATGACTGGGGCAAGGTTGGATGAGGGGCAGTGTGATGCTGAAGTTTGGGCAACGCTCAGTACGTCACGATATCTTGGGGGGAAGAATTTGAATAAACATCTTACATTCCCCAAGTATAGGGTGATACACAAGATGTTGGCAAACACACTAACTCTTCTTGGGAGCAATAGGGAGAAGGTCACCTTGATCGACTTGTGGTTTTTGGATAAGTTGAAAAGTAGGGACGGGATCAATGTTCCATATGCAGTGGGCAAGTACCTTCACGCCTATGCTAGTGGGCATAAGCCCAATTCCAAGCTTTGTGGTGGTCATTTCATCACCCGGATCGACAAGGGCTTAAAGGTCAGTTTGAAGCCCCGAGGCATTCCTGCCTATACCTTAGTGAAAAACGATACCCTTCCAATTGGGGCTGAATCCTATGCCACGGCCCAGATCTTGAGAAAGAAAGGTAGATCGTATGTTGCTTATAATCCCACTCCTCAAGAGGCGGCTACTGTGTCTCGGGTCGGGGCTAGGGGCAAAAGGCCCGTTACCATTCAAGATTCTGATGACGAAGAAGAGGCGGAGCAAGAAGAAGAAGAAGAAGCTGCAGCAAATGTGCAACCGGGTCATGGTTATTCATCTCATTCTGGGGAGCCTGCTTATTGGAAAAACTTTATGAATGATTTTGGAGAAATGCGTTTGGATCAGCAGAGATTTCAGGAACAGTCCCAGTACGAGTGGGGGGTCAATCGGTATCAAAACGATTGGCTCATTCATGATCATGAGCGGTTGGGCCGCCACATTTCTGACCATGTGCCCGTCCCTTATCATGAACCACCTCGTTGGGGCGAACCTGGAGGTATTCTCCCTGCCCCTATCTATAATAGAGATGCTGCCTTAGTGGAGCTCCAGCGACATCAGGAGCATATGCACACATCTGATTTCCACCAGCAGTAGCAAGATTGGGGCACTTCTTGGTCATCTCCATCGCAGCTTAACACCTGGACTGCTCCTGAGCCCTCCAACTGGCAACAAGAGGCTCATCACCATTGGCTTTTTGGATCTCCATTACCTTATCCGCAGCAGCAGCATCAGCAGGATGATCCCACCCAGGACCCGCCCCATGGTGGGGGTTGGTAGTTGGGTGTTATTATTTTTTTTCTGGGATTGTACAACTCTAAACAATATTTTTATTCTGTGTTATTTTTCTTTTTGGTTCTTTCATTGACATTTTTATTATTATTATTATTTTTATTATCATTGTGGGCTTGTGTTGGTGTTTGTTTGTTTGTTGCCCATTTATAGCATGCAGAGCTGGAGTGGATACCTACACGTCTATCATGAGCCAGCTCCTGTTTCCACGCCTTCATGCAAAACCCACGGGGAAGTTCTCGTTCCTTTTTACCACCACACTTTTGATAATTTATTGATTATATTTGCATTGGGGGCAATGCAAAACTCAAGTGTGGGGAGGTATTCACTTGAATTCCATTTCTAGTGAATTGTTGTTTCTTACCTTTCATTGGGTTTGTGAAGTCTATTGGCTCTCCAATCGAACTTTACGAATCCCATTAACGGGCTATTGGTCACCTATTGGGTCTGTTATTGATCTTGGGTCCGATAGATTTTGGCGATTTCCAATGAAAGGCCGAGAAATGATTATTTTCTAGGGATGTGCTTGTCCTTAATAGATTGATTGCTTTGAAAATCTTAAACTTTGATGTTACATTAAAAGTGAATTAATCTTCCCTCTTGCAACTTAACCTTTTGAGATGTGTCATAAAAGCAACCTAATAGGGTGAATTGCATGACTAGCACATTTGTAGCCTCCACTATGAAAATTGTGAGAAATTTGAGCCTATTTGAAAAAAGCACTTATCTTTAGTGTTTGTATTGATTGATTGCTATTTGTGTGCCGGTGATTGTAGTTCGTTCTAGAACTTGCCTTAGTGATGCATTTTGAGACCGCTGTGGGATCACATAAATGTGATATAGGTGGGGTCGAAGACGAGGAGGTATTCTTAGGATTTTTGATCTTATTTTTCTTTAAAACCATTCATATCCAGTTTACACAGGTCGTTAGCACTCATTTTTAATGCTAAGAAACCCCTAGAAAACTTCCACATTCAATCCACTAAATATTAGCCTTATTTTTGTGTAGTCGATTCCCGAACCATCACTTTTCTAAAATGTTGCCTAGTTGGAACTTATGATGAATTTTACCAAAATGTGACTTAAATTGTTTTGAATTGGGATTCTAGTGTTAAATTCTATGATTGAGGTTGGAAACAATTAAATGAATAGAAGTTAATTAATATGCTTAAAGTTTATGGTTGGATGATTGTAGTCAACTAAATGGCCTTTGAATTCCTGAACGAGTAGTTCCCGAGGGGTGTTCTACACCTAGCCACCGAAGGCCTTTATCCGGTCTAGGATGGTTGGTCCGAAAGTTCATTAGACAGGATTCATAGAAAGTCATAGAATGCAATTATTCCAATCAAATGTGAAGAATCCATTTGAGTTATTTGTGTGCAATTGTTGAAGTATAATTTATAAATGAGAACAAATAATAATTTGAATTGATTTAGCACAAGAATCCTAAATTTCATTACTGTCACGTGTTTAAACCAATAGGTAACATTTCCACAATTTTCACGGGTCTTGACTACCACTTTTCACCAATTATTGTGTCTATCATACCCCATTCCGTAATTAGCCTATATTTGTTACATAACGTGTTAGAATACCTCCTTTGAGATCTCACTTGGTGCTCACGCCAAGTCGGTGGAGATTTGATCCTTTTGCAAGCCTATGGTAACAATGCATCACGACTTGGCTTGATTGAGTGTTACATTGCTTACTTCCTTACCTTGTAGTCTTATAGGTTGAGAGTGAGTGACTAAACACTTATCCTTATGTGAGGTGCTAGGTCGTGCATTCAGGCTTGACAAACTAAAACATCTCGAGTTTCTAATGCTTATACATATGTTGCTAACCTAATTGCTTTGGTAGTTAGTGTTGGTATTGTTTTGGTAAACTTGATCTTCACTTATGATGTTGCAAGAGTCGGCTCTGAAATGGTAAAATGATGATTTGCTTGAGGACAAACAAAGTTCAAGTGTGGGGATATTTGATATCGCTCATTTTAGCTATATAAATCTATCGCGATATCATTGTTCTGCATATGTATTTGAGTAGATTTCGAGAACTTTCGATACTTATTTTGTTTGGAAATCTATTTCAGGTCAAAAGATGGAAACGCATGCGATTTGGTGAGGAATTGGTGAAGTTGTGACCAAAGTGAGCTGGGCTGGAATTGAACCGTAGCCGATCGGCTACTCATCTAAAGACGGTCGGTTTATCAGATATAGCAGATCGGCTATATAAAGAAGATCGGCTATTCCTGTGTTAAATCATTACAGAACTTGCCCATTGTTGAAGCTTGAGGGATTGAACTAGCAAAGCCGTTCGGCTATACTACTTCAGCCGTTCGGCTAAGGCTGAAAAGCCGATCGGCTATGACCTTAAAGACGATCGGCTTATCTTCGATCTGAGCAGAGTACGAGGTTGTTTGTTGTGTTGTGCGTTTTTGATTGGTTGGCATTTAATGCCCAACCGTTTTTGCCCCTTTTCTGCTTCAATTAAAATAAAATAAAATAAAAAGAAAGAAAGAAGTAAAAAGGAGATGGTTTGAGCTGATGCTTCACATATATGATATCATCATCACCATCGGCCAACACACACACACACTACACATTCATCTCATCTTCACATTTACTCTCCATCTACACATTTTTACTCTCATTCAATTCACTCCATCATTAACTCCATCTTCACTAACCAAAAATCAATTTTTACTCCACAATTTCACAAGGATTTCACTTGGAAACTTTTAGGGGGACATCAAGCAAGCAACAATTGTTTGTCCCGTACTCGTGGGATCTGATCGGATCGTTTAACTAATTGTAAGCGCGGAAATCAAACAATCAATAACAAACGTTTTCTATAAGCTTTTGTATATATTCACAATTGAATCGTAAAGCTTTACAATCACCAAACACAGACTTTCGTTTCTCTCCTCTCTACTCTCTCAAATTCGTCTCTCTCTCTCTAATCACAAGTCCAACCCTCAAATGAAACCTAACACTCGTATTTATATCACACCTATCGGACCCTGCGACGTTAAGCCCAACGTCGCAGGCCCAGACCCTTGCGACGTCTGACCCAACGTCGCTAGCCCAATTCTATGTATATTCTATATAATTACATTTCGTTTACATACTCGAATATACACACTAAACACATCATACGTAGACTAATTGACTTTGACAATTACAATTGTTTGACCAACTGACTGACACACAAAATGCACCAACAAACTCCCCCTTGTCAGCAGCTTGGTCAAAGAAGTCTTCAATTAGTCTTCATCAACAAACTCTTTCATGTCTTCAACAATCAGAAACTCCCCCTTTGAGATAGCATGGTCTTCCAAGAAATCTTGATGTCCAAATTCATGTGACTGACACAAATTTATCATACAATAAGATCTTCAAACTCAGTGACCATCTCTCAATCATCAGCAGCTTCTCCGATAGAATTATCTTCACAATCTTTGGAGAATAACCGACATCCTTTACATCTTCAATATTTGACTTTAACAAGATATGTGATGTTTGAAGAAAATAACATAGAAATAAAATCTTTTTGTATTTTCTTTATAAAGGAAAAGTAAATAACAAAGATTAAAATAAATTTGGGGATCGGATTGTTTTAAGTCTGCTTAGGGATCATATCAGGCCAACATGCAATTATTAGTAAATAGTAAGTGTTATCTCGATTATCAGTATATTTGTCCACTTTAAATTTACTTAGCACATTTAATACACCTAGTATAAAAATTATTTCAAGACGATTACTGGTATTGTTTTTCCACTTAAACATGTTACATCCGTGTCTGCGAGCTAACCTTTTATTGTTAGTATGAATATTTCACCGTGGTCCCTACCATAGACATACCCCTTTAGCCCAGACAAGAACATAGTTTCCAAATTTAGAAAGAATATAAGAGAATCAATTTTAAGAATCAAGCCAGCGGTGACAGGTCTGTACTTGTGTACAACAGAGCGACATACACTTGATTCAGGTATAACCAAAACCAAACGCAGTCAAACCAAATTTGTGGCGACCTTTTTTAGTACCTTAAATGTAAGACTTTGCAAGTGCATTGACTCACGTTTGCTTAGTTTTGAGCTTATACTAACTGAGACCAGTTCTGTAGTTACGTACAACAGAGGAAACAATCAGCATAAACCCCCAAATGATCTCAGATATCCGATCCAAAAATAGAAGTATGTCAAGCTACGCTAAGGAATTAAGACTTAGTGTCGTACATCACAAGGTGTTTACCACGAGATCATAGACACGTATTAGACTTACTTCTTAATAACCCAGAGACCGGTATGTATCATGCCTACCAATACATCATATGATGAAGATAATTTTCATAAAAACTGTATTAAGTATGCTAGATAAACCTACTGATACATCAAGGATAAACCTTAAAACTTCCATTTTGTGCATGTTCCCCGATGTACTATCATATCCCAAGTTGTTTTACAGACACACAATCCAACATCTTTTCAAGAATTAAGAATTTTGATGTTCACATTTCTGAATTAAATAATCAGAATTTTTAATATTCAGAATTACTCCCCCTGAACAGCAAATTCTTATATCCAATCCAAAAAATACTCCCCTTAAACATTAAACATATTTTTGTATTTTTTTAATTGAATAAATTTCGCAACATTGCATTTCTTTGATACTAAAAAGTATAAAGAATGGCTGTTGCATTTAACAAAATTTAAAGAAAAGTATCAAAATCACATATCAAGTCAAGTCAAATGCCTTTTAATCACTTTTACCAACTCGTTACTTCGATAATCTCATCCATCCAACCACCTTGAAAACAATCTTCCAGCAAATATCCACATCCTTGCAGTCACAAAAAATGTTAGCTTTCAATAACCTGACTGCACCACCACAAACAATTAAACGTTAGTACTTATGGGACACCCAAGCCTTGATAGACTTGGGTTGTCCATGATCATCCATAACCATCACATCAATGAGTTTATGATATTTTAAAAACTCAGAAGATTTCATTGATGCGTTGTTTGTGGATTTGGGTTTCCAAACCTGTTTAGGTTCAGATGATTTGTTTTCAACAATGTTGTGCTGTTGAACTTGAGGTCTACTAGGCACAACTTTGTTTACTCTTGCCATAGGTTTTGGAGAGTTTGATGCACAACTAGATACAGGCGAAAACGAAGCACGCATAGAAAACGATTTTGAATAAGAATTCCTAAAGGAGGAAGCTCTTGACATCCCTCTACCAAACCTATCTAGGGATAATAACCTACAATCCCTAATTATATGTCCTTGTTGTCCACAATGGAAACAAGAACGTCTCTCAACATAAAATTTATTCCAATGAGTTCCCTCAAATCGTTTCGATGGAGGACAATACACAGAAGGTCTATTAACAGGAACATTTGTTGAACATGCACTCTTAGGTGGACATGTTGAAGTAGATGTTCCTGAGGTTGAGTTAGTTGATTTTGAAGGTTTATTCTTTTCAGATTTATCAACTACAACTTTTGAGGATTCATTGTCAACCTTAGCTTTGCCTTTGCATTTAAAATAATCATCATTTTCAGTTGTAATGATGAAATTTTCAGGTTTGACATTTATTTTCTCAACCTTAATGGTAGACTCTTCAGGTATATCTTCTACCTCAACGACCTCCTCAACACGAACTGGAGGTGCACTATCAGACTTAACAAACTTAGGTAAAGGATACTCTGGCCTTATGGTTTTCTCCTTTGCCTGTTTGTTTTGCTTAGCTTCTTTAGCTTTAATACCATAAAGCTTCATATAATCAACTGGAATCTCTTCAAGACCTTCCTTAACAGGCGTAGGACAGTATTCGGCGTGGGAAGGTGGTGGAACTTGATTATAACCAAGTCCTGCCTTCTTTTTACCGCCTGTCCCTTGCTTATTAACGATTTCATTAAAGACAAAAGTTGCGGATGAAGAACCTAAAATTTTGCTTTTATGGTTATCGTACTCACTTTTTAAATCAAAAAGCTCTTTATTCAACAATTCAATTTCAGCAAGATAACTATTAATTGCATCTTGTTGACTAAAGACTTTTGCTTTATAAGTTTGTGTGTCTAACTTATATGCCTCAATTTTCTTATCATAAAGTTTCTCATTAGCTTTAAGAAAATTGTTTGATTCAGTAAGTTTGACAACCTTTTGTCGCAACTCTAAATTGTCATATTGATAATTCTCAAGAGATTCAGTCAATGTAAAACAGGAAACACAGTTTATGGGTACCTCAGGTTCATCATGTACCTCATGTATCTTTGCCAAGAACGCACTGTGTTGAACCTTTTCTTGAGTCGCACTTGAATCAAACATTCCCTGAGAATAGACTGTCATTGCCTGTGATGTTGTGTTATTCTCTGGAGTCTTGGGAGCTGAAGGTGTAGTGAATCCAGATGATGGATATTTATTCTCCACACATTCCTTAGCAAAGTGTCCATGAATCTGACAGATTTTGCATTTCACCTTGCTTTTATTAAAACCAAGACCTGTATCACCATCATCATCCAGGTCTTTTCTACCCGTTCTTTGAAGAAACTTCTTGGTTCTTTGGGTTATCATGGCCATACTCCATTTGATGTCCATCTGCTCGAGATCGTCAGAATCAATCTGTTCAAAGTCTTCTTCAGTAAGCTGTAGAGTACTAGCCTTCTTGGAAAGAAAATTCTCATAAGAATTGAGGAAAGCTGCAAAGATTGTAGCATGATCCTCAGTAGCCTTTGAAGGAGCTGTATGAGCTGTATGAGAAGTATAGGAAGCATATGAAGTGCTAGTAGAAGTAGATGCTGCTGAGTTGGAAGTAGATCTAGAAGTATCATTTAGACTAGGAATTTGAATATTAGCCTCTGACTTCGTTTCCTTTTGATCGTAAGCCGCTATAAGAGCATCCCATAAACCTATAGAAGTTGCTTGATCTTTAAATTCATTAATCACAACTTCTGGCAAGCACTTGGTAATCATCTCATACGCTCTATTGTCTTTATCAAACTCTGCTCGTTCCTTGACTGACATTTGTGCTCTTGACTTAAGCACCCCATCGAGTCTTGGTTGCTCATATCGATCAATGGTGTTAAACCAATTGAACAGATTTGGATCTTTGTATTCAATGAAATTGCATAACTTAATCTTCCAACTCGCAAAATCACTATAAAATAAAGATGTATAAGGAGGCACTTTGTTACCAAAAGCCATTTACAAATTTTCCCTCCAAAATTAAATTCGAAAATTTCAAAAACCGACAGAGTGTAGATAAACTTTTTCGACACTAAAATTAAGCTATTTTAAGCTTAAAAACAAAATTTGAAATTACAAAATTTTTCGCGTTTTTCCAGCCAAAATTTCGTCCGAAAACGTCAAAAACTGGCCGGGTAAAATGAAACTTTTTCTAGGCTAAAATTGAAGACTTTTAAGACTAGGAAAAAAATTTGAAAATGTAAAATTTTCTAGAGGTTTCCCGCCAAAAAACTTTTTTTTTTTTTTTTTTTTTGAATCTAGCAGGAGGTGATGTCGCACTCAACGTCGCAGAAGCTAGCGACGTCGCACGACGCACGCAATGTCGCAAGGACCACTTAAGGTCAAAATAACGACGTCGCTAACTACGTCGCAAGACCACTTAAGGTCAAAATCAATAACGTCGCAAGCGACGTCGCAGGTGATGTCGCAAAATCAAGCGACGTCGCACCTGACGTCGCGGCTAAGGTCGTAGTGACCACTTAAGGTCAAAAGTGAGACGTCGCACACAACGTCGCAATTAACGTCGCTAGTAACGTCGCAGAACTTAGCGACGTCGCAGCTAACGTCGCAAAAACGCGACTGCAGGAGCCAAAAACCGAAAATTTTCGAAACCCTAACGAATTTCGAACGAAAATCGATTAACAAACCCAGAAAACACCTTCAGAAATCGAAATCTTCAAGCAACCTAAACCAGAAACGAAGATTAATCAAGAAAACCTTCGCGAATCAAACCGAAAATGATCTAAAGCACGATCCGAAACCGACGAATCCTTGATTCTACGGCTTTGATACCAGTTGTTTGTCCCGTACTCGTGGGATCTGATCGGATCGTTTAACTAATTGTAAGCGCGGAAATCAAACAATCAATAACAAACTTTTTCTATAAGCTTTTGTATATATTCACAATTGAATCGTAAAGCTTTACAATCACCAAACACAGACTTTCGTTTCTCTCCTCTCTACTCTCTCAAATTCGGCTCTCTCTCTCTCTAATCACAAGTCCAACCCTCAAATGAAACCTAACACTCGTATTTATATCACACCTATCGGACCCTGCGACGTTAAGCCCAACGTCGCAGGCCCAGACCCTTGCGACGTCTGACCCAACGTCGCTAGCCCAATTCTATGTATATTCTTTATAATTACATTTCGTTTACATACTCAAATATACACACTAAACACATCATACGTAGACTAATTGACTTTGACAATTACAATTGTTTGACCAACTGACTGACACACAAAATGCACCAACAACAATTTCGCTAGAAACATTATTGCATTTGTGTAATAACTTGGGTATAATCTTTATTTAATTTAATTTCAAGTTCTTAATGATTTCTTTAAATGTTTGTGATTGTTGTTTGATTATGGTTGTTATGAGTGGCTAGTGATTTTGTGCTTGTTTGGATGATGTAGCTAGATGATTAGGGGTGTATATTTTGGATGTTAGTTTATGCTTGAGTTTGTGAATCATCGATAGATTAATATGCATTCAGTTGGTTGTTGTTACAAAACTTTCGGCATTTTAGCTAAACAATTATAGCGAATGTTCTTTGCTTAGTAAAAATACCTCAAAAAGTTGTTGTCATTTGTGGAACAAAGCATTTGATGATTGTAACAACACTAGTTAGATAAATACAAGTTAGCGATTATAGTGAATATTTGTCGTGTGGATGATTTGCAAACTCACAAAAATCTAAATTTATGTTTAATCGGAGAACCTTGTGTGATTGAGCTTAATCTCTAGAATTTGGCCATTTGGTAATTTACTAATTGATATAGCGAACGTTTTCAACCTAGTGAATTGCTATTGATTATTTGTCTATAAACAATTGAACAAAATTGCGAACGTAACTTTGGAATGTGTCAAATGATTTAGCTAAATGGTGCAAGTTTGTAACCATGGCGAACGTCCGTTACTTGATTAAATCATAGGTTTGTTAATTGAAGTTGAACGATAGGTCTTAGCGAACGTTGAGCTTATGTTTAATGAATGTTACCTTAGTATATGTCTTAACCGGTTATAATACTACACCCCGAAATCACTAGTGAAATAATCCAAGCAAGCATTGTTTTTAATATTTGAAAGTTCCAAACAACTAATTTGACTCTTCCTGAGTCCACCGTTCTCATTGAAAGATAAACTGTAGTTTTAAGCATCGTGACAATTCGGTCACACAAACCAACCACATTTTATTTTCTCTCTTTAAATTGCTCATACTTATCTTGATTGTATAAACCAAGTTCCCTGTGTTCGAGCTCGAACTTACCAAACTATACTACCACTCGACAGGGTCCACTGCCCGGTTGTGTTTTGGTCTAGCTCGGTACTTTTTGGTTTACTTATCAACGATTAATTTTATAACTGGATTTAACACGTCACATCTTGCGTTAGTAAACTAAATAGAGTACACATCACAATTTATGTATTTCTGTGAATTCAGTTGAAATACACACTGGTGATGTGTAAATCGATGAAATAAAATATATCTATGTAATCATTTTATGTTAGTGTGAATATAGATATTTATGCTCACATGTTGTGTGTGCATATATTGTTTATTATTTATATGATTCTGTTACACTAGAGTGACTAAGTGTGATTAGATTTCGAGGACGAAATCTCTCTAAGGGGGAGAGATTTGTAACACCCAGTAATCGGGTCTGGTAGTATTTTAATATTTTCTGACGGTGAAGTATTATTTAATGTGTCAGAAAATAGGTACGTTGTGTTATTTCAAAATAAATGGGGATAAGAGTCGAATAATTTATTGTGACTAATAAATTATTGATTGTTTTAATTTAATTTAGTTGAAGGTAAGATAAAATAATGTTTCCCCGTAAATGGTTTTTAAGTTCCAGGCAATGATAAGTACGGAGATCGAAATTTAACAAATTATGTAATAGACTCATACTTTGAGTCGGTTTCTTTTTCTTAACCATATCTACATACGTACGTACGATACATACATACTATACATGTGAAACCCTAAATTGATTCAAGAAATCATATGAAAACATCAAATTGAAGCCCTAGACCTTGAATTCAAGCTTCAAGAACATGGATTATCGTTCCTTGATCCTCCTAATCATGTTGTAAGTGTTCATTTCTTGAATTCTATAAACCTAGAAAATGGGTTTTTTTATCTAATTGATGAAATTAGTTTAATTAATATGAAATTGAGGCTTGTAATCATGTTAGAGTTGTTAGTTGATGTTTAATTCATGATTACAATTGAAACCCTAACTTAAAATTGAGGAAATGATGTATGATCATAGTTAAAGTTTATGGGTTTAGTTGATTTTGGTAGAATCAAAGCTTTTAAGCTTATGTTATTAGTGTATAATTGATAATTGTTGTTAATGATCACATTAGGGTTGATTCATGATGATGATCAATTGTGTTCAAGCTAAAATGTGTAAAGTTGATTAAGTGTTCATGGTGATTATGATGATTATGAGGTGTTTTGATGAATTATTGATGGTAAAGGTTAATAACCTTGGTTATGGTTAACCATGTTGATTAGTGATAACTAAAGTAGATTAAAATGAGGTTGTGATCTTAATGATCATAAATGTGATAAGTGATTGTAAATGTTGATGTTTAAGGTGGATATTTATAACTTTGGCATAAATTATGTTAAAGAATATAAATTAGTAATCACTTGTTTGATTGAGTTGAAAGAAAAGTGATCAATATGATAATTAATTATGATTTAGTGATATTCCAGGAATTAGATAATTGGTTTAAATATCATGTTGTAGCTATTAAATATGATTGTGATAAGAGACTAAAAAGCTTATAGCTACTAAATAAGTTGACATATTGATATTTGGAATTGTTGGTGTAAATTTATTAGAGTGCTGTTATATAGATTTGAGACAAGTGACTGACTTGTGTTGTTCTGTTGTATTCTCAGATGTGGAGAAGACTCAGTGACATTAGACTACTGAGTGGATGACTGAGGTATTCGGTGAGTGGATATTAATCCTCAGTGTGATTTAGTTATAACAGGTTTGGTTACAACGGGTAAACGTATTATTACTGCTTTGATTTGCCATGATGATTTTAGTTTAATAGTAATAATACTGTTGATAGACTGTTTAGTCTGATACGTTGACCTGATGGAGTATGTTGATATGTGACCACGTGATATATTTGGCCTTCGGGCATCAGTTGCAAATGAGGTCAACGAGTTGAATTGGTTGGTTGGGCTAGTTGGTTATTGTGTGAATTACACAGGGTTTTACTTCATTTGTTGTGTGTAGAACCTGTGTTTGAGTATAGTAACCATTAGCTATTGGTCTCGTCCGTTATGGCCATACGGATATAGTTGGGTAAGTGTTCTTGAGAGCCACCGCGGTAGTAGGGTTTCTCAAGAGCCACCGATCCTCATTATTGAATTGTGAGATTGTTGAATAGTTGAATAGTTGACCAGTTGAATTGTTGTATTGTGTAACATATGTTTACGGTTATTTGGTGTAAACAAAAGTTGTTGTTGCTAAGTTAGACTGTTGATTAATTATTCATTCCCTTAGCGTTATGCTAATCCCCCACATTAACACTTCTTGCAGGTTTTGAATTTTATCGGGTGGGCAAGAAGTTGGACTGGAAGGAATGTTTGACAATTTAGCGTTACTCTGATATTAGATTTACATAAATCAATGTTATATTCCGGTTTTAAAATAACACCCATGTTGATGAACTATGATTTAAATTAGTTGGATTTTATAAGTATTATAAATGATGTAACTTATAAAAGTTGAAATTGAACTAACGCTTCCGGATTTATTGTATTTAAATAGTTGTAAATGAGGGGTGTTATAAGTAAGAAGAAGGTAGGAGGGGGAAGAAAATAAAGTAGAAGAGTTAAAATGTAAAAGTCTAAATAGTGGAAGGGGTGTGGAGTTAAAATTAATGTTATGTTTTTTTGTTAACTAATACCCTTATTTTTGAAAGTAATTACAAAATTGTCTCCCTTTTTAACCATTGATCCAACCCAAAAGATCATCCAATAGCCACAAATAAAACTTCAAATCCTTCTCCTCATATGATCCCTTCCCCTATGATCCCTAATCATAACAAAAATTATATAATAACAAAAATAATACGTAGTATTTTTTTAAGTGATATTGCAGTTAAGCACCAGAACTTTTTACCTTTAGCACTACAGCCCTTCGACTTTGTAGTACTTACCATTTTACACCCTAAACTCTGCCTGCAGCAATCAAACAATTCTAAAAATACAAATATAGACTAAGCAAGTCTAAACATATATCTTTCATGCTTATATTTATACTCTTTAACATTAATTATAATCGTTTTAACGATCAAATAAGTAAAAACATGACACTGTGACTTCGAGTGAAGAATGAGTAAAAAAGGAAAAGTAAATGAGATAAATAAGGAAGAATGATAATATATGAAAGTTGCGTTTTCAAGTGTAAGGAAATTTGAAATAAGTAAACTAGTTATCTCAAAGTCATCTCATCTTTGTAATACGTTCGACGTTTATTTTCATTTAACAACATGAACATTCATATTAATGTTATTGACAATAACTAATAACATTCTTAACAAGTTTTGCTATCATCTTTAGAAAATTTCAAACATCTTGACCATTGATAGGAGAAGGGGAGGGGGAATCAAAGGTAGAACTTGAGTGAGAGACTTCATCAACTTCATGATTCTTCTCTTTTCGACATTGAAAATGACAACGACATCGAATTGGATTTTTGCATTCTCCATGGGTAAAGTGTCCATGGGCTCTAAGGCATAAACCCAAACAATCGTCATTGGTACAAGGGAATAGAAAATGAGTATCCGTACATTCAGCTTGGTCAGCCATGATCAACTCTGTGCCTACAAAAGCATACAAGTCTCATCAACCTATTTATCTTATAGTACTTTACATTTTAATTAAGAAAACCGTAAAAAGCAATGTTTTAAAATCCGGTTTTTGAGTAGACCCGGTCTAAGTGTTGGGTCCGGTTCAACTGGTAGAACCGCCGGGTTAATCGGTTTAAACTTTTTGTTATTTATAATAGTTTATATTTGATTTATGTTACACATCAACAGTTGATGAGCCTATATGTAAGTTTAGTAGTCTAATATTTTCAAATAAAAAATATGTATATCAATAATTTTGACATTTACAAGAATATTAGCGTAACATTAAGACTTTACAAGGATATGAGCAAAAGTATCCCCTATTTCTTAGTTAATTGGACAACAAAAAAAGTTTTTAAAAAATATATATATCAACCCACCGGGTTCCGGATCACCGGTTCGAACAAAAAACCCGCCGGGCCAACCCGAGTTGATAACAATGAAAATCCGCTCCTAGTTGACATAGTTAGATGCCCAGGTCCCGGTTCAACCTTCCGGGTCAAACCGATTTTAAAACATTGGTAAAAGGTATCTAATTACTAATTATTTTAACGTGATTTCATTGTTGGATTCTATAATTACCTAGACTTGGTACCCGTTAAAAATACGGGGGACATAAAGATAAAGATTATTATATACTGTAACAAATAACAAATAACAAATTATTATAAGTCACGAGAATAAGGGAATGAAAAAATTACCTGATATCAAGAAAGACAAAAGGAATATGGAGAAAATCAAGCTTCTTGTCATCTTGATATTTTCTTTGCATTCAACTGAGAAACTATTATGTATTTTATAATTTTATTTATATGAGGAACGCTTTCTTTTTTATACCGGAGAGTACATTAAAGTTTACAAGTAAGTCATATTTATTGCCAAGAGCTTCCAGCTCAAGTGGCACAAGGTGTTTCACCATGATCTCAAGGTCATGGGTTCGAATCCGGATGTGAGCAAAATGCTTTCCGGGATGGAGACAGGGGTTTTCTCTCGAAATATTCGGGTTTCCCCTGGAATTGGTGATGGGTATATGAAGAGGCAATGCCACTGAGCCCAATACTGCCTTTCAAAAAAAAAAAGTCATATTTATTTCATTTACATTCATTCATTGCTGCAAAAGGGGACGTATTATATTAAATGTTATGTAATATTAATTGCTTTCACTAAATTAATTACCGTCTTAATTCAAATAGACATTTAAATTTAAACATGAAATATTATTCATATATTGAATTTATTATGCATATTAAATTCAGTCTGATAAAAATGTAATTTTATATAAGTAAAACTTTGCAAAACATTTAATAATGAAGGGGCGCTCTCTCAACTCTGGGGAATGGCAAACGGTACATCGCCGGAAAAACATCAAGAACAACAGTAGCGATCGGCAAAATGTGGTATCCTTCTTCGTAGGTAACATTCCGGAGGGATATGGTGTTCATGATCTCAAGGCGACTTTTAAGGAACATGGGAACATGGTTGATGCTTATATGGCTAAAAAGAAAGATAAAGCGGGCCATAACTTTGGGTTCGTTCGTTATGCCGGAGTGTTGGATATTATGAAGATGGAACGATCACTTGATAAGGTACGGATGGGTAATTGCATTCTTACGGTGAACATATCCAGATATCAAAGGAAATCAAATCTCAATGACTTTGGTGTAAAAAAACCCTTTATCTCCATGCAATCTTCTCGTTCTAAAGTCGCACCTGCTTCTGCATGGGAGATAAGGGGAAGGAAAAGTTATGCTAGTGCAGTATTGAATGACAATAATATGTCTTCCGGTGAAAATCCTTATGTTATAAAGCTTAGTCCATCGCAAGAATTAGACGACTTATTATCTGAAACCTTTCTAATTGGTGAAGCCCATGATTCGGAAATATTAAAAGCGATTCCTGCTTTGCTTCAAGATGGGGGCATACACTTTGGTAGGGTCTTTTTTTATGGTGGATTAAATGTTCTAATAGGATTTGATGGTAAAGATGAAGCGGTGGGTTTATATGAAAATAAAGATTGCTGGGGTAAATGGTTCAAATGGTTAAAAATGGGCAACGAAGGTATAAACTTGAAATATCATAGAGCTGCGGATGTTGAGATCATTGGGTTGCCTATCCAGTTTCGTACATCTGATAATCTATCCAAGATTCTCAATGTCTTAGGCAAGGTTTTGATGGTTGAGTCTGACATTTGGAAAAATGACATGTCGTCATGTCTTGGGTGCATTCTCACAAACTCCTTAACCAGAATAAATGTTGAGATGTTGATTGAAGTTGATGTTGGAAAAAGGTTCCCGATTGGGATTATTGAGAAAGACTACTGTCTCAAGCCTTTCAATGATGAGGAAAACTGGGGCGAAGGGCGTATCCATGTATCAGATGACATGGATTGTAAGAATAGCCTGGACGAAAACTCTGATGAGAGTGATGGTATATCGGATACATTTGATGATGAATGGGAGGAAGGCGAGGTGAGATTGAATGAGGCGGAGAAAAGTTATGAAGTCATTCCTCCGATGGTTGATTCCCAGTTTCCGGTTGATGAATCCTCCGTGACTGCTGGAGAAGCATTGAATGCTCCGGTGGAAGAGGATGTGGTAATCGAAGAGTCCATTGGCATTGCCAACACATCTGTGCTCTCGGAACCTCCGATTCAAATTCCATGGGGCCCAAAAAGCATTGATGGGTCGCTTTTTTCGTTTGGGCCTTTTGCTGCATCTGTCCCAATTGGGTCAAAAAATAATGGGATTCAATTGGGCTTGGGTTCGTCAGGTAAATCCAGAAAAAGGAGAAGGTTTTCTCCGTTGTGGAAGGTCCAGTCTGGCAATCGAATAAATGTGGAAAACTCTTCGTCTAAAAAACCTAATACCTCCATTGATTTAAACGTAAACCTAAACTCAGCAGTGGAGACACCTTCTTCATGTGATGATTCATCAAAGTCATCATCGTCTGAGATTGATAAAACAGTGGAAGTGGGTGCAGACGTTGGCTTCTTGGTTTCAAATGAAGATCCTATTCTTCGAGAAATTGTGATGGGAGACGGTGTATCAAATGGTAATAAATGAATATATTATCACTAAATATCAGGGGCATTGGTGAAACACCCAAGGTTGAGTGGGTCAGGAGGCTAAAACTAAGCAATAAATTTGATTTCATTGGATTACAGGAAACCATGCACTCAGTTTCCAGTGATATTGATGTCGTGGGATGCTGGGGGAATAATAACTTTGAATGTGTTTCAGTGGATTCCCATGGAAGATCAGGTGGAATGATAAACATTTGGAACCCGTCGATGTTTTCAATTAAGTTATGCCAGAAATCGCGTTACTTTTTACTTGTAGGAGGTGAATGGAAAGGTATAGATGGATATACGTTCTTGGTTAATGTATATGCTCCTCAATCGATCTCGGATAAGAAACAACTGTGGTCTGATCTAAGTAATTTAAAAAACTCACATCAAGGTACCTGGCTATTCTTTGGAGACTTCAATGTGGTCAGGAATTCTGATGAACGCATTAATTCACACTTGTGTGCTGCTTCATCGAAAGACTTTAATGAGTTCATTAATTCATTAGGTCTTCTGGAATATAGAATGGGTGGGAGAAGGTTTACGTATCTAAGCCCTGATTGTTCTAAGTTAAGCAAACTTGATCGCTTCTTAGTCTGTCCTAATTTCATGGCCTCTTATCCCAATGCGTCGGTTACTGTATTACCAAGGGAGCACTCGGATCACTCTCCTATTGCTCTTCATATCTCGGATAGGGACTTTGGTCCGATTCCATTCAAATTTTATAACTCTTGGCTACTTCGGGTGGGTTTTAAGGATATGATTATCTCGGCATGTGCCTCGTTTCATGGTTATGGTCCTTCTGACTTATTTCTTGCGGCAAAGTTAAAGCATATTAAAGAAGAGATAAAAAAATGGAGATCAGGATTGGTTGAAAAGGAGAGCAATGACATTAAAAGTATTAAGTCTCGTTTGATAGTGCTTGATGGTATAGTTGATTCTAGACCATTATCAGATGTAGAGATCATGGAATTAAAGGAAGGAAAGGTGAACTTAGCAAAGATGGAGCATTTTCAGAAACTTGATTTGAAACAAAGATCCCGCATCAAATGGTTGGTTGATGGTGATGAAAATACGTCGTTTTTTCATGGATCAATTCGTATTAATAATGGTTTAAATCGTATTCATGGTTTAACCATTCATGGCGATTGGAACACAAATCCGAGTTGCATAAAAGAAGAGGCATGGAGATACTTTTCATCCAAATTCCATGAAAAATGGCCGGTTCGTCCTCTTTTTATTAATCATCGTTTTTCTAAATTGTCACAGTCTGAAAGTGATTTAATTGAATCGGAATTTTCTGTTGGTGAGATAAAACAAGCTGTTTGGGCCTGTGGGGGGGAAAAGGCCCCTGGGCCTGATGGATTATCCTTTAAATTCATCAAAGCCCATTATGATTTGTTATCTGATGATATTATGCGATTTGTAAAGCATTTTGAAAATACTGGGACAATTTCCAAAGGTTGCAATTCCTCTTTTATTTCTCTCATTCCTAAGATAAAAGATCCTTTAAACCTTGCGGATTATCGTCCTATTTCTTTGATTGGGTGTATGTACAAGATTATATCAAAGGCACTCTCCTTGAGACTGAAAAGGGTGATTGATAAAGTGGTGGGTTATGAACAGTCGGCTTATATCCATGATCGTAACATTTTGGAAGGCCCTTTGGTGATTAATGAGGTATGTTCCTGGGCCAAAAAAGAAAAAGAAAAATTGTTCTTGTTCAAGGTGGACTTTGAAAAGGCATTTGATTCTATCAATTGGATTTATTTGGATTCAATTATGAGTCAAATGAACTTTGGTTTGAAATGGAGAAATTGGATTCTTGGTTGCCTATCTTCCTCTTATGCCTCGGTTTTAATAAATGGTTCTCCCACGCGTGAGTTTAAAATATCAAAAGGGGTGAGGCAGGGAGATCCACTCTCTCCCTTTTTATTTATTATTGCCATGGAGGGTTTGAATATTGCAATGAAAACGGCGTGTGAAAATGGTAGATTCATTGGGAAATCAATTGGAAGATCGGGTCCGTCTTTATCTCATCTTTTCTACGCCGATGATGTGATTTTTGTGGGTGAAGCCGAGAGTAACAACATGAAGAATCTGGCCAGATTGTTAAAGTGCTTCCATGCCTCTTCCGGGTTGCATGTTAACTTCCATAAATCACAACTTTTTGGTATTGGAGTTGATTCGTTTATTGTTGATAACTGGGCTACAGTGCTTGGTTGCGTAGCCGGTTCTTTGCCTTTCAAGTATCTTGGTGTGCCAGTTGGCGCAAATATGAATTTAAAGAAACATTGGTCACCCATCATTGATAGATTCTCGTCTAAACTATCTGCTTGGAAAGTGAATAATTTGTCATTTGGTGGAAGGGTTATTCTATCCAAATCTGTATTAGGAAGCCTTCCTCTCTATTATTTCTCTTTGTTTAAAGCACCGGAGTTTGTCATTAATAGGCTGGAACAAATTAGAAGAAGGTTTTTGTGGGGGGCAGTAGGTAATAATAAGAAGATTAGTTGGGTTGCTTGGTCAAAGGTGCTTGCTTCTAAAGAAAATGGTGGACTGAATGTTGGATCACTTAAAGCGCAGAATATTGCCTTACTGTTGAAATGGTGGTGGAAGTTAAAGGAAGATAAGCCTAGCATTTGGAAGAATATTATTTGTGCCATTCATAAGTTGAAACTCAAACCTTTTCATGTTATGAATGGATCTGGTGTACATGGGGTTTGGCGCAACATCTCCTGTGTAAGCAATGATTTGCACAAGATGGGTCTGAATGTTGATGACTTTTTCTCAATAGCATTGGGTGATGGAAAATTGGTTTCATTCTGGAAGGATAAGTGGTGTGGAGATATCATTTTTCAAAATCGATTTCCATTACTATATTCTATTGAATCTAAAAAAAATTGCAAGTTAAGTGAACGTATCCTTGGTGATGGCTTCTCTTGGAATTGGTCGCAAAACCCATGTAGTTCTGGTTTCATATCTGAGTTCTGTGATATGCTCCACTTAATTGCTTCGGTCAGATTAAACAATTGCCCGGATCGCTTGTCATGCAAGGTCACAACTGATGGCTCGTATAAGGTTTGCTCGTCAAGACTTATGATTGATACCAAGTTAACATCTATTGGTTTCATGGGAATGCAATGGATTAAAATGGTTCCTCGAAATGTGAATTGTTTCATTTGGAGGGTTGGTTTGGGTCGTATTCCGGTCAACAAAAATCTGTTCATTCGAGGTGTTGCTGTGGACGAGAGTGTTTGCAGCATATGTAACATTGATGAGGAAAATGTAGACCATGCTTTGATAAACTGTATGAGAGCCATTGAAATTAGGCAAGTGATCTTTGATTGGTGTGGTGTTTCGACGCCCCATCTCACATCAGTGAAGGATTTGATGGATTTTGGAAATACATGGAGTAATTGTAATAAGAAAAGGGAGATTCTCATGGTCATAATTTATGGTGTATTATGGTTCACATGGAAATCTAGGAATGATTGGATTTTCAACAAGGTGGTGAAATCGCATACATTGATAGCGGAAGAAGTAATAGCCAACACGTTTTTGTGGATCAATCATAGGAGCAAACTTTCGTGCTCGGTGGCGAATTGGAATATTTGTCCCTTTTCAATTTTAACTCGTGGTGATATGTAATATATATTGTGTACTACTGTGCTCCTTCCTTAGTCGCTTGCTAAGGTTGGAGTTTTTATTATTAATAAACTTATTTGCTGTTTCCAAAAAAAAAAATGTGAAGTAAGTATAACATTCAATTAGCTGAATTTGTAATAATGTGATAAATTCAGCGATAAAATATATAATTGCATTTATTTCGTTCTTGAAGTAAGTATAAATAAAAAAAGGTGTTTTAGTCGTTTCAAGTGGCGAGGGACCACTTACAAGGAAAACGTAAAGTTATTGAACTGAAAACCTGGGAAAAAAAAGTTTGGGGACGAGTTTCGTAAATAGGTGTAAACCACAGGGATCATCTATAGAATTTACTATATTGATATATACTAATACTATAATATATGTATGCATCAAAATAATATGAATAGTTTAGACTTCGTTTGATTGTGATAGGGGTGTTCAATACTTGGTTTGAAATCGTTTAATCCGAAAACCAAACCGAATTAAAACCGAAAAAAAACCAAACCGAATTCAAATTCGGTTTTCGGTTCGGTTTCGGTTCGGTTTTGGTTTATGAATTCGGTTTTCGGTTTTGAATTTTTGAATTCGGTTTAACCGAAAACCGAATTCAAAACCGAATTCAAATTAATAATATAGTAAATTATTAATATATGTAGCATATGTGTGATATTTAGAATTTATAAACAAATATACTTACATTTCAATCTTAAATTAACTTCACGTCTTTCATTTTCAATTCTAGTAAAACCCTAACACACGAAAAATTACGAGTCGAAACCGATTAACTTAAAAAAAATAAAAAATTTTGAAATTTTCGGTTTTTCGGTTTTAACCGAAACCGAACCGAATTCGAATTCGGTTTTCAGTTTCCACATGTGAATTCGGTTTTCGGTTCGATTTTCAGTTTTGCTCATAAAAATTTCAAAACCGAGGAACCCGAACCGAATAAACCGAGGAAACCAAAAACCGAACCGATGAACACCCCTAGATTGTGATAAACGTGTATGATAGACATGATAACTTTTGACAAATTTAAATAGTCAGACTTAGTTCTAGCATATTTAATCCATCAAACTTGTTCTTCCATGGTATTCTGAACAAAATTGTCACATACTACGACCACATGAACTTGGGAAGATCTTTATCCTCCGGGACGATTATGGGGCACGATGGCCAACATTATAATGATACATATACGAATGATCAACAGCCAACTCGATCGTTGACCCTCTATAGAATAGTGTCTTTTTCGTTATGCATTGACGTTGTATGTGTTATTGTTGTTTCTGTAGGAGTCCGTAGTGTAAAAACGAAACTGAAGGATAATAAAAACATAAACATATAATCGTAAAGAATATGAAAAACCGAGGCCCGTATTGAACACGGTTCCCTTAAAATATATTCGCGTATGTTTCCCATGGTACAACGGTTGAAACTGTTGCACAGCCAGAGTCGATCAACTTTCCTGAAACTTGACGAGAAAACGATCGTATATCAGTTTTTGTGTGTATGGACTTCAGAGAAGAGGTGAATATTAGACCGTTCCCAACCCAGCCCGTCGCTTGGCGTCGGATCCAAACCGACGAACCGACGGGGTTGGCACCGCCTCGTCGGCTTCGTCCGTCGCTTGGTGTCAGTCGGTTTACCGAAGAGGCTCGTCGCCTCATAGTGGGGCCCATTTGATTATTATTATTATTATTATTATTATTATTATTTTTGTTTTGTACCGTTTGAATAAAAAAAATTTTAAAATTTTTAAAAAGTGAACGTTGGGAGGAGCGGGGCAAGGAAAAAAACAAAAACAAAAAATTTTAAAATTTTCACTTTCTCCTATAAATACACCTATATTCTTCCAACTATTTCACACAATTCAAACTACACTTTCACACAAATCATACTACACTTTCATACTACACAATTTTATACACTTTCAAATGTTAAAAATGTCTTCGGATTCCGATCTTGAAGATTTGGAGGCGCTCAACAACATTTTCAATCCGGAATGGGCGATAAATGTTATCAACGCGATATCCTCCGAATCAGAAGACGAAGAAGTAATTCCCATCCCGCGAGCTCCCCGTCGATACTTTCCAAGAGATCGCGTAGTGACGAGCCAACGTTTGTTTCAAGATTACTTTACCGACAACCCAACATTTCCGGCGGATGTATTCCGGCGCCGTTTTCGAATGAGTAAGCCATTATTTATCCGTATATGCCAAAATATTATTAATTTTCCTCAAGATCCGTTACCGGATTACTTTGCATATTTTCAACAACGTATTGACGCACTCGGCAGACAAAGTTTTAATGTATTTCAAAAATGCACTTCCGCCGTACGCCAACTAGCGTATGGTTGTGCCGCAGATGCGCTTGACGAATACTTGCATATGGGTGAACAAACTTCGTACGACTGTTTGGATAATTTTTGCAAATGTGTATTTCATTTGTACTCTACGGTGTATTTAAGAAAACCAACTGTACAAGATGTGCAACGTTTACATCAACGTCATTCCGAGTTGCATGGTTTTCCGGGTATGCTCGGAAGCATCGATTGCATGCATTGGCCTTGGAGAAATTGTCCTGTAGCATGGCAAGGTCAGTACACTAGGGGTGATCAAGGTCATCCAACAATCATGCTCGAAGCAGTTGCGTCTTATGACTTGTGGATTTGGCACGCTTTCTTTGGTCCAGCGGGCTCGAGCAACGATATTAACGTTCTTAATCAATCGGATTTGTTCTCTGATTTGCTACAAGATAGAGCTCCCCAAGTTAACTTTACAATTGCTGGACAAACTTTCACAAAGGGATATTATCTAGGGGATGGAATTTATCCGGAATGTGCTACAATTGTTAAGTCGTTCAGGCATCCACTAACTGAAGCTGAGGCTCGATTCAAGAGATACCAAGAATCTGCAAGGAAAGATGTGGATCGAGCATTTGGTGTCCTTCAAGGCCGCTGGCAAATCATCAAGAACCCGGCTAGACCATACAGTACAAATAGAATAAAAAGAATCATGTATGCTTGTGTTATTCTACACAACATGATAACGGAGGATAACGGGCGAAATATGTGTGACCTTGAAGAAGATTATCCGGAGGAGCCATCGAATAGACCAAACCGCTCATGGGAAGAAAGAGTTGCAACTCAACTGCGGATGGACAAGGAATTACGGGATCGGGAAGTTCATCATCGACTTCGCAATGCTCTAATCCGACACATTGCGCAACTTCCACCAAATTACCGTGTTCGTTAAGACTTGTTGGATAATAACGTATTTGTTTCACTTTTTATTTGTAGGAATCGTTGTATTTTTTATTTTTAGGAATTGTGGTAATTTTTATTTCTCGGAATTGTTGTAATTTTTATTTTTTTAGGAATTGTTGTAATTTTTATTTTTTTAGGAATTGTTGTAATTTTTATTTTTAATGGAATGTGTGTTATTTAAATTATATTGTGTTTAATTTAAATAGTTTTGTATTTTTGTTGAATTAAAAATAAGTCGCGGGGCCCAGAAAATGGAAGTGACGGAGCAGGGATGAGAGTGGTCTGTCAGTTTCAGTCAGTTTCAGTCAGTTTTGTGAAAAAACTGACGTGACGCTGACGTGGCTCTGTCAGTTTCTGTCAGTTGGTTTTTGGGTTGGGAATGACCTTATTATATATCTTGTGTGTCTTCTGCATGGAGGTACGGGTTAGTATTTATAATGTAAATCCCACCAACCAAACTTGTTTTCCAAGACAAATCTTAAGTGAATGAAAAACGATTTTACTAAATCGTTTTAAAACTTGAGCAGTGAACGAAAATCGTTTTATTAAATGGAATCAATCTATTCCTAAAATAAATATCGTTTTATTAAATGGAATCAATCTATTCCTAAAATAAATATTCTGGAAGGTTTTGAAAATTTGCGAGCGGGTGCAAAAAACGACCTACGCTAGCTCAGTAATTTTTGAACTTCCCTACGAGTAGGGTTTGGAGTAAAACATACAACAAGAGATCACACCATAACCTTCACCAAAGAGCTTATATATTGCTCAAAATATGCTTGAATTTTCTATGTGGGACCAAGTCCCATGCCTTTCTTTAACTTCCAGTTTTTTCGTTTCAAGTAGCTCACTTCAATATTCAATATCTCATTCAACTTAACTCCGTTTTGGACATATCTTAACTCGGTGAGAAACAAACCCACAAAATATTAACTATATATATGAAATATACTTAAAGTTATTTATGTCCAAAGTTGATGAAAAATTGTACATTTTCATACAACATTTTCCAACAGTTTCTGCGTTACAGCTACGAGTCGACATGTCTTGTGTTGTAACTGCGAGTCGATAAACCATGCAAAAACTTGGTGTATCCAAGAAAATTGAGTTTTCCGTCGCTACTTCTTATCCAATCATTTAGTGTCGAGTAAGCCGATTCTCCCACGTTCATTTCCTGCATCAAACACAATACCATACTCAACAAACCAGAAAAAATAAGGGTGCGTTCAGGTGTTAAATAGGAAAAAAATAAGGTTTAAAAATTGACCTGAGCTAAAGCATCTACAGAAATGACACGATTTCCTTCAAGTTCGAAGTATTGAAAAGCTTTATTTGCAATAGTTTCCCATCGTTCAAGAGCCTCAAGTTGATGCGGACTAATTGCAGCCGCAGAAAACTCTTCAAAAGTCATTTGAGTGTAAGATAGTGGCTTCATCTGCAACCATAGAACCACAAATGTTGTTACTAGGAGGCAAAGGCAACATTAAGAAAAGGTCTAAAACTAAACGACGTCTAGATGATGCTTTACCTTTTCTAAAATATCGAAGACTCTTGATTCTTTCATGGCAATAGTCGAATGTTTCACAAGTGCCTGCACGTGTATTCTGTATAATTAAGACCCAAAACCATATACATTACTTCTGTTTGTAGTCGCTATTGAGTTGTTTTAAAGCTATGTGTTTAGTGAAATGTTGTGAATTCAAAATGCACGAAAATTATAATCTAGATTGAGTGAAGTAGCTGCGACAAACCATTTTAAAATTGTCGAGAGAAACACACCCATCTTTCGGTTCCAATAGATTAAACTGAGCACTTAAGTATATCAGTTCATCCTCAGTCAAAGCTTTTGACAGAGCCTGCAACATTCAAGATAATTTAACATTTTAAAAAGCTTAAGCCAAGCCAAACACCCCCTATATGACCGATATGCGATTTCAGGCTCATGTTGGCCTAAAGGGACCAGGCCCACATTGGTTGATTTGAACATAGATTGGTCATACTACTCATTGTTCAAATTTGAATTCTGTATATATACCATGAGTGCTGCACGCCTTAAAGGTGTGGCTCGAACGTATGACTTGACCAACTTGTAGATCAAAATGTCCAAAGGCACATCATGCTTTTCATCTCTTAACCATGGATGAGCTGCAAATGGATTTTAACTGTTAATAGTTGACATTTAATAAGGTAAAGGTATAATTTTTATAAAAATATATCTTACTTAAAGCTTGGGAAGCAGTCATTCGTTTTCTATGATCCTTATTAAGGAGTCTTTTGACAAAGTCTTTGGCTTCTGGTGATACAGAAGGCCAAGGTGACCCATTAAGATTAGGTTCTGCCTTTACCACTGTACGAAATATACCCGATTCAGTTCTAGCAAAGAAGGGTCGGCTCCCACATAATAATATGTACGTTATAACACCAATACTCCACATGTCGGCCTCCACATTGTATGACCGGTGTAGGACTTCAGGCGCGACATAGTAAGCACTGCCAACAATATCATTTAGGCGTTGATCTGCAGATTAACAAGGATATCAGGATTAAAGGCTTAGCCGCCTGACCACATATGAAACTGATAAACGGGCCGTTTAGCATATGGTTGTTTTTGTATAGAAGTAGATGTGGGTAAATGGGCTGTAGCATACTGAGCTAAAATGGGTTACTTTAGTACAGGTTGCGTTGACTGCAAACATGTAATTTCCCATTTGTTATAAAATTAATAGGTTAGATATAATCGCAAAATGCCAAAAATTATAGTATTTACAATAATAAGTCTAAAGATGTTGCGTAAAATACATTTTGGGATACTTATAACCCGTTTCATTCTTTTATGATTTTTTTTGTGTGTTTGTGTGTGTGTGTGTGTGCGAGTGTTCTGTTGCCTATTTTGCAAAAGGACATGTCAAAACAAATAATCATTGGTACGGGGTGAGTTGAGTAGATACATTGAATCGTTTGAATTAGGGATAAGTTTTCTGCCACGTCTAGGTAAAAAGGCAACTTACCTGGTCTAACAAAATCAGACAAACCGAAATCTATGACCTTCATTGGAGAATCTTCGTCTTTTGTACTAAAGAGAAAGTTCTGCCCAAGTAACATCATGTTAAAAAAAAAAGGTTAAAAAACATGATTTGATTCAGGGAAAGTGATATCTAACATTTCTATATGAAAGATCCTGTAAAGAACGAATACCTCTGGTTTTAAATCACGATGCACAACACCCTGAAGGTGAGTAAAGGCAGACACACTTAGTATTTGCTTAACAATGGATTTAGCATCTTTTTCGGTATATCTTCCACCCCTGCAATTAACTTGATATTAAAGAACATGCACACCTAGTAGCATGATATCAGAGGTTGCAGCTTCAACCCTTTTATTTATGATTGGGTCGCTTTGGGTTGTGTCTTAAACTGGTCAAATTTTTCTTAAAGAGACGGATCAAATGGGTTGCAAGTTTTCCAAAGGCTATTTTTTATGCATACAAGCATAACACCCTAAACAGTTTTATTCAGATACTTATTGTTTTTATCTTCTTTTATTTTTTTGTAATTATAAAAGTAGCACTAGTTAATGGACAATTGTGTTTGCCGGCCATCCACAACTGTTTTCACCCATACTAAAACTGATATGTTTTCACCCAGTACCCAACCTGACCCATGCCACCTATATGATATGGAACCCGATTGATTCATCGGTTCAAGTTAACCTGGATAATATTCTATCAAGAAGCTCTCCCCCTTCACATAGTCTGTCAAAGTGTCAAACAAAAGTGAAGTTACTAATCAGAAAACACGATGTAATAATGCAATTGCAAAATATGTTTCTATATAAGGCGGAAGTTAGAGAGGCATTTTGCGTACTCCATGACTATATACACATTCTGATCATCTTCAAATGCATCATAGAACTGGACCATGTGTTGATGCCCAGATAAGCTTTTCAATAACTTGACCTCCCTACGTACATCTTCAATCGATATAGCCGTTGTCATCTGCTCAAAAATAACCACACTTAGCAACTAACAGCGCTATAATCTATCTGTTTTTGTACTAAAAAGTTCAGTCAGATTGAAGTATCGATTGAATTCAAGAAGTTACAGAAAGCAACACAGTTCACTACTTCACTGAACTTAAGATAATAACAGTACTACTATTCACAACACAGTTCACAGTTCACTACTTCATTGAATTCAAGAAGTTACAGAAAGCAACACAGTTCACTACTTCACTGAACTTAAGATAATAACAGTACTACTATTCACTGAGGTAGTTGGCAAATTGAAGTGGGAAAATGCGAAAATTCATCAAGATTGAAGAACTTTTAGTAGTAAATAGCGGCAATTTGCTAAATTTATTCATGAACTTGAAGCGGAAAAGAGCAAAACTTTATCAAGATTTAAGACCTTACAGTAAACAAGAATAAAAAAATTGGATTATATGAAGAGTTGAAGTGGGTCAATGCAAGAAGTGGTCAAAATTCAGGAACTCGCACTAAAAAAACACACTAACTTGCTAAAATCATTCAAGAACCAAAGTTGGTATGTGCAAAAGTTCATCAAAATGGAATAACTTCTTGTAAAATATCAAACATTAACCAACTTTATTCAAAAATTTAAGTGGGTAAGTCCAAATATCAAAAACTTGCACAAAAAAACTCACCAAATCACTCAATTTATTCAAGAAACAAAGTTGGCTAGTGCAAGAATTTACCAAATCAAGAAAAATTTTGTAGTAAACTAACAGAAATTAACTAACTTTATTTAATGATCAAAGTAGGTAACTCAAAAAATTCATCAATGAGAATTTACATAAGAAACACCAATTCATTAAGTGCAAGAGTTCATCAAGATTCAAAAGCTTATATTTACTTCTGTGAAAAAACAGAAATTAACTAACTTTACTTATTCCAAACTCAAAGTGTGTACCTTAGCTTTTGAAATAATCTTAACTGCCACAGTTTGGTTTTTCATAGCTCCTTTTTTACACTTAGCTCTACAAGTATGACCAAAATGCCCTTTTCCCACTTCTTTTCCCAACTCATATTTTGCTTTTATATTCCTTTGAAACCCAAAACTTTTATCCAACACTATTTTCTCCTTTTCCTTCGCTTCATTTTCCGGCACCGTCCCCGTCGCCGGAGTTCCTTTCTTACTCTGTCTTCGTTTCCTTATCGCCGACATAATGGGTTTCGCCGGCGACGGCGGTGGGAACGGCCACTTAAACATTCTCCGGGGTGTCACCGCCGGTGACTGCGTTGACCCAATTCCCTCCGGGTACGGCATCTGCCATGGACTTCCGGTGAACGAGTATACCGGCGTGTCCCCCGGAGACGGTGGTTTCCGGTGGTCATGGTGGTTGTTGTTGGTTGGTTTCAGTTTAATGTCATCTTTCTTGTTGGCGCCTTTGCTACAACAATGACCCATCACCGGAGATACTTACTCCGGCCGGCAAACAATATGTATATGTATATAGATATAGTTCAAGATTATAAAGATATAATTTTTCTTTGTTACTATAACATTATTATTAACGTAAGAGTAGCATTTTGTGTAGATGATTTCAAGAACAGAAGTTTTTTTATTTGATTTTTTAAAAGAATTGTAACTTGTAACTATTTGAAAGTAGTGAGGAGTAAAAGACATTAAATTTTTAAACCTGTGAGCATTTAACGAGCATTAAACAACCCTTGGGTCTACCAACAGAGGATGAATTAAATTATGATCAAATAATTAATTATTAAATAAAATAATAGTTGTTGCATGATTCTTCGATTCTCATTGATAAATATATTGACTATACTTTAGTAGATTTTGTAATATATGGATCATCATGAAGTAACGTTTTATATTGATTTTTATTGAGTCAAAAAGCTGTAAATGTTAGTCTGTGATAACTTTCACATATTTATTGAAGGTGCCAGAATTTATATAAATATACATAATTAGGGTGGGGTTCAAATGAAAATTGGAATTTCTGTGAGAATAAGGGAACCAATGAGCAAGGCCGTCTTCGAGGGTGAGCGAGGTGGTCGACTGCCCAGGGCCTCCGAATTATAAGGGCCTCAAATTTGTATGTGTTTGTGTATATGTATGTGTGTATATACACGTATATATAATTTGATTGTTAATTGTAAGGAATAAACATGTTCTAGTTGTTTCAAAATTAATTGAAGCACGGCAAAAAAGTAAGAAAATTAATTTATAGCTCGATATAGGGCCTCATTTCGACGACCATTTATGTTTTTGCCCAGGGCCCCCGAAAACTCAGCGAAACTCAGCAACGGCCCTGCCAATGAGAGCATACGGTGCGCAGGGACGTGGCACCAGCGTTCAGGGGCGAGAACGCCGTGCACCGGCGTTCTACCATACCGGGCCGGCGTTCTCGCCGGCGTTCTCGACCAATTTTCTTGCCACCGTCCATATCAAGACGCAGAACCCACTCGACGTTCCCACGTTTTATTTGTTTTTTTAACAAGCGACGTTTTCCCATTTTCTTTTTACATTCTTTTTGTTTCAATAAAATAACAGGGTTTGTGTTTTCTTTTGTTGTCTGTGATTTGTATGTGTGTGTTCTCATTGTTCTGTGTCTCGTGCGTTTCTATCAAGCGGATGAAGAAGATGAACAGGAACCAACAGATAGGTTTAAGTTTAAAAATTAAAATTGGGCCAAGCCCATTAACAGTTATTGGTTGATAACTTGATATATACTCTGTAGTAATTATTAATATATGTTTTTGTTATATTATAAATTAAATATGTATTTAATTTATATTAGTTTATTGTTTTAGTAATTGAAATTAATGAAATAAATGTTGTTTAATTTATTTGTTTTTTATATATTTATTTGTTTTTATTTGTTTAATAAATGAAATAATTTAGAAAAATCCATTAATTTATACAATTATCTTTATTAAAAAAATCAAATAAAATAAATAATAAAAAAACTCCAGAACACTGTGATTTCACTTTTACCACACCACAGAATCCTCACTTTCAACATTCTCCAGAACATTGTCCAGAACATCGTTCCCCACACCCTATGCTCTGATATTGTGCCATGTGTACAAAGAGAATGTTCTACATGTACAAAACTCATTTATCCAACATCAATTATCTCACAAATGACAAATCGAAAAATTATGAAAATTGCACCATTAAATTCAGCGTTTTATCCTCTTCGATTTGCCGTCCATCAAGGCATACTTTTGACAACTTTTTTTTTCATATTTTGGTGGGTTTTACAAATTAGTAACACATGTGTTAGTGTTGCGTTTAGGGTTTAGGGTTTGAGGTTTGGGGTTTCTCTCCGAAACCCCAAACCTCAAACCCTAAACGCTTTACAAAACTATAAACCCTAAATCATACTAAACCCTAAACCCTACTAAACCCTAAACCCTAACCCTAAACCCTAACCTTAACCACAAATTAAATGTATAACCAATCACTAACACATGTGTTACTAATTTGTAAAACCCACCAAAAAATGGAAGAAAAAAATAGTTGTCGAAAGTATGCCTTGAGGGACGGCAAATCGAAGAGGAGAAAACGCTAAATTTTATTATAACACCCCTTATTCGAAGACAATTTTTTTTTTAATCGGAAGCGCAAATCCCTATATTATTAATTTACATGACATAACAAAACTTAAGTGTATTAAACATTATACAACAACCGGGTGTTATAGAAGCTTTCAAAACATAACACAACATAAGTTTAAAACATTATCAGAGTACATCGTCGTCAAACATTCTTTCCAAACACAACTTCTTGTCCAAAACATATCAAACATAACCTGCAAGAGTTTAGTGGTGGGATTAGCACGAAGCTAAGTGAATAGACAAGTAAATAACAATCTAACTCAGTTTAACAATCTGTCTACAATAATTAATTGTCAACACACAAACATCTTAGAGGATCGGTGGTCCTTGAGGAACCCTCATTGCCGCGGTGGTCCTCCAAGTAACACTTATAACCAACTACAGGCCACGCAGTGGTTTTACCGATAACTCATTGCTATCTTCAATCAACATAGGATACATTCACAACATATGTTTACAATTCCTATGTTGACTAACCTATAGCAATCAAGTTCAACCATAGTTGACCTCCCATCACATCATGCCTCAAAGGCCAAGTATCACATAGTCACACGTGTCAACTCAGACTAACAGTCTATAACCATCATAACCAGGTTTACTCGTAGTAACCAAATATGTTACACCAATTTACACTGAGAGTCACAAGTCCACTCACCTGAATATCACGGGCTTTAAACTCAGAGTTCTTATATTACTGAGTCTTTGGTTGATCTGAAACAAAACATAATATCAATTAGTAATCACATACTAAAATTGATATAACATAGCTAAAACACAAGTACTAAAATCAAACAAGAATCACATATAATGCAGGGTTACCCGCCGGGTACTTTCGTCGTACCCAGACCCACATTTGATCAGAACCAAAATTATTTTACCCGTTCATTTTACCCACCGTATAACCTTTATCCGGCCCGACCCAATTTGCATGTTTACCTGCCGGGTAACCCGTTACCAGCCGGGTACCCGAATTAGGGGATTTACCCGCCGGATATGAGTTTACCAGCCGAGTAACCCCATATCCAATGACCTGCACGAGCTGTTCAAATCCATAACACGATTTCATAACTCAAATTCACAAAACTCATTTCTGTAAGCATTTTAATGCATCAAACAATAACATCTAACATCATATATCATCAAATTTAACATTTCTAACATCAATTTCCTTAATAACTCAATAACCAAATCAATTTACAATATATCAAATTTCAAGAACAACTTACTAATTTAGGAAGAACAATGAAGATGATGATGAACTACTTCAAGAACAAAGCTCTCAAATCAGTTTTGATTTCAAGCTATTAGGTTTCTAAGTTCTTAGATTTCTAGGTTTTTAGTTTATAGTTTAAAGTTCATAAGAAGCTTTCCAAATAGGGAAAGTGGTAATAAATAGGTCGGCCCAAACTTTTTAACCGACTCCGTATCCCCTTAAAAACAATCCCTTCTAAATCTATTGTCTGGAACCCAAAAACCATTTACGATTCCAACACTTTTATTTTACCGTTAACTATAAAAAGTTAAAACGAATAATAATTTACTTATCACAATAACTCAAATTGAGCACAATTTTCCTAACATAATAAATAACAATTTAAAACTAAGAAAATTACCAGAATACCCTTAGATCTTTAAGACGGATGTTACATTTATGGTGCAATTTTCATGATTTTTCGACTTACCGTTTGTGAGATATTTAATTTTTAAAAATGTGGAGGAGAGAAACTAAAGTGACACATGGCAGAAATCTGTTGGTTCCCTCATTCTCACTCAAAGTTGGTGTACTCATTTGAACCTTACTCTACGTAATTAATTAACTTCATGTGGTCGACATAAATAAATGTATGAGTAGGGTTCAAATGAGTACAATAATTTTGAATTAGAATAGAGGAATCAATCTCAATCACTCATTTTTATCAAATATCAATTTCCCTCACATTTTTAAAAATTAAATATCTTACAAACGGCAAGTTGAAAAATGAGTACAATGTATGAGTAGGGTTCAAATGAGTACAATAATTTTGAATTAGAATAGAGGAATCAATCTCAACCACTCATTTTCATCAAATACTCATTTCCCCCACATTTTTAAAAATTAAATATCTCACAAACGGTAAGTTGAAAAATCATGAAAATTGCACCATAAAATTCAACGTTTTCTCCTATTCGATTTTCCATCCCTCAAAGCATACTTTTGTGTGACACCCCGCAATTTCGACACAATTATAAACATTATATGTACGCATTTTAGGCTAATTCCCTAACTTTGAGTGAATTCACAACGCATTTTAGAGATAAGTCTAGCAAAGCCCAACTAGTTAATACGCGTAGTATTACATTTTGTGATTAGTTGAAATTACACACAAAACAATTGGAACAAACACGACAAAAATATACGACTGTTGGTGAACAAAAATTATTTAATAAAACGAAATTATTAAATAACATTAACGATTATTAAATATTATGCCGATAATATTACAGAGTATTTTATAATGTATAAACGTTTAGTTCGTAAACTGAAATGAAACAAAGTTAAAATTTTATAAACTAAACTAAATTATTTCCATAAAATATTTCAACCAAAAATATAATCGAATGCGTATTTAAATATATATATCAATTAAAACAATTTAACATTTAACGATCGGGTAAACGAACACGGGTTAAATACCACAAAGTTGGGACAAATCACCTCCTTTTGGCACCAAAAGTCAGCCAACCCACCAACCAACCCCCCACTTCCCTTTTCATTTTCACTTTCACTCTCTCTATCTACCTCCAAACTCTCTCTTTTCCCTCTCTAAAAACTTAACAAAAACTACATCAAAAACGCAATAAATCATCAAGCTCGTTTAGAGAAAAACATTCACGGGATCACGATCTACACTTCTACCTTTTCGGATTTCAAAACGGACACGCGTAAGTTTCCGACATTTTCCGAAAACTCTTAGATTTCGTGATTTTCCTTGTTATTTCGTGTTTGATATACTTAATATAACATGTTTTAGTGTTCTTAACAACCGAAAATGTCCAAAATCGAACCTAAAACTCGTTTTTGCAATCTGATCGTCGAACAGTTGTAAGTGTCGCATAAGGGCCAAAAACAGTGTAGCGACACTTCCTAAGTGTCACACTAAGTGCCGCATAAAACCCTAATTTCCCGTCACTTACTTAAGTGACGCTACAAACCCTAATTCCGCGACAGTTCGCTAAGTGTCGGTAACCTTAACCCGACACTCCCATGTATCACTAACCTAAGTGACGCCTAACCCGATTTTGATTTCGTCCGTCACTACCATCAAGTGACGCATGAATTATCAAACAGTAATAGCGGCACTCACCCGAGTGTCGCCTACTAGCCTGAACGTCACTTAACCCGACACTAGCTTAGTGTTGCTACCCTAAGGCAAGTGACGCCTCAAGTGACGCTAAAAACAGAAAGTTTACAACTTTTTCACTAAGTGTCGAGACTGATATTTTACCACCTGATTTTTACTCCAAAATGAAGTTTCGAATGCGTTTTTACTACAGTAACATAGCAGAAATAAAAATTTTCCAAGCTGACTTGGCAGCTCGACCCCAACCAGGGGCTCTGCCCCTTGGATCCCGCTACCAGGGGCGCTGCCTCCGGACCCCCGTACACAATTTCATACTTTATAAAATACAACGAAACAAACAGAATTATACTTCTGAAGTTATGATTTCAAACTATCACCAACGAGTCGTATACATTTTCACAACAACGAAATACAAACTTAAACGTTTAACAAACACTTGGGACATAACTTGTTTGTACGAACACTAGCATGGATGGTCGACTTAAACATCCACATACTTATTAAATCTCATACGTTTAGGTCGTTAGAAGATTTCCAGACTATACTCGGGCTTTAGGCTTTGCTCCCACTCAAACATATACAACTCAACAAGTGAGTTCACAGCCCCACTTTTAACTGTTTTACCGCTTACAACTTGGGGCGAGAAACATAGTCAACTGCTTTATTGATTGCCATAACTGCTTTTACATATACGATTGTATACTTGTTTGCTCGAATAATTAGAGCACTTTAAACTGTTGAACTCTTACATGAAACTGGTATTTATGAAACAACATTTTCATAAACTTGTTAAAATTTGTTTGAAAAACTGGAGAACGACCGGTACTTTTTATGGAAACGCTGGAGAACGACCAGCCACGTATTTTAGTGTCAGAGAACGACTGGCCAAGTGAACGAGAGAACGACCCGTGCGTCTTTAGACCGGAGAACGACCGGTACTATGTTTCGCTGGAGAACGACCAGCAGTGTTTATTGCCAGAGAACGACTGGCCGAATTGGACGGGAGAACGACCCATGCGTCTTTAGACCGGAGAACGAGCGGTACTGTTTTGGAAACGCTGGAGAACGACCAGCAACATATTTTAAACTGTACTTTGGGTAACATCCCACGTAAACTGTATTTGGGCAACATCCCAACCTGTAACACCCCCAAATTTACTGTTGGCGGAAGCATACTTTGGGGTGCTACTAATCAATACACAAAGCACATAAGATACATAATGAACGACCACTACATGCGTCGTTTTACAAATACATTGATTAACGTAAAAGTCTACATATGTTTTACAAAAGACGAGTTCGCATAGATATTTGAGAGATTCTAATACATATCTAATTTTAGCAAAATATAGAAATGCAGGGAAATCTCTTGATGTTTATATGATTGCATGCGACTCGAGCTACAGTATCCTGATGGGCAGTCCAACCTACTGCTGAGTACCTGAGATAACATGCTAAAAGGTCAGCTATAAAGCTGGTGAGCTCACAGGTTTGATATAACAATATATGATTTGTGAACCGCAAGATTTAATGATTTGATTTACAAAGCATGTAAATAATTGATTGATGAGTATCACATGAATATTTGTAATTAAACAAATAAGTATAGATTGATACAACTAACATGAGCACATAGTCTGAGCTTAACTGAGGGGTCAGGATCACAATCAAGTGCCTGATCGAGGGTGCCTCTATGCGTATGCCTAATCAACATACGTTTGAACAAATGATAATGCGTCCGTTTGACAGGTTAGTGCTTGCTAACTCGGACGGGGATTGTCAATCCCATATGGTACCATACACTAACATTCACACTAAATCATATTAACAGGACTATGCTTCAGAGGACTTTGATTGATTAGATGAAAACAACTCATGCAGCATACGTGATAAATTGATACTTGCGTTCACATGTAAAACAAAACGAGCATGTATCTCACCCCTAGGTAAAAGCATTTAAAATAGGGGCTATGAGACTCACCTGAGTCTGATGAATTGTTAGCCAACAATTATAATGATTCACAATGATTTGATGTCGTTACAACGACTGAACCTGCAGGGCGTCTTAGACGCTCAAGGTTTTGATAATGATTAGATATTGAACCTGCCGGGCGTATCAAACGCGCAAGGTTTTGATTGATTAGATGACTCTACGGACCATCTATGCTAGTTGTTCCCTCAACTAGTTATGCCCAAATACTTTGGTTGTCGATTATGTTTGAGTTTTAAAAATGTATACGGGTCGTTGGTGACGGTTTGTAATAATAATTTCAAGCTATTATTATTATACATGATTTGTTGTGCTTATAAAAGTGTATGTGTTTCATATATAAGTCGTATCGTATAAGTTTAGTTGTTAATCAAGTTCATTATATCCGTTACACTTTATTTCATAATTTACAAAATTTGATACGAGTCTGAAAACAGTAATCTGCCATTTTCGGCCCCTAAACGACCCCGGATGGCCTAAAACTGACAAGGCTAAGGTACTTAGCATTGATTATTGGGTCGTTTCCGAGTGACCTTGCGAATTTGAGCTCAATCTGTTATAATAAAATTTTCATCGAGAAGCTACCCTGTTTTAGGTTGTTAAATCGTCGACGTTTTCGAAAATTTACATGTTCTGTTTTAGCTAGAATTCGCAGGGCTAGTTTATTGATCCGTTGGATCATGAAATATATAGGGGGAATCCGTCGGATTCCCTTGAATCCGCCGGATTGGTGACATTTGGTGGGAATACGCCGTATTCGTCTGAATACGCCGTATTCATGAAAAATAGAGGGAATACGCCGGATTCCCATGAATCCGACCGTATTCATGGCAAACAACGGGAATACGCCGGATTCCCATGAATCCGCCGTATTCATGACAATTTATCGTGGATCATATTTTCTGGGTGGGAATACGCCGTATTCCCTTGAATACGCCGTATTCCGAGGTCTGGTCATGGTCTGTTCGTTCCAAAAATCACCCAAACCCATTTTAATCCGCAATCTAACCAACAATCATCTATCCTATCATCAATACGTGGTAGTATATGCTATTTAAATACGAAATTACAAAGTTTAAGTTAACGATTTTGCTTACAATTTAAAAATGGAGATGGGATGGCGATGATGATGAAAACGAAGGAGATGATGAAGATGATGATGATAATCCACGAAATGATGATGATAATCTGTTGTTGTTAGTTGTTATTGTTGTTGTTGTTTGTGAAATCGAAGAGAGAGCCGAGAGAGAATTGAGATAGAGAAAGATTGAGAATGAAAATGAAGTGAAAGAAGGGTGTGTTTGGTCTGCTTGAAGTCCACGGGCAAGATCCACATTTTGTGGATCTTGTCCAGCCCAATAATGCACTCGAGTGGTATTTTACCCGTGTTTGTTTACCCGATCGTAAAAGTAGTAAAATGTTTTAAATTGATAAATTTCTAAAAATAAAATCGTACTTACTTTTATTCAAAGTATTTCATAAAAATACATTAATGAGATATAAAAATATATCTTTGTTTTATGTTTGAGAGACGGATATAATTTAATTGGTTTCGTCGCGTTTGAGTAAAATGATATAAAACGAAATATGTTTTATTTTATCTAATGTAAATAATAATTATTAATTTCAATAATAATTCATTATTTATATATAGTTTTGTCGTGGACGTTTGATTTGTACGATACGAGATACTTGATATATTATCAAAATAATATATAATAATTATGAGGGTATTAAATAACAATTCCATATTACTTAATCACTTGATTTTTACCAACGCCGTATAATTGAATCGGAATTCGACCGATTTGAAAATGAACGATTAAATCTAATCGAGTACTGATATATATATTCATCAATATATATTTTGATACATACAATTAGTCTAATACATAGCACTAATTACACGTATTTCTAAATGATTAGGAACTAAAAACTAGTCCTAATTTGACGGGTGTCACACAACCGAACTATGTTTGGATAATATTCCACAAAACGTTTACTTGACTATTATGGCAACAACTGTTTACAAACGTATTTGGTTTAATGAACTGTACTTGCAAACTTAAAACCTGTGAATTCACTCAACCTCGTTGTTGACTTTTACTATGTTTTTCAGGGAATTAGCTGCACAAGTAAGGACCGCCTGCACAAATGAACCTAGGCGACCCTTGAAGATTTAGGATGCCAACTTTTTGAAACATATGGATTTCTTTTGTATAACTAATCTGTTTTTAGTCATATTTACGAAATCCACTTTTATACAACTTAACTACTTATGCGACTCAATGAATCGTAAACTTTGTAACTTCTACTTTTGGCATCTTAATATACATGTTCTGTTGCAATCATATGCTCTGATACGTATGCATGTGCAATGTAAATGTTGCATCCCCAACTTATTAATGCTTCCGCTAAACGAATTTGGGGGTGTTACATTTTGACAAGTTTTTTTTTTCGTTTTTTGGTGGGTTTTACAAATTAGTAACACATTTGTTAGTGATTTGTTGTACATTTGATTTGTAGTTAGGGTTTAGCTAGGCTTAGGGTTTTACAGGGTTTAGGGTTAGGGTTTAGTGTTTAGGGTTTAGCTATGCTTAGGGTTTAGAAGTGTTTAGGGTTTAGGGTTTAGTAAGATTTAGGGTTTAGAGTTTCCGAAACCCTAAACCTCAAACTCTAAACCCTAACCCCTAAACCATAGACCTTAACCCCTAAACGCAACACTAACACATGTGGTAGTAATTTGTAAACCCAACAAAAGATGAAAAAAAAAAGTTGTCGAAAATATAGCTTGTGGGATCTTAAATCGAATAGGAGAAAACGCTTAATGTTATGGTGCAATTTTTAAAAAATTTCGACTTACCGTTTGTGAGATATTTAAGTTTCAAAAATGTGAAGGAAATGGGTATTTGATGAAAATGAGTGGTTGAGATTGATTCCCATATTCTAACACATATTTTCATTCTCATTTGAACCTCACTCTATTCAAATTATATTATGTATTACAGAAAAAGGCAAATATCCTTGAACATAAATTCTCATTCTCATTTGAACCTCACTCTATTACAAATATATACATTTATATATTAATAATAGAGTGTGTACTTTATATATATATATATATATATATATATATATATATATATATATATATATATATATATATATATATGTATGTAGATATATATACATGTATGTAGATATATATGTATATATATCTACATATATATATATACATATATATATGTTTATATATATATATATGTATACATATATATATACATATATATATATATATATATATATATATATATATATATATATATATATATATATATATATATATATGTATGTAGATGTATATATATATATATATGTATGTATGTAGATGTATATATATATATATATATATATATATATATATATATATATATATATATATGAAAAGGTCTGCGATAAGACTAGTTAAAAGTGCATGTCAAGAAAATATACATATATATATACATATACATATATGTATGTATGTAGATATATACATATATATATATACCTATATGTATGTATGTAGATATATATACATATATGTATGTATGTAGATATATATACATATATATATATATATATATATATATATATATATATATATATATATATATGTGAAAAGGTCTGCGATAAGACTAGTTAAAAGTGCATGTCAAGAAAATGAGTTAAACGAATGTAACTTTTCGTATTTTTTCTCAAAATATTTTGGACGTATTTCAAATTTGTATACTTCGTATTACGTATTCGTACTATTTTGAACTGATTATCCAAGAAATTTGAAATCTCATACTTTGAATATCGTGTGGTTTGACAACTTAGAAGATTATGTATGACGGAGTACTACTACATGATTTGGTGTTGGGTGATGAACGAGTAACATGTTTCAAGCAAATTTCATGAAATTAGTTTTCTAAGATTGTCGTACGTTGTTTTTTCAACCTAGAGAAAGTCAGACGATCATGGAATTTGGAATTCTAGTAGTAATACTAACACAGGAAAATAGTATTTAATTTTCTTCGAGTTTATGGACCAGATCGTTAACGTACTTTACTTTTTGTCCCAATGTTACCAATGAACCGGTTTTATTACCAATGTCGACACCAAACTTTTTACTTTTGTCTCAATGTCACCAACGAACTAATTTTATTACCAATGTCGACAATGCACTTGTTAAATATGTTTTGAGATCACCAAAATACTTTTTTTAATAAGCTACGTTTTGAATTTGTTGATGTGGTGTTGCCATGCATTTTATTTATGTGACCAGGCTTCCATGTAAGCTAAACATGTACACGTATGGTTAACTTCATCTTCTCCGACCGACTAACATGTAATTTTGAGTTACGTTTTTGATTAAAAAAAGTAGTAATTGCTTTTAGATTCACTGAAAAAGTTGTGATTATCGTAAAGCAATCAAAAATTACATGTTATTCGATAGAAGAAGAAGAATTAACCATACATGTACAAGTTTAGCTTACGTGGAAGCCTGATCACATAAATGAAATGCATGGCAACACCACATCAACAAATTCAAAACGTAGCTCGTTAAAAAAAAGGTATTTTGGTGACTTCAAAACATATTTAACAAGTTCGTTGTCGACATTGGTAATAAAATTAGTTCGTTGGTGACATTGAGACAAAAGTAAAAAGTTTGGTGTCTGCCTTGGTAATAAAACCGATTCATTGGTGACATTGGGACAAAAAGTAAAGTACGTTGACGATCCGGTCCATAAACCCATTTTCTTATGAATATGTCAAAGCTAGTCTCATGATTTATTCTCTTTGTCATTGCAACAAGCCAACAAGTAGTATAAATTAATAGCAATACTATGGAAAGTTATTGAAATTATCATTTTCTCACATCTAAAAGAAAATTACGTAGTATTTATGAGCTGTTATGTCTTAAAGGTGAAAATTTGACTTAGGAAGATTAGCATTGTTAAAATTATTATTATTATTATTATTAATTATTATTTTAAGAATATTCTATGGAACCTTCTATAGTTTTATGTGTTGGGAAGTGAGAAAAAAGTTATATTGGTTTACATTAGAGGTGGCAATTTAAGACCCATGGATCTAGTTGGGTTTTTCTAATCTTTATAGATGAGTCTATTTGGGTAATTAAAAAAAAGCTTAAGTATATCATTATTACTCATTATGACCCAATAGGTAATAATGATATACTTAAGCCTTATTTTAATTACCCAATTAGACCCATCTATAAAAATTAGAAAAACTCAACTAGACCCATGGGTCTCAAATTGTCACCTCTAGTTTACATCGTTATTGTTCTTGTTTTGTTTATGCAAATTAAGCAATATTCAAACTTTCGTTGGTATGGTTTCTCAACTGTAAATGCATGACATCGGTAACTTGTTCCTAACAAAACATGAACTTTCAGTTTTATTCCTTTTTAAACAATGTATTATTTATTTGTATGTCCCACGTTTCTATATTAATCTCAAATTTTGCCCCCTTTCAACCATCATGAAACTCAAAAATTGTTTACATTATTCAATTAATGAACGTAATAAGAAATGCTACACAATGATCTAAATTATATTATCCATCATCAAAAGTTGTTAGACATCTTAGTAAATCAAGGAAAAACAATAATCCAAAGGATGTGTGAGGCATTTAAGCACATATGGTGTAGATATTGAACTTTCGAGTGCGAGATTAAATCACTATAATCTACAAGTTACAAAATGAACAGTTTGAGCAATAATAACGTCTCTCTAGACATATACACATGACATATTAAGTTGATATGATGTAATTTTATCCCATCAAGAAACCAACTCGGTTTGACAATTTTCAAACTTTGTAAACACTAACCAAAATGTGATTCATTAAAGGAAAAATAAATGGTGCTTTTGGAAAATGTGTTTTTAAGTGCTGTTGAATTAAACTAAAGGATTAGATATGTATACTTTAAAACTTGAAGGGTGAAACTTGTGATATAGTAATGGTTCCTTTTAATCTGATTAGTGGACTGCGCAATTGATTTGTGCAGTCAACAGCACACATAATTTCAACATTTTCAACTATTAAGCTTCGTTTGTCATGAATTGTTAGTTTACATGTGAAAATCTTATCTAACTACTCAATATGCCCACAAAAACATAATTAATTTAAGTGGAGACGATGATTAGAGGCTATTTTTATCGTCATTCATATTTCATCATAGACAAGATATATAGTTACACAAGTTTATTTAGATGGTGGGACTTACAATTAGCGGTGTCATTTCGTCGGGTTATTCGAATTTCAGATTATTTGAATCAGGTTATTCGGGTTTTGAAGTTTATTATTTTATCTGTAATCTAATTTAAATAAGGGCGGGTTATTCAAGTTTTAGTTATTCGATTACAAGTCGAGTTCGGATAATGTATTTTAACCCTAATAAGATGATATTTCAAATTTTCACATATTAAACAAAATTTTAACTTTAAAAGATTATACTAATATTTTATATAAGTCATCCTAAATAATTTATATGTATATTATATATTTATATATAAATCATAAATAACTCATATGTATATAGCCATATTTATATATTCCGTGTTAAATAACATGTATGATTTATTCGGGTTATTCAGGTTACCCAAACTTTAAAATATTTATCTGTTATCCAATACAAATAAAACTCGTGTTATTCGAATTCGTGTGACCGAATAAGCTTTAAAAAGTGTTGTTAGCTTCTTACTTATCTTTTTTTTTTTATTGGCGGATTTGTAACAAGTACATCATGACCTCCCTCGGCCAATCCTGACTCGACATGTCCGTCCTTTCTTAGGTGAGCTACGTGAGACCGAAGCTAGCTCTCTTGATTAGATTTCCCCAGAAAGATGGAAAAGCCCCTTTCCAACTCACCCTGTAAGTCCACTAAGACCGATAGTACAACACTAGCAATAGGTTTTTCAGTACAATGAGTCCCCTTCTCCACGGCCACTCTTATGTGTTTTCATTTGGGCTTTCCTTGGAAATTTTCGTGCATCACATCAACTCTTCCCAAGTCATTCCATTTTGGACGGACGTGGGCTTTTCAAACCATCAAATGGGCTTTGCAATTCAGTATTTTCAAAACCATAATTATCGCATAAGTCCCCCAATTTCTCCTATTCTTGCTTGTCAATGGGCTTAGATGGATCAAAGCATTCAAGAGATAGCAAGAATGCTAACTCCAATTCCTACTTACTCCGAGTAACATCATCTTTTCATTTGTAACCTTTTGAAGATTGGAATTGAAAGATGGGTGTGAAGGCTATAAAACTTTGATGTCTTATAAGGCCATGCAATTTATGTCTATAATCTACGTGGTCATATTGGTCAGTTAACAATGGGGCGGTTTTCAACGGAAAGTATTCATGTTTAAAATCAATAGTATCGTAACATGCTAGTCCAAAGTATTGTTTGTGGACTATGTCAATAGGTTCTTTCTTCAATGTATTGTATCTGCATTCAACAGTGTTGAAGAAGTTGATTATTTCAAAAAGAAAATAGAAAAAAGTGACTGTTTTATGGCTTTCAATGTCGATAATGCGAAACGTGTTATTTGTTGCACTTGCTAAATATAGAAAACCAGAAGTCATGAGAATTTGAAGTTTTGAACTGAACATTGATAAAATAAAAAAATAATTATAAAATAAAATAAAATAAATTACTTTAACTGAATTGATTCCTTTTGACAAAAAGATTGGGCTAAGATGTAAATAAACAGCAGCCCATAAAGCCCAAAACAGGTTAAAAAATCAGCAAGTATAAGGCACGATCGCCAAAAAGGCGCGTGACATAAAAGTAATCCAAATCGCCATGGATATAAATGGCGGGAGCTCATCTTCCGTAAAAAATTTCCCCAATCATCTCTCATATCTGTATCTATCTATAGTTCTATACATCCTCTTTTTATTTTATTTTATTTTTATCATATTTATAATTATAATATTATAATTTTTTACTGCTAAATTAAATTAAACTAAAACCCTTGGATGCAATCGCTAAAATCAAACACAATTTTGCCCTAATTTACAGTCACTACTACATTAATCACTTAGATTTCATCGTAATCTCACTCTTTTCGTACTCAATTTGACCTAGGGTTCTCAATTTCATTGTCGATTCACTGTTAGGGTTTCCGACTCTAATTTAACGGGGATTTTAAGCTTAGTTCCCGATGGAGGCGGCCGCTAGTGTCGCCGTCGCAGCACGCGGTGTTTCGATGACTATGCCGTCGTCTCAATCTCAGTCTTCACGGAAAGAATGGCGCGTGGTTTCCGATCATCTTGTTCAAAATTCCGGCAACGAGGTCAGGGTTTTGAATGTATACACGTATATATTCTATTATATGTTAAGCTACTTCATTTATATGTAATTAGGATGTTGACTTGTCGAAATTAGGGCAATTTGAGTTAATTTGTGTGTTTTGTTGATTGTTAGAGTGTAAATGGTGGTTCTGATGATGAATTGCATCTTGATGATGTTGTGAAACAAAGAGAACAACTTCAGCATTTAGAGGTTAATTTGAAAGCTAGGCTTATAGCTAGATCAGAAGTATTGGGAATGCAGGAGCGGTTCGATTCACAAATTAATGAGCATATGACTTCAAATGTTAAACTTCAGGTGCGTGTAAGAATGTTTTGATTGTGAAGGTATTTAATTTTTCATTTTTTTATCATAGAAAAAAAGCAGCTTTGGCTTATAAAATTGTGGGTGAATAACTGAATATAGGAGCAATTACATGAAATGGAAAAGACTATGATGGAGTTACAAAGGACATTGGATGATAAAGATAAAGAGCTTCATGCAATTCGATTAGACCATGAAGCGGTATCAACTTTTTCCTTTCTATCTGTTTTTATCATTCATTCTTTGATATAATTATTGTTCTCTATTGGTTCAGGCATGGGCTAAAGAGGATCTTCTACGGGAGCAAAACAAAGAACTGGCAACATTTCGGTATATCTTCAAGTCCATATTACGTGTTTTCTATATTCATATTCATAGCAATTTACGTTATATTTGCTTCGGTGAAGTCATATGTGTTGGTGACGGTTTGGGGTTATATTCTATGTTTAATGATTGTAATGTAAGTCATCGTATATGTATTTGCAGAAGAGAGCTTGATAATTCTGAAGCTGAAAGGGCTCAACATCTTCAAAAAATCCATGACTTACAGGAACATATTCAAGAAAAGGAACGGCAGTTCATTGAATTGCAGGAACAGGTATCTTTTTTTGTATGTTTATGATTTAGTATGCCCTTTTGCTTTGGTAATTTCATTGGCATAAAGAACACTGCAAAGCTTGTTTGTTTGATTGATTCCCTTTTCTGTATGTCTGTTCATGGTGTAGTCATGTTGAGCTGTGAATATTATATTTTATTGTAGTGCTTTTTTCTGCTTTTCAGCATAGAGTTGCTCAAGAAACTATCATATATAAGGATGAACAGATAAGGGAGGCACAGGCTTGGATCACACGAGTCCAGGAAATGGATGCCTTGCAGTCAACTACGAATCACTCACTGCAAGCTGAACTTAGAGAGCGAATAGAACAATACAATCAGCTTTGGGTTGGTTGCCAGAGACAGGTTGTTATTTTTACGAAGCAATGATGTTGTTTCTGCAGATAATATTAGTTGATTGTTTATTTCACGGACTTGTTATTTATTATTCTTTGCTAAAACTGACTCTCAAAAAATGTGTTTCAGTGCAATCTATAAGTCGCTTTGTAGTGAATAGTTCATTTTGGAGGTGGCCATTTCGACCAATTGTATCATTAAATTATTAATTTGTAAAGTCATAACACTTAAAAACGTTAAGTTATATCTGATATACATATAGCTTTGCTAGGTATATTTGATATGTCAATTATTTACAGGTATTAAAAACTGTTGGACAAAAAGTGTTTCGGGCCAACACAACCTCTACCACAGTAACCTGACCCGAACCTGACCAACTTGGCCATTTTGCTATTTATTTTCAATGGTTAGTAAATATTGGGTATTATTTTGTGCTAGTTTGCCGAGATGGAGAGACTTCATCTGCAGACAGTACAACAGCTTGAGAGTGAGTTGTCTGAGGCAAGAGAAAGGAATGGAAGTAACTCTGAAGGGTCACGTACTACTCAAACACAAGTGAAAGATGTATCCCATTTTGCCCTTGGCAATGTAAACCAATTAGATGGTAGTGGAGGGAGTAGCGCTGCTGGTGATTCTAGGAGTCTCCAGAATGGGGATGCAGAAATTGTCTCTTCACAGGTAAGTCTACTTGATATCTATTTTGCAAACTTATTAAATTTCTTTGGGTTTCCAGTTTAGTCAGAATATCTGAATTTGAAGTTTAATATATAATATGGTGCATTGACATCAAATGATTGTGCATTTATCTTTGGAGTATGAACATATAAAATATAATAGCGCCTATTTCAGACGGATAATATTCCTGCTGTTCAAATGACTCCCCAATCATTACATGGAATGCCAAACTACTTTCCACCTGGACAACTGGCAGCTCTGCATCCGTTTTTTCTACATCACCAGGGTTTACCACAAAATGTGAATTCACATTTCTTACAATCTCATGCTGGACAGTTCCATTCGTTACCTGCTAATTCACCCATCCCACATTGGCAGAATCAACAGGTACACTTAGATAGTTTCAGTTGTGCTTTCTAGTTTATGTATAGGTGGCAAAACATATGGGTCTGATGGTTGGGTGATGCGTTGTGAATTTTCGCTTGAAAATGGGTCAGTTAACATGCATACATGGCGTCCGTTTTTTATTTTGTTTGCAAATCATCACGGCTGTAAATATGATCACTTAAACAATATTATAATTATAATACTATAATAGTGTCAAGCCTCTGAATAATTTGATAGAAGTGTTTGAATGCTTAAAGCTACATTTTGGGTGACTTTTATCATGTTTGAGTCATTTGATTTATATTTTATTATATTCATTTGAACCGTTACAGATAAAATAACCCAAATTGACTCCTTAAGCAAGTGGATTGAAATTTGTACATCCAATTTTCTGGTGTTCGTATAAACTCTGCTCTTTCCTTATTTCTCACTTCTTATATAGGCATTCTCGGAAAGTTCACAGATACCAAATCATGAACAGTACCCTTCCCAAAATGATCAGCATTCACTGAGACAAGAAGCTAATTACAACTATGAGGCGCCTGTAAATGGGCAAGCTTTGCGTTCTGATTTTCTGGATATTAGTCAAGGGCTGGAGTCCCATGCTGTCATTTCATCTTCACCAAATGAGGAAGACCAGGTATTATATTTGAATGCTCTCATTTGGCATGTTGTTTGTAAATCTGCATAAATCATGTTCAGGTTATTAAATTTCTTGATTATTCGCAGCAGAGTTTGCAGCAAATCTCTTCTCAGTTTCATGTCTCTCTAAAGCTGAACCATTCTGGCAATGACATCACGCATCAGGTTAGTCTTCTGTTGCTGTAGTTTGCTGCTGTTTCAAAATGTTATACTGATTTTACTATTTCTGATCACAGGAACAAAATGCGAAAATGTTGATTAATCACGGAGTCGAACCTCATAGTTCAAGTACTGAACATCTTGGTTCTTCTGTGGTTGCATCTGAAGTTACTCGCTCAGCGATGGTCAGTGAAGCCACACCAAACAAGGTGGAAAGTGCTCCGCAGAATAATTATCTAGTAGGAAAGACTGCAGCAAAAGCTCTGTTTGATGAAGAAACTTTGCTGGCTTGTGTTGTTCGCACAATACCACCTGGTCCTAGAGGAAGAATACAAATCAGCTCAACGGTTGGTAACAATAAACTTTTTTGTAACTAATTACCTGATTATTGCAATTTGAAGGCCCCATAATCTGTTTTTATTGTTTGGATTAACATTCTGCTGCCGATCATCTTATTATTTAGGAGTTAAATAACCAGTTTCATACCAGATTTAACATAATTGATTTATATAGAGGGTAGATTAGGAGTTAAATAACCAGTTTCGTATCAGCTTTAACATAATTGATTTATGTAGAGGGTAGACAAATCTAAACCCCTGTTGAGACTGTTACTGGCATTTTTTAAGTTTATTGGTATTTCATGAAAATGTTTTCTGCTCTCTCAAGTCTAAACAAATTATAAGCTGTCAAATACTTAAACATTTAAATGTTACTAATATCATTGTTTCAAATAGTCGAAGCACATCGAAATCTGAACTTTTATGACCTGTTCTATTGCTGTTATGTTTATTATCAAATTATCACTTCAAAATTGCATGTCCAGCAAACCTGTGCCTATATATATATATATATATATATATATATATATATATATATATATATATATATATATATATATATATATATTTTTCACTTTATTATGCTGTGTCATTAATGTGTCATGTTTCCTATATAACAGCTTCTGAGTAGGCTTACAAAAATGCTTGCACCCCTGCATTGGTCCGATTACGAGAACAAACATGGAAAGCTTGATGCTTTTCTAGGAAGTCATCCAGAAGTGAGTTTTTGTGTTTTGACAATTGATTATGTTTTCTTGTATAGATGCTGGCACATGAGTGACTTAAGCTATCTGTTCTCTTTTGTTTCAGTTATTTGTGATAGAAGGAGATTACATTCAGGTGCGAGAGGGTGCACAAGAAATCATAGCTGGTATGGTGGCTCGTGCAAAAGTCCGTGCCGCTACTGTTGCTGCCTCTGCAGCCTCTTCTCATTCGTCACTATTGTCTTCCGTTGCTGTCACTCCCATGGCCCAAACTCGATTGAAAAAGGCCCCATCTATCAATTCGAGTTATGGAAATGCTGAAAAGAACAGGTTTATTGACTCGCAGCACCAGAATGGTGTTTCATTCAATCCTGTAGGTGTGAAAGTTCTGAGTAAACCCAGTGATCAGATGAATGTGGCAAGTGGTAATGGAATAAATGTTGATAGATCTAATATGGGGTCTCAAGGCAAGGTTATCAACCATGGGAGGCCTAGTTCAAATTACCATGGGAAACTGCAGGGGAGGTATTATTACTATACTATCTTTAGCATCTCTAAGAAGATTATGTATGTTTAGAGGTGGTAATTTGACTCGTTTACTTATGCATTGAGTCAATAGGAGTTGATCTTTTATCTCTGAAGGGTCAAGCGGGTAGAGTCAATATGAGTTAATCTTATATCTTTAATGGGCAAGCAGGCAGTATAAGATAAAGTAGCTTAAGAGGGATTTGGTCAAATGGTAGTCCCCCGGAGTGTATATACAACTCACGAAACATACCAAGTCATTTTATTCGATAAGTTAGATCATTATTGAAGTTATACAATTGTGTTTTGATCATATTTGATGCAATTATTGGTTTTAAAAGATCTATTTTTCAGAGAGCATGCTTCTAGTCAACCGGAGTTGACCTGTTTCACCAAGTTTAAGAATCATTTGCTTTGACATGTTCACTGACCCACTCATTTTTGCACCTTTATGTGTTTGCTTGTTTCGACTTTTGAGAGCTGCTGTTTGATTGTGATTTACATAATTACAGTTGATAGCATCTTATATTATGTATGCTTTTATGTGACAGGTCTACTGGAGGTTTGCTGGGCTCCAGAAAATAGTAAGTGCACACTTTTAACTTGATTTGTTTGTAACTGTGTCACATGACATTTTTATCTAGTCAATTGAGTGGCTAATATACAATCATGTGATCGGATATATTATTATCAAAATGATCATTCCAAAAGTTCAATTTTTCTTCTTGCTCTAATGTTCTAAGCATACAATTCTGTGTTGCACTGCATCCACTTTAGGCGTTTTATTTACTGGTGACGAGGAATATAATAGTAAGATGTTATTTGTTGGGTGTTTGGGTATTTGAAGTGTTATCTGAGACCTTACTTTTATAAGGTCCGTCGTCTGACTTGTTTGCATAGTTGCATTTAACATAATCATATGTTTTGTCATTTTGAGCAAACAGGGAGAGATTGTAGACTATCTAAGGATGTGGAGGCAACATGAATTTGGCTCTTTGGATGTGCAAGCATGAAACTGGTGAAGAGGCAGATGAGACAAGGCAGTTTAAGTGTAATGATGTAATCAAGATGTTTTTTTTGTTCGTGCCGTTATTGGAATCGGAACTGGAATTGGAGTTGGGCTTATAATTTAAACTTCCTTTTGTTGACCAACTATCATTTGTGTTTGTTTTAGTTTCAACTTGTGCTTGCATCCGGCTCTCCTTTAGTGCAAGAATGATTATAATAGATTAAACTCAGGTAGCGGTTGGCAGATTGGAATGGAGGTAAAATGGAATCAATGAATTGTGTTTGGTTTACCCACTTGGTAGTGGAACAACTTATTTCTTAAGGAATACGGTTCCTTCAGAAACCGTCGTTCTGTTCGACCAAACCAGTCGAGAGCTTGTTTAATTTCTTGGCCAAACTATCAAAAAATCCATCTGGTATGAAAGTTTGTTTGTTTTGCTGTTTAATTAATCTGGTTTGGCCATTGATTGGGCTTATTCTTAAATAAAGGAAGAGTAATGAAATGCAGGTTTTCATTGATGTTGGATGTTCTTCTACTACCAATTTTAGCTTAGCTAAAATCAAACATGTGAGGAGGGTGAGGATCGAATAGTCGTAGTTATACCATAAGGTAAGGATACTATTTCTTTTTGGAAAATATAACCTGATTTGAAAGGATACTATTTCTTTTTACTAGTAATAATACCTAACAACAATAATAATCAATCATGTCAAAAACAGTGTATGGAGAGGTAAATAGTCGTAGTTATACCATAAGGTAAGTAGACTGATCTTGAAAAGACCTACGGCAAATGGTTAATGGTGTATGATAAACGACATGAATAGGATGTTTCATCTGACCATCAACATGGTTAAACGGATAAACAGTATCAACATGTGAAATAAATTTCTGCATTTTTGTAACGAAGTTATCAGAAGAAAAAAAAAAGATAAATACGAACCTGTTTGCAAAGAGTATTTGGGAGGGCAGAGAGGGGCAGGTTCATCCACACCATTCGTTTCAAAATCAATTGTCCTCTCTAACTTTTAGGTCACTTGCATTTTCACTTTCTCTATCTTTTCACAAAACACACATAAATCCTCTCTAACTCCATCTCTCTCTCTCTCATCATAAATCACACATAAACACTCACAACTAACACACGACCGTCCACCACCTCCGTCACCGTCCACCATCGTCGCCGCTCCATCGCCGCCACCACCACCGCGTCGTGACCGGAAAAAAGACCGAGAAACGGCAAATCTGTGGTCGGAGAGTTGAGATGCGAACCACCACCGTTGGTGAACTGGTCTCCACCAGACGTAACCAATCATGATCATTTCTCCATCTTCTCCCGCCGCTTCACCACCACCACCGCCGCTCCACCGTCACCACCGCTTACGTCATCATCTTTACTAGCTACCACCACCACTTTATAGATCTGGATCTGGAAACTTGTAGATTTAGATCTAAAAAGTAGATCCGAAAAGTAGATATACTTTTTAGATCTAAAAAAAATCAGCTGCATCCTACGTTTTTTCTACTGCATCTTACATTACTACATCTTAAATGCAATTAATGTATATTTGTGTTAGCACTTGTTTACTGCATCTTGTATATTGTTACTACATTTTATGATGTTAAACATTTTTTATGTGTTTCTACAGCTTGGTTTTTGAAATCGAAAAATTACTAGTACTTATTTACTGCATCTTGTATATTGTTACTGCATCTTATCGTTTTTTTAGCATTTCTACGTGTTTGTAAATCTTGGTTTTATTCTTTGAATTTAAAAAATTACTATTACTTCTTTACTGCATCCTGTATATTGTTACTGCATCATGTATATTTGTTACTGCATCTTAGGCATTTCAACATTTTGGACTGAACCTTGCATATTAACTAGTTTTCTGATTAAACAAAATTTTAAACAAATTTTGGTCATTTTTTCAAGCAAGTTTTCGAACAGGTCTAAAACTTTATCTAAATTGCGAAATAATCCATGCTCCTCCATTTCCCTTCCCGCATATTCCGACAAGTATGATATAGTATCTTGGTTTATAAGGCAATGGTTTTCCGAGGCGCTAAGGCAACCACCTCACGATATGATGCCTATAATGCATTTAATACTTTGAATCTAGATGGACTAAAATTGAATAATGAGACATGAGTTTAAAAATAATAGCCCACAAGAGTTTAGTAAATAGAACCACGCAATTACTTGTAGAAACCCATTGCTGTACAAGGTGCCTCAGACACCGTCGGACGTTTAGGCACCGCCTTATGTCAAAATCTCGCCTAGAGTCACCCCTAGTGACGATGCATCAATGCCTAATTCCTAGAGGCACCTGCCTATGCCCCTTTTTTTAAAACAAACATTGTATAAATCGATAGCTTGTTACGTGTTTTCGAACAAAAAATAACATAAAAAATCCTTGATTAAATGCATAGATGTTGTCACTTAAGTTAACATAACTACATAAGTAACATCTTTTTAATATTATCATGCTACATAACTTATGGTGTTACAGTATCAAGGATATCCATACTTCTAGGCTTTATAAACAATCTGTGGTGTGGTTAGAGGTAAATACGTCTTTACTCTTTACCTCTGTAAATAAACAGAAATTATACTAAATGAAGAAAAATAAACATTTACAAGGTTTCATGCTTGTTTGGGCTATACCGGGCCCAGGACCGGTTTGGTAGGACCACACTCAATCAGGCTTCTTCCAAGCCGGGCTTCACGCTTTTCGGGGACCAGCCGACCAGGCCCACTCATAAAGCATCTTACAATATACTGTTAACTTTAAAAAAAAGACGGGGTACATACCATACACTTCACAGTATAAGATTCAAGTCCTTTCATAGGAAGCTGATCAATAAAACATCCAAATAGTATCCAAATGAGAGTTGTTTCATTGACAAAAAAAGTCACCCTGCTCAATAAAGATATAAAGATGCTATCTTTTCCTTTCTATATATTTCCCCATTGTCATTTTCTCAATGGACTAAACCAAAAGGACAGTATTAAGTTTTTCTATAATATAAATATATATGCAAAACAGTGTATGAATCCTAGTGGAACATACTTCTGCCATCACTGCCAAAACCAGCCTCAGATCCATCTTGCTTGCCACCAGGATTCGTCACCAATGCAGATTGCATCGCTTGATGCATCCCAAACATGCCATTCTGAGCACTGGGCCTCATGCCCATTTGTGCCTGAAGCTGTTGTAGTTGCTGAAAATGCAACATTTGTTGTTGTTGTTGAAATGGCAGTTTTTGAACACTGCTTTCACCGCCACTAAGTTGTTGAGGAATTAAAACTTGAGGTTGCTGCATGAAATTATTACCCTGCTGTGGTACAGCATTCAGTTGCATCTGCATTACCCAGAAAAAGAGGATAAGAAGATTAGAACCGAGAATATTTTGATTTGTTAACAACATAAACGAAGCTGGAACTTACTTGAGAAGGATTTGGTATTTGTGGTGTTGGTGGTTGAGCATCAGCGATTGCAGCCAAGTACATTAAGTTCTTTTGGAGCACGACTTGGTACCTGAATTAGTTGCATTATCACGAGGTTGAACATTTAATAAAACTATAAAAGTGCTTTTTATAATATGATTTATCATTTTAGAAGCAACCAATCTAGGGATGCGCAGAGTCAGGTTGTTGGTTTGGGATTTCTGCTAACCATGGGGTACGGTTCAGTTTACTGTGAAACCGAGTGTTTAAACCACACCAACCAAACTGGACCATTATATATTATACTATTTTTTGTAACATTGGTACGGTTCACTATAAAGCACCAAGTTATTAAACAACTGATGCACTTGTATTGTGGATCATGGTCCCTGGTGTATTGGGACACGAGTCAACATCAGATTCCTCCCTTTTTCACCTGATCCTTCCCCTTTGTAACATATATACGTATCTGCGTCGAATTTAATATATGGAGATATGGAAAAGGGTAATTTTACTGAAACAAATTGAAATTTATCAAAGCCCATGATCTAGCCGAAGTAAAAGTCTGCAGATACATAAAATTACTAGCATGCAGGTCACTCATTTTATGAGAATACCATCATTCTAAAAGTGGAACGATATAAACTTTAACAGAATTTGAATCGACAAGGTTCGTTAAATAACTTACTGAGCACACTCCTGGAAATTCCCTTGCTTTTGATACTCCATTATGGCCATAATCAATCTCTTGTTTTCTTCAAGACACTGCAATTTGATCAACACAACCACCATTACATCACTTGCATAAATCATGATACAAATGCCCAAACCTACATTCTTCATAAATCATTATTTTCGACCACATTATTGCATATTTTAAAAAAAAGATACCTTTGAGTGTTTGGATGAACGAAAATTGTTTATGCTTATTTGCTCTTTACATAGCTGTTTTCGATAAGCAACTTGAGATATTCCTTATTTTAGACTGACTTTATTTGATTATCTTCTTCTGCTTGTAAGTGTGATCCTTTTACATAAACAATCTTAAACACTAATCTTCAATGAAGGATTAGGCGGTGTTATTCAATGCATTTTTTTACAGCTTATGGGCTTATTGAGATTTGGAAAAAGCCGATTACTTCGGTTAGATGGCATAAGCTAAATTATTAACTTCCCAAAATTCAAATAAACTTGGGGGGCTGCTAACCATACCCCCTGGCCCACTCTTTTTCTGCTCCTACCCCTTTTTTTTTTTAATTTCTACCTTCTGTTTAGTCTAAAACTGAAACTGATTCTGTACTGAACTAGATCAAACTTAAATAAAATTAGACTGAAAATGGTGGGCCAGGGGGTAGGAGCAGAATTTTGGGGGTGGGTTTAGATTCAGCCTAAACTTGTAAGCCAGAAATCAGTTTACCCAAACACCCTTTTAACAACACATTACTATAAATTTGAAACAAAAACCACCTTGTTTTATGTTTAAAAATTACTAATAGTGTTAAACTTTAAGGGCCTTCAAAATTACAGTTGTTGTATGTTCCATTTGAAATAAGTCCCAAAATAATGATCAAACTTCATCTTTTTACACACAAACACATGTCTAAAACAATGCATTGTTTTAGAATTTTTACTAACATATCAACCTAAAAACTAGGCCTAATACATTCATTCAATAGTAACTAAACTAAGTGCATATAATCGGATGACAGTAAAAAAAAATGAATATATAAAAAATAAATAAAAACCTTTTGAATCTGTTCAGTGGTGATTAAAGTTGGAGAAAACTTGGACGCCGGAGGTTGCGGTGGCTGCTGCTGCATTTTGTCGTCGGAGTTTTATAAAACAACGTCAGAACCCTAAACAAAACCCTGCAAGGCCAAGAAAAACAAATAAAAATGAAATGCAAAGAATAAAGGGAAAGAAGGTGCAATGAATATATATTGTCATAAATAAAAAATAAAATAATAATAAAATATATTTGTGTAGGAAAAAGACAAACCGAAAATTTGTTTTTGTCTGCACATGGCGCCGGATACCAACTTTTAAAAAGTCTTGTGTCTTTGTATTAAACCGGTTTTAGTCATCTCCTTCACATTTCGCTATTTTTCTTGGGCTTGGGTCGTAATTTCGTATATCATTTTTTTAATTCGTTTAGTCGTACACTATCAAAATGTGTTTTATGACATTATAGTATCATAATGTAAAGCACGTTTAGTGGTTTATCGCAAAAAAACTGATGTACGTACAATTTTTTTTATCAAACAAATTATTAATAATTCTAAATTTTGGGGCCGAGCTAGGAATTTTTTATATGGGGGGCAATTTATTTATTTTTTCTCCTTTTCTTTTTCTTTGGGGGCACAATTCCTAAAATGTTATTATTAACCTTAAAACAAATTATATTTCTCGGTAATTTTCTTCATTCTAGATCTGGCCCCTGATTATAATTATTAAAAAGTACGGAGTAAAAGATACTTTTGACGATGCAAATGAGTGAATGACCGTTTAAAAATTACTTTTTTGGCTTTGAATTTTCCCTTCATAAGCTCTATGGGCTTCTTATCTTTTAATGGATTTTGCTATTTGTAGCCCCAAAGGCTATGTTTAAGAGTTAATCCATGCTTTAAGAGGTGGTAAATTAAGGTGGTTGAGAGAAGTTATATTCAGGGAGTGAGTGGTTATTATTGAGGTACAAACATTCAATGCGTGTCTGAATTTCTTATTCATAACCCTAAAGGCTACGTATATCATTTTCCTATTTTAATTTATAGTAAACTTCTAAAAAAACTTGGCCATGACAACATAAAGTTACATTTTTAGCTTTTAATCCTACAACATAATATTATTGGTATTTCTAAATTTATTATATTTCCACAAACTTTATCCATACATAACATCATAATAGTCCATTTTGTTGTTTATAGACTCCAATATGGACCAAATATACAAACAACGGAGTGGTATATATATATATATATATATATATATATATATATATATTAGCCTTAAAAAAGTCGAAGGAACACGTACGTGATTTAGTTGCATTTTCAAGTCAAAAACATCATGCAATCATTTATCAAAATACATTTTAGATCTTGTGCAATTTAATCACAATCTAATTAACATACCTTAAATCAATCTTACTTTTCTTTTTTCTACAAAATACATTTTGTAATTAGTTAATCAAGTTTCAGTTATCGTTACACAATAATATAGTAAAAGAAGTTCACTGTTTCCGGTTATCAACGTTATTTTTTTTCTTTTCAAGACTATAGTAAAAATAAATTTTAATGTACAAATGATATTACTTTTGGACTAAATTATAATATTGTATGCCAAAGGTAAACATAGTGGTTTTTTTAACCTTAAAATAAAATAATGCAAGAAATGTATTTGTGTTGATCATAAGTATTCATATTACATCATCTTCAGGAATAGAGTCAAGTTCAGGCCTCCAACATGTGTTTGTCAAAGGACTAATAGGGGTACAGTTTTCTGCTTTTTGCACTCTTAATATGTCTTGTATCGATATCTGTTTCGATACAAGTTGTTGAAACTGTTGCTTTGTGATCACCACTTTGATCCTACACGAAGCTCCTTCATTCACCACCATTGATTCGGCTTCTGGGATGATCACGGGTCCCAACCCGAGTTCACGATTAAGAGGAAAATGTGGCTGCAACTTAATCTTTGAAGCTGATTCTCTTGTTAGATGAAAGATAGTGCCCATGTTGCATGAGGAAATAAGAAGATTTAAATTTGGTTATATATAGAAAACGGTTGAGTGTGCGAATTGGACAGTTTGTTGTTAGTGTGGGATGAGGATGGAGAAAAAGGCCAAAAAAAAGCTAACTTCTTTCGAAAAACCAACTGGCTGCAACTTGCATTGAGTTATTTACAAGTTACTCTAATTGCTTTATAAGCGACTGTTGCATAAAGATATATTGCATTGCAAAATCTTGACAAAACTGAACTGATATATCTATAAATTTGAAAAAAGAGTAACTAGAGACTAGGGATAAGTAAATAGTGACATGCAAGTAACTAAAAGGTTTTATGTCAAAAGAGCCTACAAAGCATATACAAGGACTCGATGCACTAGACAGGATCACAGGAACTAGAAACACGAATCCCATGAAGGTCTTTCAACAGTTTCTCTGTATCTATGCATAATGCATGTATAAGTAGACATATAGGAGCCAGATTGGTCTAAAAGAAATCTAAAGCTAAATCAGTGCGTAGTAGAACATGGTGCACGTGGGCGAACTGGTGTCTTTGAAGGGCTCACCCTGCATCAAAACCAAACCATATTAGCGATGGTAGAGGACCAGGGGTGGTAATTCTGAACCAATTACTTGGTAATTGGATAGATTGACGTTATATTCTAGACTAGATCTAAGGAGTTAAACAGGCAAATTTTAAAAATTTATTTAAACTGTAAACCGGGCCAAATTGGGAAAGTGACTCAAAGCGTTCTAAAAGGCTTACGACCGCTTAAATCTCTACTAAGAAAAATTAAATTGATATCTTAATAATAAAAAGTTTCTTAGTTATATTTTATACATTAGATCAAATTTCAAGGAAAAACGAATGACAATTCAGCCTGACCCGTTTTCACCCACATTATAATATTACCCATTCAAACCTGAACATGTTTTGACCAATGACCCAACCCGTTTGAACCACCTATTTTTCCACCTCTAAAGGCAGCAATAGTTTGTAATAAAAAAACAAGGCAAAAAACATAAAGTGATACAAGGGAATATTGATGCCATCCCACCTTATCGGCAATGATCCCAACACTGCACCACTGCAGTTCAGTGCTGCAATTGCACTCTCAGCCTGTAAAAAGGATGGAAACAGATGATATTCATAACATATTTTGGGAACAAAAACCAGATTCTAAGGCTAAAAAAGATTACCAGAACAAACTCAACAAAGGCAATACGAGTGGAATGATTAAAGTCCCCAAGCAACCTCAAACGGTAAACCTGCAAAAACAATTCTTCCATAACGTGTTGTCATAACTTAAAAAACTAACAAAAGTTTTTGAATGGACAGCCACAAACCTCGCCACAGAGTGATTCAAAGAAAAGTTTGACATCTGCCTGAGTAACCTGATTCAAATAAAACAAATATCACATTGCATTATCCACTGCTAGTTCATCAGATGTATTTAAAAAAGATAGGAAAGAGAATAAAATTACCTTCTTATCAATGTTAGTACAGTAGATGGTTCTTGCGCACATTTCCCTCTCATCTTCAGACTATAATGCAAGAAATTACGTAGTTGAGTATAAGGGTTAAGCGTTTAAAAATTTATCAAACTTCACCTGAAATTATATTACACATCCAACTTTAAAAGTTGCTATTGTATGTATGAAACACTTCCAATTATTGCTAATGTATCTATCTGATGACCTTTGCATCACATAACCGGTATTTCCAGCTGATATGGTATCCATATAAGTTGCCACGTCATTCATTCAAACAAAAGTCGGTGTAACATCACCAGCTTTACAAGTTACGGAGTATATAAGAGCTCAACATATAATAGTAATAACTGAAAGTTCGAGACATACAATACAGCTCTTGAGTAAAATTTGATACATTTTCAGACACTTAATCCTAGCCGCACATTTCATATGGACTAAGGTCAAGGAAACACACAAAAGTCAAAAGTCAAAGCAAAAGACTGCACCTGGGGCAAAAAAGATGTATTCACTGGCGCAATTGCAGTTTTTGAAGGCAGCACCCTAACAGGGTAGTACCCAAGCACAGTTCCACCAAGACTTAATGCATTCCTTGCACCTTCTTTAAGCCCATTAGAACCATATGAAAATTCTCAAAAGTAACCGAAGATCATAAATGTTTAGTATCAAAGGTCAGTTTACTGTACCTTCATCAGTAAATTCTATAAAGGCAAAATGAAGAACGGAATTAGGGTCACCGCATACACGACAGTCCACAACCTTAACATTTGCAAATAATAACATGAGTTAGATATTAAATGAACGCGGTCAGTTTTCATATTTCAATATCACGATATTAGATCATGTTTACCTGTCCACAGTTAACAAAAAGAGCTGCAAGCTGTTCTTCAGTTACCTAAATTCATAAAAATAGTAACAAAACAAATCATGTATCTACAATATTGATTCATAATCACTAAGACCAACAAAATCCCATACCTGTTGATCGATATCTGACACATAAACTGTTCTTTTAATTACATCATCTCGTTGCGCCATACTAGTCCTGCCATTCATCCTTCTCTTCCCATTATTAAAGTTCCCCTTCTATTCATAACATATCATCAAAACAATTTTACAAACATACTGGCAAAATTTTGATCAACAACCAGCATAGCTAACCGATCCACACGCCCCGCCCAATGACAATACAGGATGCCAATTTTAAGCATACGCTCCAAACTGACTCAGTGGCCAATTGGAGCTAGTGTTGGCCCATACTACTAAACGTGAACATATTCACAAAGTATTCCCTTCGGAACCGAATTTACAAACATAACAAAACCAAATTATCATAAAGACATAAAGTTACAACATACACTAACCTTCCTAGTGGGGGTGGCATTAGCAAAAGCGTTATTGGCAGTTTGAAACAAGAAAGTATAACCAAATTGTGTAGCAACAAATTGAGGTGATGGTGTTTTGTGATGATGCAGAGGAACAAATTCTTGAGCCATTGGATTCAGTTTTGATAGCATTTCTTCTAAATCTCTCATCTCTTTCTTAAACTCATTTCCACCATGATCATTATCATCACCTGATGATGACGTCATCATCATATGATACTCTGGTCGGTTAGACATAGATTTTGTATCTGAGACAACAACGTTAATATTGCTACCAACTTTTTCAACAACAGCCATTGATGTCTGAATTCTCAATGATGATCAAATCTTTTTTCTTTTTTTTTCTTTTTTTTTTATTATTATTTGATCTGGTACAACAATAACAAAAGTGACATTAACAATAACAAAAACAGATTTAAATTGATTTCCAATTAATAAAAAGAATCATACCTGGAATTAAAGCAAACCCATTTCTGTGTGATAAAAACAAATAAATAAATAAAACCGATAAAGTGTTGTTTTAGAAGTATTTTTAAGAGAAGAAGAAGTGTTTTAGAAAGATTGATGTATCCGTCAATGTTTAAGAAATGAAGTTATGAGAACAAGCATCGTTGAATGTATTCTCTGCTCACAACAACTTCTTTTTTTATTTTCTTTCATGGTGTATATTTACTTATTTTTGTATATATTTATTATTATTATATTATTATTTTGATGATGATGATGATGATGATGATGATGATATATGATATGATGGAGTATATATTAGCGACAATGACAAAATTTGTACTGACTAAGGGACATTTTATGATTTTAATTATGGAAAAGTCGTTTTAAAGACCCTTAAATAAACTATGATATTTGTTCTTGTAAACTTTGTGATTAAAATATAATAATTGTTACAACCAATCAACAATTTGCAGAAGGTAGTTGGGTTATCAACTTATCATAGTGTGATTACTAAATCAATAATTTATAATTAAGTAAAATATATTTATTTATTATAATAATAATAACATTTATAATAATAATATGGTTTATTTTTAAGTTTTCTTTGAGTGAGTGCAACACTTCATCTAATGTCACTTTATATTTTTCTATGATATAAAATGACATGTGATCGTTGATAATTTATACGTAACTTTGAACAATCAATCTCTGGTTCCGTTAACTAGTGTCAGAAATATAATATTCATAACATAGAAATTTAAAAAATCAAATGGTAATGCTGATATTTTTTTCATGGTTTATATTTAAATTATTAGTTATTAGTAAAATATATGATGCAACTTATATTACACATGATGAACTTAGAAGGTAATCAATATTTTCAAAACTAGTTATGCCGTGTGTTTTAATAGGGAGCGGTCGGGGGACGGAGGGAAAGACTATTTTGTAATTTTGACAAAAGTTATGGACTTGTTCAAAAATTTGCACGAAAAAATTCTTAAAAATTGTCCAAAAATTTATTCAATCAGAAAACTTGTTAATATGCAAGATTCCGTCAAAATGCTAATGAACGTAAGATGCAGTAACAAATATACAAGATGCACTAACAAAAATACATGATGCAATATACAACTAATACTAATTTTTTAAATCCAAACATAAAATCAAGATTTACAACACATAAAAATGCTAAAAGAATTATAAGATACAGTAACGGTATACAAGATGCAATAAACAAGTACTAGCACATATATACATTAGTTACATTTAAGATGCAGTAACGTAATATGTAGTAGAAATGATGTACGATGCAATTGATTTTTTTTTCAAATCTGAAAAGTAGATCTACTTTTCAGATTTAGATCTACGAGTTTTCAGATTTATATCTACATAGTGGTGGTGGTGGAGCGGCGGTGGTGGCGGTGGTGACATTGGAGCAACGGTTGTGGCGGTGGAGGCTGATTTACCAACGGTGGTGATACGCATATCAACTCTCCGGCCACAAAATCTGCCGTCACTTTCTTCACTTTTTTCCGGTCATGACGACAATGACGGTGGAGCTGCGGTGGTGGCGGCGGAGCGGCGGTGATGGTGGTGATAGCGGTGGAGCGGCGATGACGGATGTGGTGGAGCAGCGGTGACGGATGTGATGGACGGGGTGGTGGTGGTGCGTGTTTTGTGAAGAGAGAGAGAGAGAGAGAAAGTTGAGATTATAAGTGTGTGTTTTGTAAAGATGGAGGAAGAAAGTGAACTCTCCCTTTTCTTATTTTACATAAATTGCAAAAAAGCACATAACACTCATTCTCCTATTATCTTCATTTTAAAGACATCTTAAAGATTGTCATTAACAAAACTCTTATCAATCAATAATCAAAAGATCAAGAATAATTTATATTTGTAGCGGAAACATGTAAAAATCGCCATAACTTTTACAAATACAAATATAATATAGACAAGTATGATTTGTATATATTAATTCATTTCAAGCACGTGGACTTTAAAGTTTTTTAAAGGTTTTTTATTCGACAAGAAATGAAATGATATCTGTAATAATAAAATGTGACCATCACAATTTTGTATTCGTCTGAAAAATGTAGTTAACTTTCTCATACAAGAAATGTATGTATTATTAACCTTGTTTACACTTATACCTTCATTCTTACTAGATAAATGAATGTAAATAAAAGGTAAAAGGCTTATAACACATGTTGAAAATTGATAATATTGATTAATGATTAATTAAATCTATTTCATTGATATGTATATGTTAGGAATTGCAGCGGGAACATTCAATTAACAACAACCAATTGTTAGCAAAAAATAAGTACACAACACTCGTGTAATCGAGTTTACATGCATAAACAATAAACGGATAACCAAATCGCTAAATAACCAAATAAACAAGCAAACAAAATAAATAACGAACAATACAATACACGAATATAACGTGGTTATGTCCAACTCCCAACTTTGAATGGCAGAGAGTTTTTTATATTAATTTCCTAGTCTGATGGTTACAACTACATAAGGTTTACTCATATAGCGAAAGACAAACTTGATGAACAAGAAAACATTAAATCTGGCCGACACCAGGAACACGTCGTGATGTAGTTACTTCACGTCTATAAGTCCCTTTTTTCTCAAGATCGCGTCAAGGTCTTTTTCTTTTGCATTGCGAACTCTTCCCTGATTAAAGTTTTCTAAACCTTAAACCCTACTAAAGTCTAAACCTTAAACCCTACTAAACCCTAACCTAACCCTAAACCCTAACCTTAACCACAAATTAAATGTACAACTAATCACTAACACATGTGCTACTAATTTGTAAAACCCACCAAAAAATGGAAGAAAAAAAAAGTTGTCAAAAGTATGCCTTGAGGGACGACAAATCGAAGAGGAGAAAACACTGAATTTTATGGTGCAATTTTCATGATTTTTCGACTTACCGTTTGTGAGATATTTAATATTTAAAAATGTGGAGGAGAGAGAATAAAGTGACACATGACAGAAATCTGTTGGTTCCCTCATTCTCATTCAAAGTTGGTGTACTCATTTGAACCTTACTCAATCATCTATATTGTAAAATTTTTAGAATCTTAAGAAATAATCAATCAAAAATATATTGAAACAGTGATTTATAACAAAAGAATTAGATGTAATGATAAAGAATAAACACCTTACAATAGAGACAAAGTTACAGATCAAAAACTATTCATCAATATGATGAATATACAGACCAAACCACAAGAACCCTAATTCGTATATTGACAACCAGAGAGAAAGAGTTTTTTTATGACAATATTACAAATAATACAGAAAAAAAGACATTATATATCTAGGGTTAAAAAGAACTTTCATATCAACCCTTTGAGTTCTGCTTCTTGTCATTTTGCACACCAAAGTTCCATATTTAACCATAAGTCTTCAAGCTTTATATCTTGACACTATTAGTCACCACCTCATCTACACTTTTATAAACTGCACTTATATAAAAAACAAACCAAGTAACTATTTCATTTTAACAAACAAGATTGATAAATACAACTAGTTATTTTATCACACCCTCACAATCTTGGCTTGTAAACATGTCAAACATTTGCAACCTTTCACAAAAATAATTATGTTGACCTGCTGTTAACCCTTTAGTAAAAATATCAGCAGCATTAAAGCATGAACCAATTTTAACTGGTTTCAAAACCCCACTAGATACCTTTTCTCTAACAATGTGCCAGTCAAGATCAAAATGTTTTGATCTTTCATGATGAACTGGATTCATAGCAATTTGCATTGCTGGTACATTATCACAAAACAAATCAACAGGTATCAAGTGTTCTAATTTCAAATCAGTTAACAGATTAATGATCCACAAGAGTTCACAGGTGACAGAAGCCATAGCCCTATACTCTGCTTCAGCAGAGGATTTAGAAATTGTGGGTTGTTTTTTACTTTTCCAGGAAATCAAACTGTTTCCTAAGAATATGCAAAAACCAGTTATAGATTTCCTGCCTACCACCAGTCAGAATCAACAAAAGCAGAAAGCTTAAGATTCATACCTTTAGTGAAGTGAATACCTTTACCTGGACACTTATTTAAGTACCTAAGTACTCTGAAAGCTAACTTTAGATGTGAATGAGTAGGAGCATGCATGAATTGACTTAACACATGAACTGCAAAACTTATATCAGGTCTAGTAACAGTTATGTAAATTAACTTGCCAACAAATTTTTGATAAACAGTAATATTGCTTAACACAGACTCAGACTTAGTATCTCTATATTCAGATACATTCATTTCAATTGGAGTACTCAAAGGTTTACATCCTAACAAACCAAACTCATCTAACAATTCCATACAGTATTTCCTTTGAGAAAGACACAAACCATTATCTGTATCAATGACTTCAATACCCAGAAAATATTTAAGCTTACCTAAATCTTTTATCATAAACTTATTACTCAAAAAGTGTTTCACAGAATTAATTTCATCTATATCATTTCCAGTCACCACAATATCATCAACATATACAAGCAGTATTATAAACACATCACCTTTTCATTTAGTATATAAAGAATAATCACATTTACTTTGGACAAATCCATTTTCTATTAAACAATTAGAAAGTTTTTCATTCCACTTTCTTGGAGCTTGTTTAAGCCCATACAAAGACTTAACAAGTTTACACACTTTTGTTTCATCCTTATTAAAATAACCTTTTTGTGAATTAGAATAACCAATAAACACACATTTCTCAGATCTAGAACCAAATTTATCATGATTATTAAGTTTAGTTGCAAAACAAAGACAGCCAAATACTCTCAAGTGTTGCAAAGAAGGTTCAACTCCATAGATTAACTCATATGGAGTTTTACCATTTAAGACAGAAGATGGAGTTCTATTAATCAAATATGTAGCAGTAAGAATACACTCATTCCACATATTAAGAGGTATCCCCCTTGAAACAAAAGTGCTCTAGCAACATTAAGTAAATGTCTATGTTTCCTCTCAACCACACCATTTTGTTGTGGTGTGTAAGCACACGAAGTTTGATGTACAATACCTTTTGAAACAAAGAATTGATTTAAAGCAGAATTGACAAACTCAGTACCATTATCACTTCTTATTATTTTAACCTTTTTATTAAACTGAGTATCAATCGTATTGACAAACAAAACAATGTTGGAATAAGTATCAGTTTTAGTTTTAAGCAAATAAACCCAAACTGCTCTTGAAAAATCATCAACAATTGTTAGAAAATATTTGTACCCATCCCTACTAGGAAGTTTGTAGGGTCCTCAAAGATCAAGATGAACAAGATCACCTACATTTTTAGATTTATGCTCACTGAGAGGAAAAGGTTATCTGGTCTGCTTTGCCTTATGACAAATGTCACAAGGAATAACAGACTCCTGTTTTAAGTTCAATTTAGATTTAAGAACCTGCAATACAGGTTCTGCAGGATGTCCTAATCTACTATGCCAAGTATATTTAGACAAGCAACAAGAAATAGTATTAGAATTCACATTATTACCATGCACAGAATTATGATCAAAGAAGTATAGACCACCTTGAACACTACCAGTCCCCAGAGTCTTTCCCATAACACCCTTTTGGGGTAAGTCCTGAATATAGCAATTATATTCATCAAAACCAATAAATTTCTTACTATCTCTTGCAAGTTTATAAACAGACATCAGATTTACAAAATATTCAGGAACTACAAGCACATCAAACAAAGTTAACTCTGAAGACAACACACAATCACCAATTTTTTTAATTTTAGTTTTAGAACCATTAGGATGTTCAACCATTAGATTAAGACTAGAAATATCAACCAAATTTTTAAGATCCTTTTCTGTGGTAGTATAATGTTGATTAGCTCCTGAATCAATAATCCAAATAGGTTTTGAATAATTTGAACCAATACTTGCCATATTGGCTTTTGGTTCATCAGATAAAGACCTCTTATTCAGAAAATTGATAAGTTGTGCAACGTGTTCTTCAGTAATTGGAAGAGAAGTTTGCTTATCTGTAACACTATTATTGCTAGAAAAAGATTTGTTTCCTGTATTATTGGACCATGAAGAACCAGTAGAGTTATTCTTGTTATTAAAATTGTTAGGATTTCTCTTAGGAGGAAACCCAATAATTTCATAACACCTATCAATAGTATGACCAAGTTTATTACACTTAGTACACTTCAGATTGGGGTTAGGACCTCTACTGTACCTGCTATTACTATTTGAAACATTATTTGAACCGCTAGCATTAGAAGAATTATGTGAAATAGGTTGAGAAAAAAAATTATTTGAGACAGACTGAGAAGAAGTTTTTGAAACAAAAGCAGAAGCTTGAGTTTTAGAAGAGACCGATATAAAAGCATTTCTATGTGATTCCTCTCTTGAAAGAATTGCAAATGCAGTTTTTATAGTAGGAAGAGGATCACTAGTTAACATATGACTTCTAATAGGTTGATAGACATCATCTAACCCCATTAAGAACTGCATTAATTTCAACAAATGTCTATGATCCTGAACTTCCTTAGAAGCTTTACAAGTACACTCAGGCAGTTTAATCATAGCATCATATTGTTTCCAGTAAGAATTCAATTTATGATAATATTCAGACAATGAAGTTCCACTTTGAGTTAGAGAATTAATTTTAATATGCAGATTGAACACCACTGATCCATCCACTTTATCATAAGTCTCTTTTAACTCAGCCCATACAGTAGATGCAATTTCAGAAAATATTTGACCATTATATAATTCTTCAGATAAAGATGTCAAAATCCAAGAGAGTACTACAGAATTACATCTATCCCATTGTTTAGCCAAAACTTCATCAGATTCAGATTTTTCACAAGCTCCATCAACAAAACCATATTTATTTTTAGTTTTAAGAGCTAAAGTCATAGCCATACACCAAACCCTATAATTCTCAGTCCCAGTCAATTTTTGAGTAACCAATGGTGTACTAGAAATATCACTAGGATGCAAATACAGAGGATCACCAAAATCCAACTTACTAATAAGAGTTTCATCTTCAGATTCAGACATAATTTCAGATTGCAGACAAACAAAGAACAATCACAGAACAAGAAATTTATGCAGATAGACAAGATCAACAAATTCACAGATACTTCAAGACACAAAACAAGTACTCCCTCCGTCCCAAAATTATTGTCCACCAACAAAAAGCACACAGTTTAATAAAAGTGGGACCACAACAGTTTTCAACCACTCAAATAGAATCTGCACCCACTAAACTCTCTTCTTATTGGTTGAAATGAGAAGTGGACAATTATTTTGGGACGTCCCAAAAAGGAAAGATGGACAATAATTTTGGGACGGAGGTAGTATAACACAGTTACAGCAAGTAAGATCACACAAGATCCCCACATATAGGCCAATCTCCTTGATACTAGAGCCCTCTAATATCAAGTTTAATTGCTACCGAGAGGGGTAGGTAAGAAAAACCTTACAGTGAGGTCGCCTGCTAGTAACCAAACCTTGAGATCCAAAACAAATCAGAATATGCAGCGGAATATCAACCAACTAACTCAGATCGCAATATTTGATAACTTGCACCACGAAACCCTAATTTTATATGAAAAGATTATTCGGGTTTCAAAACCGTAGAATCAAATTTATACCTCAAAATAACAAACTAGTTGAAGATTCAAGACAGAATACTGATAGATTCAAGAACTATACGAATTAGAGCAGAAACCCCCAAAAAATTTTCCCGATCGAAACCCTAATTTTCAAATAATTACAGATTCGATTATTACAAGAAAATTTCACCGATAAAACGTTTAAGAATAGTGTTAATCACAATAATATCAAAGCCTTGTCTCTGATACCATGTAAAATTTTTAGAATCTTAAGAAATAATCAATCAAAAATATATTGAAACAGTGATTTATAACAAAAGAATTAGATGTAATGATAAAGAATAAACTCCTTACAATAGAGACAAAGTTACAGATCAAAAACTATTCATCAATATGATGAATATACAGACCAAACCACAAGAACCCTAATTCGTATATTGACAACCAGAGAGAAAGAGTTTTTTTTATGACAATATTACAAATAATACAGAAAAAAAGACATTATATATCTAGGGTTAAAAAGAACTTTCATATTAACCCTTTGAGTTCTGCTTCTTGTCATTTTGCACACCAAAGTTCCATATTTAACCATAAGTCTTCAAGCTTTATATCTTGACACTATTAGTCACCACCTCATCTACACTTTTATAAACTGCACTTATATAAAAAACAAACCAAGTAACTATTTCATTTTAACAAACAAGATTGATAAATACAACTAGTTATTTTATCATATATATATAATCACAATCCACAAAAGTGATGTTCGTATGACACGACACTGCCCACCATCTCTGTCGGATACAATGACTCATGGCAACGTTTGTCCAATAACTAGTAAAATTAGTAAAGGAAAAAACACAACCATTATTATTATTTCAATTAAGTTCGTTAAGATCGAGATATTACTCGATATTATTTTCATTTTTGTAATATTGAGATCGTCAAATAATATCACGATCGTACAATCTTATTATTAATGAACAAGTTTATATCAAATGACTTTTTACACGTGTATTCTATATAAAAGTTAAAACGATCATATGATCTTACTTACGATCTTGTTGATGATTGTACCATCTTGTTATGATCATATGATCGTTCTTTATGATATCGCTACACGATTTACATATGACCATATCTGACACATTTTTGTGTAGCAGGATTGGCGGATCTCACGATGTTATTGTCAAGATTGGATAAAAATCAATACGTTGTAAACTAGTACACTATGCTAATTAACATCACATGTAAAACTAAATATTAAATATTGAATGTATAGTAGCAGCTATATTCACATGATACTCGTTATCAAATACTCCGTATTACTGTGGAATTTGAAAGTCTAAGGGCCTATTTTGACAAATTAATACCTGAGGGAGTTAATGTGGAAAACATGGCACAAATGAATGACAATTGAAAAAATAGGAAATTGGGGTGGATATGACGTGGATTCTGGGTATGGCTCCGGCTCGTGGTAGTAAGATGCAGAGCCGGCCCTGGGCATGGGCTGCATGGGCGACGGCCCAGGGCATCAAAGGTTAAGGGGGCATCAACATCAAATTACTAATTACTGAGTTTATAATTGAAGAATAAGCTTGAACCTTTAATGGAGAAATTTGAGCAGACGTTTTTATTTGGGGAAGATGACTCCCGGCCCAAAGTCCCATACACTTTTTCTGTGTTCCTCCTTTAGTTTATTTATTTTTACTATTTACACCCCTAATGGTATATAAAGTTACAACTTAATCCTTCAACTTATTTACTTACATCAATTCAGTCAATTTTTACACATGTAAATATTCTTTACATAAGTGATAGAGAAAAAAACAAATATATATGTATATATTAGGCAAAAAATGTATTTCTAAGAAGATACACATTATCTCAAAATATAAGACAAATGTTTTCAAAATGTATTTAATAGAAATTTTAGAATATTGATTATTTTCGTAAAAATAGTAGACATTAGACAATTTGTTATTATTGCTAATTTAAAATTGAACGACAATCTTTTTTGTTTTAATAATTGACATCTTCGTGTAACTTCGTAAAAATTAATGTAACATTTAACGTTGTTACCATAACTTTTGAATGTCGTTAATAATTCTTTTGTCAGCTATAAAGATACAGTCATTTGTGCTATCATTAATATTATTTTCTTATAAGAAATATTTCAGACGATCATTTGAAGTTGAACTCCTTGAATTGAAATATTTTTTTATTTTATAACATTGATGTAGGGTAGGTGCTTAGCTTGACTTGGTACAAATTCAAACTGCTACAAAAAATTGTGTTGTTTCTTAAGTAAGGGCATGTTTCAAGCGTTTCGCCCAGGGCATCACAAAAATCAGGACCGGCCCTGGTAAGATGCCACGTGGAGATGACGTGGCTCACGAAGTGGGTGATGACGATATTATTTCGAAGTCATAGTTTTGATCGTGTGGAATTTAAATACCAGGATACATCTGTATGCTAATGTCATCAACTTATCATGAAAGGGTTTTTATCCGGAGTAAAAGAGTAAATATCAATTTGATGTTTCTCGTTCATTTCACTCCTCATCATTCGATGAGGCTTTGTCGAGTTCAATCTCTTGATATGAGTTTTCGCTTCACTCTGAATCCGTTATTCTTTGTGAAATGACTAAATTTAATCTTAAAATTTTAAGACTATTTTTATACTCTGAAGGACGGAGAGTAATTAAGTGAAATGAAAACTCGCGTTAAGGGGATGAACATGCAAAAACATGACCTGAAGATGATAAGTGAAAATGTATGTCAAAACATCATGAACGAGTAATGTAGTTTACTCTAATTAAAATCAGTGGATCGTATACATAAGCTTTCAGGGCCGTCTTCGAAGGTGGTCGACCGCTCATGACCTCAAATTTATAAGGGCCTCAAAATGTGTGTGTTTGTATATATGTATAATATGTGTATATATAAATATATATGAACATCACATGTTTGATGAAATGCCTAAACTAATAAAGCATGAATTTCTTATTATGCTTTAATTTTGTTCATGTGTCTCTAATGATCTCTTCTATGTTGTTTTGATTGATATCATGGCCATATTGTTCTAGGGTGCATAAGCGGTTGGAATGGGACATGTAGGTTTCCCCTGCACTTGCTTGATCAATGCAAATGTCATATTCCACGTGCAAGATGTTAGATGGCTAAGCTTTTAAGGTTGTTTAATTTAAAGCTGGTTACGGGTTGATCTATTAACTACTTTCTTGTCAACATTAGTGTATTCTTGGAGGTATTGTTTGACCGTTTCCTTTTTACCTATTTTTCGTCTGAATATACACACGGCGATGGGATTGATGTGCATGACAAATGCGAGCTGAAATTTAAATGAATATAATAGTGGCATGATCAATTTTTGGCTATATCTGAAACTGGATTTGTCAGTCTTCCCTCTTTGTTGAAAGGTGACAGGCGTCCTATTGCAAGCTAATAACATATCAGCTTCTGAGCAGGTAACTTCCTTGCAAATTTTAAATGTATATGCATAAGCACCCACATGTATCCATTGTCATATGAATTATAGTGAACTTTGTTTTTAACTTTGTGTTCTTTTATGCTTTCAGACACAACAGTTTTGATCCTGTTGTGACTAAAATTCTTCCGTCATTTTCCTCCTTCAGGTACCAATTAATTATTTTCACGTTTCAATCATTATGTAAATGTAATGGTTTCTTTGTAGTAAAAGCTTTTTTGGAACTCAGTAGGTCACATGGCAATCACCTAAATATGACGTGCCCGAAGGATAACTAATTAAAGCAAATGAACGCATACGAAAATGGTAAGAATTTTTTTGTTTTTGCACTATCGTTTTCATAAAGATAAAAAAAATAGAACTAAATGTTGATCAGTTAATCACATGATTCATGTTCTAAAGAAGAAATAGTGACCGAGTTCTCCGATTCCCCTTCCAACTTCATGATTAAAACAAAAGGCCAAATTCTAGCACCAAGAAGTATAACTTAGAAGTGAAAGGTAATATGTTGACCTCAAAACTTAGATTGTTTTTTTTTTTTTTTTTGTTAAAGTTATTGTGCTAAGTTTTGAATAAATAAGATATATAGTAAAATTAAATCATTATATTTTTAAATAAACGATGTAGGACTTTGATGTCAGATTACATTTTGGTTCCGTTTGATCCATTTTTGGAGGTCTCATCCATAACATAACAGCTACAATGTCATCGGAGCCTGGAGCAGTTTCTGTGCTACTTTTTATTTAGCCGAAAGAAATTCGGATAGTATTTACATGTATAAACTTTGATTTTATCATCCTTTATATAGAATTAGGCATGGTCTTTCATTTAGAGGTCCTATAAGCTAAACGGTCATTTGAACATCACATTGGGTTCTTCATGTTTCTAAAGCATTTGCCTATACATTGCCCTGATAAAAAAAAATTCTTGACATACTAAAATGGGCAAATAGGTTAATGGTTAAAATGAGCCTCACGTCTTTGGCCCTAGAACCCCTATGCGTTTCTCTGAACCTTTAGCCGTTGTCAACTTTAATTTGTGTAACACCCCCAAATTTACTGTTTAGCGGAAGCTGATTTGGGTGTTACGAATCAATAATCACATCACATAGGTATATAATGAACGACTACTATATGCGTCGTTTTGAACTTGTATTGGTAAAACAAAAGTTTACATCAAAAGTAATGTTTACATTAGCTCGGTTTCTGAAATTGAGAGATTTACATCACATAATTACTTGTACAAAATATAATAATGCAATTAAATCTCTAGTTGTATGAATGCTGACTCGAGCTAAAGATCCCTGCTTGTGCAGTCCAACCTACTGCTGTGTACCTGTGATACATGCTAAAATGGGTCAGCGAAACGCTGGTGAGCTCACAGGTTTGTATGTCAACATATATTGTATGAACCGCAAGATTTATAATTGAATTTAAAGTGCAATTAAGCAAAATGAAAGTTATACAGCCATGAGCACATAGTCTGAGCTTAACTTGAGTTGTCAGACCCACTTAAGGAAACCTAACTTGAAATGCCTCCTACGAGTGCCTAATCCACACTCGTCTTCCCAAATGCTAATACGTCCGTTTGACCAGTTAGTGCGTGCTAACCCGGACGAGGATTGTCAATCCTATATGATATCATATACTAACATTCACGCTACTACGTATTACCAGACTATGCTATGGAGGGCTTTAAATTGATTAGCTTGAAACTCATGTAGTATTTGATTTGATTTGTACTTGCGTTCAACTTGTAAAACAAAACGAGCAATAATATCACACCCTTGATTGAAAAGCAGTAAAGTAGGAGCCATGAGACTCACCTGAGTCTTGAAAGTTTAAATTAATAACTTGAATTGATTTGCCTTGAAGTGTTGTCCGAAGACTCGTAACCTGAAGGTGTCCATGACACGCGATGGTTATTAATTGTTTAGGCATCTCGAAAGACCACCTTTGTAATTGTTTTGTCCAAATTACCCCGATTTGGTTGATTGACTTGAATATTTGAAAACGTGTACGGCCCGTTGGTGATTGTTTTGTAATAAAAAAAATCTCAACATTATTATCTTGTTTTCCGAAGTATTATGCTTGTATCGGATGTACTAATGTATTTCCAAAGTCGTGCAGTTTAAAAGTTTAAGGTTTTCCAAATCCAGCACTTAGTGAAAATCTAAGTTTTTAAACATTCTGTTTTATGCGACACAATATGCGACATAAGGTTGATAATGCGAAACAATGGTTGTGTCGCATAGAAGTGCGACACAATGAGCTTAGCGACACAAAGGTTGTGTCGCATAAGCGTACGATGCTGATTTAACAGCGACATAGTGTTTGTGTCGCATGGGATTTGCGACATAAGGTGCGACATAACATTGTGTCGCAAAAGGTCCGACATAACTGGGTTTTTACGACACAAACTACGACACAAAGGTTTTTATACGACACAAGATGCGACACAAGGCTTGTGTCACAAAGATGAACATCAGCCCAGAACCCAGCGACTGATGATATTTTCCAACCCAAAACTCAAATCTAACTCATTTTTAAGCTATAAAATCGTGTTTTCTCTTAGTAATGGACATATATACACTTGAATAAACCGTTAATATGTAAAAATAAGCTAAAACGAGAGGTTTCGACTTTTGTCGGAAAACTTACAAAGTGGCGAAATGAAAATCCGAAAAGATGGAAGTGTAGATCGTTGCGTGGTGGTCGTTAATCTCTAAAAATCTTGATGATCCAAGGTCGTTTTGTATGTTTATTTTGATGATTTGTGATTTGGTGGTTTTGAGAGAAAAAGAGAGAAGAAAAGATAGAGAGAGAGAGAGAGAGAGAGTGTTTTGGGAAATGGGGTGGGGATTTGATCCCCTCACCCTATTTGGGCCGGTTTATGGTGGGGTCCACCATGTGTGGGCTCCGCCAATTTTTGCTCTGTGTAGTGGTGTTCGTTTTCTCGATTGTTTATTTGTTTAAATAAATTTTAGTTACTTTTAAATATACTTTTTATAATGCGAATAAATTCCCGATAAATTGGGTTGAAGTATTTTATAAAAATACTTTATGTTGTAGTCATAAATTATAACTTAAACTCGTTTTGTTTTGTCGCGCGTGTTTATATTTTAACCAAGTAAATTGTTATTTATACGATACGGTTTAAACTGAAATATTATAAAAATAATATTGTTGAGATATAATAGTTTCATTAAATAATGTTATGTTATTTAATTAAATTGTTCACCAACGTCCGTATTTAATTGAATCGAATAACATTCGATTTGAAACTTGTACGATTTAATCAAATCGCATAATAATACTTGTATATATTCAACAATATATATATTGATTGATACATTAATTAGCCTAACACCAAAACTAATTACATGTATTAACAGTTGATTAGGTACTAATCACTAGTCCTAATTTGACGGGTGTCACAATTTGATTTTACTTCTTTTAACTAAACTTTAAATTTGGCCCTTTTGACATGTTAGAGATAACACATAACCAAATCCCGAGGGCCCATTTATAGGTAAACGGCCAGAAATCGCCACTTCCACGAAAGATTGATATATTTCTTGACTACCCCATTAGGTAAGCTCTGTATGCGTACACCTTTTTTAGAAATTGGTTTACAGTTTACACATTCTTTTTGATATATATGTACAAGTAAAGATTGTTAAGCATGCTGCAACTTTCTGTACAATAGGTCTAGCGAACGGAACCATCGACCATAAGAAAGCGGATACAGTTGGTCAACACGGTTTTTCTTCAAAATTGTTAATTGGATGTTGAGTTTGTTATACAATCGGGTTCTTATTTAGGTTTTAATGTAATTCATCTTCATTAAGATTGTTATTTAGGTTTATCCCTTTATGTATATCTATCTGTCTCGAAAGTTGACCTCTTTATTGCTTGAACTCTTCCTATGGACGATATAGTGCATTGTTTGCGGAAAACTCGGGTGTTCTAATAAATCTTCTTAGGGCAGAGGTGGGGTTGAACTGCATACTTTATTATTTCATTTTCTTTTCACATGTCAAGGATAGTTATGCAAGTCTTTTCTAATGTAGTTGAGTAGTTCTGTGAATTGTGGCCATTTTCTATAGTATCTAAGAGTTTGATAGTTTTACATGTGATGTAAGAGGGTTTTGGTCAAAATTTTGTAATTATTTGAAATTCTTAGGATATAATTAAACATTATAACAAATTGACATTTTCTAAACTTCTGAAGCTTTGTTAGTAAAAGCTAATACGTTGTAGCTTATACATTTGACTAGAAATGAATGCAGGTAACAACTTGGCAAGGGCTATTTCAAAATAATTGCTACTATCGAAGTGTCGTGAACAAGGTTGAAAAAGACGCTAGTCGGGGTGTACTCGGCAAGGACCTTCTAGGGAGTACTCGGCCGAGTCGGGGTGTAATCGGCGAGTACTCGGATTAGACTTTTTTTTCATTTAATTAATAATTTTCAATATTATATGTGCAAAAACATAAAATAGAACTACAAACATAAACATTAAACATAATTGCCAATAAAGTAGTAACATTAGAGATAATTGCCAAAAAGGTAGTAACGTAAGCATAATTGCCAATAAAATAGAACGACCTTTTTGTTAAATGGGCTCAAAAAACCCTAATTTAAATCCTGTAAAAATTTGACCAATTTTGACTTTGACCGAGTTTGACCCAACTTTGATCAATTTTGACCCGACTTTGACCGTGTAATCGGATCTTGACCGAGTTTGATCGACTTTTACACCTTTGTCCGCCGTTGACCCTTTTTTTGGCCGATTACACCGAGTCGCCACGACCCATGCCTGTTGGCCGAGTACACGCCGAGTAATCGGTCGAGCACACGCCGAGTAATCGGCCGAGTTGGGCGTTTTTTACAACCCTGGCCGTGAAGCATGCCCTGGATGGGCTTTACAACATTTTCACAAACATCAACATTATTGATGTTTACCAATTTTTACAGTATCGCTTTTCCAAACTATCAAATATATTGTTCATTAATTGTGCTCTCTCAAGGAGGTCAAAAAGAACGTGTGTTAACAGTGGTACAAATGGCTGCTAAATACAAAGGGGTGCTATGCTGTAGCCCCTGACAACATTGAAGGTGAGAAATTGTTACTTTAGTGAGTGCCTGTAGGTTGTTTTTAACATTTAGGGTCTTTTTTGATATGTTGGTCATCAAAAGCTAGCGGTTTCTATGTTAATGGATAGTTGTATTGTGTTTAGCTGGAACTACGAATTGTCAAGACGTTAACTCGCTCTTATGACCTTTGACGACGATTGTTCACTGTAATTTTTAATGTTTGTTTGTCTACGTTTTTAATGTTATCCTCGTAATTTTAGAATACATATGATAAGTACGTACACATGATCAATTTGGACATACAAAGGAAAGACTGGATTTAAAAAATAAAATAGTATTTTGTCTTCACATTAATACAACAAAAGCTTTGTTATTATTAGTACAAATAATATAACTTTTGACAACTTATATTGTATCATACATTTAGCAAAACAAATAAACAACTCTTTTATCTTAAAAAATTAATTTTACAAAATCAAATGTCATAGTCTACGTCATCGCGGGTCCTCACCTAGCATCATATATATACTTGATATACGTAGTAAATTTCATAAATAATTCTTGTGGTTTACGACTAACAACTATTCTTATATTTTTTTTCATCTTTCCTGTCAAGTAAACTTACGTTTCGCTGGAAAATAGTCTTTTATACATATACAATGACAAAAGTACTATTTGGTGGTTTAGATCTTAACTATCTGGAAATGATAAGAGAGCATAATTATTTAGTCATTGTAAATTTATGAGGGACCATTTTCGAATAAAACGTCTTTTTATGTGAAAATTGTATGTTTTAAACATACCGCTATATTGTTTAATCTTTATAAACAGCTTTTATTTATTGATATTGAAATGTATATAAAGGTTACATATAAATAACAAAACAATATAAATATGATTACTATGATGATATTTGAATTTGTAAAGGCTATATATGTCACATTTTAAATTAGCACGTTCATTTACCTTATAAGAAATTAATGATTTCATATCTTAGTGTGATAATCACAAATCGGAGGCTTTGTTTCACATTTTTTAAATTGTAGAAATGAAAATATTTATAATGCATTCGTATCCAAATTATATGAATTTATGATGTTCATCTTCACTTTTTATATATAAGACTAGGAGGTCTCTTTGGCTGTGCGGCACAGTCCATGATTGTAAAGTTCAAATTTAGAGTTAATATATGTTAATCTCTAAATAATTTCATACTAAACAAAATGAAAGTTGTCCTTAATTAAAAGGTATCATGTGTCACAAGTCTACATTTCTATTTCTATCTCCAACATTTAAGGTAAAAACTGTCGTAACATGTACTACGATGTGATTAATTAAGAGTGATGCTAATATACATTATAGATTGTAAAGCCTTAATTATAAGTGATACATTATTTAATGGATAATTGTGGCAGTTGATTTCCTGCTTCACTCATCAATAATTTTTCAATTTTTATCTCTAACTTTAATAGTGTAACAATAGTCTTTTCACCTTACGTTGCCATGTCTTCCAACTTTCACCCGTCTCAATTCTCATTGGTCATTATCATTTTCCATTCGCATTTAAATCCACATGTTTGTTGTGTCTCATATTACATATGGGAGTATTAAACAGGAAAGGAAATTTTCCTTCTATCTTCTTTTTGTCCCAATAATTTATAATCATAAGGTCAAATCTTTCTTCAACGTTTCAAGTTTATTCTCTTAAGATCATATTTTTGGATCTTGATTTCGGTTTTTTTTTTTGGAGTTGGTAATAAAAGTTGCCTTTCTTTTTCGTTTCCATTTTTTCTTCGACTCTTTGAGTATGTATTACTAACTTTATGTAGTTTTTTCGGCTTGCGTAATACAAACATGTCAACTTTTTTGATTTTAAACTCCTAGATAATTCATATTCAATATAATTTTTTAATTTAGGATCAGAGGAAAATGAAAGTTAGAGAGTGCAATGAGGACAATGGACCATTTTGCAATTTACGCAAAATACAAAAAAGGGGGAGTTCACTTTCTTTCATCACTCTCTTTCTCCATCCTCACAAACACACAAACACTCTCAAGTCTCAACTCTCTCTCTTTATTTCTTCACAAAACACACACTAACACACCACCACCACCACCGCCCACCACACCCGTCACCAGCACCGGAGAAAAGAGGCGAAGAAAACGAAGGCGGATCTGTGACCGAAGAGTTTAGATGTGAACCACCACCGTTGGTGAACCGGTCTCCACCGGACGTAACCGTGGTCATTTCTCCATCATCTCCCGCCGCTCCACCGCCACAACCGCCACTCCAACGTCACCACCATTTACCGCCACCACCGCTACTCCACCACCACCACTATATAGATCTAGATTTGGAAACTCGTGGATTTAGATATGATAAGTAGATCTGAAAAGTAGATCTACTTTTTAGATATGAAAAAACCAACTGCATCGTACATTTTTTTCACTGCATCGTACATTTTTTCCACTGCATCTTACTTACGTTACTGCATCTTAAATGCAACTAATGTAAATTTGTGCTAGTATTTGTTTACTACATCTTATAATATTTTAGCATTTTTATGTGTTGTAAATCTAGATTTTATGTTTGAATTTTAAAAATTAGTATACTTGTTTACTGCATCATGTATTTTTGTTACTACATATCTTACGTTTGTTAGCATTTTGACTGAATCTTGCATATTAAAAAGTTTTCTGATTGAATAAAATTTTGGACAATTTTTTGGAATTTTTTAGATAATTTTTTTAGCAGGTTCATAATTTTTGTCAGAATTGCAAAATAGTCCCTCCCTCCCTTCCTTGTGCATATGTGAATTGCTTGTGCAAAAAAATATGAACCTGTAGAAAAATATGAAAGTCTGCACTCTTCTAAACCATGAGAATAAGGTTAGGTTTCTAATAAGGAATTAACGTTTATTAGCATGTATATCCAGAATCCAGATTATGATATAAAGAAGCATGTATAACCAATTCATTTTGATCTTAAAATTTATTACAATAACATGAAATAAACAAAGAAAGAAAAAAAGGGTTCAAACCTTGCCATGGGTAAACATTTAGCATGCTAGGTACCCACCCCCGTAAAACACATTGGGCTCTTGAGGAACTTCTTGAATAATGGTTCATCCCAACTTCAGACGCCCCCACTGTGCCAGGGGAGTTGCCTGGAGTCATCCTTGTGGGGTGGACAATGACTGGTGCCAAAGGCACATGGGATCAGGGTGTTCCCGCCAATTTACACCTTTTGCTGGAAAAGAGAGGATATAAAATAGGAAGTTGTGACTACTCTCTACAAAACAAGTCAAGATACGGTAGATCGAATTAATAAGTATACCAACCCTTCTGTAAAAAATATTCACATAAAGTTTACAAAAAATATCTCACATAGAGTTTGCAAAAAATATTTTGGATTGCTCATTTTTTTTATGGAGATATGCTACATTCACATAAAGTTTACAAAAAATATCTCACAAAATGACGCATGAAATGTACCAATCAAAATCATTTGTTATTTCTCTTTCTTATATCTCTCTTCTAATCCAATTGGTCCAACTTAGTTTGTGAATAATTTTCTATAAAAATTGGTGAACGTATCATTTCTCTTTTTTATGAGTTTGGTTTTAAAAATAAAAATAAAAATAATAGGCCAATAAACATAAATCAGGGTTTTAAGACTTACAGTAAAATACATAAGCTTATAAACTCTATTTCGTATAGAATCCATCAATGCGTACATCATCATAACTTACGTGGGATAGGTTATTGTAAGATCACTTATTATCGTAGGAATCGTAGAAATGACTTTTTTCACTTTTAAATTCAATGTATGTACATGTTTTGCAAAAAAAGTTATACTAAAGTTATTAAAATTTTATCATCTTTAATATTAGATTAATTAAAAAAATAAAAGAAAATATATGATACACAAATTAAAATTGTGTATCAAAGCCTTTTATGTGTGATACTGTGATACACAAAAAAAAAATTATGATGTGTATCACATTTTTTTTAAAAAAAAAAATTCTCATAGTAAAGAACACACAATTCTAAGAATTTTGATATATATTTTTCATCAAAAACATAATTTAATCTTAAAGTTTAAAGTAAAAATGTCCGTTCCTACCATTCCCACCATAATAAGTGTTTTTATTTGAATCTTACCCTAATTTAATAAGCTAATAAAACTTAAGCCATAAGTTTAAAGATGTGCACATATTAGGGGGGCCACAAACTCGCAACACCCGTAACCTGCATAAAACATAAAACATAATTCATCTTGTTCCTGAAAATAAAAATTGTTATTATCATTAGATATTGTAAAAAAAAAAAAAAAAAAAAGGTTATATGTCAAAAAGTTAAATTGTAAAAAAATATTCCATATATTCACGTAAATTCAAGCAAGCTTTCAATTTTCAAATTAAAAAGTTCTAAAAATTCTATACGATAAACACTATGATTTTGAAGCCAACTCCAAGTTACTTATTCTTTAATATAATGGAACAACAAATGTATTTATTAAATTTATACCTACTTATCGTACAGAAAAAGTAAACTAACTATGATATATTCGAGCTAGCAAAATTATTATTTCATCAAGTAAAAAAACTAAGCTCTTAACATATGGATGTCCACATAAGAATTTATATCATGAATAAGAACATCGTTTGATTTTTTTGGAAACGGCAAATAACACCTGCGGACCAATAATGGAATATCATCGTGCCACCACTACCAGCCCATATATTGCCTCACCTAGGAAAAACCACCACATGACTCGAACCCGAGACCTATGGGTAAAACCCCGTGCATCACAACCAGCTGAGCTGTGTATTGATAAAGTTTAAACTTCAAAGATGTACAACTATTTTTGGTAAACTACCTTGAATACATGTAAAAGTAAAATACCTTGATGATCTATTGATATGATATGTGGAGGCTGTGAGAAAATCTATGCACTAAACTACTCCGTAAAAAAGAAGAATGAAAGAAAAAACTAAAAAACTAAATAAGTAAGATACATAAAACAAATACAATATAGTTTAAGAAACTTACCTTTTCAGTTTACACCAACTCTTCATCATCTTCAAGTTAATCTCACGTACACATTTACATTTGACATTTGCAAATCAAACAACTAAAATAACCCAAACAATATTAGCACATGAACACAAAGCCTATAACATAAATAAACTATATACAAATCATTCCTAACTTTAAAAAAATCTAAACAAAAATATGAAGAAAATAGAACATGGGTCAACATCCTAGAAGCTTGCTAAAAATAGAATAAAGGAGAGCAAGGAGAATAAGGTGCTGTTTGTTTTTTTAAGAGATTTTTGTCTGAATCTGAAAACCATCTGAAAACCACTGATTATAATAAGAGATGGTTCAGACATCTGAAATCTGAAAGCTGAATGATACAAAACTATTCATAAAATTAAGTTGCATAAAATTTGTAAAATATAACATTTTAATGGTCAAAGGACAACAAAAAAGTTGATAAAGTGAATCAAATAAACTTATAATAGGAAAATTAATAAAAATATTCAGCACTTCTAATGTTAAAAATACATTCATATATGTTAAATAAAATACGTGCACAATAGATGGTATGATTATACGTTATTTATATGATAAATCATCACTACTATACAATAAGAATTATTTTGACATTATTATGACGGTGATATGAAAATAATGTGGGGTTGACGTATAACTTTGGAAAAGAGGGAGAATGGAGTTTATGGTGGGACCAAGAGACATGTGTAAGGCTTTATTTGGTTTCAGAGCTTCATCAGACTCTATTTCACCCCTACAAAAATTAGAGGTTTTTCAGACTTTTTACCTCTGATAGCAAATAAAAAACAAACGGTCTGAATGCTCCAAACCTCTGACCGAATCCGAGTTCAGAAGTTTTTCAGATATTTTAAGTAAAAACAAACAACACCTAAAAGAGATAAAATGTCTTTGGAATGGATTTGAGTTTTGAAGTCAAAAAGATGGAAAGGATGTAGATTAGGGGTGTTCATCGGTTCGGTTTTCGGTTTTCTCGGTTTATTCGGTTCGGGTTTCTCGGTTTTGAATTTTTTTTAGCAAAACCGAAAACCGAATTCACATGTGAGAACTGAACCGAAACCGAACCGAAAACCGAATTCGAATTCGGTTCGGTTTGGGTTAAAACCGAAAAACCGAAAATTTCAAATTTTTTTATTTTTTTTTAAGTTAATCGGTTTCGACTCGTAATTTTTCGTGTGTTAGGGTTTTACTAGAATTGAAAATGAAAGACGTGAAGTTAATTTAAGGTTTAAATGTAAATATATTTGTTTATAAATTCTAAATATCACACATATGCTACATATATTAATAATTTACTATATTATTAATTTGAATTCGGTTTTGAATTTGGTTTTCGGTTAAACCGAATTCAAAAATTCAAAACCGAAAACCGAACCGAAAACCGAATTCATAAACCAAAACCGAACCGAAACCGAACCGAAAACCGAATTTGAATTCGGTTTGGTTTTTTTTCGGTTTTAATTCGGTTTGATTTTCGGATTAAACGGTTTAAAACCAAATATTGAACACCCCTAATGTAGATGAAAGCGGAAACGGTAAATGATAATCCATTCACCCACCCCTTTTGATTGGTGAGCTTTGGTTAGAGGTGTGGAGTGTGGACATTAGTGAATAGTGTTCAACTATTGAGCTCCACGTGGCACATACAAATGAGAACACAGTAAAAAAAAAGCTTCCTTTTATAAATTAGGAAGATATGATAAGATAACAAGTGACTTTTTCGATAGGTTCCTTTTTAAGAAGATAATGTGATTATACATATTTAATACAGTAAAACAATATTAGATTTATACATCAAACCTTAAGTAACTTTGTTGAAAAGAGAACATAAGTTGTTTCATATATATATACAAAGTTAAAATCAATTGAATTGTTCATGTTTTAACTTTGTTGAAAAGAGAATATAAGTTGTTTCTTATATGGTATTATGTGAAGCCATTTGATTATTTTTTTATATATAAAAATAGGTTAAATGCTTTTTAATGTATACAACTATGCGTTGATCTTCATTGTGTGTATGTAACAAAATTGACCGACATTGTATGTACGAAAGTATTTATTTTTGTACATTGTGTATATTTAGGTAACTCGTCAACTTGTTAAGATGTCATGTGTCACCTTATAACTGATAACACGTCACCAAAGAGATAAAAATATATATTTGAAATTAAAATAATTATAAAATGTTTAGCATATATATATAAAAGAATTAGGACACATGTCTTCTAAATAGATGAACATGTGTCTTAACAAGGATGAAATTGGTCTTCTTTATATATAAACTAGAAAATTTAAGGGTTCTGCAAATGCACAACCCATGCTCCTTTGTGATTAATGTTAGTAATAATGAGTGTTTTTTTATTGTATAACTAATTAACATATTCAATTAGTAGACATAAATTTATAAAAAAAAAAAAAGGTGCCAAAAAAGATCAAATAATAAGTTACAAAACGTGATGCATTAAAATGACCAACGGAAATCGATTTGGGAATTATTGAGATTTAGAACGAACAAAAAATCATTCTTAAGAGTAAATGCAAATAAAACTTTCTACAAATTATAAAAGGGGCGATAGATAATAGAGTTATCCATGATTAGTTAAGAAAATACGTGTCATACTTTTAGATTATAATATCAAATTAAGTAAAAATGAAAGATATGTGATGATTAATACAAATGAAAAAGGAAAACTACTGAAGAATTAATATATAAATAGAATGTTACTGAAAAGTTAATACATAAATGAAATATCATTGAAAAGTTAATTAATTCCTTAAAAATTGAAATTAAAAAATTTAAGATAACTTGTCTAATTATGATGATGTGTCAAGATTCTAAGCCACACTCTTTTTCTTTATATGTATAGAAAGACTAGTAATATTTAGCGTCGTGCAATGCACGGCCCCCGTCTTGAAAATTTAAAACTATTTTTTGTGATGTTAAAGGTATATTAATCTCTGAAAATAAGAATGAGAACTGATTTAAATAAAAGCAAAGAAAATTCTTATGTCTTCACCTCAACAATTGACAGTCATAAACAGTTCGATTAGTGTGTCTGATCCACTTTTAATCTTAAATTACCTAGAGAGAAAATCAGTTGTCCGCGGCTATGAAAAAATTTATAATGTATAATGTTGGGATATAGATTGTGACAACAGATCTATCTTGAAATAGGACTGGTGTAATTATTATTATGTTTGTATATTGGTTTAGATTTGTAAATGAATATTTGTTTTGTTAGTAATATTCGTTAAACATATTATTTTGTTAAGTTAGACGAATAATTAAATACGAAATAAATATATACGTTTGATGCGAGTCGAGTTCTTAAGTCGCTGCGAGTTGAGCAGCGAGATGAGAACTGAACTCGTGGACATCGATAGGCATAACGAGCCGAAACCATAATGGGCTTGGGCTTACGGAACGAGTCGAGTCAACTCGCAGGCCCAGCGGCAGCAAGTTGAGACGACATATTTAATGTTTTTCAAACCGTGAAAAACATAACAACTTTTATACACTTTTGCAATCTGCGAATTCAGAAAACGCAGAGAAAAACAATCATAACGGCTAGGCTTTGACGGTTAATCGTTTAAAGCTAAGTCTTATTAAAACGCAATTAAGAACATATTCGTTGTTAGTAAGATAACATCGTATTGAGGGATTCCGCACCTTAATACTACAGATAACGAAGTTATCGATCCTAGAACTAGGGACTTACATCAGGTATCAGAGCTTTCGGGCTAAATACGAGAGTGTTCGAGAGTTAGTGATAATTGCGTTGTGATTCGGATCGTTTATACGTGCATTAGTACATATTAGCGATCAAAATCATTCTCTGGACGTTTTAGGGTTTGTTTACGGTCGAAATTTCCAGTTTCAATCGTAAAAATACCTTAAATTTTCATTTTCGGGTTTTTCAGCCGTTTCGCGAGTCGAGATTAGGGTTTCAGCATAGCCTGCGAACCGAGTTGAACTTGCGAGTCGAACTGAGACTTGCGAGTCGAACCGAGATCTCTTGCGAATCGAAATCGCTTGCGAATCGACATCACTGCAATCCGAACTGAGACTTGCGAGTCGAGCTGAGATTGCGAGTTGAACTGAGTCTTGCGAATCGAGATTTTTTAAAATTTGCGAAAAAGTTTAACTTTACGTTTTTAAGATGTCTGATTTAAGTAGAATGATCGAGATGGAACACGAGGTGGGAAAATCAAACGTTCCACCTAAGTTGTTGAAGATCGAAGATTACTATAACTGGAAGGACATATTTGAATCTTACTGTAGATTCCATGATTTGTCGATCTGGATGTGTATCAAGAATGGATACACTGCACCTACTCAAACGGTTAATAATGCAATTGTTACTCTTGCTTATAACCGGATGAGCGATCAACAAAAAGATGATTATAAGTTGGTGAATAAATCCCATTCTGCAATTAAGATGAGTTTACCAAAGCAGATAAACCATCAACTCAAGTCTTTTCAAACTGCTAAAATGCTCTGGGAAGCGTTAGAGAAAAGATGTGAGGGAAGTCCTCAAGTGAAGGCAAGCAGGAAGAATCTTCTTAAGAAACAGTTTACTGTTATAAAAGCTTTAAAGGGAGAAGATCTTGATGCTTATATCACTAGATTCTACCACTTGTTAAGTGAGCTTGACAACCATGAGATTGTTACTACTGAGACTGAAAGAACCGACAAATTTATTGAGGGTTTACCATCTAATTGGGAAATGTATGGTGTAATGCTCAAAGACAACGATGAAAGGTATGCAACCATGACCTTAGAGCAGGTCATTGACAAGCTAAAAGGTTATGATTTCACAAAGAAATCGAGAGAAACTGATTCTGATCAGGTTCAGAATCCTGGGCTATATCATGGGAAAACAAATCTCTCAACTTCTTCATCTAGTTCGACCACTGCACTCTTAGTTGGTGTTACTGATGAAAATGGTGAAATGATAACGGATGACGTGTGCCTTCTTACCTCATCAGGTAATGAAACTAAAGGTACATCTACTGAGAAGTCAACTCAAGGACATCAAAAGATGCCAATGAGTGTGAAATCTGCTGAGCAACAATTATCTGTCCTTGCATCCTTTGTTGCTTCTTATGAAAATTACATTCAGGGTAAAATCAATGATCCGATTATGTTTGATGAAGACTATGATCAGATAGATCCTGATTATCTTGAGGAAATAGATCTTCAGGATCAACTGGCAATGTTATCAAGGAGAGTTAAAAATTTCTTGAAGAGAACTGGTAGAAAAGTGGTAGGAAATCGATCAGGGTTTGATAAAACCAAGATCAAGTGTTTGAACTGTCAAGGTTATGGACACTTTGCTCGTGAGTGTCAAAGACCTAAGGTTGAAACTAGCAATAGCAAACATGGTTCGGGAAGTACTCTCGCTTCCAAAGCCTTAGTTGTGAAACAGTTGGATGGATCTTATGATTGGCAAGCTCAGTCTGAGGAAGCTCTCATGGCTGAGATTGAAGATCAAGAGATAGCTGCTGAGTCCAATAGCTATATGCCTACTGATGTTGATATAAAGGTGCCAGAGATTCAAGAGAAAGCAAGTGAAGATGACGTGCTGTATATGGATTCAACTGCTGATATGAGTCCAGATGACTTTGTGGCACGCATGGCTGAAGTACAAACTGACAAGAAAAGGGTATGTTTGGATATTCTTACTCTTGCTGATGTTTGTTACCTAGTTACTGATTTACAATCTCAATTAAGTGTCTTAACTGTGTCGAATCAGAATTTGTCATCCCAGGTTAGCACTTTTAATGATTCTAATAAGACTATAATATCTGAACTTTAACAAGCTAAAAGTGATGTCCTTAGGTTAAGTACAGATAAGATAGATCTTAAGAATAAGATTAAGTCTGATAGTTCTGATAAGATTGCACTTAGAGATACCATAAATGAAAAGGCAATAATCATAGATGGTCTCTATATGAACATTGATGACTTAAATCAAACAATAGCTGATATGGATAGAGAGTTAGCTGAGCTTAAGCATAAGTTAGTTGAACAAAATCGTAAGATTGAGTCCTACAGAACTTTAGAAATGGATAAAATGCTAGATGCTCAATGTAGTGTAAAGGACAAGACTGGGATAGGATACAATGATGTACCTCATCCTTTTAATGCCAATTACACTAGTACTCCTGAAGATTCTGAAATGACAAATGTTAATCCTGAGAGAGTAGTAACTAATAAACCTGAACAGTCAGAGGCACGGAAGGTTTCTGTTAAGAATCTGTCATCTGATAATAGTAAGATATCACATCACACCAAAATACAGTTTGTATCGGGTGGAGTGATTAATGATACTAAGACTGATGATAAGGTTTATAAAGAGAAAACGCTTGATCCTTTAGTGCCTAAGACTCCCAATGCTAAGGTTGATCAGAATAATAATGCAAAAGTTGGTAAGTCACATAAACAGAGGTCTTGCTTCAAATGTCACCAGAAGGGACATGTGGCTTCTTGTTGTCCTAACAAGAAGTTGGAAGCATCATCTAAGTTAGTGATAAATGAACAGACACAGACCAATTCTAGTTCGGTTATGGACAGGTTAGGTATCAAACCTGGATTAGGTAGTAAACCTGTAAATATTCTGAAAAGAAGTGGTAATCATAGTGTCTCTCCACCTAAACCTAAACGGCCTTATTCTCAATCTGAAATTGTTTTAAATAAATCTAGAGATAAGACACCGTCGAGATTTAGGACCCCTAGTAGAAACCACAGTCAGTTTGAGAGTGGTTCTACTTCACGTGCACAAGGACAAAGTTATGTGCCTAGGAGGTTTTCTACTCACTCTTCTCATAGGCAAAAGACTTCAGATCATCAACAGCCTCAAATTCCTGTGAAATTAACCAAGACTCCTGATGAAAATAGTTATGGTTATTTCAAGGAAGTTCAGATTGTTGATGATAAGGGACAATCCAAGACCGTAATGGCTTGGGTCCCTCTTGAAAACTAATTGTGTGCAACTTGTTATGTGCAGGAGCAGACTGTGAACAAGGACGGCTGGTGGTATGTAGACAATGGATGCTCAAGACACATGACAGGAGAACGAAGTCTATTGACAGACTTCAAGGAAGGTCTCAAGCAAAAAGTCAATTTTGCAGGAGAAAAAGGAGGAGTAATTACGGGAAAAGGAAAAGTTTCAAATGGAACTTTGACTCTTGAGGATGTGAACTATGTTGAAGAACTAACTCACAACCTAGTGAGTGTTTCCCAAGTCTGTGATAAAGCTCATCCAGTTTACTTTAATGAAAAGGAGGCCTTAGTCCTGAAGCCAGGATTTACAATTCCTGATGAATGGATATTAATGAGGGCATCAAGGAAGAAGGACATATATGCTATCAACATGGGTGTTCCTAACTCTTCAATGGTGTCTACATGTTTATTATCCAAGGCTTCGGAAACAGACGCATTATTATGGCATAGGAGAATGGCACACCTGAACTGGAGAAAAATGAATTACATAACCAAAAATGGTTTGGTTCTAGGTGTACCACAAAAACGTTTCGAGTCTGAAGATAAGTGTGTTCCTTGCATGAAAGGAAAGCAGCACAAGAAACCACACAGATCTAAGACTGAAAACTCTATCTCCTCACCATTTGAGTTGCTACATATGGACCTCTTTCGCCCTATAAGCAAGAGAAGTCTAGGTGGCAAATGGTACTGTTTGGTTGTCACAGATGATTATTCTAGATTCTCGTGGGTATTCTTTTTGGGATCAAAGGATGAAACTCCTGGAATTCTAATTGAATTCTTTGATCTAGTAGAGAATGTCTATAAAAAGAGAGTGAAGCGTATTCGTAGTGACAATGGAACAGAGTTTAAGAATTCAACGTTGAATATCTATTGCTTAAGCAAAGGGATATTACATCAATTCAGTGCACCTTATGAACCTCAACAGAATGGTGTTGCTGAAAGGAAGAATAGAACGTTGATTGAAGCTGCTAGAACAATGCTTGCTGATTCAAAGCTTCCGGTCATTTTTTGGGCAGAAGCAGTGAATACAACATGTTATGTACTCAACAGCCCTTTGGAGTATCATGCACCATATTAAAGACTGGACATCAAGCTAAATTTGGTGAAAAGGCTGACGAAGGATTTTTCCTAGGTTATATGCCCAATTCGCCAAACAAGAGAGTCTTTAACAAAGTCACAGGACGTTTGGAAGTAGTTTATAACATTGAGGTTACGAGCTATTCACCGGATGTTCATAAGGGCTTAGATTGGCAATTTGATTATTCTGATCTTTTTGCATCATTTAAAGTTCCTATTAGTGACTATGTCAGTGATTCAGATATTGCTGAACATTTATTGTCTGAAGATGTGGATACTGGCCATACTTCAACATCGAGTGTTCCGAAGTCTGGAATCAAGACAAATGTCGATCCAAATCAACCATCTACTAGTGGATCTCAAAAATCCAAAGTAAATACACCTCTAAATGAAGAAGAGCTGACTGACAAATTAGTGGATGAAATTCTCACACCACTGAGAGAGTTAAGAATATCTATGGGTATTGATAACTCACAGCTATCTAGAGAGGGTGTACCAGATTTGGAAGACATTCCTGAACAACATAGTGTTCTTGAAGAAATCGGTACTAACTTAGGAGATGAGATTCCAGTTGAGCCTGTTGCTTCAACTAGAACGAGTAAGAATCATCCCGTTGAAAACATCATCGGTGATATTAATACTCCGGTTCAAACAAGAACTCAATTAAAAGCTAGTACGTCTGAAGATTTAGAATACCAAAGCTTGTATACTGCATTGAAAGAGACAGGGATTCCTAATCAATGTCTATATTCATGCTTTATCTCACAAGTCGAGCCGAAAAATGTTCAAATGCCTTTAAAAGAAAGCTCGTGGGTAGAGGCAATATGTAACACCTGCTAAATTAGGATAATTAATTATGCCTAATTAATTGTAACTAGTTGTAATTAGTATGTAATAGGACTAATTGCAGACTCTATTTGTATATATATAAGGTGATTTATATATATATGAGTGTACTTACGCGATTTGGATTAATCGTACGAATTAACCGGACGGAGTCCGACACAGTTAGCACTACTAATGAAATCTCGTGTTCAAAGCTGATATTACTTACAAACCTGTGAGATTCACCAACCTTTTGGTTGACACTTTTTAGCATGTTTTCTCAGGTACCCGGATGGAGTAGGATTACTCCAGGATTTTAGCTAGAGTCGCATGATTTCAACACAACTGCATTAACGGAGATTCTTAGCATTATCTTTTGAATATTACGATTATGTAATAGAATCTCCCGCTATACGCGTGGACTCTAGGGGAAATTACATTTTGTATACGAAAACACTAAGTTTTCAAACATTATATCTATGGAATGTAACTAATTTACAAAACGTTGCATATAGATGTCGTTTGCTTTATCTTTGTGCTGTGATATTTAATTAGTAACACCCCAAACTATGCTTCCGCAAAACAGTGAATTTCGGGGGTGTTACAGATTGGTATCAGAGCCTAAGGTTATAGTGAACTAGGTTGCATTTAGTGGACCTAGACTATGACCAATAGGCAGTAATTCCTTACTAGGCACGATTGGTTCAGGAATTACATCATACGACTTTAATTTAACATAGCCTGATCAACTATGTACAATTAAGGAAAGATGATGTGAGGTCTGAAATGGTTATGTCTAACAGGAATGCGTTAGTTGACTCTGACCACGAGGGAACCGAGACTCTTACTTGTTATGTGCTAGACATACGCTAGGCTATTATGTGATATACGAGTATATACATACATAGGCCCCACTCACTGACTATACTACTAGGCTATTATATATTGAATATATATGAATAGGCCTCGCACGTAAACCCACTCGCTATAGAGATAGCCGACGTTTCTCTGGTGACACTTACGAATTTCTCTTAGCGGTTTGCACCGACCATGACAGATTTGATTTCCGTCACACCACCTTGTGGCGCACTCTAATGATTTTATGAAAATCACATCTAACACCCGGAAGCAACGTACTTCCAAGGACTAAAATCCTCTCTCTGTCATTTCTATAGAACTCAAAGCCACGAATTCCCAAATGGACGACTACATGTCTGATAGTGACCAAGTCCACGGGGAACAAATCCAGTACACGTATCTCGATGAGGACATCGTACCAGAAGAAGAAATCATGCTGGAGGGAAACGAAAATCAGAATTTCGGAATGACTGGCATCGACATTGAAGAATATGAAAGAGTGCGAGATCAGGCCGTGGGACTAGACGGCCGAAATTGGGCACTTAAGCGTAAGTGCATAGACTATGAACAAAGATTGAGAATCTCAAACCGATCTGTCCCTACACGAATCAAAGATAAGATCCGTTACTGGAAGAAAGTGGCCACCAACCTAACCCGTAGGACCAAAACATGGATCAAACGTTTGGGCAGGAAGTCAACGGAGGAGACTAGGTACCGCTCCACGACTCAAAGATACAGGGACATGCTTGAGGCACGCTACCACCCACACGACCTGAACCTGGAGTCGGAAGAAGAATCCGAAGGCCAGGAACCCTAACTAAGAATGAACCAACCGACTAGCAGAAACTGTGGACCGCCTTGTCACGCTAGTGGAACAAATTAATCTACATTAAGATTAGTGTAGTTTTCGTCTTGTAATCTATCTCGTAATCTAGGGACTATCTAGCACTACTCTATAAACTAGTCGGATGTAACCATTCCCGGCACCTTTTGTAATATCTCTGTAGGATGTAACTTTTGAACTCACTTTATCTATCAGATATCCTTTGTTATCTCAACTCACATTAATTGTCATTTTCCATGTTGATGTTATGTATTACTGCTTTTATACATGTACATCTGTGACAATTACCAGCTCATACAAAATCTCATGTATCTTCATTTCTTTTATTGAAGAATCATGCCGCCAAAGACACGACCATACACCGATGCCCAGATTACCTCCCTTATAACCCAGGCTGTTACTGAAGCCTTGGCTCGGAATACTCCACCAAATTCCTCGAGGAACAGCGATGCCGCTGAAACCACTACTGCTAAACCCTGTTCATACAAAGACTTTCAGAACTGCAAACCTCTAAACTTTGCAGGTACTGAGGGAGCTATCGGTCTAGTACGCTGGATCGAGAAAGTTGAGTCTGTATTTCTTATCTGCAACTGTGTGGAGGGAGATAAGGTTAAGTTCTCCGTTAGTACTTTTACTGACACCGCACTCACCTGGTGGAACACTTATGCCCAGACTGTGAGTGTTGCTACTGCTTACCAACTCCCGTGGGAGGAGTTGAAGAAGATGTTGAGGGGCGAGTATTGCCCCAGGGATGAATTGAAACAACTAGAAGTGGAATTCTGGAACCACAAGATGCAGGGTGATGACATCACCGGATACACCAACCGTTTTCACCAACTGGCACTTCTGTGCCCAACCATGGTCGATCCTGAGTACAAGAGGATCGAGAAATTTGTTGATGGTCTTCCTGAGAGACTCCAAGACCTGGTAACTTCTTCCAAACCGGGTACTATTCAGAGCGCCATCCGTATGGCCCATGAACTAACGGCAAATTCTGTCCGCCGTGGTACAACTTCAACCCCATCTGCAAACAACAAACGCAAGTGGGAAGGTAACCCCAACTCATCCAACCAAACCTTCAACAAAAAGCCTGGGTACATTAAGGCTTATACATCTGGAACTTCGGAAAAGAAAGGGTACAGCGGGAACAAGCCCTACTGTTCCAAATGCAGCCGCCATCATGACGGTTCTTGCCCTTGCTCCAACTGCAAACGGTTCGGGCATCTAGCCAAGGATTGCCGAATCAACATTTCTACCCCCAACACTAATGCACCAAAGGCCTGCTTTGGGTGCGGAAATACAGGGCATTTCAAGAAAGATTGCCCAAAGCTGAAAAACAACAACAACCCTGCTCGCGGCAGATCATTCGTTATCAAGGCTGGGGAAGCCAGACAAGACCCGAACGTCGTGACGGGTACGTTCCTTCTCAACGACCTTACGGCTTCTGTGTTATTTGATACCGGTGCCGATAGAAGCTTCATATCTGAGAAATTTAGCCCTTTACTTGATATTACTCCCACTGCCTTAGATGCTAAATACATTGTAGAATTACCTAACGGCAAACTGATTGAGACTGATAGCATCATACACAACTGTACACTTAACCTCACGAACGAAACGTTTTCCATTGATTTAATCCCTGTCGAGATCGGCAGCTTCGATATTATTGTCGGTATGGATTGGTTATCCAGGCACCGAGCTGAAATCATCTGCCATGACAAACTCGTTCGCATACCTCTTGTCTCCGGTGGAACCTTAGTTCTACAAGGGGAGACCGGTAGATGGAATCTGAATATTGTATCCTGTCTGAAAACGAGAAAATATCTACGAAAAGGGTATCAAGCCATCCTCGCACATGTAATGGAGAAGAAGTCGGAGGAGAAGCGACTTGAGGATGTTCCGATCGTGCGGGATTTCCCGGAAGTCTTTCCTGAAGACTTGCCCGGACTTCCGCCACCTAGACAAGTTGAATTCCAAATCGAACTTGTGCCCGGAGCTGCACCCGTGGCACGAGCCCCTTACCGTTTAGCACCATCCGAAATGCAGGAGTTGTCTAACCAACTACAGGAACTCCTGGACAGAGGATTCATTCGACCAAGTTCCTCACCTTGGGGAGCTCCGGTCTTATTCGTGAAAAAGAAAGATGGATCTTTCCGCATGTGTATTGACTACCGAGAGCTGAATAAGCTAACCATAAAGAATCGGTACCCACTTCCTAGAATCGATGACCTATTTGACCAACTCCAGGGATCGAGTGTTTACTCAAAGATTGATCTACGGTCGGGTTATCATCAACTCCGAGTCCGTGACAATGATATCCCAAAGACAGCCTTCCGAACTCGTTATGGGCATTACGAATTCCAAGTGATGCCATTCGGTTTAACCAACGCACCGGCCGTATTCATGGACCTTATGAATCGGGTGTGCAAACCATATCTTGACAAATTCGTCATTGTGTTCATCGACGATATACTGATTTACTCGTGCAACGAACAGGAACATGCTCAACATCTGAAAACCATTCTCGGACTTCTGAAACACGAAGAGTTATATGCCAAATTCCCTAAGTGTGAGTTCTGGATTCGAACCGTTCAATTCCTCGGGCACGTGATTGACAGCCAAGGAATTCATGTTGATCCCGCCAAGATTGAAGCAATCAAGGGCTGGGAGTCACCGACCACTCCAACCGAAGTGAGACAATTCTTAGGTCTTGCTGGTTATTACCGCCGATTCATCGAAAACTTTTCAAGAATAGCTGTTCCACTAACCACACTGACTCAGAAAGATAAGAAGTTCGATTGGACTGATAAACAAGAGTCAGCCTTCCAGCTATTGAAAAACAAACTTTGCAGTGCACCAATCTTGTCCTTACCCGAGGGCACCGACGATTTCGTAGTTTACTGCGACGCCTCACACCAAGGACTTGGTTGTGTGCTAATGCAACGGGAAAAAGTCATTGCCTATGCCTCACGACAACTAAAAATCCACGAGAAAAACTATACGACCCACGACCTCGAGTTAGGTGCTGTGGTTTTCGCATTGAAAATCTGGAGACATTATCTCTACGTTACGAAAAGCACTATCTTTACCGATCACAAAAGTCTCCAACACATATTCGATCAGAAAGATCTAAACATGAGGCAACGTCGCTGGGTTGAGTTACTTAGTGACTACGACTGCGAGATCAAATATCATCCGGGCAAGGCTAACGTAGTTGCTGACGCCTTAAGCCGAAAAGAACGAGTGAAACCCCTTCGAGTCCGAGCACTTTCTATGACAATTCGTAACGAGCTTCCTGCTCAAATCCTTACCGCTCAACTTGAAGCACTCAACGATGAAAACTTGAAAAATAAAGCCTTGCGAGGCTTGGATAAACAATTCGAAATCAAACCCGATGGAACTCGATACTTCTCTAACCGGGTGTGGTTACCCAAATTCGGAAACTTGCGAGATTTGGTGATGGCTGAAGCTCACAAATCTCGATACTCTATACATCCCGGATCTGACAAGATGTATCATGACGTCAAAGGGTTGTATTGGTGGCCTAACATGAAAGCTGACATCGCCTTGTACGTCAGTAAATGCCTAACCTGTTCCAAAGTAAAGACCGAACACCAAAGACCCTCTGGGTTGCTTCAACAACCTGAAATTCCTCAATGGAAATGGGAACAGATTTCCATGGACTTCATTACCAAACTACCGAAAACTTCGAGTGGTTGCGATACCATTTGGGTGATCGTGGACCGTCTCACGAAATCTGCTCATTTTCTGGCCATCAAGGAAACCGACAAGATGGAGCGTCTGACTCGCATCTATGTCAAAGAAATCATCTCGCGACACGGTGTACCTATCTCGATCATCTCGGATAGGGACAGCCGTTTTACTTCTAACTTTTGGCAATCGCTACAGAAATCTCTTGGTACTCGTCTGAATATGAGTACTGCTTATCACCCGCAAACCGATGGCCAAAGCGAGCGAACTATTCAAACACTGGAGGATATGCTACGAGCCTGCGTAGTCGACTTCGGTACTTCTTGGGAAAATCACTTACCGTTGTGTGAGTTTTCGTACAACAACAGTTACCATACCAGCATAAAGGCTGCACCCTTCGAGGCACTTTACGGACGTAAGTGCCGATCACCTGTCTGTTGGACTGAGTTAGGAGAATCCCAACTCACGGGTCCAGAAATCATTCAAGAAACTACTGAGAAAATCGTTGGTATTCAAAACCGGCTGAAAGCCGCACGTGATCGTCAGAAAAGCTATGCTGACGTGAGACGCAAACACCTTGAGTTCCAGGTAGGAGACAAGGTACTTCTCAAAGTGGCACCGTGGAAAGGTGTTATTCGATTCGGGAAACGAGGCAAACTAAATCCTAGATACATCGGACCATTCGAAATCCTTGAAAGGATTGGTCCAGTGGCATATCGCCTGCAACTTCTTGCTGAACTTAGCAGCGTACACAACACATTCCACATTTCTAACTTGAAGAAATGTCTGTCTGACGAGACGCTGATTATACCGCTCGACGAAATTCAAATCGATGATAAACTTCATTTTGTCGAGAAACCTATGGAAATCATGGACCGAGAGGTCAAGCAATTGAAACAGAGTCGTATTCCCATAGTAAAAGTCAGGTGGAATTCTAGGCGCGGCCCTGAGTTCACCTGGGAACGGGAAGACCAAATGCGACAGAAATACCCACATCTCTTCCCAGACAACGCACCGTCCGTGCACTCAAGCTAATTTCGGGACGAAATTTCTTTAACAAGGGGAGAATGTAACACCTGCTAAATTAGGATAATTAATTATGCCTAATTAATTGTAACTAGTTGTAATTAGTATGTAATAGGACTAATTGCAGACTCTATTTGTATATATATAAGGTGATTTATATATATATGAGTGTACTTACGCGATTTGGATTAATCGTACGAATTAACCGGACGGAGTCCGACACAGTTACTTGGACGTTGGTGACAGAAACTTACCTAAATAATGAGAACGTATTTTATTATATAAAATACACAGCGAACAAACATTATTTTAATATCGCGACGACATTTTAAATAATTTAACGAATACGTATTAAACGCGAGTTAAGAATTTTAATACTTCGACAAATGTTTTTATAATTAATTTCAAGGTATTTCATTAAAATATTCCCGTCACCTTTTAAAAATATAACTGCTTGATATAACGTTTAAACGACGGAGGAAACGGACACCGCACGGAGCGCGGAGGCGCGGACTGAAAATGGGAGGCTTAACCTCCCACCTCCTTTTCTTTTCTTTTCATTTTCTCATTTTCTTTCTCTTTCTTCCTTTCTTTTCTCTCAACTAACAAAACCACCACCACCTTACAAAATCACAAAATAACATCACGAAACGACGCCGAATCATACCACTCCTTTGGAATAAAAGAACCACGGCATCACGATCTACCTTTCCATCTTTTCGGATTTTCTATCCGACATTTTGTAAGTTTCCGACAAAACCCGAAACTCTCCGTTTTTGCTCATTTTTACGTTTTTATGGTTTATATATGCTTAAAATGTCCAAAAATGGGTTGGGTAAAAGATTTGGACCTAACGGAAGTTTTTCGACCGATTTTCCGGCCACCAATTTCCGATCAGACCGCTACGTCGCAGAGACGCTGGGCTATCTGCGACGTAGCTCAAAACGTCGCATACACCTCACAACGTCGCACATAGCGACGTCGTTACCAACGTCGCATTAAGTGGCCAACGTCGCACTTAGCGACGTCGCGACCTACGTCGCACAAAAATCTCAACGTCGCATTAGCGACGCCACTCCCTACGTCGCATTGATTTGCGAAGGTCGCATCATGCGACGTACATGCCAACGTCGCACCCTACGTCGCACGCTACGTCGCATGCTACGTCGCACAAACCAGAAACTAGAAAAACACAAATTTTTACTAAGTGTCGGAACCAAGATTTTAACACCTGATTTTACCCAAATTCAGATCCAGATGCGTTTTTCGTCAAAGTAATATAGTAGAAATAAAAATTTTCCAAGCTGACCTGGCAGCTCGACCCCAGCCAGGGGCTCTGCCCCTTGGACCCCGCTACCAGGGGCGCTGCCCCCGGACCCCCGTCATTAAATGTTGTAAATACTTTTCACACTAAGTGTTGAACACTTACAAATAACGAAACCTGATTCAACGATACATATAATGATAACACTTTGAATCATTATTACAAACCGTCACCAACGGGCCATATTTGTTTTCAAACTACAAACGGATTACTAAACAAACACTTGGACATAATGAGTTGTGTAAACAACTAGCCTAGATGGTCTTGCGAGACATCTACTTACTTAACTTTATATGTTTAGGCATTTGAAGGTTACGGGTTCGGAGAACCTACGGTTGATATTACTTACTCGTTTATTGATATAAACGTACTTGCAAAGACTCAGGTGAGTCTTACGGCCCCACTTTTACTGTTTTATCTTATTGGGGGAGATACATGCTACTGATTTTTCCTGAACACAAGTACTAAACTGATTTCTATACCAAACGGAATTGCATGAGTTAATTACTATTTACAGAAGTCTCTCCATCATATATCGTTAGTTATGGACTTAAGCGCAAACAGTAGTTAATGGATCCATTAGGGAAATGACCCTCCCCACCCGGGGCAGTAGCGCTGCCACGTACCGATTTACACGTATAAACGGGTGACAACTTATTCGTTACTGATGCTTGCTCAATTACGAGCATGTCACGGGAGCAAACTTATTACTTACGGGTTAAGCTTCGATTATGAGCCTCATGGCAACGGTATAAACTTATTTATTTACATTTGCTGGATTGCAAATACTGATTTTACGATTGCTGGATTGCAATGGCTGATTTTACGCCTACGGGCACTACTAATGAAATCTCGTGTTCAAAGCTGATATTACTTACAAACCTGTGAGATTCACCAACCTTTTGGTTGACACTTTTTAGCATGTTTTCTCAGGTACCCGGATGGAGTAGGATTACTCCAGGATTTTAGCTAGAGTCGCATGATTTCAACACAACTGCATTAACGGAGATTCTTAGCATTATCTTTTGAATATTACGATTATGTAATAGAATCTCCCGCTATACGCGTGGACTCTAGGGGAAATTACATTTTGTATACGAAAACACTAAGTTTTCAAACATTATATCTATGGAATGTAACTAATTTACAAAACGTTGCATATAGATGTCGTTTGCTTTATCTTTGTGCTGTGATATTTAATTAGTAACACCCCAAACTATGCTTCCGCAAAACAGTGAATTTCGGGGGTGTTACACAATACAAGAAGAACTATCTCAGTTCTCTAAATTACAAGTATGGGAGTTGGTTGACCTACCAAAGGGAGAATATCCAATTGGAACTAGATGGGTATTTAAGTGTAAGAGAGATGATAAAGGAATCATTACTCGGAATAAAGCTCGTCTAGTGGTTCAAAGTTTTAATCAACAAGAGGGTATAGATTACAATGAAGTGTTTGCACCAGTTGCTAGGCTAGAAGCAATTAGAGTGTTCTTAGCATTCGCATCATATTATGGTATAAAGGTTTATCAGTTGGATGTTAAAAATGCCTTTTTGTATGGCAAAGTGGAAGAATTGGTGTATGTTTCACAACCACCAGGGTTTGCTGATCCTGAGTATCCAGATAGAGTATATCGTTTGAATAAGGCTCTATATGGATTACATCAAGCACCTAGGGCATGGTATGGAACACTATCAACGTATCTACTTGAGAATGGATTTACAAGAGGATCGATTGATAGTACACTGTTTGTGAAGTGGAAAAAGAAAGACTTTCTTCTCGTGCAGGTTTATGTTGATGACATTATTTTTGGATCTTCTGATGAAAAGATGTGTCAAGAATTCGAGAAAGTCATGAGAAAAAGATTTGAAATGTCTGCAAGGGGAGAGTTGAATTTCTTCTTAGGATTACAAGTTGATCAAAAGAAGGATGGATTCTTTATTCATCAATCTAAATATACATATGAGCTATTAGAACGCTTTAAGATGGATGAATGTAAGATCTACAATACTCCAATTCCAGTCAATCATGGATTAGGTCCAGATACATCGAGTGATAGCGATGTGGATCCAACTCTTTATAGAGCCATGATCGGATCACTAATGTATTTAACAGCCTCTAGGCCTGACATAATGTTTGCTGTTTGTTTATGCGCAAGATATCAGGCTAATCCGAAAGAGTCACATATGCAAGCTGTTAAACGAATCTTTTGTTATCTCAAAGGGAAACCTAAGCTGGGTCTTTGGTATCCGATTGATGGAGACTTAGATCTCGTAGCTTATACTGATTCGGATTATGGAGGATGCAATCAGAAAAGGAAATCTACGACCGGAGGATGTCAATTCCTAGGAGGTAGATTAGTATCCTGGCAGTGTAAGAAGCAAACATCGGTAGTCATTTCTACATGTGAAGCTGAGTATGTTGCAGCTGGCAGCTGTTGCTCTCAAGTTCTTTGGATTCAACAGCAACTGCGGGATTACGGGTGTTAAATATAACCAATACTCCTATGATGATTGATAATGAATCAACTATGTCGATCACCAATAATCCGGTGAAGCACAGTAAAACTAAGCATATTGATATTCGACATCATTTTATCAGAGATTGTGCTGAAAATAAAATGATAAGGTTAGTTAAGGTTCCGACTGCGGATAACTTAGCAGACCTCTACACAAAGGCGTTCGACAGAGCAAGATTTGAGACGTTGGTTCAACTAAACGGAATGAGAAATCCAGAGTGATTAGTCTTCCAAGGGTATTTTTTTATTTTTGTAATAGTTAGTATTTCTATATGTTAAAAAAAAAAGGCGTATGGCATTCATTTGCTTGTTACCCAAGGGGAATCGCCTTCATTAAAGAATATAAACATAATATTCTTTGAAATATTTTAAGTTTTTATCTGCAAAAACTAAGGGAAATGATAGTACATTAGGATAATAAGCTTCACAATAATAAGCTTAAGTCCTAAGTATGATATGGTAGTAGGTTCAAATAAAGTTGCTTTAGAACTACAGTGGTTCTATCAGGTATGTGTATATATTTATTTGATTATACACCTATATCCACAAGTTATAATTTGTCTATTTTTAGTGAATACTTTAGATGGCTTCATCATATGATGTACTGGTAGGCAAATTATATGAAATTTTCTAAGCCTTAAGAAGTTAATTAACTACTTGTTTATTATCTTGTGTTACTATTCTATGATGTATGACATTAGTCTTAATTGTTGAATGATGGTATTGCCATACACTGTCATCATGCATTTTAATTTTAATTGACAAATAGTAGCAATATGGGTATTAACTTAATTACTGGTAACTTTGTTGTACTGAGTACAGATCTGAAACCTTTAATTAAATTAATATTCTCAAATATACTTTGAATTATGCTAGAAGGAATTCTCTGTTGTACTAAGTACAGACTTGGATAACATAGCATATTCAAGGTATGTCTGATATTTGTCTAACCTTAAAATTCAAGTGTATGTTATATGTTTCGAAAAGATACATCATTTAGTAACCACTACCTTGAAAATTTAATGATGCAGTGTTATGAGTTTTACTTGAAATTCTTCAGTATGTCATATAATAGGAAGCACTTGATAATATTCATACTAACAATAAAGTGTTTGCTTAGAAAATTGAGTATAATTTGTTTATGTGGATCATAATACCAGTAATCGTCTTGAACTGTCTATAATTAAAATATTCACTTTATGTGAGTAATGCATTTATTAATTATGCTATGTGGATAAAGGTACCTAAGATATAGTTTTATAAATATAAATGTATAAATGATAAATTTAGTTGTAATTTTATAGTAATTTACTTGAATTTCATGAGTTATTTATACTACCAATCTGCTTAGACTTTTAAATATATAATTAATTACTTATTTTTACTAATATGATCCCTAGGCAGATAAATTCTTATTCATTTTGTTTATGTATTTTGTTTTGCTCAAGTGATTAATAAAATGGTACTTGATACCAATGTTTATATAATTGTGTTTTTATCTTATTTTATTTTTATCTTTATGTTTAATTAAAGTTTTTGTGTTTATTAGAATTTACCCTTCGGAATTAAATTATACTGAATATTTTTGAGTTGAACAATCGTAACAAATACAAGTGAAAAATAATTTTATTTTAGACTTGTACAAATGATGGGTTTTTTAATTTATACTTAGCATTTAATTCGCGTTTTTATTTATTCATGCGAGTTGACTTAGTCAACATGCGGATCGAGTTCTACTCTCGCGAATCGAATAACAGAGTATAAAAGGGAGGTTAAACGAGTCAACCAGACCACCGAGCCCACAACACATTCGCGAGTTCACTTAAGCTTGCGAATCCGCTTTCTGGCGAAACGAGGCAAAAACGTTATTTTCGTTTGATTTCGATCTTATACACACGGGAACGAGTTTTTGAATCCGTAGGTTTTATACACCACTTCATTGCGAACATTTTGAGGTATATAACAACGGATTTCACCGTATAATTAACGAGAAATCGAAGTTTTTATAAACTTAGTGTTTCGGTTTAATGTTTGATCGATTCACGTAGATTAACGGCTTGTTAGAACACGAATCCTTAGGATTAATGTTAAACGAACCTTAAAAAACGTAAATATATCGATTGATTGTGTTAAAACTTACAAAATCATCGATTTTAAGTTTAACCTCGCGACGGGAGTTCATCGAACGAGTTGAGTTTTTGATTCAACTCGCAGCGAGTTGACTAGCGGATCGAGTTGATTAAATGGATCGACTGACGAGTTGACCTGCGGATCGACTTGATTAGCGAGTTCAATTGGCTGCGAATCCAATTACAAGTTGAGATGCGAAACGAGTTGAATTCAATTTGCATAGGTGCCTTCTGCGAGTCCAGAACTTAGAAAACTTTTGTTTTAAAAGTTTTTATAAGAGTTAAGACTTTTTAAGTAATAACTAGTATATTTTAGATTCCTATGACAACGTATATATATGTATATCAAAAGTCTACCGATTCATAACGTAATCGAGTGGCGTGTCCTAATTTAATGTTAGCGGTATAATATATATATTGGTTTTATAAAACGTTAACGACTTGAGAATTTTAAATTTACAAGTAATTAATGGAAATTACATATTGGACTTACGACTTATTAGTTATAAGTTATATATGTTATATATGTATACGACTTGAGACAATTATGTAACAAGTTATATATATATATATATAATCTAAAACTAAGATGTTTGATGAATACATCTTCATAATACATAATAGTTAACATGCTTTAAATTGTTGTTGTCATTTGTGTTTTTACAGATATGGCTCGACAATTCGACAAAGGTCACAACATTCTTGTTGATCTGGATGTACGTGCTAAGGGAGCTAGCAAAGTAGCTCAGGTGCTTACGTTTTTGGCACGTTCACGTATTCGATATGCTGTTACAGCATCTCCACCTATTTCTTAGGCGATTCTGACTGATTTTTGGACGGGTATAGAGTATGACGAATCGGTGAATCCACCAGAGATCCGAACAACGGTTAATAATCAACCTGTAGTTTTTACCGCTGGAAATCTTCGCGAGATTTTGCAGCTGGGTACGGAGGAACAAGAGAATGGGGATTTGGAGTATCCCATGGATTTTATAGAGGGAGCTATCGGACGTATGGGATATACGGGTGATAGACGAGGACGCCAGCTTCAGAAGCCTCTGGTTATTGGTCAGTGGAGGTTTCTATGGCATATGATGAACACGGTTTTTGCACCGAAGAAGGGAGGCTTTGATGAGTTGAGCCCGGCTCTTGTATCGGCTGTACTGTCCCTGGTTTATAATAAACCATACAGTTTTTGTGATTTCATTTTTGCAGAGCTGGTGAGACAGATATCGGGTTCTGTCAGATCATGTTTTATGATCTACCCGAGATTCTGTATGCTTATTATCCGTGCGCGTCTTCAGAATTTAGCTATACCTGAGCTGTATTCTGTTGTTGATACTTTTGGGCTACGAGGGTATAATGCTATGTTTATGCAGACTGTAAGGAAAGAAGGGGTGGTTAAGCCTGAAGAACGACCACTTTTTGGGTATATCGTCGATCCTGCCTATGTGACGCCACCAAATCATGGTTGGTTAGATGTTGTTGCTCCTGCTGCTGTTCCAGAGCCTATTGCTGATGTGGGTCCTGCTGAAGGTCCACAAGAGCTTTTGGAGGACGTGTTGGAACAACCGGGACATGCTGGGGAACAGGTGAACCCAGATGTTGCTGCACAGGTAGTGCAGGAGGTGCTATATCAAAATGATGAGGCACAAGATCCCGAGATAAGGGAAATCGATCAGTACTTTGCTATTGCACCTGGACAGGTATTATATCAATTATATAATAATATAGATATTTAGATATTCGATGTCATTATTAAATATTATAGTATAATATTATTATATAAAGATAATGCTATAGATATTTAGTTACTCGGATAATGTTTCTGATTATAAAATATAAATATCATTATATAACCAGGTAGCTGAAGCTGAGGCTGCAAACCCAGAGGTTGCAATACCTGAGGGGGAGCAGAGACTGCTAGATAGATCAGTTGTTGTACCGGTTAAGGATTCTGTTAGATCATCTGAAGGTCGTGATGGTGAGACGGCTTTGGATGAGGATTCTGAGAATACACCTTCTCCTCCTCCGTCTATTTCTGACAAGAAGAGGAAGGGTAAGGGTATTTTGGAGGAAGGTCCTGAGGAGGTTGAAACTCCTTTGAGGAAGAGGTCGAGAAATTTGACCATCAGAGAAGTTACTCAAGATACACCGCAGGTCGAGACGGTGATATCAGTAGAGTCTGAACCGATGTCTGTACCTGCTAAGGAGATTGTTGACTTAGTACGTTCGGAGCCTATTCTGACTACTACAGCGAGCACATTTACAGCTGATCTTCTGAAGACAGCTTTGACTCAGCCACTTCCACCGCATACTTTTGAGTCGCATGTTGCTTCGCTGACACCACCTGGACCGACGACCATTCCTATCACTCCAGTGACTGATACTGAAAGAATTACATCCTTGGAGTCGAAAGTGAAGGAGTTAGAGAAGGTTGTTGCTAGGGTTCCAGAGTTGGTTGTAAACAATCTTACTCTTGGCCAGCAAGTGCTTCAGCAGAGTCAAGCTTATAAGACTTTACTGCAGACTCACAATACACTTCTTGATGATTTTACTGCCCAGCGACTGAAGCTTGATAACTTAGAACGTTTGGTGTTGAGAGTTAATTCAGGACAGTCTGCTCAGGGGGAGGTATTGGTATATCTGGAGTCGTGCAAGCAGGATGAGCTTGGAAGGAAAAGAGACTCTGACAAGGACGATGATCCCAATGCACCGAGTGGTGAGCAGACCGGTCCTTCAAAGACTGGTGAGCAAGCTACGATTCAGGGGGAGTCGGGTGCTGAAGCTAGTGATGCTGGAGCTGGAACAAGTACAAATAAGACCGTACCGGGTAATACTGAAGCTGATAAGATAGCTTAGTATTAGCATAGTACTGTAATATTTGTAATAATTTTTATTGAACAAATGTAAACTTAATATTATTGTGTAAATATATTCGGCTTAAGGTTATTATTATTTTAAGTAAAATATGTTTTATGTAATTTAAGTTTATATAATGTTATATATGTTAAGATAAAATAGTGATCGAAAGACTTCCGACTCATTGAGTAGTCGAGCGGCGTGTTCCGAATAATATCGGCGGTCAAAATTTTATAATAACATATGCATTTTAGACTTGAGAGTTTGTATACTGACAAGTTAAAAATGTATTAGTTTTAACTAGACAAATGATATATAATTTAAAGGTTAAATTGATAATGAATTAGATCAATTAACACTTGGAAATTATATAAGGTAATTAATAGTAAATTTAAATGTTTGGTGATTATTTACAATGCATTAGAATTTAGAATTAATTATTATTTGTTAAGTAGGTTATAAGACTTAAGAGATTTTGGATTGATTCAGGGTAATCAATAAAAGATTTTATAAGTTATATGTAAATTGCGTTTATATTTTAGGTTAAAATATACAAAAGAATTAATAAAGAAATTCTTAGGTTGATTCAGGGAAATCGATAAGAGAGTTTTAATTATTAATATTGATTTGTATTTATGTTTTTCTCTTAGGATTGGAAATGCTTGATCTATCTGATTCGGAAGATGATATCTTTGATGAGATAGATGAAGACATTGATTTTGATCTTGAGGATGGAGAATTTCTACCACCTACTGATTGGACTGCTGTACCTGAGATTGTGCAAGACGTTGGTGTAGATCCAGATGCAAATATAGATGAACACCATGTGAGCCCATCTAGGACAGAAGTTATTATTGAAAATGATCAAGGTCCAACGGTTGTCGATGTAGATGAAGAAATCGATGACTCAACCGATTCTGAAGATGATGAAACTTTGATTCCTACCAAGAATCCAGCTGTTTTTCTTAGAAAACTTCCAAAACAGAAGAAGAAGGTTGGAGTTTCTGAAGTTGATATAACTGGGAAACGGGAACCTAAAAGAGGGATTGTTTGATGGTACTTTGACTATGAACTGAAGCTTTTTGCAATTAAAAGGTTTGATGGAGTTCAATATTTTGAGCGAAAGCTTGCAGTATTTAGTTCTTTACCACGTTATGAGATACGTGACTTGGCTAGATTGGAGATAAATAATCCGAGTAATGATGATTATGCTAAACGTGTTGAATGAATAATTAGAACTGAAGTTGGTACAAATAAGTTTGTACAGATTAAGCCAAGGAAAGGGAAGACTGTGAAATTACAAGAGAAAAGTCAAAGAACTGGAAGAAGAAGAAGGAAAAAGATATATCCAGTTGTTAGATGCATACAGCAGATTCCACTGAAGACAATGCCACAAGATATTCTGGGAAATATGAAAAGTTGGCACGTGGATTCAAGAACTGGAGAAGCTGTCATGGTTGAAGCTGATGATGAGGTTGAAGGTGGTGAAAGAGAAATTTTCAGAGTTTATGACCATCGACACCTGATGAATATGTCGAGAAAGGATCTGTAAAAGTTAAATGAGAACATAATTTTGACGACTATTGAATGGGCTGATTTAGCGAGAGATTATCAGTTGATGGTTAAGACTTGTATCAAGATGAAGATTTACGCAGGTAGTAAAATTTACAAATAAAGACCAAACACAAAGCGTGAAGATAAAGACGCTAGAGCTATTGTCAAGGGGGAGTCTGTTGGGACATAGATTGTGACAACAGATCTAGCTTGAAATAGGACTGGTGTAATTATTATTATGTTTGTATATTGGTTTAGATTTGTAAATGAATATTTGTTTTGTTAGTAATATTCGTTAAACATATTATTTTGTTAAGTTAGACGAATAATTAAATACGAAATAAATATATACGTTTGATGCGAGTCGAGTTCTTAAGTCGCTGCGAGTTGAGCAGCGAGATGAGAACTGAACTCGTGGACATCGATAGGCATAACGAGCCGAAGCCATAATGGGCTTGGGCTTACGAAACGAGTCGAGTCAACTCGCAGGCCCAGCGGCAGCGAGTTGAGACGACATATTTAATGTTTTTCAAACCGTGAAGAACATAACAACTTTTATACACTTTTGCAATCTGCGAATTCAGAAAACCTAGAGAAAAACAATCCTAACGGCTAGGCTTTGACGGTTAATCGTTTAAAGCTAAGTCTTATTAAAATGCAATTAAGAACATATTCATTGTTAGTAAGATAACATAGTATTGAGGGATTCCGCACCTTAATACTACAGATAACGAAGTTATCGATCCTAGAACTAGGGACTTACATATAAGAATCAACTTTAACTATAAAATCTCATGCTATTGATAAGCTATAATTTGAGATGCGCAATCTATCTACCGATCTGTTTTACCCTAGTAATAGGTGTTATATTTGGTCGGAAAAAGTTATACAATATTTGTCTTAAAAATACACTTTTAAACTACATTTATCTGGAAAAAAAACTGCTAAAGTTAATGTGAAAAGTAAGGAGGTAATGATGTACTATTCGTCTTAAGTATCATACGTGTTTATTAGATACATGGTAAAAATTATTATAGGTAACGATTTTATCATTTATCATGGTTATATTTTTTTTTTTGTAATTAACGAGGTTTGTATACCTCTCGCGATGTCAAAGGATGAATTTTGATTTATATAAGTGAAAAAAATATATAGAAACTCATCAATTTGTCATAAAATAGAAGACTTTATTATTACACAAATGATGATATTTGACGAATTTCTTATTTATAAATGAAAATATGCTTAATCAATTCGTATTCTAATTCGATAATAATAGTAAGCCAATGTCAGGTTATTTCGTCTATTTAGTTTATTTTTTAGTATAGCCATCAATCAAGAGTAATTTTGTAAACAATAATATTCAATTTTCATCGGAATGCTACTGGTGTTCGTAAAATCTTTATTTAGATGACAAATTGATAGGTTGAATACCTTAAATTGAAAAATATAAAGTTTTGTACTATAAATTGAAAATTGGTCAAACTAAAATAGTTCTCTCAATATTTGTTCTCTTTATATAATAACCATATCTACTTTAATTATTTGTGTAATGTGTAAATGTTAGTTTAAAATTAGGAGTATGCTTACAACATTTGTTATGGTCCTCGCGATGGTAGCCTACTGGTTGGGACATGTAACATAAAAGGCGGAGGTTACGAATTCAATCCTCGTCATCACATATTTCTGTAAATGTGAACTACGCGATTTACATCTCTCATATTGGTCGTAAGACCGGTTGGTAGGCAGCCACCAGAAGCTCAGTTTACCATTATAGTTATTGTTTATAAGTATCAACAATAAGTTAAACGATATATATATATATATATATATATATATATTGGATCAAATGAGAACACCTTAAAGATAAGAACGGTTAAGAACACTTCAAATGCACAATTACTCTTGATAAAATATTCACACATCTCAAATATGCAAAGAAAAATAAATGTACGTTTATAAAATGCAAAGAAATTGAAAAAATGATTGATGCACGATTATCTCTATAACAGTGCATCAATCGTTTTTTCGATTTTTGTGCATTTCTGAAAGTTTGTATCTATTTTTCTACACATATATGAGATGTAAGAGTATGAATCTAATAAATTTATTTGCTAGTTGTGCTTTTATGATCAACCATATTATGAACAAGTTCTAGGAATGGAACTCGAATTCATGATCAGGATCAAATTTCAAGATCTTAATATCTTGAACAGGACGGAAACACGAAATGGGATGAACACGAAACAGGATTTAGGGTCAAAATGAAACACGGGAATTGTGCAGCAAAACATGACATTGAGGATATGCACACTGAAAAAAACAGTCTACATACGCGAAGTCATGATACCAAAATAAGAAGAGCTACTCAGAGAAATAAAGAAAGAACATCAAAAGAGATGAAGATTTCACTACATGAAGCATGGAAAGAACCATACAATGAAGAATGTGCAAGTTTACACCTATAAGAAATGCTCATCTAAAACTAGAAAGCCTACTACTATGTCAACGATATTTGTATCAATTTAGTCATTGAATTTAAAGAGCAATAATGCAATTTGTTATAAGCATTGTGGGGTTAAGCAACTTACACGAGAAAGTAAAGGCTACATATTCTATGGACATATCAAAAGAAAGGGATGCAATAAAAAACCTGGATCATGGACTTAGCTTCCTATGAACTGCCACACTGATTCATGGTTTGATCAGTAGGTGTAATTCTGTCTGAATCATTTGCCCATATTGGCTCTAGTCTTCTGAAACAATAATAAACACAATTAGAGATAGAAACAATTGACCGTAACTTATCATTATGCAAAAATGAGTGCTACGAGCATATTCATTTTAAAAAATTCATAGATAATAATTACCTTCTAAAGTTTATGACAAGCGGCCTATTCTCAAATTCAACAAACTCACATAGAGATCAATCTCCTTTCTTTAATCCATTTTTATGGATAAGATCACACAATCCGACTATACAGGAAAGCCACATTGAGTGCCTGATTTTCTTTTTCCAACTTTTTTTTTATTATCTATTATGATTATTTCATCATAATTCCTTAGCCGGCCTGTAAATTAAATGGAATATCCTGTAAAACAATTAAACAAAAGGTGTTACCACCATTCATAACTTGGTTATGCCAACTATATCAAATGAAATATTTACAATGAATTACCATAGCAAATTTATTTAACATAGTTGCAGTGATAGTGCACGTAATATAAAAAGGAGCCCTTGATAAACCTGAAATCAATAAATACCGTTTTCAAAAAATCATACAAAAGAAATTAAACCAATAAAGAAATAAGTCTTTAGGGATATATGGGATGATATGTTCATATATAAAACTTTGCATTGAGTCTGCTACCATTCTGCATAACTTCAAACTTAAAATGACGTCCTATTTTTTTAAACCATATTCGGTATAAAATTGACTCCAGCCACGGGTTAGCCTGTAAGGCATACTCGTCTGTATTCCCAACTTAACTATCTACTCTTGACCTTTATCGTTTACGAGAGTCATGTGGCAAGTCCTTAATCCGTTATTTCAACAAATTCCTTTGGTGATACCAAAAAAATATCACACATTTGTCAACATCAAATCAAAAGTAAAAGGAAGTAATTGATAATTTATAGTTTAGTCTACTACACCAATTGACTTGCAACAGAGTGGTAGTAGTTACCAACCACTCCGAACCTCCGGCATGTACTTGGCGAACGGAGGCGGAGCAAGGTTTTTTTTTGTTTAACATAGAGAGGGCGGGGGAGTCGTCCAATCTTGAAAAATGGATGTCGAGAGGTATTATATGCACCTATATTTATTACTCCGTAGTACTGCATATTCTCTCATTTAATATATATAAAAAACTCATTTTACTTATATAGTATTAATAAATTTGGTCGTTAAATTTAAAGAGCAACAATGCAATTTGTTATAAGAATTGTGGGGTTAAGCAATGATGTGTAGCAAAAAGTCATGTTTTTATGCACATATTTCCTGCACATTTGACCTAATTCTTGGTGAAAAAACTTAAATTAAATGTTTTTTCTACTTTTTATTCACCAAGTTAGTCAAATTATAGGCATTGCTATAAAAAGTGCTTAAATTGCCCAAAAGGCACGCAGATCGAGGCAGATTATTCAAATACTAATTCTTAGCATACTTTTAATCACCTGTTGATACAAATTCTTAATTAGTCTCATATGATTACTCAGGTTATTTCAAGAATAGAGAATCAAGAATCGTGCATATCGGATAAAGAACGAGGAAGATGGAGCTTTTTAAGCACAAACCGAGGGCATTCCGCACACGTTAAACCTAGAGACATCCAAATTTGGCACATTTGGCATAATTAGAAGTGTAACGTAATTACGAGATCACAGGCGAAAGAATTAAGTCAAACGGACGAGAAACGAAGAAGATACGCGCGAATTAAGCAACGAGAAAAGCCGAAAATAGCACACGGCATGGCACACGGCCACCCCATGACCGTGTATGGCCTAGAGAAGGCTGTGTATGGCCCTCAACTAGCCATGTACGACCTGATTGAGGCCGTGTAAGGCCTGACACCCCCCCCCCCCCCCCCGTGTGTTCTCGTTTTGCTTCGTTTGCTTGTACGTGCATGCTTGTGGACTTGTACTCTTGCATCCTTGGTGGCCTATAAATAGAGGGCTCCTCAACCTCATTTCACACATCTTCATCACCTCTCATCATCATTTCACTCTCTCACTTTCTCTCTCACTATCTCTCTCTAGATTAGGGTTTTAGGTAGTTAGTGCTTGGTTAATATTTAACCTAGACTAACGGAGGGGCTACTTTTGTAATAGTGTAGGGAATATTCTGAGGGGCTTATTTGTAATATTGTTGAAGATATTGCGGAGGTTCCGTTCGTGTATTCTTTCAACATTATTCTATCTACGCATTATCTACGGTTACTTCTTTCCTTTTCTATTATAATGATGGCTATTACTATTATGATAGATTTAGGATTGTTTGCCATGCGTAGTGAGTAGTTCTCTTATGTGCTTGTTGTGATGTAGTTAGCTTACATATGTTAGGGGTGATGTTATTTTAAATACACAAATGAAAACCGGTGTACTGTCAACTTTGTATTTATGAATTTCTAAACCAAAATCGCCTTTCCTCCAATAAACGTGGTTAGAACCTGTATGACAAGGAGTCGCGAACCTTGATCAACCGGTAACTACATATCTATGTTTTCAAATATAAACATGGTCCGAATTATGTAGCTGTGGAAATACTGTCAAACTTATCATATAGTACACCGTGAATCAATCAGGGATTTATTGGGATATGTTTAAATAGTGAGGGTTGGGTTTATATCATAGATGGTCAAACTTTAATACAAACTTAGTTAAACTAGTCCAGAGTGACCGTAAAGTATGTGGCACCGGAAAGACCATAAATCGGCACAGTACTTTGTATATCGTTGGAAACACTTCAAGTGGAGTACAAATACGTGGAAGCTAAGGAACTGCCGTCGGTTGAAGACTGAGTCACATACTGGTTAAACCACACAGCTCTGGACTAAACAAAGACCATTAATATAGAGATAACAGTCACCAAACCAAGTCTTAATCTTAAATGCCTTGCCTAGCCTTAGTATCCTCGTAGTGTTAAGAACGGTCAGAACTTTTAGTGGGTCTGTTACTCTATCTCATGCGCCCAGGAATACCATTCCAAAAAGGGTCACTGTTCCACCATATGGAAAATGTTGAAGAGTTGAGCAGCCTCCTCTGATCAGAATCACCATAGCCTAGCAACCCAGTGACATACTGTCTAAGAAATCAGTAGGGTGTTAGTGTTTACACTATGAAAACTTAGGCAAAAGCAAGACACAAATCTTTAAAAGACGTTTTCATACACAAACCCAAGATATCACCCCATAACATAAGCTAAAGAAATCATAGCAAGCACTATCCTCCATTACTGATTAAACCCTATCTATCTTTTATTTACTATTTTGTTTATTTACTGTTTTATTAATTTAGTTTAAACGGACCTAAAACCAAATCAAAACTCTTTTCAAAAACCCATCACTGAATTGAATAGTTTGTCTTGACGACTCCGCTTCACAATACGATTGATCTTAAAAACGACCCCGAGTTATACTTTGCTCTATAAGTAGAATTTAGGTCCCCCGCTTTTATAAATTTAAAACCCCGTTGTGCCCATTGCGAGAACGACCATTTCGGGTGCAACAGGTTTTTGGCGCCGCTGCCGGGGAATCAATCGTAAGACCCAGAGGCGTCCTAACGAACCTTTTCTTATTAGTGATACCTTAACTTTTTGTACTTTACTTTTTACTTTCTTTGTTCCAGCCAAAAATAACTTCCCACAACACACAACGATATCAGACCAGATCATCCGAATCTGAACCACTCATTTTCTTACCTGATCCTGAGTCTATTATCCGAACCATCCGAAAACAAAAGCACTTCCATCTTCCCGAAATGGCCGCTCGTGTCACTCTTGCCGACAACACTAAGCCATCCATTGAAGGACGAGGAGGACCAATCACCTATCCGGAGATAGAGGGAGCATCCTTCGAGCTGAAGCATCACATTGTACAACTCATCAAGGACAACTGTCAATTCCATGGACTACCACGTGAAGATCCTAGCGCTCACATCGACAAGTTTATTCACATATCAAACTCATACAAGCAGAATGGGGTCGGGGTAGAGCACAACATAGTTCTCATATACTTGTTCCCCTATTCTCTAGCTTTACATGCACTCTCTTAGTTTGAGGGACTTGAGACCGGCTCAATCACTTCATGGACAGATATGGGTAACAAATTCCTTGCCAGATACTTTCCCCCGTCCAAACAAACCAAACTCAAGAATGACATCGCGCACTTTGAGTAAGCTCACGATGAATCAATCTACTCGGCATGGGAGCGATTCAAAAGTTTGATAAGGAAATGTCCAAATCATCAGATGACAAAAACCGATAAGCTGTGCACATTCTACAACAGTCTTGATCCAAATCACCGCATTACTCTTGACGCAGCTGCTCAAGGTAACTTTACGAAGATGACCGATGATGAAGCATGGAGCTTGATCGAAGACATAACGATGCATCACCACGGAAAGCTGATGGGCAGTCCTCATCAACACCTCTCTCCGCTAATAACTCCATCCAAGCAGAAGCTATCAAATCTCTGATTGAACAAATAGAAACCCTAACGAAGTAAATTGGAGAGCTTAAGAAGCAGCCGCAGCGAGTTCATCAAGTTCAAGCTTGCCAAAACTGTACCAACCATCCCACTGAAGAATATGAGGTTGAGTACGAAGATCCGACTCACGGTTCTTTCTACTATGCCCAGTTTCCATCCAGACCTCCAAATCCACCTGGCTTCGCTAGAACATCTCCACCCAGAAACCGAGGAACTCAGTATCCTCCAAGAAACAACTAACCACCTTACCCACAGAGATTTCGGCCACGCTATCCGACATATCCACAACAACCCCAACTTCCTTACAATCAACCTCTATCCTTAACTGCACCCGAAGATGTCCAGCCTGCTGAACCTGCAAAGACTACCATACCAATCACCAGTGCTGATGACAATCTTAACAAGTTCATCCAGGGACAGACTGCTTTCAACCAGAAGACTACGGCCAGACAAGATCAGACGGACCTATTCCTCAGAAATCAACTCTCGGTTCTAAAAAGCCTTGAGAATCAGATTGGTCAGTTAGCCCAACGTCTCGATACCCGACCACAAGGATCTCTACCAAGTAACACCGTTCAGAATCCTCACGTCGAAGAAGCAAAAACCCTGAATTCTCCTCCTACCACTTCTACTCCAGTAAAGGAACATACGAATGTATGGCTGACAGTTGAGACCAGATCCGTACCCACTCCGACTAAAGAGGTGCGAGTTCCTTTCCCGAACCGTTTGTGCAAAAAAATACAATACCAAGTCATTCAAACTTGATGGAAAATTCATAGACACCGTGTCTAGAATCCCTTCCGGCACTAAGTATATCCGACTAATACTGGCTACTAAAGACAAGGTTCCTGAAACCCCCAAAATCTCTCTGAACGCTGAATGTTCAATCATCATCCAGAATAACCGACTGAAAAAACTAGGAGACATAGGTCGATTCACCTTGCCTTGTTCTATCTATCACTCAGGCATGATACGCTCATTGGCCGATTTTGGAGCTAGCATCAATCTCATGCCCTATTTACTTTACACCAGACTAGAAATAGGACCTCTCCATCCCACTAAGATGAGTGTCCATCTTGCCGACCAATCCATTCGATATCCGAAGGGCATAGCTGAAAACGTCATGGTTAAAGATGATAAGTTTTGGTTTCCCACCGAATTCGTAGTGATGGATATTCAGGAAGATATCAATATCCCTATTATCCTAGGTAAGCCATTCATGAATACTGCACGTGCTGTTATTGATGTTTATTCTCAGGCCATAAGTCTGCGAGCACATGGACAAACTGTACCTTTCAAGATTGATCAAGACGAGTGTTCACTAGCAGAACAGGCAGAGATATACGCAATATCAATAGGCAAAATCATATCAAATGATGACACTTCTGACTCAGATCCAGAACCATATAGGCCAGATGATCACACCTGTCTCATCTCGGCAACAGAAGAGTCAGAATCAGAAGAAGATGAGATGGAGGAGTCAGAAACAGAGGAGGAAAAGGTAGAAGAAGAAATGGATGAATCGGAGGAAGCACCAGAATCCAAACCAGAGGAGATGGAAGAATCACAGGAAGAACAGGAAGAAGAATCAGAGCCTGAAGAAGAAGAGAAGGATGTATACCAGTCTACACCACCGCATCAGCACTTGCCGGATTCCCACCTTCCGATAGCTGAGATCATGAAGATTGAAAATTCTATATCTCTATCAGATGTTGATTATGATGCAGGATTTAGTATTACTATGGAGAAGTTCATAGCATCTACCGTAGATCCTTCCAAGCCTCTTATCTCATTTCGACTCAACGCTCTGCTAAACATTGAGAAGACCATTACTTTTTCAAAGCAACACCCAGAGCTTAGAGACAAACTCCTGAAGAAAATATTGGCATACAAAGCATCCATACTTCCGGATCTTTATTCAGACTTACCTCCCCGAAGGATTCAAGCCTTCGATGCTTCTGAACCTCGAATTCTGTTCGAATGGGGAGATACTACTGAATCCAGCCATAATTTCGAGGAAATAGACATAGAGATGAATTCTTCCCAGCCGATATCCCAGATCACCGATGATGTCGACATTGTTGAGTTCCCAGACTCTCAAGATATGGATACTCCATCAGCAGAGGATGATAAGGATAGCATTGTATACATCGACGTACCGATCGATATTTGCTCTATCCATTTTCCGAAACCTCCAGCTATTCCCATGGTTTCTAATCACGAAGAAATGATTAGTGCTATTGAGGCATTTGAAAATGACATCCCCTCAATGATGAACATCATCATTAATTCTACCAATGACTACACACCGCGCAAAAGGGACCTGATAGAAGAAATTAAGGCCGAATATGACGTTTATCAAGACAGCAGCAGCCAAGACCCACATTTCTTTCAAAACTGCCTACATGCCTTCGCCGAAGATCTCGCCACTCAGCTTCTACACCAAAATGATGAACCTACATTTGAGGATTTGGAATTCTTCGAGGAACAGAGGGTCATGTATCATAAGATACATGATGTACTGATCAGATCTGCATTCTCATTCTCTGCGCAGCAAAATGAGTTCTTAAGCTCATATCGCAGACACATGTACCAAGCTACTGGGAACCTTGATGCAGACGCAGACGTCCGGCTAATGAATGATTTTTGACGATTAATGAACTCTATGGCTGAAAACGATCATATCGACGATTCTTCTCCTCACAGGTTTTATATTGACTGTACCATTGAGTATCATACTCATAAGATTGTCCATGATCTCGAGTATGAGAGTTTCGACGAAAGAACGCGTGTCATCCCTTCTTCTATACCTGAAGGTTCGATGGTTAACATCGCGAACTTCCTCTTAGACCGAATCAAGGAGATCTTCTGTGAGAGTCATCCGGAGGAGCATGGCCAGATTTTTCACTATAGATTACGAGAGGTGTACGATATAGTCAACAACATCTTTCGCGACTCTACCCTCTCGTTCTCCGCTCATCAGGCCCATCTCATCCAAAGTATTCACGAGTCCGTCCGAGAAATAAGAGGAAATGCTAGCCAAACTGATCATGAAATTATCAACCAAAAGTTCCTTAGATTCATGGACTCGTTGAAGCAAGAACATCCATAACGGGAGTTGATGGAATCAAACGGAGTACTTGTAGTTGACCCCCATGGAGTTATCTCCAGAACAGTAAAAGATATCACTTGAGATCTCCTACATATGCAGAAAGTCACTGAAGATCACCTTGAGAGCTTCCCTGATTTTGCATCTTACACTCCCAACATCATCAAGATTATCACTCACCAGTTTCTGCGAATCTACCCACGCAACACTTGGGCGCCACGCACTTCCGGCCCAAGTGGTTCCAGCTCTTATTAATCTCCAGGAAGGCAAAGTCGAGCTCTCGACTTTAAGAGCAGCGCTTCTCGGGAGGCAACCCGTGCAATAAAAAGAGAAGATTGAGTGTCAATAAGTGAAGCAGAATCTTTGACTATCCTTCACACCTGGTTATGCTTAAATATTTTCAAAATATATTCTCAAAAAACAACTCATTTTGCAAAACACATGTCTCAGTTAAGATATGAAGTAAAAATAAATAATTCATCTGTTTCGAGCATTTGAGGTACTTGCATACTACTTTTATGCATTATGCTCGAACTCATTTAAAAACAATGTTTTATAAATAATTTGTCATAGAAAACATCTCTTCAAATCTCTGAGACGGTGATTTCACTTTCATTTGCAAAAATATATGAGTTTGTTAAAAGGCATATCCAACGTGTTCACACTTACGAGATCATTTCACAAGAGAAAGAGTCTAAATAAATGAAGTTTTGAAGTGTGTAAGAAAACCCTAGCAAGAGTCTCGAATATAAAGACCAGAAGAAAATACAGAAATGGATCCCGGCAAATCTCATTTCAGCAATTTTCTTATCATAAGCATCCGAGCATCTAGCTATCCGGGGAGTTTTCTTATCCTTTCTTCACTTTTCAATAAATAAAAAATATGTTTTGTCTAGTGTGTTATCTATGCCTTATCCTAAACTTATCACTAAGTATGGGATTCCAACCCAAAATGACACTTGAGAAACATTTTCTATATGTTCAAACTCTAAGTGTGGGATTTGACTTGTAAAATCCCTACTCAAAAGAACATTAGGGACAATTTTCCTCTAAGTGTGGGATAGCAGGTATAGATACCTTGGATAGATTTTTGCCTTTTTGTCCTAATAGTAAACTCAGAAAATGTTCCTCAAATTTAAAAATTTTTCAAAAATAATATAAAAAGTATGAGTTTTTAACTCTGTTATTTTGAATTCTAAAGTTTTGAAGAGAAATCATTTCCGTATATGAGTACGCTATTTTGGAAACTAAGGAAAATAAGGTAGGAATCTCTCAAACAAAAATGATAATCTAAGAGGGGCATCGCATGACTAGGCGTATATAACCCAAAAACTTACAGTGAGGTATCTTGAGCCCTTATAGCATTCATTTTTAATGCTTCACTTTTCGTTAGTTGTGTGTGCCGATGTATGCATCTCTGAATTAGAACTTGCTCCTGACATACGTTTCGAGACCACATTAGCGAGTACCGTAGGCGGTATAGGTGCAATTAAATGATCTTGACATTTCCTAGGATTGAACCCTTTTTCTCATATCTTTTCAAGCCCAAAACCCCTCCGATACTCATTTTTAGTGTCAATGATCCGCCTAGTAAACCCTGTTGAGCCTAAACCTTTCGTTTCATAAAACCCTAATTTTTAAAACCACTTTCCCAAATTTCCCAAAAGCTTACCTCAGAATTTCTAAGGTTATGAAAAACGCCTTTTAGAATATCCTTTTCGCTTGATTCAACATTCCACTTTCTCAAATCACCTCTCTCATAAAGTTATCAAAGTTATATATGAAGGAGAGAGACATCTTGGTGTGAAAAATTGACACCAAAGCTCAAGATTGTCACGAATGGAGAAGTAAGTTAGAAAGGATTTCTAAGGGAGCAAAAAAAAAATGAATAACATAATCCCTTAGAAATTCTGTGACAGAGAAATTCTCAAGAAGAAAAAGAAGAAAAATAGTTAGTCTAAAAATAAAGCTAAGTGCTTTCAGTAGTATCACTCTCCAGAAAAATCCGATAGAAGCAAAATAGCTATCTAGTTTCATTTCCATATTTGCACTATTCTAAATAAAGTTTTTCATATTTTTTGGGAATTCTAAAGGTACAGCTAAACCCTTACACCCAAAACAAACCATTATCCATACCCTTTCACCCTCACCAAACATTACAACCCTCATGAATGTCTTGGGATAATTAGCACCGTCCTCACTTAAGTGGTGGAGATCCGATTCTCGATCAAGACTATGACGATGAGTGCTGCATGACTGGCTTTTGAGCGATTTCATTTGTTCTAGAATGATAGGAAACCCGATACACTTTGAGTGAATTGAATGACCACCTTGTGAGGAATCGACCGGTCATGTATACTCCAAGATCACGAGAGTTGGAAGTATGCCTAAGAAAGTCATTCCTTGTTTCTGGTACGATTATCTTATTTCTCCTTATTTTCTATGATGGTTTGCTGATATGCGGGATGATTGCTTTTAAGAATTTTAGAATTCGCCAAATCTGCTTAAAACCGTTTTCATAAAAACTAAGTTTTGCTTGAGGACAAACAATGTCTAAGTGTGGGATATTTGATGTGTAGCAAAAAGTCATGTTTTTATGCACATATTTCCCGCACATTTGACCTAATTCTTGGTGAAAACACTTACATTTAATGTTTATTCTACTTAAATTCACCAAGTTAGTCAAATTATAGGCATTTCTATAAAAAGTGCTTAAATTGCCCAAAAGGCACGCAGATCGAGGTAGATTATTCAAATACTAATTCTTAGCATACTTTTAATCACCTATTGATACAAATTCTTAATTAGTCTCATATGATTCCTCGGGTTATTTCAAGAATAGAGGTGCAGATCGGATAAAGAACGAGGAAGATGGAGCTTTCTGAGCACAAACCAAGGGCATTCCGCACACGCCAAACCTAGAGACATCTAAATTTGGCACATTTGGTATAATTAGAAGTGTAACGTAATTACGAGATCACAGGCGAAAGAATCAAGTCAAACGGACGAGAAACGAAGAAGATACGCGCGAATTAAGAACGAGAAAAGTCGAAAACAGCACACGGCCTGGCACACGTGTGACACCCGACAAATTAGGCCACCATTAGTGCGCTTAATTACACCATTAATATATGCATTAGTCAAAATTAGGACTAAGTACATATACCCATTTCGTATATTTATATATACACTCGAATACAAATTATTAAAATCGCGCTACAACAATTCGGATGGAACCCGAATGTACAAACACAGACGTAGGTGACAAAACTTTTATAAATAATGTATTATTATTAAAAGTAAACATTATTTACTCGGATGACATTATTTCATTTAGAAATATATTTTGTTTTATTAAAAACGTATTCTACGCTACAAAACCATACGAAACATATCCGTCAAACTAATCAAAAAACAAAGTTACATTTTTATAACTCAAATAAAGTTTTTTTATAAAATACTTTGAATAAAAATGTACACGATTTCATATTAACAAAAATCACGATTTAAAAATATGAAATTTTTAACGATCGGGTAAAAAAACACGGGCTTTAACACCAAAATTGGGAGACAAATTGTCCCCCTCTTTTGACAAAAGCCGGCCCCAAACCCCTCCTTCCCATTTCATTTTCTTCATTTTCATTTTTCACCACCACCAAACCCTCTCCATCTCTTTTCTCTCATCTCTCTCGGATCACACCACCGCCACCACCGGAATCACCACCATCTCGTTGTCATCATCATCAAGAACAACAACAGCAGCTTCACCATCATCATCCACTTCACATCATCTTCATCCTCTCCATTTTTCCTAAAAAAGTAAGATTCTCTCTTTCTCTCTCTAGAAATCGTTTCTATTACTAGAAATAACTTAGATATTACAAGAATGCATGTTAGTAGCTTCTTATAACATCAAAACGCCCAAAAATTGAACCAAAATTTGTTTTGAAGCTTGAAATCGTCGAACAGACCTTGATGTCGCAGGGGCCAAAAACAGTGCTGCGACATTGCCAATGTCGCAGCTTAATGTCGCAGTAATTAATCATGTCGCATGGTGCGACGCAAGCCTTTATGTCACAGCAAATCCGGACGTCGCTCATATCGACACAATACCCTATGTCGCATTAAATTGCGGACGTCGCACATAGCGACGCAAGCCCATATGTTGCACCTAGCGTCGCACGCGATGTCGCAAGTCACAGACCCTTAAAAACACATGATTTCACTAAGTATTTTACCACATGATTTTACCCGAATTCGAATCTCACTCGACCACAGCCAGGGGCTCTGCCCCTTGGACCCCGCAAGGGGTCGCCACCCCTTGGACCCCGCTACCAGGGGCGCTGCCCCCGGACACCCCGTACACGGTTTCCAAACCTGAACAACGAATGAATATTTACACAACTCGCTAAGACAAACTGATTTGTCTCCTACTTATATGACCTCACGTGTTTAGGACACTAGGAGGTTCCGTTCGTGTATTCTTTCAAGATTATTCTATCTACGCATTATCTACGGTTACTTCTTTCCATTTCTATTATAATGATTGCTATTACTATTATGATAGATCTAGGATTGTTTGCTATGCGTAGTGAGTAGTTCTCTTATGTGCTTGTTGTGATGTAGTTAGCTTACATATGTTAGGGGTGATGTTATTTTAAATACACAAATGAAAACCGGTGTACTGTCAACTTTGTATTTATGAATTTCTAAACCAAAATCGTCTTTCCTCCAATAAACGTGGTTAGAACCTGTATGACAAGGAGTCGCGAACCTTGATCAACCGGTAACTACATATCTATGTTTTCAAATATAAACATGGTCCGAATTATGTAGCTGTGGAAATACTGTCAAACTTATCGTATAGTACACCGTAAATCAATCAGGGATTTATTGGGATATGTTTAAATAGTGAGGGTTGGGTTTATATCATAGATGGTCAAACTTTAATACAAACTTAGTTAAACTAGTCCAGAGTGACCGTAAAGTATGTGGCACCGAAAAGACCATAAATCGGCACATTACTTCGTATAGTGTTGGAAACACTTCAAGTGGAGTACAAATACGTGGAAGCTAAGGAACTGCCGTCGGTTGAAGACTGTGTCACATACTGGTTGAACCACACAGCTCTGGACTAAACAAAGACCATTAATATAGAGATAACAGTCACCAAACCAAGTCTTAATCTTAAATGCCTTGCATATCCTTAGTATCCTCGTAGTGTTAAGAACGGTCAGAACTTTTAGTGGGTCTGTTACTCTATCTCATGAACCCAGGAATACCATTCCAAAAAGGGTCACTGTTCCACCATATGGAAAGTGTTGAAGAGTTGAGCAGCCTCCTTTGATCAGAATAACCATAGCCTAGCAACCCAGTGACATACTGTCTAAGAAATCAGTAGGGTGTTAGTGTTTACACTATGAAAACTTAGGCAAAAGCAAGACACAAATCTTTAAAAGACGTTTTCATACACAAACCCAAGATATCACCCCATAACATAAGCTAAAGAAATCATAGCAAGCACTATCCTCCATTACTGATTAAACCCTATCTATCTTTTATTTACTATTTTGTTTATTTACTGTTTTATTAATTTAGTTTAAACGGACCTAAAACCAAATCAAAACTATTTTCAAAAACCCATCACTGAATTGAATAGTTTGTCTTGACGACTCCGCTTCACGATACGATTGATCTTAAGAACGACCCTGAGTTATACTTGCCTCTGTAAGTAGAATTTAGGTCCCCAACTTTTATAAATTTAAAACTCCGTTGTGCCCGTTGCGAGAATGACCGTTTCGGGTGTAACAAGCAACTTACTTGAGAAAACAAATGCTATATATTCTATGGACATATCAAAAGAAAGGGATCAAACCAAAAGTAAAAGGAAGTAATTAATAATTTATAGTTTAGTCTACAACACCAATTGACTTGCAACAGAGTGGTAGTAGTTTCCAGCCACTCCGAACTTCATGATTTTTAGTGTCTTTAATGTGTTTGACATTTTTTGTTTATGTGTTTTAAACTTTTAATGTTTCACTTGTCTGTTTAGTTTGATGGGCTTCGTGAAATATATTGTGTGTATTGGGATAAGGAGTTGAGCCGAGCTGTCTATGATATACTGCTCGTTTATTTTACAATATGAACGCAAGTACAAACTTTTCATATACTACATGAGTTATTTCCACTAATCATTTCAAAGCCCTCCATCAGCATAGTTTGGTAATACGTTGTAACGTGAATATTAATATATAGTACCATATAGGATTGACCCTCCTCGTCCGGGTTAGCATGCAATAACTGGGTAAACGGATGTACTAATATTTGTTCAGACGAGTGTAGATTAGGAACTCGTGGGAGGCACCTCGATCAGGTCCTTGAATGTGGATCCTAACCCCTCGAGTTAAGCTCAGACTATGTGCTCATGGCTGTATACATTACTCATTTGCTTGGTTGCAAATCAATACATTAAATCTTGCGGTTCATACGATATTATTTGATATACTAACCTATAAGCTCACCAGCGTTTCGCTGACTGTTGACGCGTCTTTTTACGGACGATCAACGGATGTTTAAAAATTTATAATTGCTGGGGTCTAAGTGTAACTTACTGATACTGAACCAAGGGTTAGTATGTGATAAGTTGGACCTAGAGTCGTTCTTAAAGAGAAACTGAATTGAAACGGAGGTGATCCAATCAATCTTGCTTTTCTAGTAAATGTTTTAAAAGAGTGCGTTGGGGGTTTTGGTTCAGTTGACTAAGTAAACTAAATAAACTAAATAAAGCGAATAAAATTTAATAAGATGTCAGATAATGCAAAGTAGTATTTGTTGTGAGTTCGTTAGTTAATAATCATGGGATGATGACTTTTACAGGAAATGATTAACTAAATTGGGTTGCTTACGAGGTTCATTAACTTATGGTATAACCAGTAGATTCCTTATCAGTCGGTTATCAACTAATATGTCACGAGGAACTAAGGTATCATGATTCTGACCAGACAGACGATGCTCAACTCTCCACACTCTCCTGTGAGGGAGTCAGTGATTAGACATTCTAGTTGGACAAACAACTACAAAGGTAGTCTTTTAAGATACCTTCTAGTTTATAACCATCGCGTGTCTTGGACACCCTTAGGTTCTTCGGACACCACAGCTCATCTAATCAACTCAAGTTTATTGAATTAAACACTCAAGACTCAGGTGAGTCTCATGGTCCCTCTTTTACTGTTTTCTTAGGGGTGTGATATACTGCTCGTTTATTTTACAATATGAACGCAAGTACAAACTTTTCATATACTACATGAGTTATTTCCACTAATCATTTCAAAGCCCTCCATCAGCATAGTTTGGTAATACGTTGTAACGTGAATATTAATATATAGTACCATATAGGATTGACCCTCCTCGTCCGGGTTAGCATGCACTAACTGGGTAAACGGATGTACTAATATTTGTTCAGACGAGTGTAGATTAGGAACTCGTGGGAGGCACCTCGATCAGGTCCTTGAATGTGGATCCTAACCCCTCGAGTTAAGCTCAGACTATGTGCTCATGGCTGTATACATTACTCATTTGCTTGGTTGCAAATCAATACATTAAATCTTGCGGTTCATACGATATTATTTGATATACTAACCTATAAGCTCACCAGCGTTTCGCTGACTGTTGACGCGTCTTTTTACGGACGATCAACGGATGTTTAAAAATTTATAATTGCTGGGGTCTAAGTGTAACTTACTGATACTGAACCAAGGGTTAGTATGTGATAAGTTGGACCTAGAGTCGTTCTTAAAGAGAAACTGAATTGAAACGGAGGTGATCCAATCAATCTTGCTTTTCTAGTAAATGTTTTAAAAGAGTGCGTTGGGGGTTTTGGTTCAGTTGACTAAGTAAACTAAATAAACTAAATAAAGCGAATAAAATTTAATAAGATGTCAGATAATGCAAAGTAGTATTTGTTGTGAGTTCGTTAGTTAATAATCATGGGATGATGACTTTTACAGGAAAATGATTAACTAAATTGGGTTGCTTACGAGGTTCATTAACTTATGGTATAACCAGTAGATTCCTTATCAGTCGGTTATCAACTAATATGTCACGAGGAACTAAGGTATCATGATTCTGACCAGACAGACGATGCTCAACTCTCCACACTCTCCTGTGAGGGAGTCAGTGATTAGACATTCTAGTTGGACAAACAACTACAAAGGTAGTCTTTTAAGATACCTTCTAGTTTATAGCCATCGCGTGTCTTGGACACCCTTAGGTTCTTCGGACACCACAGCTCATCTAATCAACTCAAGTTTATTGAATTAAACATTCAAGACTCAGGTGAGTCTCATGGTCCCTCTTTTACTGTTTTCTTAGGGGTGTGATATACTGCTCGTTTATTTTACAATATGAACGCAAGTACAAACTTTTCATATACTACATGAGTTATTTCCACTAATCATTTCAAAGCCCTCCATCAGCATAGTTTGGTAATACGTTGTAACGTGAATATTAATATATAGTACCATATAGGATTGACCCTCCTCGTCCGGGTTAGCATGCACTAACTGGGTAAACGGATGTACTAATATTTGTTCAGACGAGTGTAGATTAGGTACTCGTGGGAGGCACCTCGATCAGGTCCTTGAATGTGGATCCTAACCCCTCGAGTTAAGCTCAGACTATGTGCTCATGGCTGTATACATTACTCATTTGCTTGGTTGCAAATCAATACATTAAATCTTGCGGTTCATACGATATTATTTGATATACTAACCTGTGAGCTCACCAGCGTTTCGCTGACCCATTTTAGCATGTATCACAGGTACTCAGCAGTAGGATTGGACTGCCCTCAGGACCACTATAGCTCGAGTCAGCATGCAGACATTAGAGATTTCCTTGCTTTAATATATTTTGTAAAAGTATTTATGTATTGGAATCTCTCATTTTCAGAAAACGAGCTATGTATAGCTTCCAATGTTGTAAACATTTATTATATCAATATATTTTGTTAAAACGACGCATATAGAGTCGTTTGCTATATCTTGTGTGCTTTGATATTTGATTAGTCGCGTCCCGACCCGAACCGCTTCCGCATCGTAATTTGGGGGTACGACAGGTATTATCTACCTATATTTATTACTCCGTAGTACTCCATATTATCTCATTTAGTATATATAAATAACTCATTTTACTTATATAGTATTACTAAATTTGGTCATTGTATACAAAGAGCAATCGTGCAATTTGTTATAAGAATTGTGAAGTTAAGCAATTACTCGAGAAAACAAAGGCTACATATTCTATGGACATATCAAAAGAAAGGGATGCAATAAAAAACCTGAATCATGGACTTAGCTTCCTGTGAACGGCCACACTGATTCACGGTTTGATCACTAGGTGTAATTCTGTCTGAATCATTTGCCCATATTGGTTGTGGTCTTCTGAAACAATAATAAACACAATTAGGGGTAGAAACAATTGACGGTAACTTATCATTATGCAAAAACGAGTGCTAGGAGCACATATCACTTAAAAATATTCATAAATATAAATTACCTGCAAAAGTTCATGACAAGCGGCCAATTCTCAAATTCAACAAACTCACATATACATCGATATCCTTTCTTTAATCCATTTTTATGGATGAGATCACACAATCCGACTATACGGCCGGGCAAGCCACATTGAGTACCTTATTTTATTTTTCCAACGTTTTTTTGTCATCTATTATGATTATTTCATCATAATTCCTTAACCGGCCCGTAAACTTAGATGGAATATCCAGTAAAACAATTAAACAAAAGGTGTTACCATCATTCATAACTTGGTTATTCCAACTATATCAAATGAAATATTTACAGTGAATTAGCATAGCAAATTTATTTAACATAGTTGTAGTGATAGTGCACGTAAAATAAGAAGGAGCCCTTGATAAACCATAAATTAATAAATACCGATTTCAAGAAATCATACAAAACAAATTAAACCAATCATAACATAGGTCTTTAGGGATATATATATATATATATATATATATATATATATATATGATATGTTCAAACGATAAAACTTTGCTTTGGGTCTGCTACTATTTTGGATAACTTCAAACTTAAAATGGCGTCCTCTTTTAGAACCATATTTGGTATAAAAATGACTCCAGCCACGGGTTAGCCTGTAAGGCGTACTCGTCTGTATTCCTAACTTAACTATCCACTCTTGACCTTTATCGTTTACGAGAGTCATGTAGCAAGTCCTTAATCCGTTATTTCAACAAATTCCCTTGGCAAGTACCACACCAAAAAAATGTCACACATTTATCAACATCAAACCAAAAGTAAAAGGAAGTAATTAATAATTTAGAGTTTAGTCTACAACATCAATTGACTTGCAACATAGTGGTATTAGTTACCAGCCACTCCGAACCTCCGGCATGTACTTGGCGGCCGGAGGCGAAGGAAGGATTTTTTTTGTTTTACATAGAGAGGGCGGGGGTAGTTGTTCAATTTTGAAAATGGATGTCGAGAGGTATTATCCATCTATATTTATTACTCCGTAGTATTCCATATTCTCTCATTTAGTATATATAAATATCTCATTTTACTTATATAGTATTACTAAATTTGGTCATTGAATTTAAAGAGCAATCGTGCAATTTGTTATAAGAATTATGGGATTAAGCAACTAACTCGAGAAAACAAAGGCTACATATTCTATGGACATATCAAAAGAAAGGGATGCAATAAAAATCCTGAATCATGGACTTAGCTTCCTGTGAACTGCCACACTGATTCACGGTTTGATTAGTAGGTGTAATTCTGTCTGAATCATTTGTCCATATTGGTTGTAGTCTTCTGAAACAATAATAAACACAATTAGGGGTAGAAACAATTGACGGTAACTTATCATTATGCAAAAACGAGTGCTAGGAGCACATATCACTTAAAAATATTCATAGATATAAATTACCCGCAAAAGTTCATGACAAGCGGCCAATTCTCAAATTCAACAAACTCACATAGACATCGATATACTTTCTTTAATCCATTTTTATGGATGAGATCACACAATCCGACTATATGGCCGGGCAAGCCACGTTGAGTACCTTATTTTCTTTTTCCAACGTTTTTTTGTCATCTATTATGATTATTTCATCATAATTCCTTAGCCGGCCTGTAAACTTAGATGGAATATCTTATAAAACAATTAAACAAAAGGTGTTACCACCATTCATAACTTGGTTATTCCAACTATATCAAATGAGATATTTACAGTGAATTACCATAGCAAATTTATTTAACATATTTGTAGTGATAGTGCACGTAAAATAAGAAGGAGCCCTTGATAAACCTGAAATTAATAAATACCGAATCATACAAAATAAATTAAACCAATAATAACATAGGTCTTTGGGGATATATATATATATATATATATATATATATATATATATATGGTTAATAGACAATTTCGTTACTGTACTTTCCGAAAAAGTTCAATTTAGTTACCGAACTTTTATTTGGTTCAATTGAATTACTGAACATTTAAATAATTGATCAAATTGTTACTCAAGCTTCTAATCATACACATATTAGTTACTGTAGTTTACGAAAATGTTCAATTTCGTTATCGAACTTTCATTTTTTTGAATAAAAAACGAGGATTTTACACTTGTAAACCGGTTTTGTAAGTTCAGTAATTCAATTGAACCAAATAAAAGTTCGGTAACTAAATTGAACTTTTTCGGAAAGTACAGTAACGAAATCGTCTATTAACCCATATATATATATATATATATATATATATATATATATATATATATATATATATATATAGGGTAGTGATCAAGAGGGAAGTGCCTTTTTGGGGGGAAGGGGGGAAGCGTTAGTATGCATCAAGAAGCATATTACAATTATCAATCTTGTCAACAAAAACTTATTTTTATTGGTGAATAGTAATCAAAATCGATGCTATAGAGAATATTTTAACGAATGAAATTCATTTTTAAGTCACAACATTAAATGATGAATATTTATTTAATAAATTGTTAATATGCAGTGTGATGCATATTAACTAATATGCATCGCGATGCATATTAAAATTTCACATTATATGAAAGATATTTTTATTGATAATATGCATCACAATGCATATTAACTAATATGCACCGCGATGCATATTAACGAATTTGGATCTAATATTCATAAATCGATGCTATAACTTGAAGAAAGAATTTATCAAAGAAGCTTAACATTCATAGCATCGATTCTGATTAACATTTACTAAATTTCAGTTTACTTTTTTCGAGATTTGTATGGGTGAAGGTAATATGCTTCCTGATGCATACTAACGCTTCCCCCTTCTCCCAAAAAATGCACTTCCCTCTGGATCATTCCACTATATATATATATATATATATATATATATATATATATATATATATATATGATATGTTCAAACGATAAAACTTTGCTTTGGGTCTGCTACCATGTTGGATAACTTCAAACTTAAAATGGCGTCCTGTTTTAGAACCATATTTGGTATATAATTGACTCCAGCCACGGGTTAGCCTGTAAGGCGTACTCGTCTGTATTCCTAACTTAACTATCCACTCTTGACCTTTATCGTTTACGAGAGTCATGTGGCAAGTCCTTAATCCGTTATTTTAATAAATACCCTTGGCAAGTACCACACCAAAAAAATGTCACACATTTATCAACATCAAACCAAAAGTAAAAGGAAGTAATTGATAATTTAGAGTTTAGTCTACAACATCAATTGACTTGCAACATAGTGGTAGTAGTTACCAGCCACTCCGAACCTCCGGCATGTACTTGGCGGCCGGAGGCGGAGGAAGGATTTTTTTTTGTTTTACATAGAGAGGGCGGGGGTAGTCGTCCAATTTTTAAAATGGATGTCGAGAGGTATTATCCACCTATATTTATTACTTCGTAGTACTCCATATTCTCTCATTTAGTATATATAAATATCTCATTTTACTTATATAGTATTACTAAATTTGGTTATTAAATTTTAATAGCAATCGTGCAATTTGTTATAAGAATTATGGGGTTAAGCAACTAACTCGAGAAAACAAAGGCTACATATTCTATGGACATATCAAAAGAAAGGGATGCAATAAAAAAACCTGCATCATGGACTTAGCTTCCTGTGAACTGCCACACTGATTCACGGTTTGATCAGTAGGTGTAATTCTGTCTGAATCATTTGCCCATATTGGTTGTGGTCTTACAAAACAATAATAAACACAATTAGAGGTAGAAACAATTGACAGTAACTTATCATTATGCAAAAACGAGTGCTAGGAGCACATATCACTTAAAAATATTCATAGATATAAATTACCTGCAAAAGTTCATGACAAGCGGCCAATTCTCAAATTCAACAAACTCACTTAGACATCGATATCCTTTCTTTAATCCTTTTTTATGGATGAGATCACACAATCCAACTATACAGCTGGGCAAGCCACGTTGAGTACCTTATTTTATTTTTCCAACGTTTTTTTGTCATCTATTATGATTATTTCATCATAATTCCTTAGCCGGCGTGTAAACTTAGATGGAATATCCTGTAAAATAATTAAACAAAAGGTGTTACCACCATTCATAACTTGGTTATTCAAACTATATCAAATGAAATATTTCCAGTGAATTACCATAGAAAATTTATTTATCATAGTTGAAGTGATAGTGCACGTAAAATAAGAAGGAGCCCTATATATATATATATATATATATATATATATATATATATATATATATATATATATATATATATATATATATATATATATATATGATATGTCCAAACGATAAAACTTTGTTGTGGGTCTGCTACCATTTTGGATAACTTCAAACTTAAAATGGCGTCCTCTTTTAGAACCATATTTGGTATAAAATTGACTCCAGCCACGGGTTAGCCTGTAAGACGTACTCGTCTGTATTCCCAACTTAACTATCCACTCTTGACCTTTATCGTTTACGAGAGTCATGTGGCAACTCCTTAATTTGTTATTTCAACAAATTCCTTTGGCATGTACCACACCAAAAAAATTTCACACATTTATCAACATCAAACCAAAAGTAAAAGGATGTAATTGATAATTTAGAGTTTAGTTTACAACACCAGTTGACTTGCAACAGAGTGGTAGTAGTTACCAGCCACTCCGAACTTCCGGCATGTACTTGGAGGCCGGAAGCGGAGCAAGAATTTTTTTTATTTTACATAGAGAGGGCGGGGGTAGTCGTCCAATTATGAAAATGGATGTCGAGAGGTATTGTGACACCCGTCAAATTAGGACTAGTAATTAGTGCCTAATTATCTTTAATACATGTAATTAGTTCTGTGTTAGGCTAATTAATGTATCAAAATATATATTGTTGAATATATACAATTATGCGATTTGATTAAATCGTACGCAATTTAAAACGAACGTAATTCGTTTCAATTAATACGGACGTTGGTGAACAATTTTATTAAATAATATAATATTATTTAATAATGCTATTATATCCAAAATATTGTTTTGATAATATTTCAATTTAAAATTTCGTATCGTACAAATAACATCTACGCGAATAAAATATTAAACGCGCAAGTAAACAAAACAAGTTAAGTTATAATTCTCATAACTCAATAATTAAGTATTTGATGAAATACTTCAACAAAAATACTGAATAACTATTCGTATTTTAAAATGTTTATCTAAACGTATAAGATAATTATTAAACGTTTAAACGAACGGGAAAACGAACACCGCATGGAGCAAGATTTCAGGAGCTGAAAATGTGGGGCTTTTATCAAAACCCCACCTCCTTCCTTTTCTTCCTCATTTATCACCTCACACTCTCTCTCTTCACTTTCTTTTCTTTCTTTCTCTCTAAAACATAACCACCACCACCATCACCTAAATCCACCAAATAACACCACCAAACGCCACCGAATCGCAAAGTCCATTTAGAGAAAAATGTTCACCTCATCACGATCTACCTTTCCATCTTTTCGGATTTCTCCGGCTTTAACTCGTAAGTTTCTGACAAAACTCGAAAACACTCCGATTTCGTTTATTTTTACATAAATGTTGTTTGTATAGACTTGAAATGTCCAAATATGGGTTGGGTAAAAGAATCGAACCAAACGGTCGCCGGAAAACTCGTTTTTGTCTCAAAATCCGGCCATCAGACGTAAGTGTAGCATAGACTCGTGCAGCGTAGCGTCACTTAATGCGTCACTTAAGTGACGCACTGAGTGTCGCTAAAAACCCTAATTTTGCGTCACTTACTTAAGTGCCGCATAAAACCCCTTTTTTCCCGACACTTGCCTAAGTCTCGCAAATTCAATGCCCGACACTCCAAGCGGCACTTGTCTAAGTGTCGCCTATAATTGAGACCCGATGCCAACCGACACTTATAGCATCACTTGCTTAAGTGACGTCTATAATTGAAAATTTGATTTCATACTACACTAACCTTAGTGACTCCTGGCCCTGACACCGACACTTACATCCGACACTTCTTTAAGTGTCGCCCTCTATGCGTCACTTCCGCAAGTGACGCCTTTAAATCTGAATTCACTATTTTATGCGACACTTCCTGAGTGTCGCCTAAACCCTAAGTGTCGCTATAAGTGACGCTAAAAACAGAAGGTTTCAAACTATTTTTATACTAAGTGTCGAACTTACAAAGCCTCAAACACTTATACGATACGACTTCAAAAACACATTGGGATACACTTTCTAAGTATAACACTTTGAAAACAAAGTAATAATGTTGAGATTATTATTACAAACAATCACCAACGGGCCGTACACGTTTTACAAACATTCAAACAATCAACCAAATCGTAGTAATTTAGACATTCTAGTTGGACAAACAACTACAAAGGTAGTCTTTTAAGATACCTTCTAGTTTATAACCATCGCGTGTCTTGGACACCCTTAGGTTCTTCGGACACCACAGCTCATCTAATCAACTCAAGTTTATTGAATTAGACACTCAAGACTCAGGTGAGTCTCATGGTCCCTCTTTTACTGTTTTCTTAGGGGTGTGATATACTGCTCGTTTATTTTACAATATGAACGCAAGTACAAACTTTTCATATACTACATGAGTTATTTCCACTAATCATTTCAAAGCCCTCCATCAGCATAGTTTGGTAATACGTTGTAACGTGAATATTAATATATAGTACCATATAGGATTGACCCTCCTCGTCCGGGTTAGCATGCAATAACTGGGTAAACGGATGTACTAATATTTGTTCAGACGAGTGTAGATTAGGAACTCGTGGGAGGCACCTCGATCAGGTCCTTGAATGTGGATCCTAACCCCTCGAGTTAAGCTCAGACTATGTGCTCATGGCTGTATACATTACTCATTTGCTTGGTTGCAAATCAATACATTAAATCTTGCGGTTCATACGATATTATTTGATATACTAACCTATAAGCTCACCAGCGTTTCGCTGACTGTTGACGCGTCTTTTTACGGACGATCAACGGATGTTTAAAAATTTATAATTGCTGGGGTCTAAGTGTAACTTACTGATACTGAACCAAGGGTTAGTATGTGATAAGTTGGACCTAGAGTCGTTCTTAAAGAGAAACTGAATTGAAACGGAGGTGATCCAATCAATCTTGCTTTTCTAGTAAATGTTTTAAAAGAGTGCGTTGGGGGTTTTGGTTCAGTTGACTAAGTAAACTAAATAAACTAAATAAAGCGAATAAAATTTAATAAGATGTCAGATAATGCAAAGTAGTATTTGTTGTGAGTTCGTTAGTTAATAATCATGGGATGATGACTTTTACAGGAAAATGATTAACTAAATTGGGTTGCTTACGAGGTTCATTAACTTATGGTATAACCAGTAGATTCCTTATCAGTCGGTTATCAACTAATATGTCACGAGGAACTAAGGTATCATGATTCTGACCAGACAGACGATGCTCAACTCTCCACACTCTCCTGTGAGGGAGTCAGTGATTAGACATTCTAGTTGGACAAACAACTACAAAGGTAGTCTTTTAAGATACCTTCTAGTTTATAACCATCGCGTGTCTTGGACACCCTTAGGTTCTTCGGACACCACAGCTCATCTAATCAACTCAAGTTTATTGAATTAAACACTCAAGACTCAGGTGAGTCTCATGGTCCCTCTTTTACTGTTTTCTTAGGGGTGTGATATACTGCTCGTTTATTTTACAATATGAACGCAAGTACAAACTTTTCATATACTACATGAGTTATTTCCACTAATCATTTCAAAGCCCTCCATCAGCATAGTTTGGTAATACGTTGTAACGTGAATATTAATATATAGTACCATATAGGATTGACCCTCCTCGTCCGGGTTAGCATGCACTAACTGGGTAAACGGATGTACTAATATTTGTTCAGACGAGTGTAGATTAGGTACTCGTGGGAGGCACCTCGATCAGGTCCTTGAATGTGGATCCTAACCCCTCGAGTTAAGCTCAGACTATGTGCTCATGGCTGTATACATTACTCATTTGCTTGGTTGCAAATCAATACATTAAATCTTGCGGTTCATACGATATTATTTGATATACTAACCTGTGAGCTCACCAGCGTTTCGCTGACCCATTTTAGCATGTATCACAGGTACTCAGCAGTAGGATTGGACTGCCCTCAGGACCACTATAGCTCGAGTCAGCATGCAGACATTAGAGATTTCCTTGCTTTAATATATTTTGTAAAAGTATTTATGTATTGGAATCTCTCATTTTCAGAACACGAGCTATGTATAGCTTCCAATGTTGTAAACATTTATTATATCAATATATTTTGTTAAAACGACGCATATAGAGTCGTTTGCTATATCTTGTGTGCTTTGATATTTGATTAGTCGCGTCCCGACCCGAACCGCTTCCGCATCGTAATTTGGGGGTACGACAGGTATTATCTACCTATATTTATTACTCCGTAGTACTCCATATTATCTCATTTAGTATATATAAATAACTCATTTTACTTATATAGTATTACTAAATTTGGTCATTGTATACAAAGAGCAATCGTGCAATTTGTTATAAGAATTGTGAAGTTAAGCAATTACTCGAGAAAACAAAGGCTACATATTCTATGGACATATCAAAAGAAAGGGATGCAATTAAATAACCTGAATCATAGACTTAGCTTCCTGTGAACTGCCACACTGATTCACAGTTTGATCAGTAGGTGTAATTATGTCTGAATCTTTTGCCCATAGTCTTAGGAAACAATAATAAACACAATCAGGGGTAGAAACAGTTGACGGTAACTTATCATTTTGCAAAAACGGGTGCTAGGAGCACATATCACTTAAAAATATTCATAGATAATAATTACCTGCTAAAGTTTATGACAAGCGGCCAATTCTCAAATTCAACAAACTCACATAGATATCGATCTCCTTTCTTTAATCCATTTTTATAGATGAGATCACACAATCCGAATATACGAGCAAGCCACATTGAGACTTGATTTTTCTTCTAGATCATTTGTTATGATTATTTTATCATAATTCCTTAGCCGGCCTGTAAACTTTGATGGAATATCTTGCAAAACAATTAAACAAAAGGTGTTACCACCATTCATAACTTGGTTATGCCAACTATATCAAATGAGATATTTATTGGTGAATTACCATAGCAAATTTATTTAACATAGTTGTAGTAATAGTGCATGTAAAATAAGAAGGATCCCTTGATAAATCTAAAATCAATAAATACCGTTTTCAATAAATCATACAAAATAAATTAAACCAATAAAAAAATAACTCTTTATGGATATATAAGATGATATGTTCAAACAATGAAACTTTGCTTTGGGTCTGCTATCATTTTGGATAACTTCAAACTTAAAATGGCGTCCTCTTTTTAAACCATATTTGGTATAAAATTGACTCCAGCCACGGGTTAACCTGTAAGGCATACTCGTCTGTATTCCAACTTAACTATCCACTCTTGACATTTATCGTTTACGAGAGTTATGTGGCATGTCCTTAATCCGTTATTTCAACAAATTCCTTTGGCAAGTACCACACCAAAAAAATGTCACACATTTATCAACATCAAACCAAAAGTAAAAGGAAGTAATTGGTAATTTAGAGTTTAGTCTACAACACCAATTGACTTGCAACAGAGTGGTAGTATGAAACGCCCCGAAAACAGAACTTTTTTTTTATTATACTTATACTCTTGTTTAGGTCTCGACACTCAACTAAAATATGACACGTGAGTACACACGCAAGACTACGCAAGTTAACTACCCAACATACAATCTGGACAAAACTACTCATTTTCAAAACTGCCTCTATTTGCTCAAAACTGCCCTTTTTAAACATGCACAACTTTTTGCTCCTTAACAATTAGACAACCAAATAATGCAGACACCTTTACTGTAACAAAATGAACGTTTTCATTTTTACACTTTCCTCTCAAAACTGCCTCTTTGCCCTCAAAACTACCCTCAAAACTGCCCCGTTGCCCTCAACGCCACCCTCAAAACTGCCATATTTCTTCAAAACTACCGACATTCAAGCAAACATAACTTTTTACTCGGTGAGAGTTAAGACCTGAAATTTTGCACACACAACCACTATAACATTATAAAACTTTCCCTTTTGACACTTTTTCAAATTTATCAGAAATAACCATTTTGGACGTGTCACCAATTTGAGGTCGTTTTGACCACTTTTTGGTGTCAACTCAATTCACAAACTACATGTACTTAGACTCTAACTTTTTGCATACTTCATTAACTCATTAAAACACACTTAAAGCATAAGACAAACACTCCATAACACTAACACATTCATATTTCACCATACGACCACTTTAGACCCATTTTAACCCCTTTTTGACCCGTTTAAGAAATCAACCATATTTCAACCAAACGACACTCTATTCCACACATGTTTGACTCTTTCAATGTAGTTGACTAATTGTCAACTCCATATTCAACCAACCAATCAAATTCGACACTTTATACTTTTCACCCATTTTTAACTAAACCAAACCAATCGCATGACTTCATACCCTTCAAAACACATATACAAGACACTATACCTCTGTTTGACTTTCAAAGTCATCTACTACATATTGACCAACATATTTAATTCGAAAACTCTTTGTTTGGGGGATTTACACAATTGGGCATCAAAACAACAATTCAAAAGAAAGAAGCGTATTCTAATCATAAGCATGCTCCATATCCATGTCACTAGCTTCTCATAACCCTTCAATCTACATATCGCTAGCGTAACATCAACCTACAACATAAACACTGAAACGGGTAAGTACAACTGCTTAGTGAGTACACAGGTAATCAAACAAGCAATCTACATAACACTTAACATATATCAACACAATACATAAGCACAAAACCATTGGGCTCTGAACACTGAACACTGATCACTGAACCCTGTGTTAACCGCAGTTAACTCTCTGATCACCACTGAATCATTTCACATAATCATACCACATAATATAACTAACAACAATTAAAACACTAATCAACACATCTTTTAACATAATTTAAAACACACATAAGAAACAAAACATATAACAAATAACTTTCACGTGATTGTATGATCCTCTAGCTCGAAAGCTATCCGGAAACACATACAACCAATTCATACACTGTTCACTATATCATCACTATTTAATTCACATATATCAACAAGTCATCTTCCACCCGATTGTGTAGCCTCTTACTTGAAAGCAATCCGGATCCAACACAATCGAATCATACACTATTCATCACCAATTCTTTTCCTTTACCTTTAAGCAAGTGACTTACTCATTACTTGGCTAACATCAAACTAATGAGATAATCACTACTTTTCTTACCAAATATCATTTAATCACATATCAAATAAATATAAACAAGTAATTTAACACAACAACTAAATTAAGCAATAAACATAAATAAACAAACATAAACAAATAACTTATTCCTGATTGTGTAAACCTCTAGCCCGTAAGCTATCCGGTACTACACAATCACATCACCTGTTTAACCCCCGTATCACTCACCACAACTCTTAGACGATTTCACCATATTGATCATCATAAGCCTCCACATCTCTTAATACCTACATAATCATACATATCATCATAACAACACTTAGACACTAACAATCATTACTTTTATACTAATTTCATGTTCTATTATCATAATCATACTTCATTACCACTAGTTCATAATTTAGCTCTATTTCTACAAATATTTAACATAACTCTTATGAACATATCACTAATTTCTTAATCTTTTACTCACTTTAACACTAATTCATTCACTATTAAGCTTTACTAACTTCAATTAAACATATTAAACACAATTTCATATCATAATCACTAGTTCCATGAAACCCCACCAAAACCCTACTTTGATCTTTAGCTATATACTTCAAATTACTCACTTTTAAATTGAATTCTTGTTAATCATGAACACATATATGCTTATATATCACTAATCAATCATAAAAACACTAATTAACACTAGTTTCATCAAATTAAAACCCTAATTTCATATTTAAACCATTAACCCTTTGAAACCCACATAAAACTAAAACCCTAGGTTAAATCATAGAGAAAACTCACTTACATGATGTTCTTGAGGATTAGGAGGAAGAAATTAAGCAACTAGAATCAAAGATTGAAGATTAGAAGTTTGGATTTGATCACTAGCATCGTCCTTGTGTTTTTCTATTTCTCTCGCTCTCTCTCTATATCTCTGGAACATTTTTGATACGTAGTAAAATATAAAACATATAGGTCGGCTATTTAATTTATCCCTTTTAAACTATATTGTCTGGAACTGGGAAACCATTTACGTATTCTATTATATCGTATTATTTAAAACACACCACTTTAAAATAATTATACCCTCGTGTTCTAAAATCAAACCTTTATATTTTTGGGGTGTTACAACTCTCCCCCACTTATCTCATTCGTGTCCTCACGAATGGCACTTGTACTACTTAGTCTTAACACTATCTCTACTCATGCACAAACACTTAATCATACTTAGAACACTTCCCTTAACTCACTGGTCATACATAAACGCATACATCACTTAATTCTACTCAAGCACATTATCAACACTAACTCTACAAACTCTAAACCATATACCCCTTACATATTGGTTTCACATAATTTAGTGAAATACGTATCACTAGATACAAGTCTATCACTCATACTCTTTCTATTATCTCCTATTATCGAAATATCTAACACGTAATTCACATAGTTTAAACACCTCTTTTCTTACACTTTATCCTAACAATCACACTAAATTACTTTGATTTTTGATAACTCCAACAATTCCATGTGAAATAGCATAATATAACTACGGTGATCAGGCGTAGACATATTATGTTATACACAATTCATTCTCAAGCTATCTCATATCATCGTTTTCTAATGTGATTTCCACATAAACACATAACATACAGTTCATTTAATAGTTAACACACTTAGTCAAAAACTACTTCATTACTTATATATCTACCTTAATTGCACATACAAACTTCAACAATTAACTATTTAGCATAATCTTAATCATAACAATTCAAACAACACATAATGGTTTAAGTTTAAGCAATCTTATCGTGGATCGCCTAAGTCTCTTAAACCATTACTCTGATACCAACTTGAAACGCCCCGAAAACAGAACTTTTTTTTTATTATACTTATACTCTTGTTTAGGTCCCGACACTCAACAAAAATATGACACATGAGTACGCACGCAAGACTACGCAAGTTAACTACCCAACATACAATCTGGACAAAACTACTCATTTTCAAAACTGCCTCTATTTGCTCAAAACTGCCCTTTTTAAACATGCACAACTTTTTGCTCGTTAACAATTAGACAACCAAATTTTGCAGACACCTTTACTGTAACAAAATGAACGTTTTTCATTTTTACACTTTCCTCTCAAAACTGCCTCTTTGCCCTCAAAACTACCCCGTTGCCCTCAACGCCACCCTCAAAACTGCCATATTTCTTCAAAACTACCGACATTCAAGCAAGCATAACTTTTTACTCGGTGAGAGTTAAGACCTGAAATTTTGCACACACAACCACTATAACATTATAAAACTTTCCTTTTTGACACTTTTTCAAATTTATCAGAAATAACCATTTTGGACGTGTCACCAATTTGAGGTCGTTTTGACCACTTTTTGGTGTCAACTCAATTCACAAACTACATGTACTTAGACTCTAACTTTTTGCATACTTCATTGACTCATTAAAACACACTTAAAGCATAAGACAAACACTCCATAACACTAACACATTCATATTTCACCATACGACCACTTTAGACCCATTTTAACCCCTTTTTGACCCGTTTAAGAAATCAACCATATTTCAACCAAACGACACTCTATTCCACACATGTTTGACTCTTTCAATGTAGTTGACTAATTGTCAACTCCATATTCAACCAACCAATCAAATTCGACACTTTATACTTTTCACCCATTTTTAACCAAACCAAACCAATCGCATGACTTCATACCCTTCAAAACACATATACAAGACACTATACATCTGTTTGACTTTCAAAGTCATCTACTAAATATTGACCAACATATTTAATTCGAAAACTCTTTGTTTGGGCGATTTACACAATTGGGCATCAAAACAACAATTCAAAAGAAAGAAGCATATTCTAACCATAAGCATGCTCCATATCCATGTCACTAGCTTCTCATAACCCTTCTATCTACATATCGCTAACGTAACATCAACCTACAACATAAACACTGAAACGGGTAAGCACAACTGCTTAGTGAGTACACATGCAATCAAACAAGCAATCTACATAACACTTAACATATATCAACACAATACATAAGCACAAAACCACTGGGCTCTGAACACTGATCACTGTGTTAACCGCAGTTAACTCTCTGATCACCACTGAATCATTTCACATAATCATACCACATAATCTAACTAACAACAATCAAAACACTAATCAACACATCTTTTAACATAATTTAAAACACACATAAGAAACAAAACATATAACAAACAACCTTCACGTGATTGTATGATCCTCTAGCTCGGAAGCTATCCAGAAACACATACAACCAATTCATACACTGTTCACTATATCATCACTATTTAATTCACATATATCAACAAGTCATCTTCCACCCGATTGTGTAGCCTCTTACTCGAAAGCAATCCGGATCCAACACAATCGAATCATACACTATTCATCACCAATTCTTTTCCTTTACCTTTAAGCAAGTGACTTACTCATTACTTGGCTAACATCAAGCTAATGAGATAATCACTACTTTTCTTACCAAATATCATTTAATCACATATCAAATAAATATAAACAAGTAATTTAACACAACAACTAAATTAAGCAATAAACATAAATAAACAAACATAAACAAATAACTTATTCCTGATTGTGTAAACCTCTAGCCCGCAAGCTATCCGGTACTACACAATCACATCACCTGTTTAACATAGAGAGGGCGGGGGTAGTCATCCAATTTTGAAAATGGATGTCGAGAGGTATTATCCACCTATATTTATAACTCCGTAGTACTCCATATTCTCTCATTTAGTATTTAGTATATATAAATAACTCATTTTACTTATATAGTATTACTAAATTTTGTTACAACTTTAATATCTTTTTTGTTAACTAATACTAGTTATTATTATATGTATTTTTTATAATAAACATATGTATATGTATGTATATGTATATAATATGCATATATATTTATATACATATACATAATAAAACTCCTAAAGGATTTTATTATTTATATAATAAAACTACAATAACGTTTTTTTATCATTTAATGTTAAATCTTGATAAAACATATAAATGGGCCCTCAGGATTTGGTTATGTGTTATCTCTAACATGTCAAAAGGGCGGTAAAATCAAATTGAAGTTGATAACAACTAAAGGTTCAGAGAAACGCATAATGGTCCTAGGGCCAAAGAAGCGAGGCTCATTTTAATCCTTAACCTATTTGCCCATTTTAGTATGTCTATATTTTTTTTTATAAGGGCAATGTATATGAAAATGCTTTAGAAACATGATGAACCCAATGTGATGTTCAAATGATCGTTTAGCTTATAGGACCTCTAAATGAAATGCCATGCCTAATTCTATATAAAGGATGATAACATCAAAGTTTATACATGTAACTAATGTCCGAATTTCTTTTGGCTAAATAATAAGTAGCACAAAAACTGCTTCAGGCTCCGAGGACATTGTAGCTGTTATGTTATGAATGAGACCTTCAAAAAAGGATCAAACGGAACCAAAATGTAACATGACATCAAAGTCCTACATCGTTTATTTATATATATAATGATTTAATTTTACTATATATCTTATTTATTTAAAACTTATTTATTTAAAACTTAACATAATAACTTTAATAAAAATAAACAATCCAAATTTTGAGGTCAACACATTACCTTTCACTTCTAAGTTCTACTTCTTGGTGTTAGAATTTAGCCTTTTGTTTTAATCATAAAGTTAGAAGGGGAATTGGAGAACTCGGTCACTATTTCTTCTTTAGAACCTGAATCATGTGATTAACTGATCAACATTTAGTTCTATTTTTTTTTCTTCATGAAAACAACAGTGCAAAAACCAAAAAATTCTTACCATTTTCGTATGCGTTCATTTGCTTTAATTAGTTATCCTTCGGGCACGTCATATATATTTAGGTGATTGCCATGTGACCTATTGAGTTCCAAAAAATCTTTTACTACAAAGAAACCATTACATTTACATAATGATTGAAACGTGAAAATAATTAATTGGCACCTGAAGGAGGCAAATGACGGAAGAATTTTAGTCATAACATGATCAAAACTGCTGTGTCTGAAAGCATAAAAGAACACAAAGTTGAAAACAAAGTTCACTATAATATATATGACAATAGATACATGTGGGTGCTTATGCATATACATTTAACATATGGAAGGAAGTAACCTGCTCGAAAGTTGATATGTTATTAGCTTGCAATAGGATGCATGTGACCTTTCAACAAAGAGGGAAGACGGACAAATCCAATTTCAGATATAGTCGAAAATCGATCATGCCACTATTATATTCATTTAAATTTCAGCTTGCATTTGTCATGCACAGCAATCCTATCGCCGTGTGTATATTTAGACGAAAATTAGGTAAAAAGGATACAGTCAAACAATACCTCCAAGAATACACTAATGTTGACAAGAAAATAATTAATAGATCAACCCGTAACCAGCTTTAAACAACCTTAAAAGCTTAGCCATCTAACATCTTGCACGGGGAATATGACATTTGCATTAATCAAGCAAGTGCAAGGGAAACCTACATGTCCCATTCAAACCGCTTATGCACCCTAAAACAATATGGCCATGATATCAATCAAAACAACATAGAAGAACTGATCATTAGAGACACATGAACAAAATTAAAGCATAATAAGAAATTCAGGCTTTATTAGTTTAGGCATTTCATCAAACATGTGATGTTCATAATCGATCAAACAAGTAGAATTTTGATGTCAAACACAAACATCAATGGATTTTTTTATTACCACTCACACTTACATCAAGGGTCTTTTCTCTATATATATCCAAAAAGCATCTGTGCTAAAGCATGCTTCCCTCAAAACCTACATCTGTCCCAACCCCAAACATTTTTAGCTAAAGCGTAATTTGAGATTTTGCCATAAAAGTCACATTGATGATCATAATAGTCAAAAATAAAAATAACAAAATTCGTTCTTATTTCTTTTTGTTCAAGCTATAAAGAGAGCATCACACGATATCCCAAGCTCGGATTACTTTCAAAAGTCGATAAATATGATCATTAGGATCCCTTGATATTGCAAGGCAAAAAGGCATGTTAGTTATATTATTGGTTGATCATGTACAATACTAAAACGCGGATACAAAGGAACATATAATTAGTAGCATAAAAGAGGATGATAATAATCGGATATTAAATTGGCAATTTACATATGGAAGGATGATAATTGATCATATAAACCCCAATCGCTATCACATATAACAAATACAACTATTGAATCGTAATCAAGGGTTGTAACAAAAAAATGACAATACCGAATAACAAAATCAATAAACAAAATCTCCATCACTAATAACAGTTCGAAGATTCATGTTCGTTTCAAAAATGGTAACTCATATAATTGCATTGTTTATGGTTGTGGAGTTCTTGTGGTGGTTGTCGATGCGAGATACGTAGATGAGGAGTAGGGTTTGCTTTTTCTTTTTTATCAGAAGGGGAAGGGGGAGTAGGGTTTTATTAAAATTTAAATTTAAATTTAGAATTTGAGTAAATGCTAAACCGTGTATTTTAGATATGGTTATAAAGAATTAATTAAATAAATATATTATATATTAAAATTATTTAATATTTAAATATGGAATCAAATATTAAATCGGGAAAAATGTGAGCGGTTGGATCAATTTGGGAAAACTCATCGAAGGGTCTAGATTCCTCTGTGGTATTTTGATTTAAGTAGATTTTATTATATAAAATAATCATCAAATTAATCTACATCGTCGAATCGATTTGGAAAAACCAACTAAGGGTCAGGATTAATTTATGATATTATGATTTTATTTTATTATTATTTTATATATTTATATTTTATTATTTATTTATTTTATAGATTTATATATAGATTTATTATATATATATATATATTATATAGATTTATTATATATTTTATTATTTATTTATTTTATAGATTTATATATAGATTTATTATATATAGATTTATTATATATTTTATTATTTATTTATTTTATAGATTTATATATAGATTTATTATATATATATATATATATATATATATATATATATATATATATATATATATATATATATCCCAGGTTCAAATGAGAAGGCTAATTTTTGTGAAAACGTAAGAAACACTTTAAAATCACTTTTTAACTATCTAAAACACTTTATTTTACAAAATTTTCTTCGTAGCTTCTTTTTCAAATAACTTTTAGAATCTATTTTTCAAATAAAAAAAATTTCAACGTTTTTTTATTTTTTAATTATTTTTTATTAAATTTTTTATTCATAATAATCACATTTTATAACTTGATAATCACATGAATAATATGTGATTATTATGTCATATCTTGTGATTATCTCGAACACATGATAATCACATTATATTAGAGAATAATCACATGTGATTATCATATTATATTTTGTGATTATCTTAAATAATCAAAACAGTAACGACTGTAAAAAAAGTTCGAAAAAAAGGTTAATATTTTTTATTTATATTTATATCATAGCTTCCAAAAGTTATTTTAATAGTAATCATTGAAAATTTTTGAAGAATAATGTGTTTCGGATAGTTAAAAAGTGATTTTGAATGATTTCCTACGTTATCACGAAAATTAGCCTTCTTATTTTAACCCACCTTCTTATTTTAGCCTTCCTACGTTATTTATATTTATATTATTTATATATAAATAATATATATATATATATATATATATATATATATATATATATATATATATATATATTATTTATTTTATATATATATAAAATAATATATATATATATATATATATATATATATATATATATATATATATATATATATATATATATATATATATATATAGGGTAGTGATCAAGAGGGAAGTGTCTTTTTGGGGGGAAGGGGGAAGCGTTAGTACGCATCAGGAAGCATATTACAATTATCAATCAAAACGTCAACAAAAAATTATTTTTATCGGTAAATAGTAATCAAAATCGATGCTATAAAGAATATTTTAACTAATGAATTTCATTTTTAAGTCATAACATTAATTGATGAATATTTATTTAATTAATTGTTAAGATGCAGTGTGATGCATATTAACTAAGATGCATCGCGATGCATCATAAAACTTCACATTATTTGAAAAATATTTTTATTGTTAAGATGCATCACAATGCAGATTAACTAATATGCACCGCGATGCATCTTAACGGATTTGGATCAAATATTCATAAATCGATACTATAACTTGAAGAAAAAATTTATCAAGGAAGCTTAACATTTATAACATCGATTCTGATTAACATTTACTAAATTTCAGTTTGCTTTTTTCGAGATTAGTATAGGTGAAGGTAATATGCTTCCTGATGCGTACTAACGCTTCCCCCTTCCCTCAAAAAATGGACTTCCCTCTGGATCATGCCACTATATATATATATATATATATATATATATATATATATATATATATATATTATTTACTCCGTATTATTTATAGATAGATTATGAATACAAGTTAAATCCCAATAAGCTGAATAGGCCCAGTAAGCCCAATATGGTTATCCATATGTTGTTTATAGCCTTAAGCCTTGTTACGTTAGCACAATCCCACAATCTCACAAACGACACTCTTTTGCTTTGCCGCTCTATTCGATCAGGTAATTATCGATTCATAGTTCTACGAATTAATCTCTAATCTTTCGATGTTCTTATTCAGATAATCTTCAATTAGTTACCGTTAATCGTTCTATCTAATTGTATCCACGGCAAATCGAAATAGCCAGAGTAAGAAACCCTAGCTAACGTCGTATACAAGGTAGGAAGAATTAGTCGTCTTATTGAAAATTAATCATCTATATTTATGCTTCATAGCTTTAATTTCATTATGACGTCAGAATTTGAGCCTTTTTGTTTATGTTTAGACATGTTCATTCGTAAAGGGACTAAATATAATTAGGGTTTTCTAAGTTTTCATTTTTGGATTAGACATCTGTTGGGTTCAAAATAAATTGTGTCTATGTTGAAATGTATGACGTAGAAGGGATGGAGTTATGTAGTGAGTAGATTATGTAAGTTAAAGGTGCTTATGAGATAGATGCATTAATGCGTTTTCGAGAACTGGTTTTAAGTTGTTTCTTATTGCAGCTTCAAGAAAAAGAACGAAAAGGTGAGAGGGAAAAAGTACTTGTTTATCTTGAAAATAGATATGTAATTATTTTTGCTCCTGGCTGAATTATAAGTGTTGAAATTAATGTTTTTTTCTTTCTTCATCTTAATGAGAAGCTAACGTGAGTTTACGCTCACTTCAAAATTGCATCATTGAGGGACCTTGTACTGAGAGTTTAAAGAACTACAAGTAATATCACATTATCTTATGACTGAGATGCTTTGTTTATGATAGATGTCAACCGCTTGGACAAATATGAGCCATGGGAATTGGGATCATACATAGGATGTAAACGGGGATTAGGATGTTTGGAGTTGGGGTTTTATAAATATAGTTGGAGATTTTGCAAACATTCTCTGCACAAAAATAGCAATTTGAGAAACCGAAAATATATTTTCAAAATGTATAGCTGTGGAGGGAATTGACGCTTTTGAGCAATTTAGAGTGTGGAGCTTCTTGGAGTGCATTAGCATTGGAGCTTGTGGAGCACCGCTCATCATGAGGAGTGCTCTCTTGGTTTGCTTCATGATTTTGTTTTAATTATTTTGGTAATGTTGGATATTACTTGACAGTGAACAATCCATAGAAGGCACACACTAGTAGTGTTAAACCAGGAAAAATCACTTTGATGATGTATCTGTGAGTTCTGATTTTTTTTTTTTTTTTGCAGATTTGTGCAGATTTACTGAGCCTATTTGCAACTGAAAATGAGTGGCCGCTTCTCGCGCATGATTTATGTTGGGAACCTGCCCCTGGACATAAGAGAATATGAAGTTGAAGATCTTTTCTATAAGGTCTGTGTCATTTGTCTATTTTTATTATCTCTTCCAAGTTTCATATCTCATATCTGGACGTGTAAATTGATACAAATTTACTGATTGATATAGGAATGTTGATATCCGATTCGAGTTTGTTTAGCATTTCCATTGAATCCAAATCCAAATTTGAAAATGATGGATATTGAAAAGTAATATCCAAATGAGAGTTTAATTAGAATTAACGACGTCCTTCAAATTCGAGCTAAATGAGTTTTGAAAAGTGATATTCAAGTTTTGCATTCAATGATATTTGAATTCAAATTTTGGTGTTATATCACGGGGAAAATCGGTCAACTTTTTTCATTTTGAATCGATTTAAATCTAACGTAACTTATCTTTGTTACATAATGGAAGTTTCTATCTAGTTGAATAAAAAAAGTTTATATAAAAAAACTATGGAAAACTAAAAATAATTGCGTTACTTTAAAACAAGTCAATGAGTTTATCTTACCAATATATATGCAGTTTCTCTATAGTGTCGAAAGGATGCACATGGTTGAGTCATTTGCTTGCATCATCTTTGCACTTTAACCATCTTGTCGTGCATCGTTATATTTAAAACTTAGATAATATATTATATTTTTAGAAATTCCATAACAGGCACATATGGTGTGTGTAAATAGAAGACGATTTTGGAAGAGCTTGTTTGAGATTTCTGAACAATCTCATTTCCATATTATTTAATAATTTATTGCACTGTTTTGATGGTTTAATAATATGATGATTAGGTTGTTAATGATAAATGTAATGCATTTTACATATGCTACAGTAGCAAGTGGAATTCAAATTTGAATAATTGAAGAGCACAGTTATTTTAAGAGCTAATATGTACTATCCTTCATGTGGCAAATTTGAGTACTGTTTAAAAGGCTTGATGCCGATGGTTTAGAGTTATATCTGGAGAATATGTTCAGGTTTTCTTAAGTTGTTTTTTTTTTTCCATGTAGTATGGCCGAATATTGGACATAGAATTGAAGATTCCACCGCGTCCTCCTTGTTATTGTTTTGTGGAGGTAATCTATTAATTTGGATTGCATTTATTCAGGTTCTTTATCTTTTGTGTAAGTGAACTTGTACAGTGGTTTTGACTGCTTGATGTTGCTAAAATTGCAGTTTGCAAATGCACGAGATGCTGAAGATGCAATCAAGGGCCGGGATGGCTATAATTTTGATGGTTGCCGCCTAAGGGTAACAATAAATTCTGAATGTTTTTTTTTTCATTTTTCCTACTAGTCATCATGTTTATTTATTTATTTATAATATTCTTATTTATATATTTGGGAGTGGGGGTGGGTAGTGTTGGTATCATATCAAAATGGGTTGGGTCATACGGGTAATGTCATGACATGTGTCGGGGTGCATTGATCTGGAACAGGTTTTGTCCAACATTTGCAAATATCTTAAGAATAACAAGTGTGCCACTTAATATAGTACTAAAGTCAATATATTTAAGGGTTGTCTTGTCTATTTATTTGAATAAAATGACTAGGAGGTTCTCAGCATTAAGAATAAACTTTGGCCGCTTTTTTACCTTTTCAATTCAACCAACTTCCCCTTTTCTTTTTTAGCTAATGTATTGTTTGTTTGTATGTTTTTTTCTCAAATCACGTGTTGGGCTCATTAGAGATTATGTATAACCCTGTTCGACGCATTTCTAAAATGGATTAAAGTCGCCATCTATATATCTTATATACCTGACAACCTTTGATATGTCTTTTGGTGCAGGTCGAGCTGGCTCATGGTGGTCGTGGACAATCATCCTCAGGTGATGGCCGTGGTGACTATGGGGGTGGCCGTGGCCGTGGCAGTGGTAGTGGACGTTTTGGCATTTCAAAACATTCTGAGTATCGAGGTGCCACCTTAGATAATAATCTCTGATAAATTACTTATAACCTAAGAGATGCAGTTCGTAACTTTGTCTAATTCGCTGTTCGGCCATCTAAAGTTTTCTTGCAATGTTACGTTTTTTTGTGAGCAGTTATTGTACGAGGGCTACCATCATCTGCGTCTTGGCAGGATCTTAAGGTAAAGATTATGTCTAATGGTTTTGGTTTGTTCTATTTGGATTGTCATGGCTTCTGAAACCTTATTGACTGCATTTAAAATTCTCAGGATCACATGCGTAAGGCTGGTGATGTATGTTTTGCTGAAGTTTCCCGTGATAGCAAGGGTATGAATCATAGAATTACTCATTTGTTCTTACTAGAGATGTATGACCCATGGATGCATTCAATTCATGTTATGCTTGATCTCTAAGGAGTCTAAAAGAGTAGCATGAAAGAAGTTGGGTTAAATGGGTGAAACTGGCCAAAAGTTGCTGACGATGTAGTTTTAATGCATAAATCATAGAACCTTTTAAGTCATACATTTGTTATCATATTTGACACACCAAATATCTAAAGAAGTTTAAAAGTCTGAATTAGATTGTTTTATGGGCGACTGACCCAGACTTGCCCATTTGCCGCCTCTATGTCTTACATATTATTTACTATGGATTGTTATTCTTACCAAAAGTTTATATATAGGGACGTTTGGTCTTGTTGATTATACCAACTCTGAGGACATGAAGTATGCTGTAAGTTGGTGAAATTGTTGTGGTATAAAACTTACTTAGCCTCTTTACTATGTTCACCAACATCTGATGTGTCTTTTGGCATTTAGATAAGGAAGCTTGATGACACCGAGTTCAGAAATCCATGGACAAAGACCTATATTCAGGTAATTTGTCTCTTTAGTTGATATTTGTGGGGTGTGAACTCAACATTTCTCTTTTTACTGTAAGAAAGGAAGCCCATTGTGATGAATGCTTTCTGTTTCGTTTCATTGTCATACCTGAGGATACTGCGTGTTTTTGGTAGCCTATATACATCACACATTATCACTTCCTTCTGAAGCTGTATTTGTGGTGGATGCCCTGTTTTCAAAGGAATTATTATTTTTCAATCGGGTAGTTTCTAGACGGGCAAAATGATTGGCTTGGGTTGGGTGGACCTACGAAAATTTTGTTGTCTAATTTATTAGAACTTTCAATAAATTAAGGGAGAATTACATGTATGTCCTCTCAAACCTTTTAAATTACATATATATCCTATCAAAATTTTTAATTACATATATATCCAATTAATAGAAAAGTCAACATTATATCATCATAAAAATCCTAAATTTAATACCGATAAATTATTTTGCTCCATGTTTTTTAAAATTTCAAATTTGCAGGAGTTTATCTCATATATGAACATTAATGTGTTTTAGAATTTCAAATTTGCAGTAGGAGTTTATCTCATATATGGTCTCATATTATTGGATTTGAGTTAACATTTGTTTACATGTTTTTGGGTTTGGATTTTTGTTTATCGGTATTAAATTTAGGATTTTATGGTGATATAATATAATGTTGACTTTTCTATTAGTTGGATATATATGTAATTAAAATTTTTGATAGGATATATATGTAATTTAAAAGGTTTGGGAGGACATACATGTAATTCTCCCATAAATTAATACTAATACTATTATATAATTATATAATACAAATTGGTCAATATCTCTATTCTTATAACCAAACACCCCATTTTTCTCACTTCCTATATAAGCAAACACCCAACGCAAACACATACGATATACCTTTGAAACAGACGAAGACTTATACTATCTTCCACAGTTGCACCACCACCACCGTCGCGTTGCACAGGAAAGGCTAGTATTGAATGCTCTTAAGTACGATTACAAAAGTTACAGTCTTTAAAATAATAGATAATTTTTTTTTTAAATAAAGTGGATTAGGAGGTTGTATACTTGGATATATAAAATGTTCACTTTAGTCAACCTTTAACCAGCTCACTTTTTAGTTGAGTATTTTTTATTTGACCCTTTTGTGATCAATGATTACCCAGTTGACTCATTCTTAATTTATTGGGCCCAGATTGCTAATTTATGTTCAATAATAAGCTAGATAGTTATGTTTTTACCTTTACGATTGCCAGGTTAGGAAGTATGATAGGAGTCCTTCCAGGAGTCCCAGAAGGAGCCGCAGCAGGAGCAGAAGCCGCAGTAGAAGCAGAAGCCGGAGCAGAAGCCGCAGCAGAAGCAGAAGCAGAAGTCCGCGGCGCGGCAGGAGGTACGAATAAATAAATAATTATGGTTACCTTATAATATAGCGCTTTCTCTAAAACATTTTGTTCTTCTATCCAGTAAATCCCGGGACCGATCTGTCTCAAGATCTCCTTCAAAATCTAGGTCGGCATCTCCTGTGAAGCCGACAAGGTATTATAATCTATCCTTACATAATTGTACAATTATGCTTAACATGTATCTTGTCATGTGTCCTAAATGATCACCTTCAAAATCTAGGTCGGCATCTCCTGTGAAGCCGACAAGGTATTATAATCTAACCTTACATAATTGTACAATTATGCTTGACATGTATGTTGTCACGTGTCCTAAATTCTACCATATCACATGTAGAATTTCAATGCATATATATATACTTACAGATCTGTTGATTTTGTGATTATTTTATCTCTCAAGGGTCATATGGGCTACGTTAAAAGATTTAAATGCTTGAGATGTTCTAAGGGGGTGTTTGCTCCAAGAGTTTTTGGAAATGCATATGGGAATGATAAATGGTGTTTGTTTGATATGTATTGGTTTCATAATAAATAAGAATCATACCCTCAAATGAAGGATTTTTTGAAACCCGTTACAAGGGGTGGACTTACCAAATCAATCCTCTTCCCATTGCCATTCCACCAATTTGTCAAACCTCATTCCATTCAACAGACCAAACACCCCTTCTTTGAGGTTCAGGTTGCTATTATAATAATTTCGCCAGTTACATTTTTAGCACATTTGTATCAAGTAAGAAGAAAAGTTGCTCACAGGTCGGCCCAAGCTGAGCCAGGCCATGCTAAATAGTACCAGCTCAATTCTGCCACCCTAGCTTAACAAATTTACATGTTTTTTTATTTTCCGACTGTTTTTGCAGAGCCAGATCAAAATCAAGGTCCAGGTCCAGGTCAAGGTCCAAGTCAGAATCACCTCGTAAGGTATAACATTTCTCTTATGAAGAAGTTGTCAATAAAGTCATGTACATCATTATTGCAAAACAGCTTCTATTTTTTAACAAAATGTGTTGTATTTAAGGAGCATTCAAGTGGGTACTACTATGAATCGAAAACCCTTTTCTTTTTCTACTTGCATCAAATTTTAATTTCTGTTTTTCCAGGTGCAAACTCCCTGAGCCAATCACAGCTGTATCAGCCTTTTGCAGCCTATTCAAATAGGAAGAACGGAACAGGAATCTCTGTGGAACTATATTTAAATCTGTGTTGTTAGGATGATCGTTTATGACATGAACCTCTAGACGTGTATCAGATTGTTGGTCTCGTATGTTTCTGGCAGGTAGAATATTTCTGAGTGTTTGTGTTTACAACACTGTACTTGCATCTAGTGTTGCTCTTGGCAAGACTTTTACATGCGTTTGTTAATTCTAGCGAGTTGGTGCAATGGATAATGGCAGCTTAACAATTACATGGATAATAACAACATACACCTATTTTTGCTGTCTAAACTAGACAAAGGAATGAAAATGTATACAAATAAAATGCAACTCCACATCTAATTGTAGGACTGTGTTTTAAAAACCACGTTGGGTCATTGATGCCATAATTATATTTAGTGCTGTTAGGATAAAGGTTTGCTGATTGCTAAATAAAAAGATACATGACAATGTTTTTTCTTTAATTCAAAGGTAAAATAAAAATTCAATGACACTTCTAAACCATAAAAGTACTCGACCATATTTTTAACTATTTCATATAATATTTTAATTTTTAATCTCCTAGTATACAAATAGATTTCAATTTAGCAACTTACTAAATTCTAATGCACTCCAAGTGACCACTAAAGATAATTATAGTTCGGTGTGGTTTTCATTGTGGTGTTAACGCTTAGAACTTTAAAATCACTCCGAGTGATCACTTTTTGATTTAGAACCGAGTAAAGAGTACGAGGTGTCGTAACATTGTAAAACTGTAGGCTAAAAATATTGAGGTGTGGAAGATATCGAGTTTACATTGTTCTAAAAATTTATTTTTTGCCTTTTGTAATTCAATGTGTGTGTGTGTGTGTGAAACAAGAAGAAAAAAAGAAGAAGAAGAAAAACAACGTTCAGCGTCGGACGGTGCTCCAGAAAGTCATCACGATATAGCAGAACGTCATCTTTCCGAGCTAGAATTCCATAACTTGTAAGAATACTTTTAAATCCTTTTATTCTAGCAAACTTACGTTTGGTTGCTACAGAAGCAAAGTTTCATTGTCATATACGTACTTACGGAGTATTATTTTATATAGGCCCAGTAGATTCATTATTGGGCTCAAATATGGACATGTTCAAGTAAAAAAAAAGCCCAATAGAATCTGTACCCTAAATCTCAACCTATATAAACAACGTTAAATCTACAATTTAACCCTTATTCATTCATCCTCATATAAACACCCCAAATTTCGCGCCGCACATCAGCACCAACAAATTTCCTTATTAATGGCGGTCAGCGAGCTTGCTTGTACTTACGCTTCATTGATTCTTCATGATGATGGAATCGCAATCACTGTAAGCATTTTAATAATCTCATTTCTCTTAATTTAATCTACAATTTTGAATTTGTTGTTAATTTATGGTTTGATGTTAATTAGGGTTTTAATTTTGTAATTATATAGGCTGAGAAGATTGCTACACTTGTAAGTGCAGCGAATGTAAGCATTGAATCATACTGGCCGGGTTTATTTGCCAAGTTATGTGAGAAGAAAAACCTAGATGACCTCATCATGAACGTCGGTGCCGGTGGTGGTGGTGCTGCTGTCGCCGTCTCTGCCCCCTCCGCCGGTGGTGGTGCTCCTGCTGACGCTGCTCCTGCAGCTGAAGAGAAGAAGGTACATTATAAATGCAAACACATACAGTTACAGTATTTAAATTATTATCAGTTTTCTAAGATTATTATTATTTTTGTTTAGTTATAATACACTCTATATATTTTTATGTTGTGAATTGGATATTTTTTAGGAAGAAGCAAAGGAAGAGAGTGATGATGATATGGGATTCAGCTTGTTTGATTAGAGATCTTGTGATAACATGTAATGGTTATTTCATAAACCTTTTGGACCTATGTGATAATTTTATGTATCTCCATTTTTCAGTTTTTAAGATTTTGTACTTGAATTTGAAATGGAAGCAAAGTGAAAGTTTTGATTTTGATTGTTACTTTTTACATTTAGTCTAAAGTTCTTACATTTTTCTTATATATGCACTTCAAGGGTTGAGTATATGTTTGAAAAACCGTTGTCTTGATATTATTTGGTTACATTTTAGTTCCCGTATGATACCTGTATTACTTAATGCTTGTTGATTTGTGTGAAAATCTGAGCTGAAGCAAGTCTCCAGCTATCGTATGCTAGTGTAGGTTTTCGTGGCTATCATATTAAGACCTAGCAATTCTAACCTAGTTTATCGAATTTACGTTTAATTTTTGGTTCGATTTGCCTACTTAATAACCGTAGGTTGAATTAGGGGCGGGTGTGTGTTTGTTAGTAGTTTTTGCTTGGGAATGGGTCAGTTGAAGCCTGGAAGGATTGTGAAGGATAGTCATAAATCTGTGAAATTGTTAAATTAGTACCTTGTTATACCAACCTGCCCGTTTTGCCACTTCCAATTTTTTTGGTAAAGACATCGCATCGGTTATATCAAAGATTAAATTGTTTTAGTTACAAGTATAATCTTAAATTTAGGGAGTTGATATATACAACAAATAAATTACTTCATACAACAAGCTCGCAGTACAAATATTGTGAAGCATAAAATTGGTGCGTTTGAATCAAAAAAATTGTTGTATTTATCACCTCCCTTAAATTTAGGAGCAGCAGTTACAAGAGGTTTCATTTCATATATGTATGATGTATCTATAAACAGTACTAGTTTGCCATATATAAAACCGCTTAATATATTATTGAAATTTTCTGACTTAGTTATTCCATTTTGTTTGTTTTACCAACTTATATTATATTATATGGCATTCTTTATTTCGTATCTGGTTAGAACTATTCCATAAAAAATAATCTCCTCCAAAACACAATGGCAAATTCCTATTAATGCACCCGAAAGTGATTTACTTGCTGATAACTATCTTTTTATTTAAACTCTGTATTTTGACACTGTATACCATCATGGTGCATTCAAGAATCTATTTAATAACATCAGCATATTATAACGTGTATGAGCGTATCATAACTGTGTTGGTGGGAATGCTCTTCTTCCTAAATTTCCAAATCTTCTAGCTACACCAAATACAATAGTCTTTGTTAATAGTCCACGGTTAAGACTACAGGCAAGGATTACTGCCCCACCAATAACTAGTAGCTTAGGCATGCTCAACCCTCCTTGCTTCTCCTGCTGGACCTCCGTTTCGATCTGAGCCATCTCTCTGTCTTCATCAGACTCTAAATGGGTCAAGTAATTTTGATCGATTCTAGTACTCATTTGAGCCATGGCTACATGATGTGATATCATTTTTGAACAAGCTCTTTCCTTTTGGTACCACCTAAAACCTTGTTCAATCTTTTTGGCCGTTCCCCACATCCCTTGCTTAACTCCAAATTTTGCGATTTCCCATGGGATTCCCATGTCTTCGTGATGGAAAAATACCACTTCACACGTGGGTTGGTTGTTCCCTTTCTTTGATCTCACTGTTATTATACATGTCCAAGTTAAGAATAAAATCACAAATGCTGTATACTTTTTATAGGGTGATTAATGAGAACAAACATCACCTGATCGAATAAACCAACTCGAATAATAAACATCAACTCGTCTTGGTTTTTGCTTTCTTGGGACTAAAGGACATTGCACTCCCTGAAACAAGAAACAATGGGAATCAAGTAAACATGCCAAAACATAACCAGAATTAATTCTATCATAAGTAAATGGGTAGATATAGAACATGTTAATTTGATATTATTACTTGGTCACACCTTTGTAACACAGTAAAAAGATCCCTCTAGTTCCCAAATGCGTCGGGCAATTGTGTACTCTCTATCACTGCAAAAGAAAGGGAACTGTGCAGACATGTAAAAGTAAGAACACAAAATGTCAAAGGTATTCATACCTTTGGTGAGAAATATGAAACAAAAATCGATTTACCCTGCGTATCCAATGTACGACACTTGCTCCTATGGCAGGAAACTCTTCTAGGGTTGTTGCATGTAAAAGCATATCATCCCACTTTAGACGCAAGTCGTCATCCCAAAAGAAGTCCCTTAATAATTCAGGTGTAGCATCTTCATAAACAGTTGTGCTGCAATATTGAGGAGGACCAGTCTGCCATACCCATAGAGAAGAACAAACCAATAACTTTCTTCGAAGAGTTTATACTGATTACGGCATATTGATTTACGTAATTGAAATAATATAAATCATCAAACAATCAAAATAATCAAACTATTAAAACTTCATGAATTCACAATGTAGAGACACAACTAATAAGTTTCTCAATGAAAAAAATAAGAAAGTACCTCAGGATCTCTTTGCCATGCTTGGTAGGTCATTTTAGAAGTTGACCGGTCCATCATATGCTTCCATGGGGGACCTCCATCTCTCTTCTCCACAAGATGCCATAAATGTTTTAAGTCTTCATCCGTAACGAGATTTTCCTCCTCTTTCTTGACAACCGATGAACTACACGAACAAATAATCCTTTAAAATTGACAATAAGTCTTTCGATAAGGTCACTTTTTCATTCTCAAGCTTTGATAGTTTTTATTGACTACACATAACGTAATTTGTAAAGATAGCAGTTCAATAGTTGTAGATCAAATTCTATAATTTTTGGTAGCTTCCATAGGCTCAATCATATTCATATTCTAGTCTTCTAGGTCTTGCTTCCATTAAAAGTTAAATCTTGATTCTTATATGTGTTCAACTCAAGAAAATAGCATATGTCATCTAACTTCCTGATCAAACTCTTGAATTCGTGAAAGTAGACTAACATCAAGAAACAATCATAATTCAAGACAAACATGACTAGACTCACCTGCAACTTGGATTGTCCATTTTTGTACCCTCCCTACTAGACCCAAAATCAAGATGGGTCCCAGCTTGAACCAACGGTTGGTTCTGGTTTGACTCAACCATTTGATTCTTGACTTCTAAATCGTCAAATGGACAATTAGCAAAGCTAACCCACCTGGGCTTCCATGCCCATCCAACCATAATCCCAATCAAGAAAGCAATCAAAACAATACCCACGAACACCATCTCTAAAACAAGAATCCCACCTATAGGTGTCTTTAATATTACATGAAAAGACTCAACAAGATTCATAATTTGAACAAACTATGAACATATTTGAAGGAATTATGACATGGGGATATGAAAAGATTAAATCTTTATGTAAAAAGCAATGAGATTTATGAGAAGTTTAGGGGGAAAAAACTTAAAAACCTAAAAGGATAAGGATAACAGATGGCAGGGAAGAAGGGGATTAAGAACCGCCAATGAGGATTAAGGATGGAAAAATGATCTTAGCCGTTGATTAGAAATCAATGGTATATAAGACGATGAATACAAGATGGGTTTAACTAGTTGTGTGATAAAACAATGTTCAAATGTTAGGCATGTTCTAACTTCTCACATGGTCAGCCACAAAGCCATGTTTTTCACGCCACAATAACCTTAATAACCCCCAATAATTTATACTTCTTTATAAATAAATGAAAAGTTGTAAGATTGTAAATTTGTTTACCTAGTGGCTTTTTGCCACAATATATAATTAAGTTGTGTAAAACAAAGTAATAAACCAATATACGATCAAAGATGTATGCGTTTTCTTCTCGTTCTTGAGTGTGTCCAGCCAAGAAAGTAGAAACCTTTTCGTGTTAACGTATATTATTAGTTGGTTAATTCTATAAGAGTATTGTGTTTACCTTGATAACTAAAGAGTAAGCAATATTTTTGAATGAAGACGAAACATAACCTATATTTACTTGGTTGGGATTTAAATATTACAGACTCGGGTTCCCTAGTTCTTGCAAGATTCATACAAAACAGTATTTCAAGAAGATAAACATGTTCAAATTTCAAAGCTTCAAAGTTTAGTGTATCTTGAAATCTAGAATGCCCACACGAATCTGTCTTCAAACTTGAACATCTTGAAATCGCCATCTTCTATTAAACATCAGATCTTTGTTGACTAAGGATTTCAGTATCCACATCCTCTATTTTCTGAGTCTCGCCATTTTCTTTGGGAACGATAATCCCATAGCCTCCCGATTTTCTTTTGTACAAGATATTAATCTCACCTGGAACAAACATTTATCCAAATTTATACCATATCATACGAACTAGAGGGGGCAATTGTGTGACCCATTTACCTATAAATGGGTCGATTTGGAATCTGCATTGTCTTCAGTCAAACAGGTTATTTTTTGAGACATAAATGTAAATAACAAGCTATTAATCATTTTATTGAAACAGCTAGATTTTGGTAATAATATAGTCTTTTCTAATCATATTTTTCACATTATACTATCCATCAAAATTTAAGAAATGGATATAAAAGTGTGTATGCGTTGGACCCACACGAGCATGTTTACCCATTTCATAAATAACTTGCTATAACCCGTTACTCAATCCGTGCACCCATTTCACCACCTCTAGCCAAATCGATACTAAATCAAAGAAAAGTCAAATAATTGACCACAATTTATTACCGGTTTCTTCATTACGAAAGCCATAAAAGTCATGATCAACATTCTCTAGTTGCTCAATTGCTTCCGAGACAGTCAAAGGGGGCATATCGAAATATTTCGTGCGAACAATCTGACCAAGATTTGAATGTGAGCTACACACAAAAAGACATAACTAAATCGTTGTAACCATATTTGAATGCATATGCTAACCTCAGGAACAAGATCATCTGTAAAACCTTCACTAACATCTTCTACTTCTTCTTCTTCTTGAGGAACGGCAACCGAATCTTGATTTATATAAATTTGTGGATCCCTAACTTTGAGTCTATCGAATCCCTTCATGTGTCTACCATGATCTGAATCTTTCTCCTTAATTTTCCTTAATTTTCGTTGTATCACCGAAGATACCAAATCAATACTTGCATACAAAGTTTCTGCTTCTTCTTCTGCCCGAATAACTCCATGTTTCTTGGTGAATAATGTAACCTATTTATCAATGCAAATTCATTTTAAGCAAGATACAAATGCTGCAACTTGAATCAAAGTTTTTGATAAATAGAAACAGACCTCGGTTCGGCGAACTTTAGGGCCTTTTCCAAATTCTCCACCCCTAACAGAGACCCGAACATCAACTTCTCTAACAAGGTGGCTATGCTTTTGAATGGCCTTTCCTACCTTATCTTCCACATGAGTCTTGACAGATTCAGATAACTGTTTAATATATAGATCATCAAATTCGCTCAGATTTCAAGCACCAAGCAATTATATGACATACTATCTATCTTGCTTAAACATACTACTTTCTAATTTCTAATGCAAAATCCACATAATTAACAAAGTAAGTTAAAGGGGGTGATCGGATCTACATTTTTCAACTAATTACCATCTGCAAATATTAGTTTAAGATGTTTGAATTCTGCTTCTTAGTATTATAATCCATTATTCCATTTCATATCCAACTACAACAAATGAGCTCTACTTCTTTCTTTTTACAAAAAAATATTTGGTCAATTTATCCATCAATTTCTACTAAACATAGTACAACTCAAACCATGACCCATTTTATTAAAGTTGATTCTCATCATCCATGATCACCCAAACACCCTCTAAATACATGTTATGGGGGTGTTAAGTTAAGCATTCCTCTAAATACTAGTAACATCGTAACATCATCACCAACAATTGATCTTATTTACAAACCCATATGATAAAAAAGTAAGTTAAGATACATCACCTCAAGATTTTTGCCTTGAAGAATCAATTTCACAGATGATAAAGAACCATCCCATGACATTTTAATTACAGAGGGGTTTTGCTTTGTAATACACCTTTTAGGCACAGAATTAACACAAGACTTGAAAAATGTGCTTGATTTCAAGAAACTTGATGAAAAAGAGAGTGATGAAGCAGCATTTGAAGATGGGCATGAAGATTGTGGTAAATGGGTGTTTGTTACTTGTAAAGTTTGAGTTGGAGATGCATAAAAAGCAGCCATTTTTAGTCTAGGAAATCAGTATGAAAATTAGGGCTTTTGAGATGAAATGGGGAAGATGAGCATCAAATTCTTAGTCAATAATTATGAATTTGTTCGTATTCTTGAATCATTATCCAGATTCAGATAATATGCAGAAGATAGTGGCAGATTCTAATAAACATTGGGTCCCATTGGGCCACTATATTCTTTGTTTTCTTGGGTTATGTGGATGACACTGGACCATTTAAGGCCCAATACATTTATTCATTCTTTGTCCATTTCTTCCCAAAAATATAAATAAATTAAAAGATTAAAAAAAAATAATCTTTCCACCTTATAAACCTATAAACTTCTTTGAAGAGAATATTTGTTATTTAGATTAAAAAACGTTGATAACCGATAATTTTGACTGATTTATACCTTACTTTAAGATTTGTTAACAATAATCTCACCGGCTGTGATTAAAAATTCGTACTCTATATACATTATGCGCTATTAATCATGTTAATTATACGGTTTTATTAAAAATCATTAGCATGGTCATATTTGCTCAATTGACATGCGGGACTTCCATTTCACACTAAAATGTGCATTACTACGAAAATTTTATGGTATTTATTTGTTTTTAATTTTCTTCTAGAGGAACGAGATATTTAAGTCCTCTTTTGTATAATGTCAAATCCAATCATGCCAGCATGGCATATTTGGTAAGGATAAGCACAAGAAACTTGTTCTGTTTTTTCATGCCAAAGGGACTTGAATGGCTATGTTTAAGGACTATAATTTGTTCTATCATACAGTTATCAAATGGTATTTCTTCTAATATATAGCTTGATACGGAGTAAAATATATGGTATATTTGTTTACAACTCATACCACATGTTTCAATAAAATGTTGTGCATTTTGCTAAATCTCGCCCTCGTAAAAACTAGAACTTATGTCATTTCTACGAAATGGTTACCTAAAAGAAATTGAGAATGGCATACAAAAGCAACGGTGTAACTAAAGTGATCCTCACCCCCATGTGATTGATGGTTCAGTTTTGGTACACAACATGTATGTTTCTGCATGTAGGGATCAAAATGGGTATCCCTTCAAGAATTTGGTTAAATATTTGGACTTTATTTATTGGACTCAAACTGGAACACCAGGATACCATAAACAAAAGTTTGGCATGCTTTTATCTTAAAACTCAATTAAAGTTACCTCCATTTGAAAAAGACTTGTAAAAATGTGAGCTTGACATTTATCTACTCACTAGCCACTATATAATCATCAACTGACCCACACCATGCAGAACTCATTTTACTGTCTTCAAAGAGAAGCTCTCAACTACTCCCAAAAAGCCATAAAAATCTCATTTCTTAACATAAAAGGCAGAGAGTTTATGACACAATTGGTCAATGTTTAAACCCCACTGCCACTAAAAGTCAATTTCTATAGATTCTTCATGTTTCACCTTTTTAATTTCTTATTTTTCACACAAAACTTTCAGTCAGTAATGTGTAGTCAAAAACAAAACAAAGATCATTGATCTTCACCAAATGGAGAAACTATTAGCTATTTTATCCCTAGCCACTTTAAAAAGCTTTTCACTTTCTATTCCATTATTCAAAAAGTTCACAAGATTCTTGTTGCACCTTGCTTGATCCCTCAGATATCCTTGTTTCAATCATATACCATCATCTTTATAAACTTGTAGATACTGAACATGTACCTGAAACACACATATGAACACATGTATAAATCTAGTGATTAAAATAGGCATGGTAAACCGAGTATACATATTGCATACAGTGAACGTAAAATGACTGATGTAAGTAACTTCATATCTAGTTAATCATGGGATTTTTTAGCAGCATAAAGATGATCATGCAAACTTTATCATGATTAAATGGGATGCAATTATGTAGTTAATACCATCATTTTCGATATCTAGTGAGCTTTTTTCTTTACAAAAAGGTTAATCATGTCTAGTGACCACTTCAAGAGCCTACTTGATATTAATCTTGCGTAAAGGCTACCCTTTAGTATAGTGCTAGTATCAATCAATAATAAGCCAACAATCATACATTTTTGCAGTCTGATTTCCTTTATTAGTTGCAAGTCACAACAAAAGATCTTGAAAGGGTGTTTAAATTTGTGTTTTGAAACTAATTATTTGATTATCAAGTTTTTATTCGCAATAAATATGTTTAATGTAGTTGATTCTATATTTCTATTCCAATTATTTGATATCACATACACCTACATAACCTAAAATTGGTTTATTTCAACCACCTTTTATACCATGATTGAGGAGCTCTAAAGGTCAAAAGTATCAAGGTCCAAAATTAGTTGCCATTTTCTCCTTCTAACCTCTACATTTTTATTCATATATATAACCTTCCACACCACCCTTAACTTAGCCTTGTAAATTTCCTCCCTCTATCATACAAACAAATGTCTCAAATCACTGAAAAATCACCCCAACATTGTGCCAAAAAGAAAGTCATAAACATCAGCAAACACCAAAAGAAACTATTATACACATTCACCACCTTCTTCCTCTCAATCCTCTTACTCATAACTCTTGTATGGTTCATACTCCACCCTACTAAACCGGAATTTGCCCTGAAAGAAGCCGATATCTACCAACTTACTCTCTCGGGCTCACACCTTCTCAACTCATCCATTCAAATCACCTTTCTTTCAAACAACCCAAATCAAAAAGTTGGTATATACTACGATGAAATCCAAGTTTATGCTTCCTACAAGGGTCAACAGATAACCCTTGATTCATCTGTCCCACCATTTTATCAAGAGCATAAAGACCATAATCTTTTATCGATGGTTTTGGTTGCAAACGGATTACCTGTAGATCCATCTTTCGGTTCTGAAATGGGTCGTGATCAAATGGTGGGAAGGTTAGTTTTAAATTTTAAGGCAATGGGACAACTTAGATGGAAGGTGGGAACTTGGGTCTCTGGCCGGTATAGGTTTAACGTAAATTGTGTTACGGTTTTGCCTTTTGGTTCATCTACCCCTGCAGGCCCATTGACCTCAAAGCAAGGGAGTCATTGTTTGACCACAGTTTAACAACAGTCTGATGGTCTGATCACCAAATGCTATACCCTATACATATAGTTTGGACACAATAACAACAATGATGAGTTCTCTTAATTGAATATGTATAGTTATAGTGAAGTTTTTATGGTTGGCTTGTAAATCTTATGTGTTGTTTTTATCTCTCAGCCTGATATAATGAGATGGTTAATCTTTGATATATGGTGGTGGATTTTTACATTTTGATAGTTTTCAATTTTCATTGGGGACTATAAAAAAGATGAATATGACGTTTTCGTATAGAAGAAAAAGATTAATTTTAATGTCAATGGATCTCCTTTCTATAAATGTACAAGCCCCTTTAAAGCTATTGAATTGGTCCCTGTGGAGATCCTTAATAGTTAATAGAGATTAACAGATGGGCAGGTTGGATTACAAGACAACACAAGTAGTAAAAGCGTTCATTTTTCGGTACGAGCCACACCAGGTAAGGATGACCACCAATCGCTTCTTTGAATAAAACAACTTAAGGAGCATATAAGATAGACTTTAGGTGACTCTCAACCCATTCAACCCATCTGACCCATTCACATTTTCAGATATTTTTTAATTTAGCCCATTTGTGATAAAACACAAATCCGAATTGGCCCATTACTAAGTAAATGATCAAAATTACATCAAGTCACCAAAATACACATAATGTACAAAAATAAATAGTTTCATACATACAATGGCGGTCAATTTTGTTACGTACACATAATGACAATCAACAGATGGTTATATACATTTCCAAGCACTTAACCCCCGTAAACCATTAGATATATAATATAATTCGTGTTAGCTTAGAAAGTGTTTCGGTGGATGCAACTCGGCTCACTGCAACTCAGCTCACATTTATCTACAATATTTTGTAGTCATTATATGTGGTTGTTTGTGCACAATTTGGTACAAAACTACAACTGTTTTTACCCAATTACGTTGCTATTACAATTAAAACTCTGTATATTTTTCAGCACACTTGTGCTTCTTGCACTAAGCATAGATATGCATACTCGACCTTGTTGCTTCTCAAAACTTGTTGGATGTGTCTTCCTTACTACCGTCTTATAAGGAATAATTGTCATTCTCCCGTCTTTTAAAATATATCATTGTAAAAGTAGAGATTACTTGATTGTTGATTTTATTTATATGACTATCAACAACTTAATAATCATCTAACAATCTAACTGTGCCTCTATGTATTAAATAATCTGTCATTGTCTTCTTTTACCACAGGAAAGACCACATGATAACTAAGGTTTACAATACGAATGCACAGCAATATAGGAATATAAACAAATATCAAATTATCTTCGTCGAAAAAGAGAATTTTTATACTTTCTCACATCACTGTTTTTCACCGATTTTTTATATAAAAATATGTATTATCCCGCGAATCCACGGGTTATAATCTAGTTTGTGATAAAACACAAATCCGAATTGGCCCATTACTAAGTAAATGATCAAAACTGCAACCTCTAATCCTTACTATTTCTCTAAATCATTTCAGAGAGAACTCTATACGGCTCAAATAAGTTGAATAACAATACAGCAGTAATCTTGTAAGAACTCTTTTTTACTCAAATAATGGGTCAAAATCTTAAAAACGAATACTGGATTTAAATCTATATAAAAAATTGGTATACCTTATTTCTTACCAGGTACGAAACTACTTTATCTTCAGAGAATGGCAGTCATTATCAATCAATTATTATACACCAATCTCCACAAACTCTCATAATGCAAAAGGCCCTTATCTTTTTGATGTATGGTCAACATCATAGTAAAACAAATTCAGACACAAAAATGGTACATGGTAATATGGTTTTGCAGAAATTCCAACAATCACTTGGCAGTCTCTTTTAGCATCCTACATTTAGCTTTACATATTTTGGCCTTACCAAACTGTGAAGTACAAGTATTTACACATGATCAGACTCGTATAACATCCAAAACTAGATCTCTATAAATTAGGGTCGTGAGATATAATCTAGTAGGCCTAACTTGATCGATAATAAAAATTGATATTAGGCATCACTGGGAGAGAACCTACAACTCAAGAGCAAGCCAACCTTTCACAAGTCGGTCAACATTTTTCTTTTGTTATTGATTCTTATAATAAGTTACCATGTTAGGTTCCTAATTTCCTATCACAATCTCTTCAAAAGTTCTTGCAAGGGTGCCGCGAAGAAGGACGTGCAACTTTCAAACCGAGTTTGGTTACAAACTTCACAAAGGCAAAATCACTTACAAAGCTAACAATGATTGCTTATATGGAGCAGCTAAATGGTGGCAATCACACACTTTCCTCTTTTTTATCATTTTTTATTCGCCATAGCAACCCGTGGTGTAAAAGAAAATACAAGTGCTCAATCTAATACCAGATGGAATACTAGCAATGAAGCAAATGTCTGTCCAATGACACCTGGTGTTCACGTACAGGGAAGCATAGAGGTGTCAATTTCAAACCATTTTACTTATGAATGGGTGCATTTGGGTTTTGTTTTATCTCAAACGAATAAGACGTGTCAAATAAAAATAAGGAAAACGTAAATGAAGGTTGTTTGTGTTTATGTGAGAAAGTTAGAAGATCGTAAATATAAGGTTTTTTTCCTCCCTTAGCAGTAACTAACTTATGTAACATTACATATTCCATAAAAAAATATATCTATGAGGAGAATGGAGCAAGTCATCAAACTAGTTAAAAGTTGCCTAAGGTCTACTTTAAATGCGTACATTCTCCTCAATTGCTTTTATTAAAAACTAGATTCCAACTTAACCCAGCCCAGCATGTTCTAAAAAACAGCATGTTTCAACCAAACCTGTTTTGACATGTTACCCACCCCACCCATCTTGCCACCTTTATGGAAACATGTTAAACATTCAACGTATCCCCATTACTCTCTATATTCTTGTACGTGTAACATTGTAGAGTTCTCTTGGTGCATTTGTGCAGTCTTCAAAATTTTGTAGGTTGAAAACCTAGGACTACTCACCACTTAGTCTAAAATAATCCAAGAGGAGGTGGCATCTCTTTCAAAATAAAATAATTCCTTGTAGGCATAACTTCCTTCTGACCATAGATTTAAAGCGGAAACGAGAAACCAATAAATTTCTCCAAGTCTGGTTAACGCTAAGATCGTAAAAACTAGCTAGAGAAATTCTAGGACCATGACCTTGGTCATTAAAATGAAAAGAAACATATAACTGTACAGAAAGGAAGGGGTTTATGTCTGTACAAGAATGAAAAGAAACATATAATCAGTAAGCTGATACAGAGACCAATCTGTTTTGAGTACACATCCGAGAGGCCATTTTAAAGTTCAACTCTTTTTGGCATATGGCACATTTGAGGCCTAACTAACAAAAAAGACACAAATACCATTGTTTAGGGTGTGTAAAGTTCACCCATTTTCATGAACAGGGTATCATATTTTTTGCTTTTCAAATCTTCCATTTTGAAAGTTGTCCTCCATGCTAAAACAAAAGACTACCTCACCGACTATCATAACCATTGTTATGATATCAACTCCTAAATTTGAAAATTAACCTTCTGGCTGGGTACATCATCCTAACAACCCTTCCCACCCACCAACACACACGTTCGCACTTAAAAAGGGTTAGATTACATAAGAATAGCAACAAATCTTTTGGTCATTCCTACTTAGGTCACCAAAATGCAAAATTTTCTCATATAAAGCACTCAAACTTATCAACACCTATTGAACAACATCTAATAACACCATACAGAACATACATTTTCATGAACCATGCATAAAAAAAAAACAACAAATACCAATTCATCAACATCTTCACTTAAAATTACAGAATACAAAAAAACATCAACATTCCATGTGCATATTGTACTATTGTATAACAATCATATATCCATACAGCATAAAGTTCAAACCTTTAGTAACCCAACAAAAACCTTCAATTCCCTACTACAAACAGAACATCTAAATCAAATTAAACAAAACTTTAAACTCACCTTTATATCAAGATGAAATAGTATCAGAATCAACCCATTTCCAATAATGCTTCTTACAAGAAACAGCTAATTCAGAATTTCCCTCCAAATCCGGGTACTCATTTTCTTCTTCACTAATAAACTCACAATCAGGCAACCCATCAACAAATGCATCCACACTATGCAAAACATAACAAGCAGGCAACCCCGGGTACGAAACCGACACCTTCTCTTCGACTTTACTCGAATACGATTCGGGTACAATCTTCACAAGTTCATCAAATTTAGCATCTTTTTCACTACCCTTTATTATAACAGACCCTAATTCTTCCTTAACTGCCCTAAAAACACAATCTTGAACAGTCTCATTAGGTTTCATTTTTTCCGATAACGGTCTAAACCGGTTTCGGACGACGCCATTTGATAATTCTTGATGGGTTTCAATCAAGATTCGATTTTTATCATTTCTAACACGAACTACAACAACTTCGACGGTACGGACAGGTGGGGTTGTGTCAGCAAGTGATATTTCGCCGTCATTGAGTTCAAGCCATAAGTTATGGATGTTTTTGGTTCCGGGTCGGGTCCCCCAAGTGGAAAACGAGTCGGATGGGAGACGGGTTTGGAGCCAATCGGAGAGGGATTGTGGGGTGGCGAATTGGTGGTTTGTGGTGGTGGTTGTTTTGGTGGTGGTTAAAGGCATGATTGGGAATTTGATTAAACGACGTCGTGGGTTGAAATTGAAGATGGAAAAAGTGGAAAAGATGAAATCGGAAAGTGGGTTTTGATGGGGTTTGGTGAGTGACGATGGTAGTGGAGACATGTGGTGGTTAGTTGGCTGAAGAAGGTATATGGATCGCCGGAAAGTTGGGTATGGCCATCCGTGGGTGGGTGATGAAAAAGAAGAAAAGATAAACAAGGAATATATACGAGGACAGTATAATTTTTAAATGGGAATCGATAATGACGACCATAATAGGAAAATTGTGCATTTATTAAAGCTAAAGTTTTCTTATTTAATTAAGATTATTCTATAAATTATAATTAAAGTAAAATAGCTTGGGGTACTAATCTCGGTCCTTAATTGATTTTTCCTATATCGATCCAACAATGTAGATTATTTAAATGATACTTACACTTAACCGTCTTTATATTTATTTAAATTTAGAAGGAATAAATAAATTTAATAAACATCAAATAATTAATATAATACGGAATTAAATAGAAAAATCGGCCTAAACTAATTTTGGTGAACTTCAAAAACAAATTAAATCAGTAACCGTCGCATTGTTTACGATTGGAACGTCCGAAGTTTCCTCCCCATGTAACACAAATCTCAATTCAAAATATTATCTTCTACTGTAATATATTATAATAGATTTGCATTTTTATTCTAATATATATCTTCCTATTTGTTCACATCTTCCTCAAGTATATATACTCACCCAAATTTGTCACCATCTTTGCATTCCTTCGCCCGGATTTCACACCATCTTTGCATTCCTTCTACATACAAATCTTCAATGAATCCATGCCGTGGAAAAAATACACCATTCGACAAACTGACTCCTACTCATGTTGACAATTGTAACAATGAAACTACATGTTAGTTTACCATCAATTTCTAATTACTTCTCACCATTCTTTCCTTCAATTGTTGTATAATTTGAAAACTACTTTGTTTGTAGACCAATCTCCTACTTTTCAAAAACATGAACATCCTAGTCATTTACAAGGTATGTTTTATGTGTTTTCAATAGTTCATCCTTTGAATTTGTTGACGTGTATTGATTGACATGTATTTGTTTCCTTTGAAATGTATTTGTTTCGTTGGAATATTGTTTTGTTAATCTTTTCACATGTACCCGTTGACGACATTCTATATTTATCGTTTTTTTTTAGGAATTGGAAGTGGTCCTTTCGATCATCAACAACATGCACATCGTTCAGAAGGTTTTAATAAATTTCATATTATTGTTAATATGGTTATTCATGTAATTTAAAATTAATTCCCTAATTCGTTTGTGTTATATGTATATGTTCATATATATCATTAATTTTGTATCTTATATTTTTATTTTTATATTAATATTATTTATTTTAGTTTATCTTTTTTTGTGTAGATAACTATAATGTTGATCAATTCTACGAATGACTAAAGATGAACTTTCAGAAGAATGAAATTAGTGAAGATTTATTTATTGAAAAGTATCATGAAAAAGATTGTTATGGCCAATAAACAAATAAAAGCATTACGTGCTAAAATAAAAAAACTACCGATTAAAAAACACCGGAGACAAAAGGTTTTCGATTTAAAAAGAATCTATAAAATATACTTAAAGCAAAATAGCTTGGGGCAATCCCAACCCTTAATTGCTTTTTTCCATCTTGATCCAACGATTAAGATTAGTTTAATGATTGTTACACTTAACACCCTTTTATATTTATTTAAATTAATAATAATAAATATTTAAATTTTATTAAAAATCAATAAATATTAATATATTTAGTTAATGAAACGATTTTTTTGCAACAGACCGTACTCCCTCAATTACTTCGGGCTACAATTTTATTAAAACATAAACCAAATGAAATAAATAATTAATAAATTAAATAGATTAAGATCTTTCATTTGAATAAAATATTTCACACTTATATAAATATAGAGAAAATCTTAAAGAGTCCAACAAGACTTTACACCTACCTCTTAACCTATATATTGTTCCTATATCGTTAACCTCTGATCACCTTTTCACGAAACAAAATCGCCGAACCTTTTCTCGGTAAAAAAACACATAAAAGAAATAGTATCATATTCAAATTACAATAAATACCTATCATCCACAACATAAAAAAAGCGGCAGGTAATCAGAAGAATCATACACGATGTTGATGATGATGACGGAGATGATTACGAGAGGCAACCGGAGATCTCCAATTCCATATAATCATATTCTGATCGGAGATTTTCTGGCCGGTCTGTTTCCACTCAACGTTCCTGATAAAGAGGTTAAATATTTATATTTTTATATATGTTCTAATTGTTTGATTTTATCATCACCATCATTTGATTCTTAGGTATTGTCCATCTCCGCAAGGGCGTATCTAGCCTTGTACTAACTAGGTCACTTGACCTACCTTGAAAATGATTTTTTTCTATTGGGTAGTGGTTAAGTTGATTAACGAACCATGTTAAAAAATAAATAGGAACTACCTTATTAGTTTAACTCATTTTAAATGCATAATTGGGCTCACTGAAATTCAACAACTAGGAAAATGCTTTCAAAATTTTCTTATAAATAGTCCAAATACTCCTTAAAATTGAAAATTAAAGTAAATATTTCTATTATTAATTAGTCATTCGTACTTTAAAGATATAGAACATCATCATGAACAATTATAACAAATTTTTCCTTTTGAAAAATTAAAAAAGTTAAAACTATATTCGTAGTAATGCCCCGAACCGACCCGTCAATCCATTTTTTTATCATGATTATTTTTTTTATGTCAACTAAATCATTGAGTCGGTATATTTATGAACCACGTGATCTTATGTGCTAGATCCGCCACTGCATCTCCGTCAAGTTGACGATTACAAATGTGTTTTGGAGATTGCTTAAGGGTATTATTTGTATCTTCTATTTATATTAATTTGCTAACAAAAAGTAGTATCTGTTTATTATAGTGTAGGTGGAGGGATTGACATCTGTGATTAATCGAAAGTGATACCAACAAACCTGATCAAGGTACTTATTAACTCTTTAATTGTTCCATTCATACAAATGATATATGTTTTTTTCTTGAGCTGTTAATGTTTGAAATTGGCACACCAATTATATGCGGATGTTTTCCATGGCTTACATGAAACGCCCCGAAACGTGACCATTTTTTTTTTTACTCATAAAATACCCTTTATACTGTCCCATAACTTTATTTTATACATATAAACTCGACACGTAGGTTAAATCGTCATTTTTGGGCATACTGAAGGGACATGGCCATGGCGTTCATAGGACATGGCCATGGCATCGTGTTGCTGAAAAAGGGGGGCTACTGTTAGAGGACATGGCCATGGCAATTACAGGACATGGCCATGGCGTGGTGCTGACAATAATACGAAGCTACTGATTAAGGACATGGCCATGACAATTGTAGGACACGCCCATGGCCTGTCTGTTCAGCACTTGCACTATTTAGGATACAATTCACCAAATTTGGACACGCATATCTTTTGACTCGAGAGTCCATTTGACCTGAAATTTTGCACACACCTCCACTATGACATAATAAAACTTTTCCTTTTTACACTTTCTCAAAATACGCGTTATTTCTAAATTTGGACCGTAATCCCATTTTAACCACTTTTCGGCACTTTTACTTGACATGTCAAAATACAAACTACACATAATATGACTTTCAAACTTTGGCAACCTCTTTAACTATCAAAATGGAACTTAACTCAATTTACATAACTTTCATACCATGCCTAGAATCCATTTTGGCACTTTGACCCATTTAGTGCCCATTTGGACACCCTTTGACCCGTTTCTCAATTCAAACATACTTTGACCATTATTCTTACATCTTTCCCATACAATTGACCATTTCAAAGTAGTTGACTACATGTCACTACTCATTTCAACCAATGACCTCATTTTCAACATTTGACCTCTTTTACCATTCTTTAACCTTATTACTTACATACATAGACCTTATTCTAGACTCTTTCTCAATTGACTTTTCAAAGTCAAAGATACATGTCATGACCATTTATAACTTTACATTTCAAACATTTCTTTGGGCGATTTACACAATTGGACATTCATAACGATCATTCAAGGAAAGGGAGCTTATCTAACCATAAAGCAAGCTCCATTCCACGCTTATCTCTTGCATCCATCTTTTACTCACTTTAGCCAATTGGTTCAACCGAACCAAGCACCTACAACATTAAACATCTTACGGGGTAAGCATTAAGCTTAGTGAGTACATGAGCAATTAAATGAATAATTGCATAATCATTAAACATATAACATTTCTTTCTTTACAACATAACCATTAAGTAAATGTAAACATTATTCCAATTAGCATCATACCTCTAGTGGTAAGCATGCTAAAACATCATCCACTAGTATCATACCTCTAGATGGTATGCATACTAAACATTTTTCATTGGCCAAGGATCCTTGCACATATACACATAACATATCCATCTACTTATCTTACATAAGTAATGGAATCCACACAACATAATATTCACCCTTTTTAACATGTTCATTTAACCTTTACCACTTTACCACTTTACCATTGATCATATCATATACTTTAGCAAAACATAACTAATCAATTAATGTAAACTTTAACATTCAACATTTAACATTACTTTCTTTGGTTGTATGTGCTTCTTGCTTACTAGCAACTTAGGACATACAACCCTTACCCATTTAATCCCCATATAACTCACCTTAGCCTTATAGACAATTTAAGTCATTTAGCTCTTGCTTTGAGACTCCCATATCATTTGATCACCGATCATAACATAATTGCATAACATACACTTAGCATCAAATGGTGATCAACTTTAACTAATCATTACATTCTCATTACTTTCACTAATTGATCTTTAATCAACTAAACATGACCTTTTCTTAACTTTACATATCATATGAGCTATTATCATTATTAGCTCACTTTCTAACCATTTCTCATCAATTGAACTAATTAGAATCTTAAAGTTAATTAATCCGATTCATATTACTTTCATCTTTTTAAGTTATGATCAACATGATCACAACTATCCATTAATCACATTAACCATCACTAATTAATCATCTTTAATCATTAACAAGGTTAATTAACATCATTTACCATGAATCCATCAAAACCGCATATTAGGTTTAGTGAATTCTCATTCAATTTCATTACCTTTACATGAATTAGTGTTAATATCATCATTACTAAGCTTTACTAACACTAATTAACATTACTTTCACTTTATCATCCTTCATGATCACCATGATCATCATGTTTATCATAAACATCTCAAGAACTCTTAATCAAATTAGGGTTCTTCATTTCTATCTCGATATTAGGTTAAGAATTATGATTAATGAACTTAACTAACATCAATTTAACATATACAAACCCTAAATTCGGATTTAAACTCACTAATTCTTTAAACCTTTACAAAGACCCATTTCTAGGTTATAATAATTGAAGAACAATAACTTACTTGGTGATGTAGAGAATCTAAGGATGATTTCTCACTTGTTTCTAGCTTCAATTTCATCTTTAAAATGATTTAAATGGTTTAGGTTTGGTTCTCATAGTCTTCTTCTTCTTCTTTTTGTTTCTGTACGTATGTATAAAAGAGATATAGATAAATACAGTTTAAACCGACTCATGAAAGTGTATTATTTTACACTCCGTACTTATCATTGTCTGGAACTTAAAAACCATTCTCAGTTATTATTATTTTATTCCATCTAAAATAATAAAAGCTTAAAATAATAATTCTAGCAATACTTTAAATTTTGGGGTGTTACAACTCTCCCCCACTTGTCTCATTCGTGTCCTCACGAATGTCTTTCGTACTTATTCAATCTTAACCATTTCTCTACTTAAGTGGAAGCGTTCACTTATCTTAACATATCTTATTACTTTCTTGTTCCAGACATAAACATAAACCATTATGGCTTAAACTTCTTACATTCATCTCAACTACTTACATATCTCTTTAACACATTAACTTATCACATTAGCCTTAATAGCTTTTCAGCTATATACATTTCACATAACTCTTACAACATGAACATCTATTCAACTTTCTTAACTTTATACATTTAAAGAAATGCACTTACTTCTTAGCAAATTATATCACATAACATTTGATCAACTAGTGTGCGTAACTTGTGACACACGAGTGAATTAACTTTAAACATAACCATTTCAATAGAAGCACATAAACTGTGCATACTGTTTCATTACCTATACACATTACTTTTAACACATGAGTTAAATAACTCATACATATAATCTTACTAACATAATCATATAAATGTTCTTACTTTTACATTCACTTGTACACATGCAGCTTGCCTTTATCCTTATCACGTAAACACATAACCTTTACCTTTAACTTTATCACATAAGCACATAATCTTTACATCTTACTTCTCGTTAGCACCGAGTGCAATATTCAGCACAAGGTACAACATTAACATTTGTTCCTTTACACGGAACTAACTTTCTGTTCAGCAAGTGATACGCATAACACTTGCTATGCCATTCTGACAACTTATACACATAGATACATTCTTTCAATTCTTTCCACGTGCACATATAACATGTGCATTTCATTTGCTTTCACCTGCCCCTAGGGGCTATACACGTTTCTTGTCTCTTCACATTAACATACCACATACAGAGGTCATTTATACTTAACCACATAACATATTAATACACATAATTACTTAAAACGACTTTTACAATCTGAAACCAACAACATGCAAAAATCTTTACTTTATAACTATTACTTCTACTTTAACATTAACCATGAAAGTAACATTGAAGGTTACCTCGCACATACCAACAATAAACTTTCAATCTCATTCATAACTAGCAGAAGAGCTAGTACTTACATAACAACCTTGACTAGCACTACACAAGACTTCTTTATCCTTGCAACTAGTTAATCACAGATTTACAAACTGTATTTATAACATAATCTTGGTTATGTGAAATCATTATACATATACCATTCCACATATAACATTCACATGATCTTTCTTTATCCGGTTTCACTTACATAGTGAACTTTCTTATCTTTAGACACAAAACGTGTTACTTTCTGCTTCATATCACATTATAACTTTTACTAGTTGCAACTTTACTACTTTATCTCGCCATTATATCATAATATATACGTACTTTACACATAACTTTTCCTAATGACGATATCATTTAACATTCTAACATTCTAAACTGCTACTACTTTTTAAACTTCCTTTCTTTACTGACAAAATCTTGTAATTTATTTCTGTAAACTAGGCTATTTGGGTCTTCAGAACCCTCATTCAGCCTTTATAATCGTAAATTGATAATCATTTTCTCACATTTGGTTATATCATAACCCATTACTTTCTTATCATCATCTCATAATCCATAAAATGATATCATTTTCTGGTTCAAGTTACAATTTTCCTCCCCCATTTATATTCATTTTATCATTTTCTTATCACAAAACCACATAAAACAACAGTTTAGTGGTTTGACATTATTTCGCATTAACTGAGTTCTATCTTTATTTAACATAATGTGTCAATTTTCTGATCATTGGTGGGACTTATCAATTACTGTGCCCACTAAATGTCCAATGATAGACATATCTGTTCACATAATGATAGCAAGTTTTATCATAAACATGTTTAATTATTAACTTGTCACATTCTTTCTTACTTACTGTCTCCCCATTAACCTTCCAATCAAAGCTAATCATCACTAGTTCCATTATATAGTTAACAATCATGAATCATCCATGCGTCTTAATATAATAAGACCACGTTGGCCAGACGTCGTTCCATTATACCAGTTTCACACTTCTATTCATCATTATCAATCATATACTGGTTCCAATGTGATCATACTTGATTTCATATAATTTGAGCAAACATAACACTTTACTTTGCACATTAGTGAATCATAAAGATTCCAACTAAATACATAACTTTCATTATCACTTTCTTACTTATTCATATTACTTTTAGGCAATTGTAGAGATCATTCTGAACTTTTCCAATTAGTACCATACCTCTCGGTGGCATGTGTACTAAAACATTTCTGCACCGTTAAGGATCCTTAACTTTCTCACAGTCTCGAGCCAGTGTCATGATCACTGCCCATTCTTACAATATCCATCTACTCCATGACATGAATAATGGAAAACTTATATCATATCATATCCATCTATTCAATAACATGAGTAACGGAAACCCTTTATTATATCATATCCATCTACTTACCGTAGTAAGTAATGGAAACATACATAACCATTTTCAAGGCATGCCTTTAATCGTAAACCTTTCTTTCTGTCATGTCTAACATAGTTGGCATTCTGCCACCATCATATAATTGATCTATACAATCCCCATTACATGTGTCTCACATTATATTCTTAACATAACAACTGACATAAGTCAGTGTTTCTGATTATCTTTAATTCTGAACACATAAACTTTTACTGTCACATTCCAATTTATCTGTACATTTAAACATATAGCTAACTTAAGTTAGCTTACCTGAACTTTTGAATATAGTTTTAACGTGAATTAACTTATCCGTGCTTCTGACCTTTCTGAACATAACTGAACAAATAAACACATTCCATAACGTCTTAAAAACATATACATGTTTAAGAATTTACTTGCTATCACATTTACTTTATGCCACTGTGAGTATGAAATCACTCACATACTTTACTTCTCATAAGCAAGAAATTCTACATAACAACTTACACTTCTTTAAACATACAGATTTTTGTTCACATAATAACTTGTCACTTAATGATAACATAGTATACTAAGCATGTCATCATTTCACGTTAAAAGTCTTAATATTTATCTACTACCTTTACACGTATTTTTCTTTCGTTTACAGTTGACCAGGAAGATGTACCTCTTCCCCAGTCAGCTGAAAACCATACCTTAACTTGCTTATTTCATAAGCATATTCTTTTTATCTACTCACTTTACCCCGTTCATAACATAACCTCCCTCATGAGTCATTTCATTTCTGACCACATATCACATAACATTAACAAGGAATTTTAATCATACCTTGCAATTTCTTTACTACATTCTCATTTCTAAGTCTGTAACTTCTTTCAACATTTACATTACTGTTCTGTACATTTTCTTGACATTTACAAGTGTTTTAAAGTTTAATCAAACTATTCAAAACACTTAACATATCATAAAACATCTAAGCTACTAGTCTAACAAGTAGTAATTCTTTACCTGACTCATATTAGTGCATTATATCATTTCAGCTTACTTTAACATAATAATGCACATAGTTATCATAGCAACATAAACAATTCTTACTAGGGAATCATATCAGTTCTTTAACTAGAATCTTACTTCTGCATCATAACCATCATAACACATAAAACATATCACGTTGATTTAAGTTTGGGCAATCCTATCGTGGATTACCTAATTCCCTTAAACCATCGCTCTGATACCAACTTGAAACGCCCCGAAAACGTGACCATTTTTTTTTTACTCATAAAATACCCTTTATACTGTCCCATAACTTTATTTTATACATATAAACTCGACACGTAGGTTAAAACGTCATTTTTGGGCATACTGAAGGGACATGGCCATGGCGTTCATAGGACATGGCCATGGCATCGTGTTGCTGAAAAAGGGGGGCTACTGTTAGAGGACATGGCCATGGCAATTACAGGACATGGCCATGGCGTGGTGCTGACAATAATACGAAGCTACTGATTAAGGACATGGCCATGACAATTGTAGGACACGCCCATGGCCTGTCTGTTCAGCACTTGCACTATTTAGGATACAATTCACCAAATTTGGACACACATATCTTTTGACTCGAGAGTCCATTTGACCTGAAATTTTGCACACACCTCCACTATGACATAATAAAACTTTTCCTTTTTACACTTTCTCAAAATACGCGTTATTTCTAAATTTGGACCGTAATCCCATTTTAACCACTTTTCGGCACTTTTACTTGACATGTCAAAATACAAACTACACATAATATGACTTTCAAACTTTGGCAACCTCTTTAACTATCAAAATGGAACTTAACTCAATTTACATAACTTTCATACCATGCCTAGAATCCATTTTGGCACTTTGACCCATTTAGTGCCCATTTGGACACCCTTTGACCCGTTTCTCAATTCAAACATACTTTGACCATTATTCTTACATCTTTCCCATACAATTGACCATTTCAAAGTAGTTGACTACATGTCACTACTCATTTCAACCAATGACCTCATTTTCAACATTTGACCTCTTTTACCATTCTTTAACCTTATTACTTACATACATAGACCTTATTCTAGACTCTTTCTCAATTGATGTTTGTCCCTTACTTAGATCTAGCACGAACCGAGTCAATCCAATCGATGGCGGAAACAACGATTAGATTATTAACTAAACACACGAACAATCAATACGCAATGAATATCAAACGAACGTAATATTATTGCTTATAGTCGATCAGATTACAGAGAATTTCGACAGATTATGTTTAGGGTTTCGTCAACCCTAAAACAGAAAACACAAATCGTATTTATACAAAAACTGGCACCTGCGACGTAGCACGCTACGTCGCAGGCCCAAGCCCATGCGACGTAGGCTACGTCGCAGGCCCAATACCTGACGTCGCACCTGCGACGTAGTGCGCTACGTCGCAGGAGTCAGGAATCCTAATCCAAATACTAACTACGAGCTAGACCAACTGACAGACACTAAACATGTACTAACAAACTCCCCCGTGTCTTCAGCTTGGTCTTCAAAAATCTTCATTAAACCCAGCCCGCAGGAAACTGGCCGTCGGCATGAATTCCATTAGCTACGCAAACAGTAACAACATTGTAGAACTGCTGTGCTAATTGTCTGTTGAATTCATTCTTCTGACCAACTCGAATCCGATTATCATAGAGTTTTCTTAAATCTTTTTCATGAAAATTAATCAAACTCATCGGATCATACAGCCTAAACGTTGCTTGCTTCAAATTCCATATACCTCCAACTTCTGGCCACGGTTCAGAATCTGGAACGAAAGTAATAACTGCTTCGCCAGTCTGTGGATCAAGTTCCCATTTCACAAGTCTTCTCAGAAAATAATAAGGAACTGATTCCAGAGGTATCTCAGTCAAACATTTAGCCGGTGAATAGTGAACTTTAACCAAAGGCTTCCTGGTGACTGGATCAATCTTTTTCTTCCATGTATACCGAGTTCCCAACGTCGGCTTCAATTTCGAATAAGTCTTCGATAATACTTCCCGACGTAGACATCTTTGAATGAACTCAGCATAATCATTCTCGAAAGGATTAATCAATTTAAGCTGAGCTAATCGATTAATCTCTCCTTTTGGCAACGTGCTCAATCTATCAAAACGCATCCTAAAATACTGAACTCCATCTTCTCTCTTGATCATAAACAAATTCCTCTGACACTTCCAGCTTTTAATAACACCGGTATAATTCCGACTAACCCGGTACACTTGACATTTCACTGGAATAGGGACTGGATTTCGTCCCTTAGGCCACCATCTCTTGTTTCTCTCTCTCTTTTCTTCAGCAGTTAATTTCTTTGCTGCTGAGTCCGGTGCCTGTGTCTCTGACGCTGGAGTTGCAGCAGAACTAGATTCTCCATGTTGCGCTTTTTCAGGATTCTCGTCTTCACTTGAATCAGATTCAATAATTGGTGCATCATCATAAGTTTCCCCAGATTGTGCATCATCATACGTTTCATCTGCATCCAACTTTTCCTCTTCAATCGAGACATCCTCGTTCATCTCAAACACATTCTCAGTTTCTTCCTCAGAGCCAACTCCACTGGCCATCCTTTGAATAAATGATAAGTCAGCGAATGAGTAATCAACTGCCAGTGGTCTCGGTTGCCCTGGAATATCATCAACAGAAAAGTAATCCAAAACAGAAATATTTTCATTAATATTTTCAATTACAGGGTTGGGATTTACAGACACAGGTTCACTTGACTCTAAAGTGGGTATCCCAGACCCAGACTCCCCCGAGGCAAGTAACCTGCCTTCCAAAACGTTAACCCTATTCTTCGTTTCCTCAAGCTCTTTAGATTGAACCTCGATCAAAGCAGCTTGTTCAGCAATCTTCTCATCCTGAGCCTCCAGCTTTTGCTTCATCAGCTGCATATCTTCCATTATCTTTTGCATGAAAGCTGGAGTCGGTTGAATCTCAAAAACATCCTGTTGCTGTGGATTGACTGAAGCGCGTGTAGATGAAGAGCGACGAACACGACGAGGCGGTCGATAAGTCTCATCAGCAGGATCATCACCATCACGTGTACGCTTTCCCGTATCTCGTGGAGGCACATACTTGCGTCCTTGTCTGATTCGACGCTTAATCCGCAGATATCTGAAAGAATCTGAAAGCCTGATACGTTCCATCTCAGAGGGATGCGGAACAGTACCATCAGAATGCTCAGGCGTCGGACCCCCATCCTGAGGTCCTACAATCGCAATATCTTCAGAATCAGAATCCTCAACCGTATCATGCGATGCTGGATTGTCCGAATCAACGTGCCCGAACTGCTCAATGTTTTCCAGAAGAGCATCCACGTTCTCCCCCGCAGCTTGAGCAGGAATGTTCTCCCCCGCAGCTTGAACTGGAATGTTCACAAACGGTTGCTGCGGTTGCTGAGGTGCTAGAACATCCATATACTGAGGATCTGGGGGCGGTACATAATTCTCGTCCACAATTGCACCAAATAAGGGAACATCCGTTGCTGCCGCAACCCCTTTCTCAAAACTTGCACAGATAGTGAAAATCCGACTCATCATCGGTGAAATCTTTAATAGCTGATCAGGATCACCCTGTGCCTGAAGATCTGGATGATGACGATTAATGTGCAACTGAACAAAACGTGGATATAAAATCCATTTCTGATCCCCAGCGTTCGCATTATCAACCATAGCCTTGAAGATAAATCCTGAGAAGTTGAACGGCTTGTTGTATACCAACGCTAACATAGCAGAAGCCAGACTGCGGCTCATACCGTCCGTTCCACCTTTCCTATTCCCCAAACAAACGATAATCACGTGCATCAGATATCTCCAAACACGCGTGAGATTCGCTTTCCTGTACTGATCGGAGGGAATTCCTGGATATCCTATTCGTTGCATAGCTCCAGTAACAAAAATATGATCAAAACCGATAGGCATATCCGGCTGATCGTTGAGCTGGAAAAGTTCCCGAATGCTCTGTTCTGTAATGGTGATCTCCGTACCCAGAACGGTAGAGACCAATCGTCTAACGTCGTTTTCAGTAACGACAGTTGCGTTCCTCCAAAATGGGTTGATCAGATTTCCAAAAACCACCGTGGTATCGGAAATGACGTGAGATACCCTAGAACGTCTCAAAAATGCAATCATCTGACGATACGGTGCAGCTTTATCAGAAGTATCAACCAGATAAGCAGTCGTATTGTGACGAGCTTCAAAAGTCAAAGCCATATCTGCACAAACAGAAACAGATTGCAACTCGAAAAGGGTTAGCAAAAAAAAATTTGACATTTTTTGGAAAAACCTTTTTCAAAATCCCTGGAAATAGCGACGTAGCACCGTACGTTGCATGAACACTGAGCGACGTAGTACTGTACGTCGCCTAAAATCAAAATAAATCGAAAAGCGACGTAAGCCCGTACGTCGCATAAAAATCGAGCGACGTAAAGGGGGACGTCGTATTTTGCAATTTATTGTGAATTTAATCACATTAATTATAATAGCGACGTAGAGTGCTACGTCGCATCGGACGTCGCATAAAAGGCGACGTAGGGAAGGGCGACGTAGGAATTAATTAATTGCTAATTAGTGCGACGTAGGCGACTACGTCGCATCGTACGTCGCACTGACGAACATTCATCCCCAACCCAGAAAACCTAATTGTCAAATTTAGGGGTTTTCAAAATTGATCACACAATAAGGTGCGCCCTACGATGGTGATGGCGAAAACATAAGTTATAACCATTTTAACATCCAATTGACCATCGAATTCAAACCAAAACCAAAACCCTATTAACCCGTAACATGTATATAGCAATTAAACATATAATACACGGTGAAAACAGGTAAATATGGTACCTAAGTGTGCGGAATAACGAGTATATGAAAACTACGTGAGTGAATCGGAACGAAAACAGCTACAAATCACGAAAAAACTCGAAGAATTGGTACGTCGCAAATCGCCGGTTGGTACGTCGCAGGCTACGTCGCACTTGAATAGTGAATACTGTGACGAGTTACGTCGCAGTGGATACTATTTAAAGTCTAACCCTATGTGCGACGTAGGCTGGGACGTCGCAGGCGACGTAGAGCCGAACGTCGCAGGCGACGTAGAGCCGAACGTCGCATAAAACAGTTGTGATCCATATTTGAATTTTTCAAACCGTTTACTCGTTATTTTTAGCAAATAATTTCCAAATAACTCGTGACTTGGGAAAATAACCTAGAATAAAAATAAAATAAAATAAAATAACTAAACTATAAAATCTTTTTGGTATTTTCTTTAATTTTACAAAAAATAGAAATAACTAACACTCTATTTTTGGTGACGGAGTTGTTTTGTCTGCTTAGGGATCATATCGGAATAACATGCCTTTATAAGGAATAGTAAGTGTTATTTCGATCATCAGTATATTTGTCCACTTTAAATTTACGTGGCACATTTAAAACACCTGTTATAAAAATTATTTCAAAACGATTATTGATATTGTTTGTCCACCTAAACACGTTACATCCGTATTTGTGAGCTAACCTTTATTGTTAGAATGAATATTAATTTTGTGAAACCTATTATAGGATATACTGATAAACTTCAGTAAAACAAACACTGCATATTCACACAAGGTAGAGATTACAAGACCAAGTTTATCTCGGTTTTCTCGTAACATACACTTGATATTTATATTTAGGCATACATCAAACCGACTATGAAGATACTAGTGGCCCCAGATCTGTACAAAGTACAACAGAGGGTCCCTTAGTATGAACATAACAAGTTTGAGACTATTTGCGTAACTAATGGATTCAGGTCTGTACGTGAGTACAACAATAGTCACCATTAGTTAGGCGAATAATCATATTATTACTATATGCCCATTTTACATTTACATAATTATGACAGTGTATGATAGTACTTCCATTTATCAATTAAGACTTATGTCATACATCATATAACATTTTTCACAAAGTAATAGACAAGTTTTATCATTACTTCTTACTCACTCACAAACCGGTGTGTAGCATGCCTACCAATACATCGTATGATGAAGATAATTTAGATAAAAACTGTTTTAAGTGTGTCAGATAAACCTACTGACACATCCAAGATAAACCTTAAAATTCCATTTTGTGCATGTCACCCGATGTACTATCATATCCCAAGTTGTTTACAGACACAACTTCAACGTCTATTTTAAAAATGTAGCAACCTTGCGTTTTCTTTAATACTAAAGAGCATAAAGAGTGGCTGTTGCGAATTTTTTTTTTTTTTTTTTTTTTTTTTTTTTTTAAATTGAATTTAAAAATCTAAAAAAAATTCAAGTCACAAATCATTTCTTTGACTGAAAGAACCTTAAACCTATTAGATTGACCAGTTCAATGAAACGTGATCGCAAAAAGGCTTTTGTGAAAAGGTCCGCACACTGCTTAAGGGTCTCTATATGTACGACATCTATAAGGTGTTTCTCAAAGCAATCCCGTATGAAGTGGAACCTAAGTTCAATATGTTTGGTCTTAGAGTGCTGTACGGGATTGTGGGTGATAGATATAGCAGCTGTATTATCAATATAAATAGGAGTCATAGAGAGATTGAACCCGTAATCACGCAGTTGATGCTGAATCCAGAGAACCTGAGAACAGCAACTTGCAGCAGCAACATACTCGGCTTCAGCTGTGGAAATAGCAACCGCAGTCTGCTTTTTGCACTGCCAAGAAACTAAGCGCGATCCAAGAAACTGACATCCTCCAGTAGTTGACTTCATATCTATCTTGCAGCCACCAAGATCCGAATCCGAATAGGCAGTTAACTCGAAGTTTTTCTCGTTTGAATACCATAGACCCAGAGATGGCCTAAAAGCGAGATATCCAAAAATGCGTTTTACTGCCTTCATATGAGACACCTTCGGATTTGCTTGAAATCGTGAGCAGAGAGAAACAGCAAACACGATATCTGGTCTTGAGGCAGTCAGGTACATGAGAGAGCCTATCATTGATCGATAGTCTTTCTCCTTACAATCTTCATCGTCCTCATTAGGTCCAAGATTGTGTCTTGCTTCAATTGGAGTGCCGTAGTGTTTACAGTTGAGCAATTCATACCGTTTTAACATGTCAATGACATATTTTGACTGATGGATATAAATTCCATTGTCAGATTGCTCAACCTGTAGTCCCAGAAAGAACGTGAGTTCCCCCATAGCACTCATTTCAAACTCAGATTTCATCAATCTTTCAAAATCCTTGCACAACTGATCATTAGTTGATCCAAAGATTATGTCGTCCACATAGACCTGCACAAGTAACAAATCCGCTCCTTCCCTTTTGATGAAAAGCGTGCTATCAATGTGTCCTCTATCAAAACCATTCTTCAGTAAGTACGTGGCAAGTCGTTCATACCAAAGTCGAGGAGATTGATGAAGACCATACAAAGCTTTCTTCAGCTTGCAAACATGATTAGGATGCTTTGGGTCTTCAAAACCGGGAGGCTGACACACATAAATCACTGCGTCAACATCTCCATATAGAAAAGCACACTTCACGTCAAGTTGATACACTCGGAATCCTTTGAAAGAAGCATAAGCTAGAAAGATCCGAATTGATTCCAAACGAGCAACAGGAGCGAAAACTTCATCATAGTCAATACCCTCTAGTTGACTATATCCTTGAACTACCAGACGGGCTTTGTTTCGAATAACAGCCCCACGATCATCCATTTTGTTACGGAAAACCCAACGAGTACCCGTCAAGTGAGCACCCTTGGGTAGATGAACAATTTCTCAAACATTCATCTTGTTTATTTGCTGTAGTTCCTCCTGCATAGCCTCGACCCAAGATGGATCCTTTAAGGCTTGATCAACCTTTTTAGGTTCAATTTGAGACAAATAACATGAATCAATATGAGCTATAAGTCCCAAAAGCTGCTGAGCTGAAGTCTGCTTTGTTTGCTGTCGTGTTTGAACAGATGCATGAGGATCACCAATGATATTATCAATGGGGTGATCCTTATGTATACGTGTTTCTGGTATGGTACCTGGCACAAGATCCACACCCAAATTGTTCAAATCTCCCTCAGTTTCAGGAGTAGCAGCAGACTCAGGAATGACTATCTCTTCCTCTTCTCCTTCATCTTCATGAGAAAATAAGTGAGAGTAGTTCATTGTTTCTTCCACTTCATCTTCTTCTTGAGGTTCCTCTAAAGGAGGCATATTTGGATCATATGGAAGCTCCTTTGTATAGTTGTAAACTGTTTTAGAAGGAGCTGCCGAAGATGGTGGAGTAGGAGATGGTGTTGATGGTGGTGATTTGGTAGTCGTTTTCGGTTGTGTGGGTGTTGGTGAAGGAGTAGGTGTAGGTTGTGGAGGTGTAGGATTAGTCGGTGGAGGTGCGGGTGTTGCATTAGGAGATGGGTCGGATGGTTTATTAGTAACGGGTGTATCTTGAGAAATATCAAGCTCATGCAGTATAGAAACCAACTCTTCCGTTCCATCTTCTTCCGGAATATTGAAAGAGTTGAAGAGGTTTCCATAATTGAAAAACCAATCCGGACCCGTTCCTTGAGGAGGTTCCGTATACCTTAAACACTTCACTTCAAAATGCTCTTCGATCTGATTCGTTGATTTGTTGAAGACTCTTTTGTTCGGAGAGTTGACTGCATATCCAAGAAAAATCCCTTCAACAGCTTTATCACCAAACTTAGAGACCTTATCTTTTGTAATCATGATCAGGCATGGACACCCAAATGGTTCTAGGAACTGTAGATTTGGCTTACGGTTATTAAAAAGTTCATAGCACGTTTTGTTCCTTTTCTTAACCGTGAGTACTCTATTAAGAACATAACAGGCAGTATTAACTGCCTCAGCCCAGAATATGATTGGTAACTTGGAGTCAGCTAACATAGTCCGAGCTGTCTCGATAATTGTCCTATTCTTCCTTTCTGCGACTCCATTCTGTTGCGGAGTCCTCGGAGCACTAAATTGATGCTCAATACCTCTTGTAGCACAAAACAATTCGAGAGTTGAGTTCTTGAACTCAGTTCCATTGTCACTCCGTATCCTTTTCACCTTCAAGTTGCTCAGATTTGCCAACTTGTCCAACAAATACACCAGTATCTCAGGAGTTTCCCCTTTCGTGGTCAAAAAGTAAACCCACGAAAACCTTGAGTAGTCATCAGTAACTACCAAGCAGTAAGACCGACCACCAATGCTCTTTGTAGAAACTGGACCGAAAAGATCCATATGCAGCAATTCCAATGGAGCATTTATGGAATTCACCTGCTTAGACTTATGGGACTTCTTACGTAACTTTCCTTTTTGGCAGGAGATACAGTCATCCTTTAGAGCAAATGACTGTTTTGGAACTCCTAGCACTAGGTCATTTTTAGTCAAGAAATTCATTTTTCGGAAATGAATGTGTCCCATTCGTCTGTGCCAAAACAGTGAATCCTTTTCAGAAGCCTTAGACAAGAGACACGTATACTCGTTCGATGTCTCAACAGTTCTCATATTCAAAATGTAGGTGTCATCCTTTCTTGGCGCTCTCAGTAACACCCATTCTTCCGGAATGACATACCCAGGCTTCAGTATCACACACTCAGTCTTTGTGAACACAGTTGTATAATCCTTATCACAGACCTGTGAAACACTTAGCAAGTTGTGCGTAAGTTGTTCCACGTAGTTCACATTTTCAAAACTAACCTTGCCGTTAGTTAAGGTTCCTCTTCCAGAAATAGTTCCCCCAGAATCTCCAGCAAAGGCAACATAACCTCCTGCATGTGGTTTAATATCCACAAGAAGAGATACATCGCCCGTCATATGTCGCGAGCAGCCGCTATCCAAATACCATTCGCTATCTTTAACGCGTTCTGACTGCTGCAACACACAAACAAAGGAGATTAGTGAGAAACGGTGACCCAAGCCTTTACAGACTTAGGTCGACCGTGGTCATCAACAATAATCACGTCAGATAGAATTTTATCTTTAAACAAATTAGAATTTTTATCTGATGTGTTATTGTTGACGACTGAAGAGTCAACATCAGACTCTTTACGTTTCCAAACTTTTGAAGATTCGGAAATGGTAATAGAAGTAATGTTGGGCTTTTGAATTGGCAAAGATTTTTGCTCAACATTACTTGGTTTCGAAACAGGCTTGGGAGAGGTAGAGTAACGCCTAGGTGGAGATTTAGAAAAAGAGTTTTTATAAACAGATGTCCTAGGCATCTCTCTCCCATATCGCTGATTTGACAGCTTTGGACAATCACGGATTAAATGTCCTTGTTTCTTGCAGTAGAAACAAGAACGAGTCTCAACAAACGGTTGAGGCTGAGGAATTACCACAGGAGGTGGAGAAACATTTCTAGAACATGAACATTGAGTACACGTCTTAGAAAATGTTTGTCTTGGTTGAGAGGTTGAAGTTGATGGTTTATCATACGAAACATTTTCATTTACTGATTTTCTTTGCAAAATCTTTACAGGTGACTGTAAAGTTTGTTGTTTCGAGTTTAAAACCTTAGCTTTTCCCTTATTTGGTTGAACCTTAATTTCCGGTTCAACCTTTGAAATCACTTTTTCAGGTTTAAATGCAACCTTCTTAACCTCCGGATACTCCTGATCCGTAATATCCTCAATCTCAACTATCTCCACAACTCTAACAGGAGATTCATTTTTTACTTCAACATTCTCCTTAACACTAACCGGAGATTCATGCACAGACTTAACAAACTTTGGCAAGGGGTACTCTGGCCGCATGGTTTTCTCCTTTGCCGGTTTGTTATGGTTGGTCTCTTTAGCATCTTTAGCTTTTAAACCATAGAGCTTGGACCAGTCAACTGGAATCTCTTCAATGCCTTCCTTAACAGGCAGGGGACAACAAGTAGTAGGAGGAGGAACTGAGTTGTATCCCAATCCCTCATTCTTTTTCCCTTTAGTACCATGCTTGCTAAGGATTTCATTGAAGACAACTGTTGAGGAATTTGAACCTAAGATTTTACTCTTATAATTCTCATACTCAGCTTTTAAATCTTTAAGTTCTTTATTTAAAAGTTCAATTTCAACAAGATAGCTTTTAATGGCATCTTCTTGACTAAAAACCTTAGATTTATATTTCTGAGTATCAAACCGATGAGCCTCAAGATGATTTTCATAAAGTTTCTCATTAGCTTTTAAAAAATTATTTGAGTCGGTTAGTTTTTCATTCTTTTTCCTCAATTCAGCTGTCTCTGTCTGATATGCCTTTAAAGATTCAGTTAACTTTATGCATGAAATACAATTTAACTGTTCATCATGTACCTCATTCACAATGTGAGCCATCAGACACTGTTGGTAATGCTGGGAGACAGGCGTCCAATCTTGACTTGTAGGCTCAAAAGCAATCAGGGCATTATCAGCAATCCCTCTCTTGGTAACTTCAGTTTCTTTGGCCTTTGGAGGAGTAGACGGTGTTGTAAATCCCGATGCTGGCATTTTGGGTTTCTCGCACTCCCTGGCGAAGTGACCCAAATTTTGACAATTGTAACATCGGACCTTACTCTTGTCAAATCCAAATCCAGTCTTTCCATCACCCTCCAAGCTTTTACGCCCTGTTCTCTGCAAAAACTTCTGAATTCTGCGGGTGATCATTGCCACATTCCAAGTCAAATCCATTTGCTCCAGATCGTCTTCATCAAGCTGAGCATAGTCCTCCTTAGTCAACTCCAAAGTTAGATTCGGTTGAGTAACCAAATCCTTGTAAGAGCTTAAGAAAGCTGTGTAGATGGCAGCTTGCTCCTGAATAGCAGGTGAGACTTGAACCTTTTGTTGATTTGAAGAAGGTCCAGTCATAAAAACCGAATGAATCCCATCAGAAGAAGAAGAATTCGATGAAGCATTTGTATTTGATACAAAGGCAACTCCAGATCCATAAGTCTTTCCAGAGTTGATCTGAACACCATACACACTAGGATTCTGACCAGCAGAACCAGACCTAGTTTCTTTCTTCTTGATCTCCATCGCGTAAGCTTGAAGATCCCCTATCAACGCATCCAAAGACATGTTTGCAAGTTCTTCATTTTCCTTTAAAAATTGAACTTTAATATCCCAAGAACTCGGCAACACATCCAGCAGCTTCTTATTTACTTCAATTGAAGGAAAAGTATAACCCCCTTCAAATAACTCACCAACTAACCGTGAGTACCTAGTAAATAAAGAAGTCGTGTCTTCATCAGGAAGGATGTCAAAGATATCGTACTGTTTCTTAATCAGTTCGAGCTTTGCTTCCTTGTACTTATCATTCCCTCCACAACGAGTTTCAATAGCCTTCCACAAATCAAAGGCTGTTTCATGAGTTCGGAAAAGCCATAGCACATCCTTGGTTAAGCACATTTTAATCATTGAAAAAGATTTTCTTTCAGTATCAAAATCTTTCTTCTCCTCAGGAGACATGGCTTTATAGGGCTTAGCAGGACGAATACCTCGGTATTCTCCGTCAGCTAATGGAGCTACATAACGCTCACGTAATGGTCCCCATAATTCTGGACAATGGAAATCAATATATTGCTCAACTCGGTCTCTCCAGTACACGTAATCCATGTCCGCAGTAAAAAGTGGAGGTTTATTACTTGAACCTATGTCATTGCTTTGTTTAATCATCTCCCTAAGTCCTCTAATATCCTCTTTATCAGCTGCCATTGTAAATACTTAATCGAAAAATCAAACTTCTGATCTTAGCGACGTAGAGGGGTACGTCGCACAAAGAATATGCGACGTAGATGGGTACGTCGCAAAAAGGATATGCGACGTAGATGGGTACGTCGCAAAAAGCAAATGATTCAATTAAGAATCAGAAAGTGCGACGTAGAGTGGTACGTCGCAGAATCAGGCTACGTCGCAACGCAGCGTCGCAAAAGACTAATTAAAGTCAAAATAGCGACGTAGAGAGGTACGTCGCTACGGTACGTCGCACGAACTAATTAAAGTTCAAAAACACTACGTCGCACGCGACGTCGCAGCTTACGTCGCTTTGCTACGTCGCAAAACGTGCTGAGCAGCGGCCAAAAACCCTAAAAACGAAATTTTTAACCCTAAAACCAAAACCACGAATGTCGAACGACTGAAACCTTCAAGAATCCCAATAATACTGATCGAAAACCTGTAAAAACACAAAACAAACGTAATAAACACGAAAGCTCACGAATATCACGTCCTTTTAAAACCAAAACTCGATCCGAATCGCCAAAAACGAGCCTCACTGCTCTGATACCAGTTGTTTGTCCCTTACTTAGATCTAGCACGAACCGAGTCAATCCAATCGATGGCGGAAACAACGATTAGATTATTAACTAAACACACGAACAATCAATACGCAATGAATATCAAACGAACGTAATATTATTGCTTATAGTCGATCAGATTACAGAGAATTTCGACAGATTATGTTTAGGGTTTCGTCAACCCTAAAACAGAAAACACAAATCGTATTTATACAAAAACTGGCACCTGCGACGTAGCACGCTACGTCGCAGGCCCAAGCCCATGCGACGTAGGCTACGTCGCAGGCCCAATACCTGACGTCGCACCTGCGACGTAGTGCGCTACGTCGCAGGAGTCAGGAATCCTAATCCAAATACTAACTACGAGCTAGACCAACTGACAGACACTAAACATGTACTAACAATTGACTTTTCAAAGTCAAAGATACATGTCATGACCATTTATAACTTTACATTTCAAACATTTCTTTGGACGATTTACACAATTGGACATTCATAACGATCATTCAAGGAAAGGGAGCTTATCTAACCATAAAGCAAGCTCCATTCCACGCTTATCTCTTGCATCCATCTTTTACTCACTTTAGCCAATTGGTTCAACCGAACCAAGCACCTACAACATTAAACATCTTACGGGGTAAGCATTAAGCTTAGTGAGTACATGAGCAATTAAATGAATAATTGCATAATCATTAAACATATAACATTTCTTTCTTTACAACATAACCATTAAGTAAATGTAAACATTATTCCAATTAGCATCATACCTCTAAGTGGTAAGCATGCTAAAACATCATCCACTAGTATCATACCTCTAGATGGTATGCATACTAAACATTTTTCATTGGCCAAGGATCCTTGCACATATACACATAACATATCCATCTACTTATCTTACATAAGTAATGGAATCCACACAACATAATATTCACCCTTTTTAACATGTTCATTTAACCTTTACCACTTTACCACTTTACCATTGATCATATCATATACTTTAGCAAAACATAACTAATCAATTAATGTAAACTTTAACATTCAACATTTAACATTACTTTCTTTGGTTGTATGTGCTTCTTGCTTACTAGCAACTTAGGACATACAACCCTTACCCATTTAATCCCCATATAACTCACCTTAGCCTTATAGACAATTTAAGTCATTTAGCTCTTGCTTTGAGACTCCCATATCATTTGATCACCGATCATAACATAATTGCATAACATACACTTAGCATCAAATGGTGATCAACTTTAACTAATCATTACATTCTCATTACTTTCACTAATTGATCTTTAATCAACTAAACATGACCTTTTCTTAACTTTACATATCATATGAGCTATTATCATTATTAGCTCACTTTCTAACCATTTCTCATCAATTGAACTAATTAGACTCTTAAAGTTAATTAATCCGATTCATATTACTTTCATCTTTTTAAGTTATGATCAACATGATCACAACTATCCATTAATCACATTAACCATCACTAATTAATCATCTTTAATCATTAACAAGGTTAATTAACATCATTTACCATGAATCCATCAAAACCGCATATTAGGTTTAGTGAATTCTCATTCAATTTCATTACCTTTACATGAATTAGTGTTAATATCATCATTACTAAGCTTTACTAACACTAATTAACATTACTTTCACTTTATCATCCTTCATGATCACCATGATCATCATGTTTATCATAAACATCTCAAGAACTCTTAATCAAATTAGGGTTCTTCATTTCTATCTCGATATTAGGTTAAGAATTATGATTAATGAACTTAACTAACATCAATTTAACATATACAAACCCTAAATTCGGATTTAAACTCACTAATTCTTTAAACCTTTACAAAGACCCATTTCTAGGTTATAATAATTGAAGAACAATAACTTACTTGGTGATGTAGAGAATCTAAGGATGATTTCTCACTTGTTTCTAGCTTCAATTTCATCTTTAAAATGATTTAAATGGTTTAGGTTTGGTTCTCATAGTCTTCTTCTTCTTCTTTTTGTTTCTGTACGTATGTATAAAAGAGATATAGATAAATACAGTTTAAACCGACTCATGAAAGTGTATTATTTTACACTCCGTACTTATCATTGTCTGGAACTTAAAAACCATTCTCAGTTATTATTATTTTATTCCATCTAAAATAATAAAAGCTTAAAATAATAATTCTAGCAATACTTTAAATTTTGGGGTGTTACAGCTTACAAGGATATTGTTCTTCTTTTACAAAGGGGCTATTCATATGTATAAAGTTGTGCATTGTTTGGATAAGTTATCATCCTTATGTAAAATTGCAGAATATAAGGGTTTGCTTCTATAAAATGGTTAATTTGATTTCTATAAGAAGTTAAATGGTTTTGCCGTAGATTACAGGAACCACAAAGAGAAGCTCCATGCTATTTTTCTTTATACATGACCAAATTCACGTTAATGTATATTGTGGAATAGTGCATAAATGTTTGGTTAAATAAGCCTATAATTTAAAGTCAAGTATTTGGACAAAACTGTCGTCTATGATTGTGTTTAATGTCAAGTATTTGGATAAAACTATAATAACATTGCGTCTTAGTTGGTATCGTCTATGATTGTTTTTAATTGTACTTTCCATGCCATCATTTTATTCTGTATGTGAATTTTTAAAAATACCAAGGCTAATTTCATACTATTTTTGTGCTTGCATTTGGGATGTCCATGACCATGTCGTCAAGCTATATTTTTTTTGATTAATAATCTTTAAATATTTTGCAATTTTTTGTTTGGTCTCAGTTGTTTTGTTTTACTTTTCTGCAGGTCATGGATAAGGATTTTAAGGAAATGTCTAAGAGACGTGCAACGGCAGCTAGCTCTTTGATAAATGATTTAGGATGCTACAAGGTCGAATGAGTGATTTTGTCAATGTGCTTTGTGGTAATTTTATAAGATGGATTAATTAGTTATCGTGGTTTAAAACCAGGTACTTTTGAGGAAGCTAAAGTTAAAGAAGGGCAAGAGTCAGATGCTTACTATTTAACAGGATATAACCTCTACCTTTATATAATGTTCCTTTTTCATTATCTCCTATAATGATCCCTGTATAATTTCTTAATTTTTTTTAAAGTTTTCTTTTAGTTAAAACTTAATTTTTTGTAGGTGGTTTTTGTAGTTTGATATATGCTCTATGTTATTTATTTATAGTATAAATGTTAGTCTGCCTTAGATTGTGGTATTAATGATTGAATTTATGAATAGTTAGTGGCTGTAAAAAGGTCAACCTAAATGGTCTTCAAGGGAACCAAAATTCATCATAGAGATTCAAATGGTCTTCAAGGGAACCAAGAATTCGTTGTAGAGGTTCTTATGTTGAGTCTACTGCAAGGTGGCGTAACTGCACGGGGTTCTGTTGCTTCATCTCTTCTAGAGGTTTACACCTATCCTTTTTCTACTTTTTATGAAAATAGCATTTTAATTTATATTATTGTATACATATATGGATTGGTTAAACTGACTGGGAAAGCTTTAATTAGTGCTAATGGAATTACTTGAATTTTATCATAAGCTATTTATTAATATGCTCTTTACGGTGATATGAAGTTTGGAACTTTACTGTTTTCTCCTTTGTTGCAGATCAAAGGAGAACAAGTGACCGTGATTGATGTTCTACCAATCTTGCAGCATACACAAGGGATTTTGTTTTCGCCTAGGAATATCTTCGATCACCAATAGCAAATATTATTGAGAGATTGCTACTTGAGGAGCGAGATCTCCTCGCTAATCCACAAGAGCACCTGCATTTGAGGAGGTACCATTTGTATTCAAGTTCTCTTTTTTTTTTTTTTTTTTTCTTTCTGTTACTTTCATCAGACTGAGCTTTCTAATTTTATAGTTTAAAATGTGTAATGTACATGTATAATCCTATTTTTTGGGTCTTTGAAGCCTATATATGTATCAGCATGTTTATTCTATTTTTCTGGAAACAGGTGGAGATACAAGCCCTTGCAGATGCTCTTGAGCTTACAAGACAAGACGTAGTTGTGCACTTTAAATAAAGGTTTATGTTCTGATTTTGAATTTTAATACAATTTCTTAATGTTCTTTTCTATGTCTTTTTCGACTTCTTAAACAGTGATTTAAAATTCTTCTGATTTTTGCAATCCATTTTCTTTGATTCTGGACTTGGTAGGTAGCTCTTGAGTTTGAGCATTGAAACGGCAAGGGTTGTAGTTATGGTCCTCATACGAGTGGTAAGTTTATAAGCATGCTCAGATGTTTTTGTTTTTAAATTTAAAATTTAAGTATTATTATTTTGTGACAAACAAACGGATTTTCTTGATTTGGGTAAGGGATTTACAGTTGGGGGTTAGTAGTCCAATTGGGTTACAGTACTCTCGGTGGTAGTGATGGAGTGCCTAAAGTGAACGAAGATATGTGCAAGTTAGTTTGATAGCTGTCTTCAAAATTTCCAATAGGGTAATTTATTCAATTTCATTTTTTTATTTTTATATGTCGTTTCTTTTTCTTCTAACAATAGGTATTATTTTGATCAGTAATTGTTGTCTATTTATCTAAATGTTATAACCACATCTCACCCTCATGTATGAATGAATTGACTGATTTGAATGCGCTTACTAACATTGCGTTGGCATTTAATCTGATTTGTTGCTTGAATGTTTCTGTAACACCCCCAAATTTAACGGTTTGCGGAAGCGATGTTTGGGTGTTACTAATCAATAATCACAAGCACAAAGGATACAGTGAACGACTCTAAATGGGACGTTCGAAAAGTTATTACATTAATACATAAGTAGTTTCAAAATACAAGCTCGAGTTCAGTAATTTCCTAGAGATTCTAATACATAACAACTAGTACAAAAGTAATGTAATAAAATCTCCAAGCTTGTAATGCATGCGACTCGAGCTAAGTAAGCTTATCCTGCTGGGCATCCCTACTGATGCTGTGTACCTGAGAAGCATTACTAAAACGGTCAACCAAAAAGGTTGGTGAATCTCACAGGTTTGTAAGTAAGTAAACAGTTTGAACACACAAGTAGTATTTGAAAATCATAGCCAGCCAATAATTAATGATCACAGGATATGCTCATCATTAAATTAAGTTTTAGTAAGTGGGTGGTTGCAGATTATGCAAACCGTTTGATACAATCGCCATGAGCCACCATAGTTGAAGCTTAACGTACAGTAAATATCGGTACCCCCTCATGAATGTAATCCAAAACATTCATACGGAACGAGTAAGAAACGCCCGTTTCTACAGGAACGGTTCGTGGTAGTGCGTGCTACCCCGGGCGGGGATTGTCAGTCCCATATGGATCCATATACTAAAACTCGCGCTTATCACATAACTAACAACTATGATTCAGGAGGATTTCATTGGATTAGTCGTAAAACTCATGCAATTGGCGTATCGTTAACCTCGTACAGTAAGTAAATCATGGCAGCAAGTAAGTTTTGTGTGTTCATGTAAAAACAGTAATGCATCTCACCCCTGAGTATAAAACAGTAAAGTAGGGGCTGTAAGACTCACCTGAGTCTGGCAGACAATGCAGTAAGTAAGCAAGTAGTATTCCCGATCTAGCAACCCTTAGCGTCCTAATACGCATAAGGTTTAGTAAGTAAATGGAATACTTGTAAAGTATCCATGCTAGTTGTTCCCAAACTAGTTAATGTCCATTAGTTTGTTTGTAAGTTTGTAATCGTTTGTAAATCGTAGTTTGTATAAAAGTTATACGGTTCGTTTGTTATCGGAGTATAATAATAATTTCATCCATTATTATTATGTATTCATAATAGTTGTACAGTTGTATAGTATACTCGTATGATCGTTTGTTTGTATTACAACCTGTATCGTTTGTGTACGTTCCAATGGGCTTAGTCCCCAAAGGGTACGAGTGAATCCTCGTAAGTATTCGAGTGTATGTCCGTATCAGTTAACGTGTAATCCAGCACGTAACTAGTGAATGAACTTGTAAGTTCGTATCGGATGTAATCCCGTGTAGTGTACAAGTGTATGTTCGTTGGAGTGTAATCTCCTAAGTATTTCCAAGTGTAATCTCGTACGCGTGTGTGAGTGAAATCTCACGTTAGTTTAGCATAGTCTTGTACGTATTTAAATTGTTATAGTTTAAAACTGCTAGTTATAGGTTTCTGCCGAAAGTTATGGTTTCTGCCGAATAGTTTCTACCGAAGGTTAAGGTTTATGCCGAAGGTTATAGTTTCTGCCGAAGGTTATAGTTTCTGCCGAAGGTTATAGTTTCTGCCGAAGGTTATAGTTTCTGCCGAAGGTTATAGTTTCTGCCGAAGGTTATAGTTTCTGCCGAAGGTTATAGTTTCTAGATTTTGAACTCGATGAACACTCTATTTAACCAACTTCTAAACCGATTCAAGTCTAACCAAAAATCACACATGTTCTACTATATGTAATGTTCATTTCTGCATTTTATGGTATTTTCATATGTCCGTTTACTATTTTAAACAAAAATAAAAGTGATGTGTGGTCAGATTTGGTTCCAAACAGAACTAAGTCCAAAGTTCTAGTATTAGCCGGAGATGGGTGTATTTCTGGGCAAAACGCCCTTCATGAAAGTCGTAGGCGACGAAGAGACGAAGATTTCTTATTTAGAAAGTTTTCGTTGATTTTGAACACACGATTTTATAAAAATTCCGGAAGTGGACTGTTTTCAGTGGTGGTTCTCGGTTTAAGTTTTCGAGTTCCAAAAACGAGTTTTTAACGTATAATTTGGACATTATAAAGCTAGGGGAACAACATGCATGTAAAATAATGATAATCGGAAGAGTTTACGAGTCGCCGGAAAACTTACAAAGTCGACGAATCGAGAATCCGAAAAGATGGAAACGTGAAGCTCCTCCTCGTGATCGTTTTCTTCCAAATGAGCTTAGTGTTTTAAGGGGTTTTTGATGGTGGTTTTGGGTGGCTTGTGGCTGCCGAAAATTAGAGAGAGAGAGGTGTTAGAGAGAGAGTTGAGAGAGAATAAAGGTTGAGTGGAGTGTGGGAATGAATGAGTGAGGGGATGGGAGTGGTATGGTGGTGATTGAATGGAGTCAAACAAGCAACAAAGGGGAAGGCCATCCCCTAGCCATGTGGCCGGCCCCCTAGTGGGTCCCACAAGGGTATTTTGGTCTTTTCCTAGTTTACGCAAATACGTGTTCGTTTCCTCGGTCGTTTAAACGTTAAAATAGTTTTTATACGCGATTAATATACGTTTTAAAATACGAGTCGTTCCCCGGTATTTTTGTTGGAGTATTTAAATAAAATACTTGATTCTAAGTTATAAAATATAACTTAGTTTCGTTTTGTCGGTTGGTCGAGTTTTCGGAGAGTTCGGTGACGTTTTAATCAAAACGTACGTTTTCCGTTATATTATAAACATAATATAAAGTAACAATCAAAGTAATTAAATAATTTCACATTATTTAATAATTGTTTTATCAGTGTACGCAAGTTTGTACGATTGTAATTTTATACGATATTTGTACGAATCGTATACGCGTATATATACATATATTTCATCCATATATATATATAGTAAGTAATGTATTTAATCCTATTTCATATTAAATACAAGTAATAAACAAGTAATTAGGAAAATTTTAAATTGGTCCTAATTTCGGGGTTGTTACATTCTCCCCTTGTTATGAAAATTTCGTCCCGAAATTTGTTCGAAGTAGTAATGGGTAGTAGGGTGGGTCCTACAGTGTTCGAAATCAAGTAGTTGTCAGGTGGTAACGTACCCTAATTTTTAGTTGCCTGAAGGTAGTGGACATTGGGCCTTGAGATGGCCCGCACTCCCACAGTTGAAGCAGAGTTTCGCTTTGGGAGGTTTCGTACTTTTTGGGTCGGACTTGCATCGACTGGTGGGTGTGGTACACGGGTTGTCATGATGTCGAGTGCATCGAGCACAGTAAGGTCTATTTCCCCTGTAAACTTTCACCCTCTTTGCTGGAGGTGGTGCACAGTCAGTGTCGGTCTCCTTTTCAGTAGGATTACTTTGTGAAGTTGGTGGTGGAGTAGGGTTTTCTAAGGCTGTCAAACGTAGCTCGTACTCACGCATACGCAGGTCGTTTTGGAAAGCAATTCGTCGCAGGTCATCAATGTCCTCCCGTGCTTCAGTCAGTTGTTTTAGCAGCGAATCAATAGTTTGGTTTAGGTGGCTGACTGATTTAGTATTCATGGTTTCATCAACTGGTGCTTTTGCAGCAGTTGGAGCAGCAGGAACAGCAGGTGCCATTTCTGCTTCAGCGGATTGTTCTGTATCACACTCGAGTTCAAGAAGGTAAGGAAACATAGTTGGTTCCTCACTGAGCAGTTCATCATCCAAGGTAGGGTTGTTGACGGAGTGAGTTGTCATTTCCTACGAAATAATTATTCTATTTAAGAATTGTTACCAGTAAGTGCAGTTCTATTGGATGATTTGTTAAAATAACGAATAATGGACGAGTTCCCGGTCTCAACCAGTGTGAGATAATTGGGAAGGGAGTTTGGTTACTCTATCTAAAGTATAAGGCAAATCGTGTCGTCGGAATTTAGGTAGTCGGTCGTTTCCTAATCCTATTGTGTACTTAGGATCAAAGAAAACACACAGAGTAAAACACAGTTGTATATAAATCATTAAACGAGAGATTTATGAGAAAACAGATTCGGGTAGTCAAAGAATGAGCGTACCCGGGTTGAGTAGATCGCAAAGTCTCGGGTTGTCATCCTCCCTAGCATTAATTACATAAGCTCTACTCTTCGTGTAGTTGGTTAGGAGTTTCAGTTTTGGGCAATCCTTTCTAAAGTGCCCGGTACCATTGCACTCATAGCAGGTTTTGGGTGCAGGAGTATCAGTACCAGTGGGGTTGGTTCGGCAGTCTTGGGCCAGGTGCCCGAATTTCTTGCATTTGGTGCAGGGACAGGAGCCATTATGATGGCGACTACATTTGGAGCAGAAAGGCTTGCTCCCCTTGTAAGCCTTTGAGTCATTGGCATTGACTGTTGCAGGCTTTTTGTCAGAAGTCGGGTTGGATGAGTGGGGACTTACTTCCCATTTACGTTTGTTATTCGCAGACGGGGTTGAAGTCGAGCCACGACGGACAGAATTGGCCGTTAACTCATGAGCCATACGAATGGCACTCTGAATTGTTCCCGGTTTGGACGAAGTTACTAAATCTTGAAGTCGTTCGGGAAGTCCATCAACGTACTTTTCGATCCTTTTGTACTCGGGATCAACCATGGATGGGCACAAAAGTGCCAGCTGGTGAAAGCGGTTGGTGTAACCGGTGATGTCATCACCCTGCATCTTGTGATTCCAAAATTCTAACTCTAGTTGCTTCAGCTCATCTCTTGGGCAGTACTCGCCCCTCAACATATTCTTCAGTTCATCCCACGGTAGTTTGTAAGCATCGGCAATGCTCACCGTTTGAGCATAAGTGTTCCACCAGGTTAAGGCAATTTCAGAAAAGGTGCTGGCGGCGAACTTGACTTTATCCTCTTCTTTGCAGTTGCAGATGAGGAACACTGATTCGATTTTCTCGGTCCAACGTATCAGACCAATCGCTCCTTCGGTTCCTGCAAAGTTCAGTGGCTTGCAGTTCTGGAAGTCCTTGTAGGTGCAGGTTTTGGGTTGTGATCCATTAGTAGCTGTATCTTCGCTACCAGGAGTTGATGTTCGGGTAGCTAGGGCTTGGGCCACGCTACGGGCAATTATACCCGCTACTTCGGCTTCAGTAAGCATGATTTGACGTCGAGGAGGCATGTTCCTTGAAACAATAATAAAGAACATGTGAGGATTTGAATAAGAATTATGGCGGTGATGATTTAGTACGTTTAAGAGAAATTTCGTCAACGGTTGAAATTGGTTCAAAGTTTGTGGGTTATAAATAAGTTTATACAGTTTCGAAATTTTTGAAAATTTTATAAAACATTTTGTAAGAAATTTTGTAACATGTTTGACAAAAATACATTTGTTATAAAATTTTGATGTTAAAAATCGGTTGTATAATTTGAAGTCTGACGGAGACTTGAGTTGAAAATGATTTTATTGGGATACATATAACGGTACGGTGGGGTACGTTGTAGAATGGTATAAACGTCGAATTGGGTAGAGTTAGTGAATAAAACAGAATCCCGATCTTCATATCAAAGGATATTCGAGTAGTTATGGTTGTCAGTTGCAACGGTGTGGAAGTCTTCAGACGTATGTCGATATTCATGAATTTATAAACAGTCGGATAAGGACGGAACGACGAGAATTGAGTTGTCGTTTGGTTAATGTAAGTTGAAAATAAATTTCGCAGCAGTCGAGAGAGAGTATTGTGTCGGGAAAGAGGCCTATGTACATATATATATATATATATCACATAACCGCCTAATTCGTGTCTAGCACAATCAAGTAGTAGTCCCGGTTCTCTCGAGGTCAGAGTCAGCTAATGCATTCCGGTTCAACATAACCCCTTTCAGAACTCACATCATCTTCATTTAATTGTACATAGTTGATCAGGCTATGTTAAATTAACTCGTATGCTGTAATTCCTGAACCAGTTATACCTAATGAGGAATACTGCCTAACGGTCATAGTCTAGGCCCACTAAATGCAACCTAGTTCACTATAACCTTAGGCTCTGATACCAATCTGTAACACCCCCAAATTTAACGGTTTGCGGAAGCGATGTTTGGGTGTTACTAATCAATAATCACAAGCACAAAGGATACAGTGAACGACTCTAAATGGGACGTTCGAAAAGTTATTACATTAATACATAAGTAGTTTCAAAATACAAGCTCGAGTTCAGTAATTTCCTAGAGATTCTAATACATAACAACTAGTACAAAAGTAATGTAATAAAATCTCCAAGCTTGTAATGCATGCGACTCGAGCTAAGTAAGCTTATCCTGCTGGGCATCCCTACTGATGCTGTGTACCTGAGAAGCATTACTAAAACGGTCAACCAAAAAGGTTGGTGAATCTCACAGGTTTGTAAGTAAGTAAACAGTTTGAACACACAAGTAGTATTTGAAAATCATAGCCAGCCAATAATTAATGATCACAGGATATGCTCATCATTAAATTAAGTTTTAGTAAGTGGGTGGTTGCAGATTATGCAAACCGTTTGATACAATCGCCATGAGCCACCATAGTTGAAGCTTAACGTACAGTAAATATCGGTACCCCCTCATGAATGTAATCCAAAACATTCATACGGAACGAGTAAGAAACGCCCGTTTCTACAGGAACGGTTCGTGGTAGTGCGTGCTACCCCGGGCGGGGATTGTCAGTCCCATATGGATCCATATACTAAAACTCGCGCTTATCACATAACTAACAACTATGATTCAGGAGGATTTCATTGGATTAGTCGTAAAACTCATGCAATTGGCGTATCGTTAACCTCGTACAGTAAGTAAATCATGGCAGCAAGTAAGTTTTTTGTGTTCATGTAAAAACAGTAATGCATCTCACCCCTGAGTATAAAACAGTAAAGTAGGGGCTGTAAGACTCACCTGAGTCTGGCAGACAATGCAGTAAGTAAGCAAGTAGTATTCCCGATCTAGCAACCCTTAGCGTCCTAATACGCATAAGGTTTAGTAAGTAAATGGAATACTTGTAAAGTATCCATGCTAGTTGTTCCCAAACTAGTTTGTAATCGTTTGTAAATCGTAGTTTGTATAAAAGTTATACGGTTCGTTTGTTATCGGAGTATAATAATAATTTCATCCATTATTATTATGTATTCATAATAGTTGTACAGTTGTATAGTATACTCGTATGATCGTTTGTTTGTATTACAACCTGTATCGTTTGTGTACGTTCCAATGGGCTTAGTCCCCAAAGGGTACGAGTGAATCCTCGTAAGTATTCGAGTGTATGTCCGTATCAGTTAACGTGTAATCCAGCACGTAACTAGTGAATGAACTTGTAAGTTCGTATCGGATGTAATCCCGTGTAGTGTACAAGTGTATGTTCGTTGGAGTGTAATCTCCTAAGTATTTCCAAGTGTAATCTCGTACGCGTGTGTGAGTGAAATCTCACGTTAGTTTAGCATAGTCTTGTACGTATTTAAATTGTTATAGTTTAAAACTGCTAGTTATAGGTTTCTGCCGAAAGTTATGGTTTCTGCCGAATAGTTTCTACCGAAGGTTAAGGTTTATGCCGAAGGTTATAGTTTCTGCCGAAGGTTATAGTTTCTGCCGAAGGTTATAGTTTCTGCCGAAGGTTATAGTTTCTGCCGAAGGTTATAGTTTCTGCCGAAGGTTATAGTTTCTAGATTTTGAACTCGATGAACACTCTATTTAACCAACTTCTAAACCGATTCAAGTCTAACCAAAAATCACACATGTTCTACTATATGTAATGTTCATTTCTGCATTTTATGGTATTTTCATATGTCCGTTTACTATTTTAAACAAAAATAAAAGTGATGTGTGGTCAGATTTGGTTCCAAACAGAACTAAGTCCAAAGTTCTAGTATTAGCCGGAGATGGGTGTATTTCTGGGCAAAACGCCCTTCATGAAAGTCGTAGGCGACGAAGAGACGAAGATTTCTTATTTAGAAAGTTTTCGTTGATTTTGAACACACGATTTTATAAAAATTCCGGAAGTGGACTGTTTTCAGTGGTGGTTCTCGGTTTAAGTTTTCGAGTTCCAAAAACGAGTTTTTAACGTATAATTTGGACATTATAAAGCTAGGGGAACAACATGCATGTAAAATAATGATAATCGGAAGAGTTTACGAGTCGCCGGAAAACTTACAAAGTCGACGAATCGAGAATCCGAAAAGATGGAAACGTGAAGCTCCTCCTCGTGATCGTTTTCTTCCAAATGAGCTTAGTGTTTTAAGGGGTTTTTGATGGTGGTTTTGGGTGGCTTGTGGCTGCCGAAAATTAGAGAGAGAGAGGGGTTAGAGAGAGAGTTGAGAGAGAATAGAGGTTGAGTGGAGTGTGGGAATGAATGAGTGAGGGGATGGGAGTGGTATGGTGGTGATTGAATGGAGTCAAACAAGCAACAAAGGGGAAGGCCATCCCCTAGCCATGTGGCCGGCCCCCTAGTGGGTCCCACAAGGGTATTTTGGTCTTTTCCTAGTTTACGCAAATACGTGTTCGTTTCCTCGGTCGTTTAAACGTTAAAATAGTTTTTATACGCGATTAATATACGTTTTAAAATACGAGTCGTTCCCCGGTATTTTTGTTGGAGTATTTAAATAAAATACTTGATTCTAAGTTATAAAATATAACTTAGTTTCGTTTTGTCGGTTGGTCGAGTTTTCGGAGAGTTCGGTGACGTTTTAATCAAAACGTACGTTTTCCGTTATATTATAAACATAATATAAAGTAACAATCAAAGTAATTAAATAATTTCACATTATTTAATAATTGTTTTATCAGTGTACGCAAGTTTGTACGATTGTAATTTTATACGATATTTGTACGAATCGTATACGCGTATATATACATATATTTCATCCATATATATATATATAGTAAGTAATGTATTTAATCCTATTTCATATTAAATACAAGTAATAAACAAGTAATTAGGAAAATTTTAAATTGGTCCTAATTTCGGGGTTGTTACAGTTTCTCATATCGAATTTCATGATCAATTTTTATTTTTCGATCATATGCAGGGTCGGCAAGTTGCAATTAGATTGTAGTTATTTAATGCATAAAATGTGTTCGATGAAATGCCCGATATAAATAGAGTTATATGTTAAGTATATGTTAGTTTTATTGATAATCAAAGTGGTTTCCATGCGTGCATGATAGAGAACTGAAAAGGAGATGGTGACAAGGAACTATCATATGAAATAATTTTGATTTAATCATTTAATTTGGTTTGGATATCATTTGTATATTTTGAATTTTTATACTGGTTATGGGAACAGGTGTTTCACTCTCCCTTTGATTTCAAATTTCTTATATATATCAAACCTTTGTATAGGGATCAGTTGGAAAAAGAGTCACATCTTTTGGTGTTAACTCTAAGGAGGAGATCAGATGATCACCATCTCGCCAAAAACATTGATATGGACCTAACCGTTTAATTAATAAAGAAGAAATGGCTCAAGTATAGGTACGTCTTGAAGTTCTATTGTTCATTAGTGTAACTCGGGTTGAACTTTCAGGTCATCTATCGTTCATTAGTGTAACTCGGGTTGAACTTTCAGGTCATCAATTCAAGTCACTGCCATAGATGATCTAACAAATGTAGTTAACCTAGATGGGAGAAAGTCAATCTGAACATGGAATGGCGTTATTTTTCTGTTATGTGATAGATCACGTTTCCTACTTTGCAATGTGATATTTAAGTATTTCTGCTTCCGTAAGAGATGTGCATTTCTCCAAAGTCATGCATGTGTGTATGACTACATGAACATCGACATTTGAGATATTGGCGGGTCAGAAGATGATGGCAATTTGCACCAAGTGCATAAGCTTTGTTGTTTGGCATTCACAAGTTTTTTAGGTAATTAATATATTTACAGCAAACTTTTGCACATGTACTATTTTGCTCTATGAAATATGAGAACAACACTTCACAACCAGGGTCCATGGGGTGCATTTGAGAGAGTATCACATCGATTACTGATTATTATATTAATATTTAACAGAACAATGTAACACTTACAATGATATTTATGATCGGTATGCTTGATTATGTTATGTATTTTTTAGTAAAGTCTTTAGCATTTTTGTTTGTAGTTTTGTCAAAAATATTTTCATTTGTATAGTTGTTTGTTTGGGTTGCCATCAATTGTGATTATCTTAACTTACTGAAGGCATACAAATAAATTTTGTTAACTGTGAAGTTATCAACTCTTTTGATTACTTAACACTCAAATCATTCATTTCAATTACATGTTGAATATATAAGCCTACAAGGCAATGAAGGGTCACTCTACCTTCTGTCATTTCATTTATTCATATCTCTTAGTAATAAATTATTATTTATACTTCATTATATTGACGTGTATTTATTAGTGCGAGTCCTTGGACTACTTTATAGCTAAAAAAAAATATCAAAGCCCGCGTTGTCGCGGGTCTTTTATCTAGTTATATACAATAGGAAATATAAGAGCATGGAACAAACATAACAGAAACCGGGCCTTAAATTATACTTACAATACAAATGAAGCCCAATCAAACCCGATAATAAATAAACACGACATAAAAAAGGCCCAATAATCGTCTAAAAAAAAGGATATTTAAAAAAAAAAAAAAAACAAATCCTTTTAAACATTTACAGAAAATATAAACATATTAAATAAAAAAAATTAAGCCAACAACATAAAAAAATAGCACGACACAGTTAATCCAAAAAATGTTAAGTTAGAAAATATAATAATGATACTACAAAACTAACATCTTATAAAATTATATACAAACTAATATAACATAAAACATACAACTATACACATAAAAACTATTCAAAAATATACATATTCAAAAATATATATATATAAAAAAGAATTTAGAGTCGCCCGCGTTGCCGCGGATCTTGTATCTAGTAATTAATACACTGAAATTTTATATTTAATTCACTGAAACTTTCCTTTTATATCTAATGTATTAATTATAATTTTTGATAATAAAGAAAAGATTGAGTTTAATAATTAAGTTCAACGGGTTCTTATTGACAGCCATAAGGGCTGTTAATATCATTTCCCCTTTAAAATAAACAATTTTTGCAAATGTATAAAATAAAATTATTAAATTAACCCAAAATATTCATTAACAAATTGTACAGTTTATAAATTTACGGTGTATATATAAATTTAGATGGTAAATTTATCACCACTCTAAAATTAATCAATACCCTAATCTTGAACAATTTTATAGTTGTTAATGATAATATTAACACTGAGAGCTACAATTTTTTTAAAAAAGTACTTGTCTAAAACCACAACCAACACTCATTTTTTTGACATTTTTTATTAACATCATTCACTATGCAGGTTTTCAAAACTTATTATATATAATATAAAATTAGGGGAATGCCTCAAATGAGTAGAAGGAGTCGCATACTGAATTCATTGTATTGTAGGACAAAATTCTTGTTCAGATTCACTACATCTTACTAACGGAATATTGCGTTTTACACATACGAAATTTTAGTGCAATTTAGTGACACTGCATTATAGACTTACTGTCACACCCCCAAATTCGTTGATTGTGTTTAGCGGAATCATATAGTTAAGTATGGGGGTAATGATGTCAACATTGTACATGCATACGTATCAGAGCATATGATTACAACAGAACATATATATTAAGATGCCAAAGTTAATAATTTACAAAAGTTGACGATTCACCGAATCGTATAAAGTAATTACTGTTTTACAAAAGTAGATTTCAGAAATATGAGTAAAACACTTTTAGTTATACTAAAAAAATCCCATTGTCAAAAGTTGGCATCCTAAAGCTTCGAGGGTCGCCTATGTTTCATATGTGCAGGCGGTCCTTACGTGTGCTGCTAATTCCCTGAAAAACATAGTAAAAGTCAACACATGGTTGAGTGAATTCACAGGTTTTGTGGTTACGTGTAAAGTTTCATGCTCAATGTGTTTGAAACGTTTTGCCATAGCGAATAAGTGATGTTTTGTGGAATGTCATCCAAAAGTTCATTTGGTTGGGATGTTACCCAAAATGCAGTTTACGTGGGATGTTACCCATAATACAGTTTAGTAGTTGTTTTAGGAATGTCAGTATCCTATAAAATGTTTCATGGGAAAGTCATTATTCCTGATCCAAGTCAGTAGGATCGAGTACCAGAAGGGTAAAACCAGAATAGTAGGGAGAGTCAGTGTCCCTTGATCCATGTCAGTAGGGTCTAGTACCCATGTCAGTAGGGTTCAAATAGTAGGGAGTGTCAATGTCCTTGGATCCATGTCAGTAGGATCCGGTCCATGTCAGTAGGACCAAATAGTTGCTCAAGTAGTAGAGATTTTGTATGCGTGCCCAAGACGTAGGGACTTCTCAATCAGTTTAGTAAGTGTTGCTGGTCGTCCTCCAGCATTTCTAAAACAGTACCGATCGTTCTCCGGTTTATCAAATATAGTTTAACTCGTTTGTAGTAGTTTGTAGTATGAAAACGTTATTTCATAAACATCAATTCGTGTAAGAGTTTAACAGTTTCAAGTACTCTAATCGTTCGAGTAAAACAAGTATACAATCATGTAAGTAAAAGCAGTTGACTATGTTTTCCACCCCTGTTCAAAAGTAGTAAAACGGTAAAAGTAGGGGCTGTGAACTCACCTGTTGAGCTAAGTAAAGTGCGAGTGCTAGCAAAGCCTAAAACCCGAGGTCTAATCCGAAATCTCCTAACGCCCTAAAAGAATGAGATTTAATAAGTATGTGGATGTCTAAGTTGACCATCCATGCTAGTGTCCATTCAAGTATATATGTCCAAGTATTCGTTTATCGTTTAGTTTTGTAGTTTTGAAAACATATACGGCCCGTTGGTGACGGTGTGTAATAATAATTCTCAAAAGCATTATTATTATGTTTCGATTCATTTGTATACTCATAAAGGTGAGTGTTAACCGTTCTTGCATTGGTTTAATATCGTATTAATCAATTATTATCATTTGGTAACCATTTTAAGTAAATTTCAAAGTGCTGAAAAATGTTGACCAAAGTTGACCGCGAGTTGAGATTGCCTCGCGAGTTGAGATTGAATCTCAACTCGCGAAACTCGCTGTTCGCGATTTTTGTGCAGATTTCAATTTTAAAAGCAGTTTTAAGTTGATTTTTGGACATAATAAGTTGATATAACACTAAAACATGATGTATAAAGTATTATAAACATGAAATATCGAAAGAAATGGCGAAATCTAAGAGTTTACGGAATGTCGGGATCTTACAAAGTTGTCGCGAGAGAAATCCGAAAAGGTAGAAGTGTAGAGCTCGACTCCGTGATCGTTTTTCTCTAAAGGGGCGAGGTGATTGGAGGTGTTTTAATGGTAGTTTTGTTGTGATTTGTGGTGGTGATTTTAGTGATAGAATTGAGAGAGAAATAGAGGTAGAGAGAGAGAGTAAAGATGGAAGTGAAACAAATGGGGTGGGGTGGAGGTGTTGGGCCGGTTTTGGGTCTTCCAAAATGGGGAGGGACTTTGTCCCAAATTTGCGATATTTAACCCGTGTTCGTTTACCCAATCGTAAATTGTTAACATATTTTAAAATGATAAGTTTTTAAATACGTAGTCGAATATATTTTTAGTTGAGATATTTCATAGAAATAATTTAGTTGAGTTTTAAAAATCATAACTTTGTTTTGTTGCAGTTTGTTGGATAAGTTTTGTCGCGCAGAATACGTTTTGTACGATTCAAAATACTTTGTAAATATTATCGACATAATATTTAATAAGCGTTAATGTTATTTAATAATTTCATATTATCAAATAATTTTGTTCACCAACAGTCGTATATTTTTGTCGCGTTTGTTCCAATTGTTTCGTACATAATTACAACTAATTATGAAATGTAATACTACGCGTATTAACTAGTTGGGCTTTGCTAGACTTATCTCTAAAATGTGTTGTGAATTCACTATAAATTAGGGAATTAGCCTAAAAATGCGTGCAATTAACGTTTATAATTATGTCGAAATTGCGGGGTGTCACATTCTCCCCATGTTAGAGAAATCTCGTCCCGAGATTTAAAAATCAAGTCGGAACGCCCGTCGCGTATGTTTTCCGAAAAGACGTGTCGTCAACAATAGTAATAGTTTGCGTGGCGCTCTAAGTTGCCATAAAGTTCTGACAGTTCATGTATACTCGTCGTAATGTTTGATAAGTTGTGCGTTCGCTAAGTGGTCAAAGTTTACCAAGCGTTAAGTTTGAATCGACATTCGAATAGTGTAACGTTTAAAGCGTAATAAGAGTTTGCTAAAACATACCAATGTTAGCGTAGGGATCCTCTGGTGCATCCCGTGCACGAATGATGTATGCGCGTCCGCGAGCGGGCTCGTTGTTGGCGACGATGTTGTTGTTCTGATTGTTGAGTTGTGGGCATTGGTTTCGGTAGTGTGTCGTGTCACCGCATCTGAAACATCCATTGTTTCGTTGTTCGTTGTTCGTTGTTCGTGGGATGGGTTCTGCATGCGTGGGTTGTGTGTCCCCATCGGTTGCAGTTATCACAAAAGAGACAATCCCCCTCGTGGTGTTTTCCACACTTTCCACATTTGGGCCTCTTCCCGAGGTAAGGTTTCGGTTCAGTGTTGGTGATTACGGCGTAGGCGCGGGTGTTTCTCTCACTGTTCCATTTCCGTTTGTTGTTTCCAGAATCACTGGCTTCGATTCGGAGGGGTTCACCTTTCCCAGTAGCAGTTTTCAAAGTTCAAATCAGGACCGCGTCATCGGCCAAGCTTTGAGCCAGGTCAACTGCACTCCTAAAGGTAGTCGGTTTGGAGGACATAACCATGATTCTGATCTGGGGTGCCAAACCCCTGGTGTATCGCTCGATGCGCTTGCTTTCGGGGGTCACCATGTGAGGTACGAGGCGTGCAAGCTCTTGAAACCTTGTCGTGTACCCAGTAATGTCAGCATCGATCATCTGGATGTTCCATAGTTCAGTTTTGAGTTTCTGATGCTCACTGTGAGAGCAAAACTCTTCCATCATCATTTGCTTTAAAGTCTCCCACGAGATGGAGTATGCGGTTTTACGGCCAAGGATCTGAATCTGAGCATTCCACCAAGTTAACGCTTTGTCGGCTAAGGTACACGTGGCGTACTTCACTATTTTATCAGTTGCGCAGTCGCTGATGTTGATCACTGATTCCATCTTCTCAATCTAGTGTACTAGGCCAATGGCCCCTTCAGTCTCGGTGAAGGTGTTGGGTTTGCAGGCAAAGAAGGTTTTGTATGAACACCCTCGTTGGGTATTTACCGGGGTTTCACTGTTGATGGGGGTGGCTCCACTGTTGTTCACCCCAGTGTCGCGAGCTCGACTGGCTTCGTACTGAGCGATAGCTTCAGCTACACGTCGCTCGATAATTTGTTCGGTGGTTTCGACGACAGGAGGTGTATCCGTTTGACGACTATTTCGGGTCTTTCTTTGTTTAGGTGGCATGCTGACGTTCTGCGAGGAAGGAAATGCAGAAATCAATGCCAATGAAAGAGATGTGAATGATGAAGTTTCACATAATTCAGTTATCGAGTATTTAAGAAGAAATGACAAGATCCCCATCACGTATCTCACGACTATGAAACACCCATATGTACTTAGTATAATATAATCACGTTGGCCAGGCGTCATTATATGATGCTAAATACATACTTCTTTTCATCAACCGTTCAATACGATCAGGTTCGCATGAGATCAGAGTGTGTATGAATGAAGTCGGACGTAGTACAGTTCAAATAATGAATTGCGCATATCGATGTGTCGTAACGATAGTTAGACGTTATGCAAATGTGTGTATGCATGTGCGTTCTAGCCAAGGATATAGTCTAGGTCTCTAAGGTCTCTAAGTCACCTAAGAAATCTAGTTCGCTATAACCAATGGCTCTGATATCAATCTGTCACACCCCCAAATTCGTTGATTGTGTTTAGCGGAAGCATTTACTTAAGTATGGGGGTAATGACGTCAACATTGTACATGCATACGTATCAGAGCATATGATTACAACTGAACATATATATTAAGATGCCAAAGTTAATTATTTACAAAAGTTGACGATTCACCGAATCGTATAAAGTAATTACTGTTTTACAAAAGTAGATTTCAGAAATATGACTAAAACACTTTTAGTTATACTAAAGAAATCCCATTGTCAAAAGTTGGCATCCTAAAGCTTCGAGAGTCGCCTATGTTTCATATGTGCAGGCGGTCCTTACGTGTGCTGCTAATTCCCTGAAAAACATAGTAAAAGTCAACACATGGTTGAGTGAATTCCCAGGTTTTGTGGTTACGTGTAAAGTTTCATGCTCAATGTGTTTGTAACGTTTTGCCATAACGAATAAGTGATGTTTTGTGGAATGTCATCCAAAAGTTCATTTGGTTAGGATGTTACCCAAAATGCAGTTTACGTGGGATGTTACCCATAATACAGTTTAGTAGTTGTTATAGGAATGTCAGTATCCTATAAAATGTTTCATGGGAAAGTCAGTATCCCTGATCCAAGTCAGTAGGATCGAGTACCAGGAGGGTAAAACCAGAATAGTAGGGAGAGTCTGTGTCCCTTGATCCATGTCAGTAGGATCTAGTACCCATGTCAGTAGGGTTCAAATAGTAGGGAGTGTCAGTGTCCCTGGATCCATGTCAGTAGGATCCGGTCCATGTCAGTAGGACCAAATAGTTGCTCAAGTAGTAGAGATTTTGTATGCGTGCCCAAGACGTAGGGACTTCTCAATCAGTTTAGTAAAAAGTGTTGCTGGTCGTCCTCCAGCGTTTCTAAAACAGTACCGATCGTTCTCCGGTTTATCAAATATAGTTTAACTCGTTTGTAGTAGTTTATAGTATGAAAACGTTATTTCATAAACATCAATTCGTGTAAGAGTTTAACAGTTTCAAGTACTCTAATCGTTCGAGTAAAACAAGTATACAATCATGTAAGTAAAAGCAGTTGACTATGTTTTCCACCCCTGTTCAAAAGTAGTAAAACGGTAAAAGTAGGGGCTGTGAACTCACATGTTGAGCTAAGTAAAGTGCGATTGCTTGCAAAGCCTAAAGCCCGAGGTCTAATCCGAAATCTCCTAACGCCCTAAACGAATGAGATTTAATAAGTATGTGGATGTCTAAGTTGACCATCCATGCTAGTGTCCATTCAAGTAGATATGTCCAAGTATTCGTTTATCGTTTAGTTTTGTAGTTTTGAAAACATGTACGGCCCGTTGGTGACGGTGTGTAATAATAATTCTCAAAAGCATTATTATTATGTTTCGATTCATTTGTATACTCATAAAGGTGAGTGTTAACCGTTCTTGCATTGGTTTAATATCGTATTAATCAATTATTATCATTTGGTAACCATTTTAAGTAAATTTCAAAGTGCTGAAAATTGTTGATCAAAGTTGACCGCGAGTTTAGATTGCCTCGCGGGTTGTGATTTCCTCGCGAGTTGAGATTGCCTCGCGAGTTGAGATTGAATCTCAACTCGCGAAACTCGCTGTTCGTGATTTTTGTGCAGATTTCAATTTTAAAAGCAGTTTTAAGTTGATTTTTGGACATAATAAATTGATATAACTCTAAAACATGATGTGTTGGTGCATTTTGTGTGTCAGTCAGTTAGTCAAACTATTGTAATTGTCAAAGTCAATTAGTCTGCATATGTATAGTGTTTAGTGTGTCAACGAAATGTAATTATATAGAATATACATGGCGACGACATGGGCTATGTCGCATTGGGTTGGGCCTGCGACGTTGGGCCTAACGTCGCAGGGCCCAGTAGGTCGATATAAATAGCGAGTTACAAGTCAGATTTAGGGTTGGACTTGTGATTAGAGAGTGTGGAGCCGTTTTAGAGTAGAGAGGAGAGGAGAAAACGTGTTTGTGTATGTAATCTTTATTATTCAATTGTGAATATATACAAAAGATTATATAGAGAATCGATTGTGTGTTCGTGAATCATATATTGATTGTTTATCATTCCGCAATAGCAATCAATCAAACGATCCGATTAGATTCGAAGTGTACGGGACTATCAACTGGTATCAGAGCCGTAGAATCAAGGATTCGTCGGTTTCGGATCGTATTTTGAACGTTTTTGGTTTGATTCGCGAAGGTTTAATTGATTAATCTTCGTTTCTGAGTTAGTTTGCTTGAAGAAATCGATTTCTGGAAGTGTTTTTGGGTTAGATCGACGTTTGGTTTTCGAAATTTCGTTAGGGTTTCGAAAAAAATTCGATTTTAGGGTTTCTGGCCGCTGCAGCCCGACTGTGCGACGTCACCTGCGACGTCACCTGCGATGTCGCTTGCGACGTTATTGATTTTGACCTTAAGTGGTCTTGCGACGTAGTTAGCGACGTCGTTATTTTGACCTTAAGTGGTTACTGCGACGTAGGTTGCGACGTCGCTTGTTTCTGCGACGTTACTAGCGACGTTGGACTGCGACGTTATACACTACGTCTCATTTTCGATTCTTAATTGAGTCATTAGACTTCTGCGACGTACCGCTGCGACGTTGCTAATTTTTTCTGCGACATTACCCTCGTTCTAGATTCGTAAAAAAAAAAAAAAAAAAAAAAAAATTAAAAAAAAAAAAAGTTTTTTGGCGGGAAACTCCGAAATTTTTTTGCGTTTTCAAAATTTTTTCATAGGCTTAAAACTGTTCAATTTTAGTCTGGAAAAAGTTTCATTTTACCCGGCCAGTTTTTGACGTTTTCGGACGAAATTTTGGCGGGAAAAACGCGAAAAATTTTGTAATTTCAAATTTTGTTTTTAAGCTTAAAATAGCTTAATTTTAGTGTCCGAAAACTTTCACTACACTCTGTCGGTTTTCGGAATTTTCGAATTCAATTTTGGAGGGAAAATTCGTAAATGGCTTTTGGTAACAAAGTGCCTCCTTCTACATCTTTGTTCTATAGTGATTTTGCGAGTTGGAAGATTAAGTTATGCAATTTCATTGAATACAAAGATCCAAATATGTTAAATTGGTTTAACACCATTGATCGATATGAGCAACCAAGACTCGATGGGGTGCTTAAGTCAAGAGCACAAATGTCAGTCAAGGAACGAGCAGAGTTTGATAAAGACAATAGAGCGTATGAGATGATTACCAAGTGCTTGCCAGAAGTTGTGATTAATAAATTTAAAGATCAAGCAACTTCTATAGGTTTATGGGATGCTCTTATAGCGGCTTACGATCAAAAGGAAAAGAAGTCAGAGGCTAATATTCAAATTCCTAGTCTAAATGATACTTCCAGATCTACTTCCAACTCAGCAGCATCTACTTCTACTAGCACTTCATATGCTTCCTATACTTCTCATACAGCTCATACAGCTCCTTCAAAGGCTACTGAGAACCATGCTAAAATCTTTACAGCTTTCCTCAATTCTTATGAGAATTTTCTTTCCAAGAAGGCCAGTACTCTGCAGCTCACTGAGGAAGACTTTGAACAGATCGATTCTGACGATCTCGAGCAGATGGACATCAAATGGAGTATGGCCATGATAACCCAAAGAACCAAGAAGTTTCTTCAAAGAACGGGTAGAAAAGACCTGGATGATGATGGTGATACAGGTCTTGGTTTTAATAAAAGCAAGGTGAAATGCAAAATCTGTCAGATTCATGGGCACTTTGCTAAGGAATGTGTGGAGAATAAAAATCCCTCTGGATTCACCACACCTTCAGCTCCCAAGACTCCAGAGAAGAACACAACATCACAGGCTATGACAGTGTATTCTCAGAGAATGTTTGATTTTAGTGCACTTCAAGGAGAGGTTCAACACAGTGCGCTTTTGGCAAAGATACATGCGGTACATGATGAACCTGAGGTACCCATAAACTGTGTTTCCTGTTTTACATTGACTGAATCTCTTGAGAATTATCAATATGACAATTTAGAGTTGCGAGAAAAAGTTGTCAAACTTACTGAATCAAACAATTTTCTTAAAGCTAATGAGACACTTTATGATAACAAAATTGAGGCATATAAGTTAGACACACAAACTTATAAAGCAAAAGTCTTTAGTAAACAAGATGCAATTAATAGTTATCTTGCTGAAATTGAATTGTTGAATAAAGAGCTTTTTGATTTAAAAAATGAGTACGATAACCATAAAAGCAAAATTTTAGGTTCTTCATCCGTAACTTTTGTCTTTAATGAAATCGTTAATAAGCAAGGGACAGGCGGTAAAAAGAAGGCAGGACTTGGTTATAATCAAGTACCACCACCTTCCCACGCCGAATACTGTCCTACGCCTGTTAAGGAAGGTCTTGAAGAGATTCCAGTTGATTATATGAAGCTTTATGGTATTAAAGCTAAAGAAGCTAAGCAAAACAAACAGGCAAAGGAGAAAACCATAAGGCCAGAGTATCCTTTACCTAAGTTTGTTAAGTCTGATAGTGCACCTCCAGTTCGTGTTGAGGAGGTCGTTGAGGTAGAAGATATACCTGAAGAGTCTACCATTAAGGTTGAGAAAATAAATGTCAAACCTGAAAATTTCATCATTACAACTGAAAATGATGATTATTTTAAATGCAAAGGCAAAGCTAAGGTTGACAATGAATCCTCAAAAGTTGTAGTTGATAAATCTGAAAAGAATAAACCTTCAAAATCAACTAACTCAACCTCAGGAACATCTACTTCAACATGTTCTCCTAAGAGTGCATGCTCAACAAATGTTCCTGGTCATAGACCTTCTGTGTATTGTCCTCCACCGAAACGATTTGAGGGAACTCATTGGAATCAATCTTATGTTGAGAGACGTTCTTGTTTCCATTTTGGACAACAAGGACATATAATTAGGGATTGTCGGTTATTATCCCTAGATAGGTTTGGTAGAGGGATGCCAAGAACTTCCTCCTTTAGGAATTCTTATTCAAAATCGTTTTCTAGGCGTGCTTCGTATTCGCCTATATCAAGATATGCATCCTCTTCTCCAAAACCCGTGGCTAGAGTAAACAAAGTTGTGCCTAGTAAACCTCAAGTTCAACAGCACAACATTGTTGAAAACAACTCATCTGAACCTACAAAGGTTTGGAAACCCAAATCCACAAACAACACATCAATGAAATCCTCTGAGTTTTTAAAATATCATAAACTCAATGATGTGATGGTTATGGATGATCATGGACAACCTAAGTCTATCAAGGCTTGGGTGTCCCATAAGTACTAACGTTTGTTTGTTTGTGGTTGTGCAGTCAGATTTTTACTAGCTAACATTTTTAGTGACTGCTTGGATGTGGATATTGTTGGAAGAATGCGATGATGATTTGTGATTGGATGAGATTTTCGATGTTTTGAGGTGGTAAAAGTGCTAAAAGGCATTTGAATTGACTTGATATGTGATTTTGAAACTTTTATTTAAATTTTATCTATTTTTTATTTGTTAGAGGTGCAACAGCCATTCTTTATACTTTTTAGTATTAAAGAAATGCAATGTTGCGAAATTTATTCAATTTAAAAAAAAATACAAAAATATGTTTAATGTTTAAGGGGAGTATTTTTGGATTGGATATAAGAATTTTCTGTTCAGGGGGAGTAATTCTGAATATTAAAAATTCTGATTATTTAATTCAGAAATGTGAACAGCAAGATTCTTAATTCTTGAAAAGATGTTGGATTGTGTGTCTGTAAAACAACTTGGGATATGATAGTACATCGGGGAACATGCACAAAATGGAAGTTTTAAGGTTTATCCTTGATGTATCAGTAGGTTTATCTAGCATACTTAATATAGTTTTTATGAAAATTATCTTCATCATATGATGTATTGGTAGGCATGATACATACCGGTCTATGGGTTATTAAGAAGTAATTCAAATATGTGTCTATGATCTTGTGGTAAACACCTTGTGATGTACGACTCTAAGTCTTAATTCCTTAGCGTAGCTTGACATACTTCTAATTTTTGGATCGTATATCTGAGATCTCTTGGGGGAGTTTGCTGATTGTTTCCTCTGTTGTACGTAAGTGCAGACCTGGTCTCAATTCAGTTTACTCTCAAAACTAAGCAAACGTGAGTCAATGTACTTGCAAAGTCTTATGTTTAAGGTACTGATCAAGGTCGCCAATTGAATAAATCAAGTTTGGTTTGACTGCGATCGGTTTTGCTTAAACCTGAATCAAGTGTATGTCGCTCTGTTGTACACAAGTACAGACCTGTCACCACTGGCTTGATTCTTAAAATTGAGTCTCTTATATTCTTTCTAAATTTGGAAACTATGTTCTTGTCTGGGCTAAAGGGGTATGTCTATGGTGGGGACCATGATGAAATATTCATACTAATAATAAAAGGTTAGCTCGCAGACACGGATGTAACATGTTTAAGTGGAAAAACAATACCAGTAATCGTCTTGAAATAATTTTTATACTATGTGTATTAAATGTGCTAAATAAATTTAAAGTGGACAAATATACTGATAATCGAGATAACGCTTACTATTTGCTAATAATTGCATGTTGGCCTGATATGATCCCTAAGCAGACTTAAAACAATCCTATCCCCAATTTATTTTAATCTTCGTTCTTTACTTTTCATTTATAAAGAAAAATTCAAAAAGATTTTATTTCTATGTTATTTTCGTCAAACATCACATATCTCGTTAAAGTCAAATATTGAAGATGTAAAGGATGTCGGTTATTCTCCAAAGATTGTGAAGATAATTCTATCGGAGAAGCTGCTGATGATTGAGAGATGGTCACAGAGTTTGAAGATCTTATTGTATGATAAATTTGTGTCAGTCACATGAATTTGGACATCAAGATTTCTTGGAAGACCATGCTATCTCAAAGGGGGAGTTTCTGATTGTCAAAGACATGAAAGAGTTTGTTGAAGACTAATTGAAGACTTATTTGACCAAGCTGCTGACAAGGGGGAGTTTGTTGGTGCATTTTGTGTGTCAGTCAGTTGGTCAAACTATTGTAATTGTCAAAGTCAATTAGTCTGCATATGTATAGTGTTTAGTGTGTCAACGAAATGTAATTATATAGAATATACATGGCGACGACATGGGCTATGTCGCATTGGGTTGGGCCTGCGACGTTGGGCCTAACGTCGCAGGGCCCAGTAGGTCGATATAAATAGCGAGTTACAAGTCAGATTTAGGGTTGGACTTGTGATTAGAGAGTGTGGAGCCGTTTTAGAGTAGAGAGGAGAGGAGAAAACGTGTTTGTGTATGTAATCTTTATTATTCAATTGTGAATATATACAAAAGATTATATAGAGAATCGATTGTGTGTTCGTGAATCATATATTGATTGTTTATCATTCCGCAATAGCAATCAATCAAACGATCCGATTAAATTCGAAGTGTACGGGACTATCATGATGTATTAAGTATTATAAACATGAAATATCGAAAGAAATGGCGAAATCTAAGAGTTTACGGATTGTCGGGATCTTACAAAGTTGTCGCGAGAGAAATCCGAAAAGGTAGAAGTGTAGAGCTCGACTCCGTGATCGTTTTTCTCTAAGGGGGCGAGGTGGTTGGAGGTGTTTTAATGGTAGTTTTGTTGTGATTTGTGGTGGTGATTTTAGTGAGAGAATTGAGAGAGAAATGGAGGTAGAGAGAGAGAGAGTAAAGATGGAAGTGAAACAAATGGGGTGGGGTGGAGGTGTTGGGCCGGTTTTGGGTCTTCCAAAATGGGGAGGGACTTTGTCCCAAATTTGCGGTATTTAACCCGTGTTCGTTTACCCAATCGTAAATTGTTAACATATTTTAAAATGATAAGTTTTTAAATACGTAGTCGAATATATTTTTAGTTGAGATATTTCATAGAAATAATTTAGTTGAGTTTTAAAAATCATAACTTTGTTCTGTTGCAGTTTGTTGGATAAGTTTTGTCGCGCAGAATACGTTTTGTACGATTCAAAATACTTTGTAAATATTATCGACATAATATTTAATAAGCGTTAATGTTATTTAATAATTTCATATTATCAAATAATTTTGTTCACCAACAGTCGTATATTTTTGTCGCGTTTGTTCTAATTGTTTCGTACATAATTACAACTAATTATGAAATGTAATACTACGCGTATTAACTAGTTGGGCTTTGCTAGACTTATCTCTAAAATGTGTTGTGAATTCACTATAAATTAGGGAATTAGCCTAAAAATGTGTGCAATTAACGTTTATAATTATGTCAAAATTGCGGGGTGTCACATTCTCCCCATGTTAGAGAAATCTCGTCCCGAGATTTAAAAATCAAGTCGGAACCCCCGTCGCGTATGTTTTCCGAAAAGACGTGTCGTCAACAATAGTAATAGTTTGCGTGGAACTCTAAGTTGCCATAAAGTTCTGACAGTTCATGTATACTCGTCATAATGTTTGATAAGTTGTGCGTTCGCTAAGTGGTCAAAGTTTACCAAGCGTTAAGTTCGAATCGACATTCGAATAGTGTAACGTTTAAAGCGTAATAAGAGTTTGCTAAAACATACCAATGTTAGCGTAGGGATCCTCTGGTGCATCCCGTGCACGAATGGTGTATGCGCGTCCGCGAGCGGGCTAGTTGTTGGCGACGCGGTTGTTGTTGTTCTGATTGTTGAGTTGTGGGCATTGGTTTCGGTAGTGTGTCGTGTCACCGCATCTGAAACATCCATTGTTTCGTTGTTCGTTGTTCGTGGGATGGGTTCTGCATGCGTGGGTTGTGTGTCCCCATCGGTTGCAGTTATCACAAAAGAGACAATCCCCCTCGTGGTGTTTTCCACCATTTCCACATTTGGGCCTCTTCCCGAGGTAAGGTTTCGGTTCAGTGTTGGTGATTACGGCGTAGGCGCGGGTGTTTCTCTCACTGTTCCATTTCCGTTTGTTGTTTCCAGAATCACCAGCTTCGATTCGGAGGGGTTCACCTTTCCCAGTAGCAGCTTTCAAAGTTCCAATCAGGACCGCGTAATCGGTCAAGCTTTGAGCCAGGTCAACTGCACTCCTAAAGGTAGTCGGTTTGGAGGACATAACCATGCTTCTGATCTAGGGTGCCAAACCCCTGGTGTATCGCTCGATACGCTTGCTTTCGGGGGTCACCATGTGAGGTACGAGGCGTGCAAGCTCTTGAAACCTTGTCGTGTACCCACTAATGTCAGCACCGATCATCTGGATGTTCCGTAGTTCAGTTTCGAGTTTCTGATGTTCAATGTGAGATCAAAACTCTTCCATCATCATTTGCTTCAAAGTCTCCCACGAGATGGAGTATGCGGTGTTACGGCCAAGGATCTGAATCTGAGCGTTCCACCAAGTTAACGCTTTGTCGGCTAAGGTACACGTGGCGTACTTCACTATTTTATCAGTTGCGCAGTCGCTGATGTCGATCACTGATTCTATCTTCTCAATCTAGTGGACTAGGCCAATGGCCCCTTCAGTCCCGGTGAAGGTGTTGGGTTTGCAGGCAAAGAAGGTTTTGTATGAACACCCTCGTTGGGTATTTACCGGGGTTTCACTGTTGACGGGGGTGGCTCCACCGTTGTTCACCCCAGTGTCGCGAGCGCGACTGGCTTCGTACTGAGCGATAGCTTCAGCTACACGTCGCTCGATAATTTGTTCTGTGGTTTCGACGACAGGAGGTGTATCCGTTTGACGACTATTTCGGGTCTTTCTTTGTTTAGGTGGCATGCTGACGTTCTGCGAGGAAGGAAATGCAGAAGTCAATGGCAATGAAAAAGATGTGAATGATGAAGTTTCACATAATTCAGTTATCGAGTATTTAAGAAGAAATGACAAGATCCCCATCACGTATCTCACGACTATGAAACACCCATATGTACTTAGTATAATATAATCACGTTGGCCAGGCGTCATTATATGATGCTAAATATATACTTCTTTTCATCAACCGTTCAATACGATCAGGTTCGCATGAGATCAGAGTGTGTATGAATGAAGTCGGACGCAGTACAGTTCAAATAATGGATTGCGCGTATCGATGTATCATAACGATAGTTAGACGTTATGCAAATGTGTGTATGCATGTGCGTTCTAGCCAAGGATATAGTCTAGGTCTCTAAGGTCTCTAAGTCACCTAAGAAATCTAGTTCGCTGTAATCAATGGCTCTGATACCAATCTGTCACACCCCCAAATTCGTTGATTGTGTTTAGCGGAAGCACTTAGTTAAGTATGGGGGTAATGACGTCAACATTGTACATGCATACGTATCAGAGAATATGATTACAACAGAACATATATATTAAGATGTCAAAGTTAATAATTTACAAAAGTTGACGATTCACCGAATCGTATAAAGTAATTACTGTTTTACAAAAGTAGATTTCAGAAATATGACTAAAACACTTTTAGTTATACTAAAGAAATCCCATTGTCAAAAGTTGGCATCCTAAAGCTTCGAGGGTCGCCTATGTTTCATATGTGCAGGCGGTCCTTACGTGTGCTGCTAATTCCCTGAAAAACATAGTAAAAGTCAACACATGGTTGAGTGAATTCACAGGTTTTGTGGTTACGTGTAAAGTTTCATGCTCAATGTGTTTGTAACGTTTGCCATAACGAATAAGTGATGTTTTGTGGAATGTCATCCAAAAGTTCATTTGGTTGGGATGTTACCCAAAATGCAGTTTACGTGGGATGTTACCCATAATACAGTTTAGTAGTTGTTATAGGAATGTCAGTATCCTATAAAATGTTTCATGGGAAAGTCAGTATCCCTGATCCAAGTCAGTAGGATCGAGTACCAGAAGGGTAAAACCAGAATAGTAGGGAGAGTCAGTGTCCCTTGATCCATGTCAGTAGGATCTAGTACCCATGTCAGTAGGGTTCAAATAGTAGGGACTGTCAGTGTCCCTGGATCCATGTCAGTAGGATCCGGTCCATGTCAGTAGGACCAAATAGTTGCTCAAGTAGTAGAGATTTTGTATGCGTGCCCAAGACGTAGGGACTTCTCAATCAGTTTAGTAAAAAGTGTTGTTGGTCGTCCTCCAGCGTTTCTAAAACAGTACCGGTCATTCTTCGGTTTATCAAATATAGTTTAACTCGTTTGTAGTAGTTTGTAGTATGAAAACGTTATTTCATAAACATCAATTCGTGTAAGAGTTTAACAGTTTCAAGTACTCTAATCGTTCGAGTAAAATAAGTATACAATCATGTAAGTAAAAGCAGTTGACTATGTTTTCCACCCCTGTTCAAAAGTAGTAAAACGGTAAAAGTAGGGGCTGTGAACTCACCTGTTGAGCTAAGTAAAGTGCGAGTGCTAGCAAAGCCTAAAGCCCGAGGTCTAATCCGAAATCTCCTAACGCCCTAAACGTATGAGATTTAATAAGTATGTGGATGTCTAAGTCGACCATCCATGCTAGTGTCCATTCAAGTAGATATGTCCAAGTATTAGTTTATCGTTTAGTTTTGTAGTTTTGAAAACATGTACGGCCCGTTGGTGATGGTGTGTAATAATAATTCTCAAAAGCATTATTATTATGTTTCGATTCATTTGTATACTCATAAAGGTGAGTGTTAACCGTTCTTGCATTGGTTTAATATCGTATTAATCAATTATTATCATTTGGTAACCATTTTAAGTAAATTTCAAAGTGCTGAAAAATGTTGACCAAAGTTAACCGTGAGTTGAGATTGCCCTGCGAGTTGAGATTGCCTCGCGAGTTGAGATTGCCTTGCGAGTTGAGATTGCCTCACGAGTTGAGATTGAATCTCAACTCGCGAAACTCGCTGTTCGCGATTTTTGTGCAGATTTCAATTTTAAAAGCATTTTTAAGTTGATTTTTGGACATAATAAGTTGATATAACACTAAAACATGATGTATTAAGTATTATAAACATGAAATATCGAAAGAAATGGCAAAATCTAAGAGTTTACGGAATGTCGGGATCTTACAAAGTTGTCGCAAGAGAAATCCAAAAAGGTAGAAGTGTAGAGCTCGACTCCATGATCGTTTTTCTTTAAAGGGGCGAGGTGATTGGAGGTGTTTTAATGGTAGTTTTGTTGTGATTTGTGGTGGTGATTTTAGTGAGAGAATTGAGAGAGAAATGGAGGTAGAGAGAGAGTAAAGATGGAAGTGAAACAAATGGGGTGGGGTGGAGGTGTTGGGGCCGGTTTTGGGTCTTCCAAAATGGGGAGGGACTTTGTCCCAAATTTGCGGTATTTAACCCGTGTTCGTTTACCCAATCGTAAATTGTTAACATATTTTAAAATGATAAGTTTTTAAATACGTAGTCGAATATATTTTTAGTTGAGATATTTCATGGAAATAATTTAGTTGAGTTTTAAAAATCATAACTTTGTTTTGTTGCAGTTTGTTGGATAAGTTTTGTCGCGCAGAATACGTTTTGTACGATTCAAAATACTTTGTAAATATTATCGACATAATATTTAATAAGCGTTAATGTTATTTAATAATTTCATATTATCAAATAATTTTGTTCACCAACAGTCGTATATATTTGTCGCGTTTGTTCCAATTGTTTCGTACATAATTACAACTAATTATAAAATGTAATACTACGCGTACTAACTAGTTGGGCTTTGCTAGACTTATCTCTAAAATGTGTTGTGAATTCACTCTAAGTTAGGGAATTAGCCTAAAAATGCGTGCAATTAACGTTTATAATTATGTCGAAATTGCTGGGTATCACACTTACAAATTTGTTTCTAAAATGCAGTTCATTCGGTTTGCTCCTCCTTCCCCTCATTTGTGGCCTTCTCTTGTAATCCTTCAACTAAAAACTAATGCGATTTTAAATTTAACTTTTAAGATTATTTACCTGTGATATAAACTTGTTGACCTCAATCAAATTATCTAGTCTTTGATAAATTCTATCAATATTCCGACTTATGATTCGGTATGATTATGCTTTATTATTAGTAAGGTATCTGTGTAATGTGGTGGTACTTTATATATGAAAGGTGATGCTAATTAATGGTGATGGATAATAGTACTGAGTATGACGAATTAAAAAAATATGGCGACCGTAGGTAAGAATATTATTACATGATATATGAGGTAATTTAAAAACTATAAGGTCGAAAATTATATTGGTACCGTACTTAAGGTTATTGTGGGCATAATGATATCGAAACACTTTACTCTATTGAAAACAAAATATTGCACCTCAAAAACAAAAGGTGGTGTAGGCATGATGATATCGAAACACTTTACTTTATAGAAGTCAAAATATTTGCACCTCAAAACAGAGTGGTGGTGGTGGTGGTGGTGGTGGTGGTGGTGGTGGTGGTGGTGGTGGTGGTGGTGGTGGTGGTGGTGGTGGTGGTGGTATTCATATTGCAACATAATAATAATAATAATAATAATAATAATAATAATAATAATAATAATAATAATAATAATAAAATTGTGTGATAATCCTATGTAATGTTGTAGTTCATATAGAGTAACAAATTCGCGTGATAAATAATTCATGGTATGTATGTAACACTCCGTAATTTTAAAATGCATATATGGGATTCTAAATAGATTTCAAAAAGTTATATAATAATGATATATGTTATTATGTTTGATGATGATTGAATGTAAGAGATAAATAGTTATATTAAAACTATGAGTATGAGCTTGTAATCATGATATATACAATAATGTTTTGGAATGATATAATTTTATGTACACTAAGAAAGGCTAAGTATATTGACTATTATATATATTATAAAATAATCATAATAAAGAAAAGGGTCCGTTGAGCTTGTAAACCATCAAACACATGAAAAGAGTCCATTAAAATTAAAAGAATCGGACTCTAAAATAAGAAAAGAGTCCATTTAACTTTTAAAGAACCAGACTAAAAAATAAGAAAAGAGTCTTAAAAAGAACTTCTAAAAAAATATTGTGAGTCCAATTTAAATTATAAATAACTGGACTCTATTCGCTTTTATTATAATATGAAATTTTAGAAGCCGCATGCATTTAATAAGACAAGATGTGTGTGTATGTTGTTTCATGTATATATAGACAAAATGTAAAGTAAATGATAAATGGTAAATTATTTTGCTCACTTATTCAACTATACGAAAACAACCGTATAATTTGGATATGTGTCGAGATCTTTTAATTTGTGTATAAATAGAGGTCGATGTTATGAAATAAAATCGCACCACTCAAAATCAATTCTCCTCCTCATAAAAAACTTTAGAAACTCTCACCGGCGTCTATTGCAATTCCTGTAATACGGTAAGTTTCTATATGCTTTCAATTTGTGCTTATTCTTTGTTTCGTTATGCTGGATATATTGAACTGAACCTTCATTCTGTTATCTATGATTATTACTATTTTATATATTCGTTGTGATCCAGTAAATTTATAATTACCTCGAGCTATACTGTTATTGTGCATATTTTATATTATTTTATCCGGTTATATGAGCATGTATAAAATTGATTCTATAAAACTACTGGTCTAGTAAGGATAAGGATTATGACGTTCTAAGAATGATCAAAAGTGATAAAAGATTGAATACTACGTTCCTATTAAGTTAGGACTAGTATAGTAAATAATGAAATGATGAAAGTATGTACTACACTATATGAATATATATGAATAATGAATACTAGTAGATTTTGAGAGTAATTACATGAAGGAAAACTCAAGTTGTTAAAAGACCTTACATGCTAATTTGTTCCAACTTCCAAGTATGTGTTAGGAGTTACTTTCATACTCAGTTAACTCTCGTTTTCATTTGATGTTCAGTTATACTATATTATCGTGATCACTCAAAACATTTCCCTATAATCACTTGCATAGAAATTTCTACCCTTGTATATAGTTAATTGTTGGGCGTTGTCGTTCACCCTTACAATTTTAACTCAGGTTAAGTTATGAAGCTGGAAAAGGTTATCGAGAACGAGAAAATTTACGAATAGTCATAATATATATTATTAATGTATTTTATTGTATACTTATACCTCAAATAATTGTAATAAGATTCATGAAATGTATATGTTCGATTTCACGAGTTTGTTTAGATCTCTACATTTTTATTCGTTGTTCTTAAATACATAAGATTTATGGCATTTGAAAGTAGAATGTATCTCAATTTCATATAGTTATTATATGTGATAGATTTGATTGAAATACAAAGTTATGTAGGATGTAATTTTTATTTGACTTTAATATGCACTAAATCAATTTTAAATCCGTGAAAGGCAAATGGTAAAATATATTAGTTGCATGAATATTGCCCGTTTCGTATCGATATATTATTTTTTCCAAAGACCAACCTACATTGTCAATTTGTGTGTATATCATTTTCTCCTTGGATAATATCTATGCAACTTTAATTGCAATATCCGATATCTGTAAACATGAAGAGTTTTAGTCTAATATTTATATAATCTAGAATGTATTTGTACCGTGATAATGTGATATATATATAAAAGAAATTACTGATAAGTAATAACATTTTTATAAAAGTAATTCATTAATATATTTAACTTTTAATAATATGATTGTAAATTGTAAATATATGGTAGAACAAATTAAAGTGCTTAACCCGAAGCGAAGACGATATAATTAACTTTGATCTAAACTTATCATGCACATCTCATATTTAAAGTTTGTTGTATAATATAACATTCAAATTCAAATTTTGAACGTAAATGGGTTGGGTCATTTTGTTTTCCTTGAGACCCACCCAATCAGGTGATGGGCCGTTACTTACATATACATATTTTTGTAGCCCAACTAGCTAACAAATGGATCCATGTGATTAAAAGAAACTAAGGAACCGTCCATATTAATTAGCAAAGGTCCATAAACAAAAATAAAACTGACCAAAAACATTTTCATGCACCATTTTTGTATTAATTCATTACTTTTTATGTTTTACAGTACAACACTGTAAAGCATGTTTGATAATATATGGAATAACAATTTAGATTTACGAATTACCACCCTACAACTAAAGAAAACAATTGATATATTACTTGTTTGGGTAATAGCATCTTCATTTTTTTACTTGTAACATGGAAATCATTGGATGATATTTTATAGAGTAAATTGCATGAATGGTCCTTGTGGTTTACACACATTCTCACCGTTATTCCTCGTACTTTATTTATTGCATGGACAGTTCATAAACTCAAAGTTGTTGCACACTTAGTTCTTCATCTACCTAAATTGACTAAAAAAAGTTTAGGGACTAACGGTGAGAACGTATGTAAACCATAGGGACCATTAATGCAATTAACTTTATTTTATATTTTGTGATGTTTGACTTAGCTTACCGGTTATTAAATTACTTGTTCGGCTTGTCTTTTATTATTTCAAGCAACTCATTACTTATCATTCAATTATTATTACTATATATATATATACTAGTAAAATTTTAGGCCGTGCATTGCACGGCCCATGCTTAAAAAGGCGTACGTCAATTCCCTATAATGTTATATAAGTACTATCCATTAGGTGTGGTTTCAATCGAATCGTAAATAAACGTATTTACGTTTTATGAAAACCATTTCAAATGTAAGATTTTATAAAACCTTCTTTTTAATAAAGTCTTCGAAGATAATTTTAAATCGAAAACAATGCCTTTCATTATGAATAACTTTTGGAAACTTGAGACTTAGCCTAAAATGTTTTTGTAATGTGTATATAACTTTCTAAGAAAGAAGAGTGAGAGTTTTATTTAAATTTAATTTTTTTAGCTATACAAATGCACAAACCACTCAGATTAATTTTAACGCTGTACACTTATTTAATAAAAAATGAAGACATTACTACATGTACATGTAAATAAGACTTAAGTCTCTAAAACAATATAACAATATGAATAATATTTTTTGAAGTTTATAGCAAAAATGATAAAAGGTCACGAAATTTAATAGGAATCATGATTTCAAATTTTGTATGCGTTTATTTTAGTTTACTTCACATCTTACTTTTAAAATATTTTGTGTGTTTGAAATTAGTGTAGCATTTAAAAAGGTGATGATTTTTTCTAAATAAAAAAAAAAATATTGAAGGGTGATGATGTGTCACTATTTTAAGGCATGATGTTTGCCTTATATATATATTACTAGTAAGTTAGAAGGGCTGTGCACCAGTGCTAGTTATGTTAGTAACCTTTTTACGATATTTTATGTTTATTGTTTTGTAAATTGATCTATAGTTTTAACGAAATGTAACATACTTTGACAATTACTTGAGTGAATATAAATTAAGAAAATGAAAACTTTTTAAAAAAGTGCATAAGTATATGGAGTGGCTCTCTTTTTTGTAGTTTGGTGTTTGTATAATCTAGCATTTTAGCTATGCAATAGTAATGACAATCGTGCAACAAAAGAAATAAAACAGACGTTCTTTTGGTTTTCTTATGAGAAAATAAAATTGTTTTCCTCAAAGAGGTGTGTATGTCTTTTTTTAAAAAGTAATTGTTTTCAAATGGAGTGATTCGAGTGTGCATCTCGAGATTCTTTTTGTTAACTCAAAGACAATCATGAATTGAGAAAATGAAAGCGTCCACCAAAACAAGAGTGCAAAATAAATATAGATGTGTCAAAACAATTGAACAATATACGTGTACAACCAAGACATCTTCTTCCTTATTTAAAAGAAACAAAAATATGTGTAGCCCTTCCTAATGTAACCCACCTTAAACTAATCTTCCCCCTTAATTGTTGGAGGGCAAAATTTAAGAACCCTTGATCATCTAAATTTTTGGTGACTACCTAATTAGCAAAAAACTAATTACACCTAAATGACAAAATTAACCCCACGTTTTTATGTTTATAAATCTTAATAATAATTAATACTTATTATTTATTTAAATATCTAATAATAATAAAACATAAAACTTAATTAAATTAAATATTAAATTTAAATCTATCTATATAACTAAAGGAGGAGACCTCTAATTATTTGTCAACTATTCACTCATGCCACATCACTTGCATCATATGTGTCATTATTATACTAAACAAGCTTGATGAGGTGGATTTTCCTACATTTAAACACTAAATAAGGTAACAATTTATTGAAAAATCAAATTATAATTATTTTTATTTCATGTGTCATCATTTTTGATATGCTAAATAATGCAATATGTAATTAAATTATAACCAATGTAATTCAAACCAATGTATTATGGGATAACATTTGTAGTATAATTTTTTATTACAGCCGAAAACCATGAATTATTTTATCTATTTTTTCCCTCTAATTTTGAGTTATAGAATTTTTTATTCTTCTCCTTCTTAATTTTCACCCGTCTTTCTCTAACTCAAAAAAAAAAAAAAATACAATTTTTAGTGAATCAGGATAGTTCCATCTTAATCTTCGTCCTTCTTTCTCTAATTCTATAAAAAATATATATAACTTTTAGTGAATCATAATAACTTACTTTTATTATCATCATAGTTTTGTCAATTTGACAAATTTTTTATCATCCTGCAAACTCAGAGATCACGATTTCGTTTATTTTGTAATATGAGCACAAGCTTTATGGATAGGTAGATAATTAAGTTGATCATCTTTTAAAAAAATGTTTTATTAGTTTTAATCAGAAAACCTAATTATAATTTTGTACGTGACTGGTAAGAAGTGTAATTTTATAATTTATATATTACTTCTCTAATCTATATAATGTCTCATTTATATATTTGTATATATTTAATCTCTGCAGAATGATTTCCGTTTTGTACATATAGATGCACATTAGTTGTTCAATAAAACGTTTAAATATTTATATTAATTGTTAAAGTTTATGTTTGCTAAAAATATGAAAATACGCATTGCTCAACAAATTGTTGCAACAACGAAAAGGTTACTATGACAGTATAACAAACACTAGTTTTTAGCTATAAAATGTCATTTTACAACATATGCATCTTTTTTAAACCTCCCAATTTATTGATATATTGTTGCGGGAAAAATGTTCTTATTTCATTTTAAAATGACAAAACTTACAAAATATCATTAATATCGGTTAAAATTTTATTTTTCTTACACAATTTGAATTTTTTTAAGGAGGTAGTTGTCCTATATCTCCTGATACTTACTCAATATTATTTATTTATATTTTAAATATTTTCAAAAATAATTATATAAAAGGAAGTGATATTTTTTGGTCGTATACCACAAAATATGTTCTAAAATGTAGTACAATAGTATACAAATAAAAAATGATAGTGTACTAACCATCACCTTATATAAAGTGTACACAACACAAAGTTGAATATGATCAATAAAACATTTCATATACCGTTTTAAATAATGGTCTATGTATTATGCCATTATATTTTTCTAACCGTGCATCGCACGGGTTTAACACTAGTATATAATAAATAAAAGGAGAAAACGAGATATAAGAGTTAAACGTTTCCTGCAACAAAGTAGGGATTATATATTTATATTACCATCTTTCAGTTAGGGATTGCTTTCTTCATACGGGTCCTACTCCGATCCTTTATGTTTCTTCACAATCTCGCGTATTATTCATCACAGCCATGAGTAAACCAATTTAAAAGGAATCAAAGTAACAAGTGATTCGATGCTCTTGGAGCCCTGCAAAATCTGCCGCTATTCGTCTTTCAAATGGTTTGACTCGATTATTCACTTCAATCTATAACAACTCAATCTTCTGTATAAGCGTTTTGAATTCAGTAAATGATTCGGTGTTATACGATTTGATTTCAATCAGCCATCATGTAATTGAAGTTTTACTTCAATTGTATTAATTTAATTTCTTATTGCAATTGGTTTTAAAATTAGTGTTTTATATTTGCATATTGATGATACAATCGATTGTAAATGAGGCCATTACATGAATGAAGTTTTACTTCAATTGTTGTAAGTTAATTTCTTATTACAGTCGATTTTAATTTTAGGGTTTTAATTTTTCAGATGAATTTTACGATTCGATTTCACTCCGGCTATTATGTGACTTAGCAGTAGTGGGTTTTTCAATTTTAAATAGCATTTAAAACTATGGTTCACTAACTAAAGTAAGATTTTGTTGTTGTATTTGTTTTGATCCTTTTTATATACATAAGTTTTACCTTTTGGGTACTTAATAACAATGTTGAATCTGATATTTTTTTTCAGAAGGTTGTACATGATGTTTGAGTTCTATTGTGATTGTCAAATTTAATTTTGTTGACTAAATTACATTGAAAAGATAATGGAAGGGTTCTATTCATGTACATAATTTTAATACGTACATGAATCTGGATTATGCTTTGGCTCCCCACCCATCACTTATTTATGTATATATTTGATCTATATTACCTTTCGAATCTATGATTAGTTAAATGTTTGTGTAACTTGTCAAAGTATTTAAATGTCAGCGATCTATGATCTATGGCTAGAAGATTCGCAAGAGCGTCTCAATATTTTTGTCATTACAAGGTATGTTATTTTTGTCTGTCATTCGTTTTCAACTTTCTATTGATTATATAAAGGAGATTTGTTTACTTGCACATGATGCAATTTTTGGAGCTTGATTTGAGGACTGGCACATGCCACTTGACTAAGAAAGGGTGTGGCAGGTATCCTCTTATTTATTTATGTAACTGTCATGTCTATCCCTGGTTATGATGATATAACTCTCACGATTTGCTCTAGTATTTTGATGTTATTTGTTACTGAAGAGATTTACAATATTATTTAGTTGTTAAGAATTTGGAGGCAAGGTATGTTTTGGCTTTCTTTTGTTATGTGTGTATAAGTGTTTATATTTGACAAGACATATATTTAATAGGTGGAACAAACTAATCGAAATTTGCAAGATGTATGTTTGCTTAATTTTTTATACAGTGCTTCCTTTTGACATTATTAAAAGAAAGTATCACCATGATTATTTTGATGATAGATTTCAATAGTATGACTCCATACTTATCAGGATTTATAATGTTGCTACAGATTTAAAAGCTTTTGGTGATTGTTAAAACTGTAGGTGGCTTCTAATGTTCACTATTTACATTCACCGGCATTCACAAGCAACCATATCATGTTATGAATTTACTGCTGGCAGAATTCAGTACGATGGGTCACTTGATGGACAGCAAAGACTGATGATCATGTCAACATTTGCATTTAAAAAGTTTGAAGGGATTCTGAAGCGATATGTTTGTAAGTTGTCAAGCCTCTTAAATGATTGTTACATTAATATATGTAGCAAATTAAGCTCTCTTCTGAAATTTGTGAAAAGTAATGATTAAAAAAAAACTTACTTGATGGGCATTGTTTTAAAGAGTGATTAATTGGCTACATACAAAGAGGTTTTTGGCATATGGTTGGGTTTCAAGAGTTATGTACCATATAAGCCCTTTTATACATCAGTGTGCTATATACTATACTAAATGATAGAAAAGTTGATTATAATGTAAAATTTTGTTTATACGATGAAAAATGTTAGTGTAGGCCTAAGAGGGAATCATGGCTGTTCCCATGTTGTATATAGTTTTTTGCTTTTAATTTGGGATTGCAAATTTACTTTTCTCCAATTTTCAGGCCGTATGTCTGCTGCTTGCTATAGTTTTGCGAGCAATGGTTAGTTCGCAAATGAAGGTTGATGAAAAAGACATTGAGAAAAATGGGAATATAACAGCTAAAGATTGGGAACCTCTATTGAACCCACGTGCAAACCTAATATCAGCGTGAGTGTCGATGAGTTAAAAGGTACCTTGCTAATCCTTAACCACATATGCGTTTTGGCTTTAATTACACCGAAGGAATTTTGGACCTCTGGAGACTTGGATAAATATGTAGCCATCTTTACCATTTCACAGCTAGAATAGTTTCTATTTAGTTGTGGATTATTAATAACATTTGCAAGATACAAATAGAAACCTAATTGATTTATTAATAAGTTTATCATGTGGTTGTGATTACGTTTACTGATGTTGGTATTATGTATAAAAGATTGATGGCGCTTTTAGTTAAAACATTTGTACCTATAAATATCGTAATTGAGATCAATAGAATAGATTAGAGGTAATATATGACGGAGAGTACAAACAGCTAAACCTAAAATAGAAACCATTTACCTTTGTTGGATTCCTAGATTTAAATTTATTACAAATTATAATAGATTTGTGAGGCTGGTGGCAAGTTGTTACTGACATTAGAGGTGGCAATATGGGCAGGCCAGTATTGATGTTTGGTACAAATGATTTTCAAGTAATCAGAGGTGCCAATTGTTGGTACTGATTATCTTTATTTATTAGATATCGAACATAAAAATCTCTATGTTACTTTATATCTTTGTAATTTTGTTATCTTTTTATGCTGAGAAGCAATAGATCGATATCAGTCTGTCAAAAGATCCGATCGGGCCTAGATGTACTAGAAACCTGCATAGAAATAGCCTAAAAGGCGAGCTTTATGATATTCATAACTGAGAGGAATACGAGTTGAAGGAGACGAATGTTTTCTAAACAACTTATAAAGTTGTCATTTAGTCAAAGGCTAAGTAATTTGAAGCTAATTATGTAATTTGTATTATGGCACTTGTATGGCATGTAAACGATCAAAGTGATATGGTTTCAGGTTTCAGGTAAAACAAATTAAATAGACACCAACTTATTGGTTTCACATGCATTTTTTCATTAGAAATGCAGATAGATCAAGTTCAGTTATTATTACACTGTTTGGTGTCCTACGTATAGGTATTTGCAACATTTTGTTATATCAATATATATGGGTGAACTTTTGAGTCCTCTTGCATTATTCTATAATGATTAATATGTAGGGGCAAATTGAGGCAACCAACTTTGGTCCATTTTTTATTCATAGAATCAATTTTTGACTCTGGAAAAAAAATCCATATCAATAGATACACAAATTTGATTATTTCCTTAAAAATATATATATATAAGTTTTGTAGTAAAATCATGTGTTAGCCCGCATATTTCCGGGTTTTAAACTAGTTTCTATTATTAAATGGCATTAAAAATATGTAGATCGAGAAAGTGAAAGTAACTTCTAAAAGGTATTCAAAATAAAACGTAGTGTCGAAAGATGGTAAGAAATATACATTGAAGTTCTTGCTAAATTATAATATAATAAGTGATTAGCTTTCTAAATAAACTATGCATATGCATAATATAACTAACGGAGATAATGATTTGTGCGTTAAATTTTTTTGAATGGAATTATTGGGAATAATGAAATTTTTTCAAAGTACTCTAGAGAATTTGTAAGTAAGCTAAGATATTCTTCTTCTAAATATAATTAGTGTACTTTTTTTTTCTTTTCTTTTTTTAAGTACACTTGACAATTTTAAGGGGCTTAGGATTTTATGATTCTATATTAATTAAGAAATGTATTTTGTAAATAGAAGGAGTGAGTTTTTCTTTCTTTTTCTAAAAAGTACATACAAAATGTAAAAAGTGTATGAGCTTAAAAAGATGAACTGATGTTCTTAATATCATAATTATTATATGATTTGTTTTTAAATAAATTAGTGTTTATAAGTACTAATATTATGAAATTAGTAAATAGGAGATAAAATATTATAAAAATATATAATTGTTAATGTTATGAGTAAGGAAATAAAAATAAATGAAAAGAAGATTACTTTATAAATAATGGAAAACACATGGCATCTTAGTAGGTGCTTATGTGTCACAATTAGAGTAAAAGTGTTGATTTTGTGTAATAACTAAAGATATGTTGTTTTTATTAAGTAATGATTAAGATAAGATAAGATTAGAATTATTAAAAATTTGTATAAAAAAATTATAGGGTAAGGTTCAAATAAGAACCCTTATTATGGTGGGAACGGACATTTTTACTTTATACTTTAAGATTAAATTATGTTTTTGATGAAAAATATATATCAAAATTCTTAGAATTGTGAGTTATTTACTATGAGAATTTTTTTTTTTAAATGTGATACACATCATAAATTTTTTTTGTGTATCACAGTATCACAAATAAAAGGCTGTGATACACAACTTTAATTTGTGTATCATATTGTAACACCCCCAAATTTAATGATTTGCAGAAGCTTGATTTGGGTGTTACTAATCAATAACAAAGCACAAAGATATATAGTAAACGACTCTATATGCGTCGTTTTAACAAAATATATTGATAATGGAAATGTTTACAACTTTTAAAGCTTTACATAGCTCGAGTTTAAATAAAAAGGAGATTTCAGTACATAAGTACTTGTACAAAATATACTAATGCAAGAAAATCTCTATCGTCTGTATGCTGACTCGAGCTAAAGTCCTGAAGCAGAAACATCCTACTGCTGGGTACCTGCGATATATGCTAAAAGGTCAGCTATAAAGCTGGTGAGCTCACAGGTTTGAAATCAGTTAATATAGTATGAACCGCAAGATTTAAATAATGAATTGCATCCAGCAATTAAATGATAGTCATCGTGTATACAGCCATGAGCACATAGTTGAGCTTAACTCGAGGGCCGGGTCCCCTATAGAGAATTCCGGGCGAGGTGCCTCCACGAATGCCTAATCCACATTCGTCTTCCCAAATATTAGTACGTTCGTTTACCCGGTTAGTGCTTGCTAACCCGAACGAGGTGGGTCAATCCTATATGGTACCATATACTAATATTCACGCTACAACGTATTAACAACTATGCTGACGGAGGACTTTAAATGATTAGTTTCGAAAAACTCATGTAGTATATGAAATGTTTGTACTTGCGTTCACATGTTAAAAGTTGAGCAATATATCACACCCCTGAGTAAAACAGTAAAAGAGGGGCTATGAGACTCACCTGAGTCTGAAAGCGTTTAAACAAACGTAAGTTGATTAGCCGAGTATGAAGTCCAAAGACTTGTAACCTGAGGGTGTCCACGACACGCGATGGTTATAAACATGATTGGGTATCTCAAAAGATCACCCTTGTAGTTGTTACACAACTATATATATGTCCAAATTACTACGATTTGGTTGATTTGTTAAGTGTTTGAAAACATGTACGGCCCGTTGGTGACGGATTTGTAATAATCATCTCAACTATTATTATTTTGATTTCGTGGCGTTTTACTTGAAAAAAAATGTGTTTTGATTGTGTTTTAGAAGCCGTTACGGAATCTAAGTACGGGGGTCCGGGGGCACCGCCCCTGGTAGCGGGGTCCAAGGGGCGGCAGCCCCTGGCGGGGTCCAAGGGGCAGAGCCCCTGGCTGGGGTCGAGCTGCCAGGTCAGCTTGGAAAATTTTTATTTCTACTATATTGCTTTGACGAAAAACGCATCTGGATCCGAATTTGGGTAAAATCAGGTGTTAAAATTTTAGGTCTCGACACTTAGTAAAAATCTGAGTTTTCTGTGTTTTGCGACACAATATGCGACACTAAAGATGTTATGCGACACAAGGGTTGTGTCGCATAGGAGTGCGACACAATGTCTATACGACACAAGGGTTGTGTCGCATAGATGCGAGATGCTGATTCAACAGCGACATAGTGATTGTGTCGTATGGTGTATGCGACATAGTGGTTGTGTCGCAAGACTTGCGACACTAATTATTTGGTACGACACAAGGTGCGACACTGAGGCTTTTATACGACACAAGGGCCAAAATACGACACAACATGCGACACAATGCTTGTGTCGCATGGAAGAACATCAGCCCAGAAAGTCCGGCTGTCAAGGTTTTTCCGGCCAAAAATCCGTTTTAAACTCGTTTTCAAGCTATAAATTCATGTTCTATACATTGTAATGGACATATACAAGTTATAAAAACAACTACAAATGAAAAATACTAAGAATCGAGAGATTTCGGGATTTTGTCGGAAACTTACAAATTGCCGAAATGGAAATCCGGAAAGATAGAAATGTAGATCGTCGCGAGGTGGTCGTGAATCTCTAAAAATATTGATGATCCGAGTGCGTTTGATTATGTTATTTGTCGATTTATGATGGTGGTGATTTTGGATAAAAGAGAGAAAAGAGAGAAAAGAGTAGGAGAGAGAGATGAGAAAGTGATAAAATGAAAAAGGAAGGTGGGAGGTTGAGGTTAACCTCCCACTTTTCAGTCTCCGTAGTCGCGGTCCGTGTGGTGTTCGTTTTCTCCGACTTTTAACGTTTATCAATTATTTTTCTTATTAGATGGTAAGTTTTAAAATACAAATTATTACGCGATATTTTATTTAAATATTTTGCAAATCAATTTATATTTGAGTTATAAAAAGTAAGTTTGTTTATTTAGTTTGCGCGTTTTAATATTTTTAAATCGTATAAGTATTGTTTGTATGGTCCGAATAAATACGAAATATTATCATAATAATATTGTTGATATAAAAACGTTATTTAATAAAATTGGTCACCAACGTCCGTATTAAATTGAATCGAAATACATTCGATTTAAATTGCGTACGATTTAATCAAATCGCATTTTCGTATATATTCATCAATATATATAATTCGATACATTAATTAGCCTAACACATAACTAATTACATGTATTAACATATGATTAGGCACTAATTTTTAGTCCTAATTAGTCCTAATTTTTAGTCCTAATTTTGAGTAGAAACTTGAACCCTGAAGTTGGTCGAATAGATCATCAATGCGAGGAAGTGGGTATCAATTTTTGACGGTCAATTTGTTCAACTCTCGGTAGTCGATGCACATTCTGAATGAACCGTCCTTCTTTTTAACAAATAAGACCGGAGCTCCCCAAGGTGAAGAACTCGGTCTAATGAATCCTCTATCCAGAAGTTCCTGTAGCTGGGCAGACAACTCCTGAAGTTCGGATGGGGCTAAACGGTAAGGTGCGCGGGCCACCGGTGCGGCACCCGGCACGAGATCGATTGAGAACTCAACCTGTCTAGATGGAGGTAAACCAGGTAGTTCTTCCGGAAAGACTTCGGGAAAATCTCTAACAATTGGCACATCCTCAAGTCGTTTCTCCTCCGACTTCTTCTCTGTGATGTGTGCGAGTATTGCAGGGTAACCCTTTCTCAGAAATTTTCGGGTTTTTAAGCATGAGATGATATTGAGTCTCGTCCCACCGGTCTCCCCCTGTATGATCAAGGTTCCACCGGCAACGAGTGGAATGCGGATGATCTTATCATAACAAACGATTTCAGCTCGGTGTTTGGACAACCAGTCCATTCCAATGATGACGTCGAAACTTCTGATTTCAACGGGTACAAGATCGATTGAAAAGGTTTCGTCAGCTAGGTTTAAAGTGAATTAGGTATCACACTATCGGTTTCTATAAGTTCCCCATTTGCTAGCTCTACAGTGTACTTAACATCTAAGGCAACAGGATTGATGTCAAGTAGTGGGCAAAAGTCATCAGAGATAAAGCTTCTATCAGCACCAGTATCAAATAGAACAGAAGCATTTAAGTTGTTGAGGAGGAACATACCCGAGACCACATTCGGGTCTTGGCGGGCGTCCCCAGATTTGATGACGAAGGCTCTGCTTCAGGTGTTGTTGTTGTTGTTGCTGTTGCGGTTGTTGTTGTTGTTATTCTTCAGCTTTGGGCACGTGTCCCTGAAGTGCCCTGGTTTCCTACACTCAAAGCAGACTTTGGGTGGTCTGGTGTTGTTGTTGGAATTGTTGTTGGCGGGAGAATTGTTGTTGGCGGGATAATTGCAATCTTTGGTGAGGTGGCCGTACCTCTTGCAATTATTGCAAAAGGGACCACAGGAACCTTCGTGGTGGCGACTGCACTTGGAACAATAGGGTTTGCTCCCAGTGTAGCCCCGTGTGATGTCGGTGGTGGTGTTGTAGGCTTTGATGGTGTCGGGTTTCTTGTTTTGTTGGTTTGAGTGGTTGTTGTGGTAGTCGGACCACTTTCGTTTGTTGTTGTGAGAGGATGAAGTGGGTGGTTCAGAATCTTGGCTCATTGACATCAGGTCTTGGGCCAGTAGGATTGCACCGTCAATGGTGGTTTGGTTTGAATAGGCGATGTGCCCCCGAACAGGCTCAGGAAGACCAAGGATGTACTTCCTGATTTTGTCAGGTTCTGTGCTTACCATAGCTGGGCGGAGGGCGGCGAGTTGTTGGAATCTGGTGGTATAACCATCGATATCACCACCCTGAACCTTTAGGTTCCAGAACTCCTCGTCTAGCTTTTGGAGTTTGGCGATAGAGCAGTATTTGGCAGTGAGTTTTGCTTTCAATTCCTCCCAAGTGAGTTGGTAGGCAATGTCAGCACCCACTGATTGGGTATATGAATTCCACCAAGAGTGGGCATCATCTTCGAGAGAGCAGGTGGCGAAGTTTACTTTGTCGTTCTCCGCGCATTTGCTGACATGGAAAACAGTTTCCATCTTTTCGAACCATCTGATCAGTCCGATGGCTCCTTCAGAACCCTTGAAGCTTGAGGGTTTACAGCTTTGAAAGTCCTTGTAAGAACAAGGTTTAGCAGTAGGGGTTTAAGCGGCATCGCTGTTTCTTGCGGAATTTTGTGGAGTATTCCGAGCCAAGGCTTCAGTAACAGCCTGGGTTATAAGGGATGTAAGCTGAGCATCGGTGTAAGGTCTTGTCTTTGGCGGCATGATTCTTCAATAAAAGAAATGAAGATACATGAGATTTTGTAAGAAATTGTATTTGTCTCAGATGTACATGTATAAAGGCGGTAATACATAACATCAATATGAAAAAGAATTATGGTAATTAATATGAGTTGAAACAGCAAGGAATATTTGATAGCTAATATGAGTTCAAAGGTTACATCCTATGGATGTATTACAAAAGGCGTCGGGAATTGTTACATCCGACCGAATTATAGAGTAGCGCTAGATAGTTACTAGATTACAGGGCAAAGACTACACTAGTCTTAACGTAGATTAATTTGTTCCATCATTGTGACAAGACGGTCCACAGTGTTTGCAAGTCTGCTAGCTTGTCGGGCGTTATCTTCTGCTAGTGCTAGTCGTTATGTTAGTCCACGGGCATACTCTTCTGCTTCATGTGAACGCTGTTCACATTCTTCCATCCTTTGACGCAGGAGGGCATTTTCCACGCTTATTTCTATTACTTGGTTGCGAAGGACATCCATGTTGTTGTTTGTGGTTTCAAGGTCATCGGAGACTTGTTCGATGCGTTCAAGGGATGTAAGTCTCCAGTTCTCGTTGGTTTCCTGCAGCACGACATCCATGGTGCGAAGTCGCTGCTCGTGTTGGTTCACCCTAGCGGCTAAGGCCGGCAAGGTGAAGTGAGTGGGGTACGGGCCAGCTCGAGGCAACCTGGCATTCCTCCTAGCTACCCTTGGGTTCTGCGACCCGGATTGAGAGCGAGTTGAATTTGATGGTGTGTTTGCCATTTCTGAGACAAAGTGTTAGTAAGATTGAGGCCTATATTCATATAGTTCCTATATAATATAGCCTATTGAGTGTCTAGCATAAACATGTTTAAGTCTCGGTTCTCTCGAGGTCAGAGTCTTCTATTGTACCCTGTTCAGCCATAACTACTTTCAGATCTTACATCATCTTTGCTTAATTGTACATAGTTGATCAGGCTATGTTAAATTAAACTCGTATGATGTAATCACTGAACCAGTTATACCTAATAAGGAATACTGCCTAATGGTCATAGTCTAGGCTCACTAAATGCAACCTAGTTCACTATAACCTTATGCTCTGATACCAATCTGTAACACCCCCAAATTTAATGATTTGCGGAAGCTTGATTTGGGTGTTACTAATCAATAACAAAGCACAAAGATATATAGTAAACGACTCTATATGCGTCGTTTTAACAAAATATATTGATAATGGAAATGTTTACAACTTTTAAAGCTTTACATAGCTCGAGTTTAAATAAAAAGGAGATTTCAGTACATAAGTACTTGTACAAAATATACTAATGCAAGAAAATCTCTATCGTCTGTATGCTGACTCGAGCTAAAGTCCTGAAGCAGAAACATCCTACTGCTGGGTACCTGCGATATATGCTAAAAGGTCAGCTATAAAGCTGGTGAGCTCACAGGTTTGAAATCAGTTAATATAGTATGAACCACAAGATTTAAATAATGAATTGCATCCAGCAATTAAATGATAGTCATCGTGTATACAGCCATGAGCACATAGTTGAGCTTAACTCGAGGGCCGGGTCCCCTATAGAGAATTCCGGGCGAGGTGCCTCCACGAATGCCTAATCCACATTCGTCTTCCCAAATATTAGTACGTTCGTTTACCCGGTTAGTGCTTGCTAACCCGAACGAGGTGGGTCAATCCTATATTATACCATATACTAATATTCACGCTACAACGTATTAACAACTATGCTGACGGAGGACTTTAAATGATTAGTTTCGAAAAACTCATGTAGTATATGAAATGTTTGTACTTGCGTTCACATGTTAAAAGTTGAGCAATATATCACACCCCTGAGTAAAACAGTAAAAGAGGGGCTATGAGACTCACCTGAGTCTGAAAGCGTTTAAACACACGTAAGTTGATTAGCCGAGTATGAAGTCCAAAGACTTGTAACCTGAGGGTGTCCACGACACGCGATGGTTATAAACATGATTGGGTATCTCAAAAGATCACCCTTGTAGTTGTTACACAACTATATATATGTCCAAATTACTACGATTTGGTTGATTTGTTAAGTGTTTGAAAACATGTACGGCCCGTTGGTGACGGATTTGTAATAATCATCTCAACTATTATTATTTTGATTTCGTGGCGTTTTACTTGAAAAAAAATGTGTTTTGATTGTGTTTTAGAAGCCGTTACGGAATCTAAGTACGGGGGTCCGGGGGCACCGCCCCTGGTAGCGGGGTCCAAGGGGCGGCAGCCCCTGGCGGGGTCCAAGGGGCTGAGCCCCTGGCTGGGGTCGAGCTGCCAGGTCAGCTTGGAAAATTTTTATTTCTACTATATTGCTTTGACGAAAAACGCATCTGGATCCGAATTTGGGTAAAATCAGGTGTTAAAATTTTAGGTCTCGACACTTAGTAAAAATCTGAGTTTTCTGTGTTTTGCGACACAATATGCGACACTAAAGATGTTATGCGACACAAGGGTTGTGTCGCATAGGAGTGCGACACAATGTCTATACGACACAAGGGTTGTGTCGCATAGATGCGAGATGCTGATTCAACAGCGACATAGTGATTGTGTCGTATGGTGTATGCGACATAGTGGTTGTGTCGCAAGACTTGCGACACTAATTATTTGGTACGACACAAGGTGCGACACTGAGGCTTTTATACGACACAAGGGCCAAAATACGACACAACATGCGACACAATGCTTGTGTCGCATGGAAGAACATCAGCCCAGAAAGTCCGGCTGTCAAGGTTTTTCCGGCCAAAAATCCGTTTTAAACTCGTTTTCAAGCTATAAATTCATGTTCTATACATTGTAATGGACATATACAAGTTATAAAAACAACTACAAATGAAAAATACTAAGAATCGAGAGATTTCGGGATTTTGTCGGAAACTTACAAATTGCCGAAATGGAAATCCGGAAAGATAGAAATGTAGATCGTCGCGAGGTGGTCGTGAATCTCTAAAAATATTGATGATCCGAGTGCGTTTGATTATGTTATTTGTCGATTTATGATGGTGGTGATTTTGGATAAAAGAGAGAAAAGAGAGAAAAGAGTAGGAGAGAGAGATGAGAAAGTGATAAAATGAAAAAGGAAGGTGGGAGGTTGAGGTTAACCTCCCACTTTTCAGTCTCCGTAGTCGCGGTCCGTGTGGTGTTCGTTTTCTCCGACTTTTAACGTTTATCAATTATTTTTCTTATTAGATGGTAAGTTTTAAAATACAAATTATTACGCGATATTTTATTTAAATATTTTGCAAATCAATTTACATTTGAGTTATAAAAAGTAAGTTTGTTTATTTAGTTTGCGCGTTTTAATATTTTTAAATCGTATAAGTATTGTTTGTATGGTCCGAATAAATACGAAATATTATCATAATAATATTGTTGATATAAAAATGTTATTTAATAAAATTGGTCACCAACGTCCGTATTAAATTGAATCGAAATACATTCGATTTAAATTGCGTACGATTTAATCAAATCGCATTTTCGTATATATTCATCAATATATATAATTCGATACATTAATTAGCCTAACACAGAACTAATTACATGTATTAACATATGATTAGGCACTAATTTCTAGTCCTAATTTGGCGGGTGTTACATTCTCCCCCCGTTAGAAGAATTTCGTCCCGAAATTTAGTTCGAAGTCGTGTTTGATGTAGAATCAGTGAATAGTTGAGGATATTTGAGTCGCATTTGGTCTTCCCGTTCCCAGGTGAATTCCGGACCACGCCGCGAATTCCATCTGACCTTGACGATGGGAATACGACTTTGTTTTAGTTGTTTGACCTCACGGTCCATGATTTCAGCGGGTTCCTCAACGAAGTGAAGTTTATCGTCAACACGAATTTCATCTAGTGGGATAATAAGTGTCTCATCAGACAGACACTTCTTCAAATTTGAAATATGAAAAGTGGGGTGCACGCTGCTGAGTTCGGATGGCAGCTGCAATCGATAAGCTACGAGGCCAATCCGTTCGAGGATCTCAAAAGGCCCGATGTACCTGGGATTCAACTTCCCGCGTTTGCCAAAACGGATGACGCCTTTCCAAGGCGATACTTTTAAGAGTACTCGATCCCCAACTTGGAACTCGAGTGGTTTGCGTCTCACGTCAGCATAACTTTTCTGACGATCATATGCGGCTTTGAGTCGATTTTGGATTTCCACAGTTTTCTCGGTGGTGGCGTGAATGAGTTCAGGACCAGTGAGTTGACTATCTCCCACTTCAGTCCAACAAATCGGTGATCGGCACTTACGACCGTACAGTGCCTCAAAAGGTGCAGCCTTAATGCTGGCGTGATAGCTGTTATTGTACGAGAATTCGCACAACGGTAGATGTCTTTCCCAGTTTGTACCGAAATCAACTACGCAGGCGCGTAGCATATCTTCCAGGGTTTGGATGGTTCGTTCACTTTGGCCATCGGTTTGAGGATGGTACGCGGTACTCATATCGAGACGGGTACCCATTGCTTTTTGAAGTGACTGCCAAAAGTGAGAGGTGAAACGGGCATCCCTATCAGAGATGATCGAGATTGGAACGCCGTGATGAGAAACGATTTCCTTGATGTAGATTTGTGCAAGGCGTTCCATTTTATCGTTTTCTTTGATTGCCAGGAAATGAGCAGATTTAGTGAGGTGGTCAACGATCACCCAAATGGTATCGCAACCGTTCGACGACTTGGGTAGTTTGGTTATGAAGTCCATGGCAATTTGTTCCCATTTCCATTCAGGGATTTCCGGTTGTTGGAATAAACCAGAAGGTTTTTGATGTTCGGTTTTGACTTTCAAGCAAGTAAGACACTTGTTGACATAAGTGGCGATTTCGGCTTTCATGTTTGGCCACCAATAAAATTCCTTGATGCCGTGGTACATCTTATCGCATCCTGGATGGATAGAATATTTGGACTTGTGAGCTTCATCCATCACCAAGTCTCTTAGGTTCCCGAAATTAGGCAACCAGATTCGGTTTGAGAAATACCTAATCCCGTTAGATTTGATTTCGAACTGTTTGTCAATACCCCGCAAGGCTTCGTTTTTGATGTTTTCAGGTTTCAGGGCTTCGATCTGAGCGGTATGAATCTGAAGGGTAAGATCGTTATGAATGGTCATACTGAGGGCTCGGACTCGAAGTGGTTTTGGTCGTTCCTTTCGACTGAGGGCATCGGCTACAACATTAGCCTTCCCTGGATGGTACTTGATCTCGCAATCGTAATCGGTAAGCAACTCGACCCATCGACGTTGCCTCATATTGAGATCCTTCTGATCGAATATATGTTGGAGACTTTTGTGATCGGTAAAGATTGTGCACTTAGTGCCGTAGAGATAATGTCTCCAGATTTTGAGAGCAAAAACGACAGCTCCCAGTTCGAGATCATGAGTGGTGTATTTCTTTTCGTGAATTTTCAGCTGTCGTGAGGCAAAGGCAATGACTTTGTCTTGTTGCATCAGCACGCAACCGAGACCTTGGTGAGAAGCATCGCAGTATACCACGAAGTCATCGGTGCCTTCGGGTAAGGATCGAATTGGAGCACTGCAAAGCTTTTGTTTTAATAATTGGAACGCTGACTCTTGTTTATCGGTCCAATCGAACCTTTTGTCCTTCTGAGTCAGTACCGTGAGTGGTTGAGCTATTTTGGAGAAATTTTTGATAAATCGCCGATAGTACCCAGCAAGACCCAAGAATTGTCGTACTTCAGTTGCAGAGGTGGGTGCTTGCCAGTCTTTGATAGCCTCGATTTTTGATGGGTCAACGTGGATTCCCTGACTGTCGATCACGTGACCAAGGAATTGAACAGTTTGTATCCAGAACTCACACTTAGAGAATTTGGCATAAAGCTCCTCGTGTCTAAGTAGTTCAAGGATGGTTTTGAGATGTTGCGCGTGTTCTTGCTCGTTGCGCGAGTAAATGAGTATGTCATCGATAAAGACAATGACAAACTTGTCGAGGTAAGGTTTGCACACCCGGTTCATGAGGTCCATGAATACGGCCGGTGCGTTTGTTAGACCGAAGGGCATCACTTGGAATTCGTAGTGCCCGTAACGAGTTCTGAAAGCAGTTTTTGGAATATCGGTGTCGCGAACTCGTAATTGATGATACCCTGATCGCAGGTCGATTTTTGAGTAGAAACTTGAACCCTGAAGTTGGTCGAATAGATCATCAATGCGAGGAAGTGGGTATCAATTTTTGACGGTCAATTTGTTCAACTCTCGGTAGTCGATGCACATTCTGAATGAACCGTCCTTCTTTTTAACAAATAAGACCGGAGCTCCCCAAGGTGAAGAACTCGGTCTAATGAATCCTCTATCCAGAAGTTCCTGTAGCTGGGCAGACAACTCCTGAAGTTCGGATGGGGCTAAACGGTAAGGTGCGCGGGCCACCGGTGCGGCACCCGGCACGAGATCGATTGAGAACTCAACCTGTCTAGATGGAGGTAAACCAGGTAGTTCTTCCGGAAAGACTTCGGGAAAATCTCTAACAATTGGCACATCCTCAAGTCGTTTCTCCTCCGACTTCTTCTCTGTGATGTGTGCGAGTATTGCAGGGTAACCCTTTCTCAGAAATTTTCGGGTTTTTAAGCATGAGATGATATTGAGTCTCGTCCCACCGGTCTCCCCCTGTATGATCAAGGTTCCACCGGCAACGAGTGGAATGCGGATGATCTTATCATAACAAACGATTTCAGCTCGGTGTTTGGACAACCAGTCCATTCCAATGATGACGTCGAAACTTCTGATTTCAACGGGTACAAGATCGATTGAAAAGGTTTCGTCAGCTAGGTTTAAAGTGAATTAGGTATCACACTATCGGTTTCTATAAGTTCCCCATTTGCTAGCTCTACAGTGTACTTAACATCTAAGGCAACAGGATTGATGTCAAGTAGTGGGCAAAAGTCATCAGAGATAAAGCTTCTATCAGCACCAGTATCAAATAGAACATAAGCATTTAAGTTGTTGAGGAGGAACATACCCGAGACCACATTCGGGTCTTGGCGGGCGTCCCCAGATTTGATGACGAAGGCTCTGCTTCGGGTGTTGTTGTTGTTGTTGTTGCTGTTGCGGTTGTTGTTGTTGTTATTCTTCAGCTTTGGGCACGTGTCCCTGAAGTGCCCTAGTTTCCTACACTCAAAGCAGACTTTGGGTGGTCTGGTGTTGTTGTTGGAATTGTTGTTGGCGGGAGAATTGTTGTTGGCGGGATAATTGCAATCTTTGGTGAGGTGGCCGTACCTCTTGCAATTATTGCAAAAGGGACCACAGGAACCTTCGTGGTGGCGACTGCACTTGGAACAATAGGGTTTGCTCCCAGTGTAGCCCCGTGTGATGTCGGTGGTGGTGTTGTAGGCTTTGATGGTGTCGGGTTTCTTGTTTTGTTGGTTTGAGTGGTTGTTGTGGTAGTCGGACCACTTTCGTTTGTTGTTGTGAGAGGATGAAGTGGGTGGTTCAGAATCTTGGCTCATTGACATCAGGTCTTGGGCCAGTAGGATTGCACCGTCAATGGTGGTTTGGTTTGAATAGGCGATGTGCCCCCGAACAGGCTCAGGAAGACCAAGGATGTACTTCCTGATTTTGTCAGGTTCTGTGCTTACCATAGCTGGGCGGAGGGCGGCGAGTTGTTGGAATCTGGTGGTATAACCATCGATATCACCACCCTGAACCTTTAGGTTCCAGAACTCCTCGTCTAGCTTTTGGAGTTTGGCGATAGAGCAGTATTTGGCAGTGAGTTTTGCTTTCAATTCCTCCCAAGTGAGTTGGTAGGCAATGTCAGCACCCACTGATTGGGTATATGAATTCCACCAAGAGTGGGCATCATCTTCGAGAGAGCAGGTGGCGAAGTTTACTTTGTCGTTCTCCGCGCATTTGCTGACATGGAAAACAGTTTCCATCTTTTCGAACCATCTGATCAGTCCGATGGCTCCTTCAGAACCCTTGAAGCTTGAGGGTTTACAGCTTTGAAAGTCCTTGTAAGAACAAGGTTTAGCAGTAGGGGTTTAAGCGGCATCGCTGTTTCTTGTGGAATTTTGTGGAGTATTCCGAGCCAAGGCTTCAGTAACAGCCTGGGTTATAAGGGATGTAAGCTGAGCATCGGTGTAAGGTCTTGTCTTTGGCGGCATGATTCTTCAATAAAAGAAATGAAGATACATGAGATTTTGTAAGAAATTGTATTTGTCTCAGATGTACATGTATAAAGGCGGTAATACATAACATCAATATGAAAAAGAATTATGGTAATTAATATGAGTTGAAACAGCAAGGAATATTTGATAGCTAATATGAGTTCAAAGGTTACATCCTATGGATGTATTACAAAAGGCGTCGGGAATTGTTACATCCGACCGAATTATAGAGTAGCGCTAGATAGTTACTAGATTACAGGGCAAAGACTACACTAGTCTTAACGTAGATTAATTTGTTCCATCATTGTGACAAGACGGTCCACAGTGTTTGCAAGTCTGCTAGCTTGTCGGGCGTTATCTTCTGCTAGTGCTAGTCGTTATGTTAGTCCACGGGCATACTCTTCTGCTTCATGTGAACGCTGTTCACATTCTTCCATCCTTTGACGCAGGAGGGCATTTTCCACGCTTATTTCTATTACTTGGTTGCGAAGGACATCCATGTTGTTGTTTGTGGTTTCAAGGTCATCGGAGACTTGTTCGATGCGTTCAAGGGATGTAAGTCTCCAGTTCTCGTTGGTTTCCTGCAGCACGACATCCATGGTGCGAAGTCGCTGCTCGTGTTGGTTCACCCTAGCGGCTAAGGCCGGCAAGGTGAAGTGAGTGGGGTACGGGCCAGCTCGAGGCAACCTGGCATTCCTCCTAGCTACCATTGGGTTCTGCGACCCGGATTGAGAGCGAGTTGAATTTGATGGTGTGTTTGCCATTTCTGAGACAAAGCGTTAGTAAGATTGAGGCCTATATTCATATAGTTCCTATATAATATAGCCTATTGAGTGTCTAGCATAAACATGTTTAAGTCTCGGTTCTCTCGAGGTCAGAGTCTTCTATTGTACCCTGTTCAGCCATAACTACTTTCAGATCTTACATCATCTTTGCTTAATTGTACATAGTTGATCAGGCTATGTTAAATTAAACTCGTATGATGTAATCACTGAACCAGTTATACCTAATAAGGAATACTGCCTAATGGTCATAGTCTAGGCTCACTAAATGCAACCTAGTTCACTATAACCTTATGCTCTGATACCAATCTGTAACACCCCCAAATTTAATGATTTGCGGAAGCTTGATTTGGGTGTTACTAATCAATAACAAAGCACAAAGATATATAGTAAACGACTCTATATGCGTCGTTTTAACAAAATATATTGATAATGGAAATGTTTACAACTTTTAAAGCTTTACATAGCTCGAGTTTAAATAAAAAGGAGATTTCAGTACATAAGTACTTGTACAAAATATACTAATGCAAGAAAATCTCTATCGTCTGTATGCTGACTCGAGCTAAAGTCCTGAAGCAGAAACATCCTACTGCTGGGTACCTGCGATATATGCTAAAAGGTCAGCTATAAAGCTGGTGAGCTCACAGGTTTGAAATCAGTTAATATAGTATGAACCACAAGATTTAAATAATGAATTGCATCCAGCAATTAAATGATAGTCATCGTGTATACAGCCATGAGCACATAGTTGAGCTTAACTCGAGGGCCGGGTCCCCTATAGAGAATTCCGGGCGAGGTGCCTCCACGAATGCCTAATCCACATTCGTCTTCCCAAATATTAGTACGTTCGTTTACCCGGTTAGTGCTTGCTAACCCGAACGAGGTGGGTCAATCCTATATTATACCATATACTAATATTCACGCTACAACGTATTAACAACTATGCTGACGGAGGACTTTAAATGATTAGTTTCGAAAAACTCATGTAGTATATGAAATGTTTGTACTTGCGTTCACATGTTAAAAGTTGAGCAATATATCACACCCCTGAGTAAAACAGTAAAAGAGGGGCTATGAGACTCACCTGAGTCTGAAAGCGTTTAAACAAACGTAAGTTGATTAGCCGAGTATGAAGTCCAAAGACTTGTAACCTGAGGGTGTCCACGACACGCGATGGTTATAAACATGATTGGGTATCTCAAAAGATCACCCTTGTAGTTGTTACACAACTATATATATGTCCAAATTACTACGATTTGGTTGATTTGTTAAGTGTTTGAAAACATGTACGGCCCGTTGGTGACGGATTTGTAATAATCATCTCAACTATTATTATTTTGATTTCGTGGCGTTTTACTTGAAAAAAAATGTGTTTTGATTGTGTTTTAGAAGCCGTTACGGAATCTAAGTACGGGGGTCCGGGGGCACCGCCCCTGGTAGCGGGGTCCAAGGGGCGGCAGCCCCTGGCGGGGTCCAAGGGGCAGAGCCCCTGGCTGGGGTCGAGCTGCCAGGTCAGCTTGGAAAATTTTTATTTCTACTATATTGCTTTGACGAAAAACGCATCTGGATCCGAATTTGGGTAAAATCAGGTGTTAAAATTTTAGGTCTCGACACTTAGTAAAAATCTGAGTTTTCTGTGTTTTGCGACACAATATGCGACACTAAAGATGTTATGCGACACAAGGGTTGTGTCGCATAGGAGTGCGACACAATGTCTATACGACACAAGGGTTGTGTCGCATAGATGCGAGATGCTGATTCAACAGCGACATAGTGATTGTGTCGTATGGTGTATGCGACATAGTGGTTGTGTCGCAAGACTTGCGACACTAATTATTTGGTACGACACAAGGTGCGACATTGAGGCTTTTATACGACACAAGGGCCAAAATACGACACAACATGCGACACAATGCTTGTGTCGCATGGAAGAACATCAGCCCAGAAAGTCCGGCTGTCAAGGTTTTTCCGGCCAAAAATCCGTTTTAAACTCGTTTTCAAGCTATAAATTCATGTTCTATACATTGTAATGGACATATACAAGTTATAAAAACAACTACAAATGAAAAATACTAAGAATCGAGAGATTTCGGGATTTTGTCGGAAACTTACAAATTGCCGAAATGGAAATCCGGAAAGATAGAAATGTAGATCGTCGCGAGGTGGTCGTGAATCTCTAAAAATATTGATGATCCGAGTGCGTTTGATTATGTTATTTGTCGATTTATGATGGTGGTGATTTTGGATAAAAGAGAGAAAAGAGAGAAAAGAGTAGGAGAGAGAGATGAGAAAGTGATAAAATGAAAAAGGAAGGTGGGAGGTTGAGGTTAACCTCCCACTTTTCAGTCTCCGTAGTCGCGGTCCGTGTGGTGTTCGTTTTCTCCGACTTTTAACGTTTATCAATTATTTTTCTTATTAGATGGTAAGTTTTAAAATACAAATTATTACGCGATATTTTATTTAAATATTTTGCAAATCAATTTATATTTGAGTTATAAAAAGTAAGTTTGTTTATTTAGTTTGCGCGTTTTAATATTTTTAAATCGTATAAGTATTGTTTGTATGGTCCGAATAAATACGAAATATTATCATAATAATATTGTTGATATAAAAACGTTATTTAATAAAATTGGTCACCAACGTCCGTATTAAATTGAATCGAAATACATTCGATTTAAATTGCGTACGATTTAATCAAATCGCATTTTCGTATATATTCATCAATATATATAATTCGATACATTAATTAGCCTAACACAGAACTAATTACATGTATTAACATATGATTAGGCACTAATTTTTAGTCCTAATTTGGCGGGTGTTACACATATATTCTCTTTTATTTTTTTAATTAATCTAATATTAAAGAGGATAAAATTTTATTAATTTTAGCATAATTTTTTTTGCAAAACATGTACATACATTGAAATTAAAAGTGAAAAAAGTCGTTCAGACGGTTCCTACGATAATAAGCGATCTTACAATAACCTTTCCCTATCATCATATTATGAAGATTTACATGAATAGATACTCAATCGTTATGTTTAGTTTAGAATATTTTTAAAAATAAAAAACTCGATTGAATAATTACAATTAGTTCAATACTTATAAAATTGTATATAAAGGGTTAATGGCGCAGATCGGTAACAAACTTTTCTTTTTTTATCGAGTTAGGGTATGAACCCAATTTATTATACAGGTCGGTAACGAACTTTCAAATTATGTTTCGAGTTAGGTAACGAACTTTTTTTCATCTAACTCGAAAAGTTCGTTACCTAACTCGAAATATAATTTGAAAGTTCGTTACCTAACTCGAAACATAATTTGAAAGTTTGTTACCTAACTCGAAACATAATTCGAAAGTTCGTGTCCAATATATGTTTCGAGTTAGGTAACGAACTTTTTGAGTTACCTAACTCGAAACATAATTTGAAAGTTCGTTACCTAACTCGAAACATAATTTGAAAGTTCGTTACCGACCTGTATAATAAATTAGGTTCATACCCTAACTCGACAAAAAAGGGAAAGTTGGTTGCCGATCTGCGCCATTTACGCATATATAAATAGATATATGGGATGAAAGCAAATTTAAAAAAAAAAAAAAATTATATGAGGTGAGATTTTTAATTTTTTACATAAAAAAATTATATAAACAAAATTTATGAGTTTGGTCAAATGCATTTTCAATTTGAATATGTTTGTAACAAGTATTTTCTAGCCCGCGCGCAGGGTCAGAACAAAAATTAATTACATTATTTTATGAAATAATTAGTATATAGCAGAACTAAAAAGTCAATGTTTCGTATATCGTCAAAAATTCGGATATTCAAATTAAGGTGCTATGTATATATGGATGTAAACTTTATGTTCATTAGTCGGTTAGTTTATCTAGAGAGGACAATAAAAGTACCTAAAATATGTAGAGTCTGTACCTTAAAATTATATATATATATATATATATATATATATATATATATATATATATATATATATATATAGTTTTTATTTATCGATTACAAAATTACTTTAAAATTGTTCAAGATTTATATTAGCAGTTTAAGTGATATGACTTTTATACAACTATACCTAAAATATAGAATTTTTACCTACAATATATGTACAATAATATATACATGTTATATGTGTTTTAAATCAACATATAGTTTAGAACCCGCGAAATTCGCGGAATCGTGCATGAAAAAAATCTTTATTGCATTCTATATACGTGCAGATTAAATTAATTTTTCAATCCAAATAAACGTCAATTAGTATTGATAATGTCTATTACGCATATGGAGCAAAAGGTAAAATATAATTCGAATGAAATTACTATATGTGTGCACAGTGTGTTTGGGGATTGGCCTCTGTTAATCAACTATTAGCGAATTGCATGTCTTACTTTAGTTTATGTTTGAAGTACGATAAGATAAAGTGCACATATCTTCGTTGTTTACGAACTTTGTATAGATTCTTAGTCACTCTCATATAATTCTTACACAGCGATAATTAAAATAAAAAACAAAGAACTATAAAGAGGATCATGAAATGGGTATGAAAATTGTACCTGTTATTTTAGATGTATTGGTGTAGAATTCAAATAAACTGCAACTATCTCTACAAATCTACAAATCAACAAATTCCCAATTAAAAAATTATATAACAAAATTTTAATTTGGTCTTAGGCATTTCATCAAACACTTGATGTTCATCAATTAAACATATATATAACGACCGACACTACAACAAATTATACCATAAACGAACATGAGAATATAAAAATATATACTCAATTGAATGATGAAAATTCCAAAGACAATAAAGATACAATTATGTGAATCACATCATATATACCTTAAGTGGTCGAATAACTTTTGTGCGGTAAAACGCTCCCCTCATTTGGAACCCTAGTATAAGTGAATGTTTTCTTTTGAGATTGTAGATGGACATATTAAAAAAAAAACATCTTGTAGATGGATGTGACACTCCTCCAATTTAGGTATTATTATACCACTAATTACATGCATTCTTACGCTAATTCCCTGTACAAAGCTAAACTAAACCTATGATGTGATATAAGTCTAGCAAGCCTGAGACTTTTGTACAAAAAGTTCTATGTATTTCGTAATTAATTTTAATTACGTACGAACTATCGGAACGAACCCGACAAAAATAAAATACAAATGTTGGTGAACATATAATTAATAATATGAATTTTATTAATTACGAACATTATTAAATTTATATTATTGTTATAATATAAAATGTATCGTACAAGACTGCGACAATACAGAAACGTACACAACCAAAAATGATAAGAATTATATTTTTATTATTACAGTTAAAGTATTTGGGATAATACTTCAAAATAAATTTACAGATATTAAATGTAAATTTACATGTAATTGGACCCGTACACGAAATTAACGGGTTAAATAACTGCAATATTAACACTATCAGTCGACACATTATTGCTCGAACCCATACCTCATTTGAAAAACAAAACCGTATCAAATAATATATACTCCCTCCACAACTCATTTGATCACACACACACAAACCTCAATAATTGAGCTACCAAACTTCCCTCTTCTCTGTTCTTCTTCTTCCCCAACGACAGCAGCAGCAAGTAGAGAAGCAGGAGCCAAAAATCAACACCCACCTTCATCATCTCTTCACCTTCATTATCAAACTAGACAAAAATGATCATATAATTATCATCATCATCATCATCATAATCATATCATTGTGAGGTTTCTAAAACTTAAATTTCTTACATATATTTCATATATTTCTTTGATTATATAGTGATTATAAGCAAAATAATGGGTAAAATACCTCGAATAAAACGTGTTTGTCGATATCTACAACGTTCGTACCAAGATTTAACTCGATTTATAGCAAAAACTTATTTTGATTTCGGACTAAAAACTGATCACAGAACGAGAACACAACTGAAACTAAGGCTATCGGCTAGGTAAATATAGCCGAACGGCTAGTCTGACCCAACCGATCGGCTGGAAGTAATGAGCCGTACGGCTAAACAAGTATAGATGATCGGCTCAAATATGATAGAAGATCTGCTCAAAAATGATAGAAGATCTTCTCAAAAATGTTTGAAGATCTTCTCAAAAATGTTAGAAGATAGGCTCAAAAAGGGGAGCCGATCGGCTCTGAGTTGCTAGCCGATCGGCTATGCAAACTCAGCCGATCGGCTGTGTTTGTGTATTGTGTAGTAGTTTTGTCCAAACATAGACAATATTAAATGGTACAAAAATACTAACGAGTACACGATATAAAATTATTGTCAAGTTATAAATTTTATAAAACTTTACGGCACAAGGTTTGGTACTAAAATTATACACGACTACGGAACAATATTATATACAAATAATGATATAAAAGGGACGCGACAAACTTTGGGACAATAATAATTATTTACTTCGAAAACGAGATCAATTTTCGTAACAAAACGGGACTTATGTTTTTGGAACTACACGACGAACTATATATATATATATATATATATATATATATATATATATATATATATATATATATACATATGTATATATAAACGATGACGACAACTCTATATATATATATATACAATAAACGAATTACGTATATATATATGAACGACGACAACTTATAAATATATATGTACGAACTACGACAAGTGTATATATATATACAATGGGACAAAATGAAATCAATCTTCGTAACAAACGAACTTATGTTTTCAAAACAATGACACTTACTTATATACCAATGGAAAACATGTTTAACAAACGTACGATTTATAATATACAACAAGTATATTTCTATACACATATATATATATAGAACAATTATATATATATGTACAAGGGGGGAAACGTAACGATGTTCATATATATATATATATATATATATATATATATATATATATATATATATATGTATATATATATATATATATATATATATATATATATATATATACATAACAAGATATGGCTTGAGAAATATTAATGGTATTTCAACACATCTTCACCAACGACTCGTACAAAACTTAAGAAATTGATAATTTCTTCAAAACAAACAAAATGTTAACATGATTCGACAATTTAGTCAATCACTTATGTTAATACAATTATCGCGTATAGGTTGTTAAAGGACGTACTTGGTCGACGTCTACTACTACTCGCTAGCTTTCACATCTGCGCACCTACTGTGAGTTCACAGCCCCTTTTTCACTGTTTTAATGCTTTTAAAACTTGGGGTGAAAAACATAGCAATTGCCTTGCTACTGCATGCAATAACTGATTTAAATACTGTATGTATTTACTTAAACTGTTTATGAAATGTTATTTCATACGATTACTTGAACTACTGTTTATGAAAAGATGTTTTCATACTATTTTGGGAGTTAGACAACGAATCCTAGAACGGACCTAGGCTTACGATGTAGTGCATAAAAGTCCTTATGGCTACAGACTATAACCATTAGCTAGGTGACTCTAGCCACTGAGTATACGGATAGTACTATCTCCGTGACGACCCTCCCACAGTTTTGGAGCGTTTATTTACAGGTCCTACTTGGCAAACAAATACTGCTGGTCGTGGTTTGGTTATAGGGTTAGGTCGCATTGCTTTAACTCGACAGGTTTAGCTCACCTTTCGAGGGATCACCGTCTAATTATTCCCACAAAACTATTATTTAGGAAGTGATTTCCTACGAACAATTACTTTGGAAATATTGATCTTTAGTTAGATTAACCCGTGTTTCTTACTAGCAAACTATTTGGGAAATGTTATTCTTTATAGATTAACCTGTGTTTCCTAGGAATTACTATTTGGGAAATGTTATTCATACTTGTAATAACTTGTGTTTCCTACACGACTTACAACTACTATTACTTTAGGAAATATTTTCCCTTAATTGGTTAAACTTGTGTTTCCTACGCTTCAACTACTTAACATGTATAAACAACTTGGTTTATTACACTTTTACAAACCTGTGAATTCACTCAACAATTTTGTTGACGATTTCTCTATGTTTTTCAAGGAATTAGCAGCATAGGTAAGAAATGCATGCATTTCAGGACGGACAACCCTGGACTTGTTAGGATGCCACTACTTTTGGGACACTCGGATTTCCTTCATATTACTACAATTCATTTGTGGTTATATTTATGAAATCTACTTTTGTGTTATGTATTTTTATAAAATACTGTTTCAAACACTACTACTAATGTTACAACTTTTCTAAGTTGTAATCTTTTGTAAAACTACTTAATTATTGGCATCTTAATACATTATGTTCTGCGATAACCATATGCTCTGAATGTATGTATCTATTGGTTGTATTACTGCTTGCATCCCCGCCACATCACTAAGCTTCCGCAAACTACTCTCACTAATTGTAATTACCGTTTGGCGGGGTATGACAGACTTGGTATCAGAGCCATTGGTTATAGCGAACTAGCAGTCTTTAAGTGACTTGAAACCTTAGAGACCTAGACTATAGCCTTGGCTAGAACATTCATTGCATTCATACATACGTTGCATACGTCTAACATACAAATAACACGACACACACGATTTCTTTTGTCTCAGCATGTCGAGACAAGCGCCTATCTACATCTCCGACTCGGAGGAGTCATTTGATGGAGTACCTACAGCTGTGACTGAGAGCCCGTCTGTACATGATAGGGCCACGTCCGATGACACTTATGTACCACCATCTACACTATATGTCACTACACCAGTTACGGCACGTACTGTAGCCGAGCCACATTACCATATCGGAGAGACCTCCCGTAGATCCCGACTGAGACAGACTCCTAGGAAGGTAGTCAGAAACCTTCCCACTGGATTACTTGCGCTACGGGATAAGGCGCCGATGATGGAGGTTGAGGAGCCACCACAGAGGAGGCTCCCACACCTAAACTGGATGCCACATTTGCTTAGGCGTTGGAGAGTACTTGAGGATATCCCTTCCACTTTTGAGACCGGGGAGTCTTCACACTCACTACCTCTCACTGATGAGCCTCTGGAGCTCACTGTTATTACACTAGTTGCTGTGGTTCGCGCCCTATTCGGGTTGCACTATGGTACGCGCAGCTACATCAGAGAGTTGCGTAGTGACACTGTTTGGATGGGGATGTGGCATCTATCTATGGACGTCTCAGCACTGTGGAGACATACGTGGATGTGGACAGAGAGTAAGCTGATGCTACTCGCGCACGTGTGGCTGTATTGGAGAGGCGTGCGAGGGTAATAGGTCTTGTTATGGGAGTTTGTTTGATGTTGGTAGCGATGGTGACTGCCATAGGGTTGTATCTACTTTATCTCCATTAGACCCACCATACTGGGGATGTATATTTTGGTTTATATTTTGTATTCATTACAATTGTCAACGACTATAGTATTATATTTATATCTATATACGCGTGTTAGAACGAAAACGAAACGATCACTTCATATAATCACATCTTGTACTCCTTTAAACACATTAACCACTGATTGTTGATTCTTGTATTAAATTCCTTTGAACCTAATCGTGTTAAATGATGATGAAAAGAAATATGTATTTGGCATTATATAATGACGCCTGGCCAACGTGATTATATTGTACTAAGTACATATGGCCGTTTTAAAGTCATGTGACACATAATGTGAAACCTTGTTCTTCATCCTTCATACTGTTCCTTTACTAAACAATGTGAAATCTTGTTCTTCACATTCATTATCTTGGCATTGACTTCTGCATTTTCTTAACTGCAGAACGGAATCATGCCACCAAAACGCCGAACTACCAAGAACAGTCAACGGACGACTACACCTCCAGTCCCTGAAAACACTCCACCACTCAACAACGAGGAAACTACTGAGCAAATGATTGCGAGACGAATAGCAGACGGCATTGCTCAGTATGAAGCAAGCCGTAATCGCGAGAATGTGATAAATAACAGCGGGTCTACCCCCGTGAACGCTGAGACTACTGTGAATACTCGACGCGGGTGTTCATACAAAACATTTCTGGCTTGTAAGCCAACCACTTTCCGCGGCACAGAGGGTGCAATTGGTATTATCCATTGGATAGAAAAGATGGAATCGGTGTTGGATATCAGTGACTGTTTACCAGACTGTATGGTGAAGTATGCCACCTGCACCTTGGCTGACAAGGCGCTAACGTGGTGGAACAGTCAACTTCAATCCCTTGGACGGGAAGCTGCCCACTCCATGTCCTGGGGAGTACTGAAAAACATGATGCTGGAAGAGTTCTGTCCCCGTAGTGAAATGCAAAAGGTAGAAACTGACTTGTGGGACATTAAGATGATTGGTGCTGATATCACTAGGTACACCACCAAGTTTCAAGAACTAGCGTGACTAGTGCCACATATGGTGACACCCGAGTTTAAAAGCATTGAGCGTTACATCTGGGGATTGGTACCTCAAATCCGTAGTCTGGTTACATCATCAGAACCTGCCACATTTAGGAGTGCTGTTACTGTAACACAAAGGTTGACCGATGAGGCGGTCAAAATGGGGACCCTGACTAAGAAGGTTGTGTCAGGGAAAGGCGAATCAAGTAACACTGATGCTGGTAGTTCTGGTGGAACAAAGAGAAAGTGGAATAGCGGTGGAACTGACCGTCAGGGTCAGCAGAATAAGAAAAGTGGAGGAAATGCAAAAGCGTACGCTGCCACCATGATGCGTGTGAAAGCGTCTCGTTTTATTATTTATAAAGTACAGGATATACCAATCAATACTATCACACAACCAGGCAAGAATACCCAATCGGAATAGTATAGCTATGTTAAGTCCAGGTCGAACACAGGAACACATGAACGATGTTATTCAATTAAATTGGAATAATTCAGAAAGCAGTAAATTAGGGGTGCGTTTTAGTTCCGTACGAACGTTCAATATGAACTAATTAACCAAACCAACAACATAAAACAAGGTAAAGAGTAAAATATAAACAATCGGAGATAGACATGTAATTGCTTAGAGTCCACACTCAGATTCATATTATCCGGTTCATGTGTTTTGATTGTTTGATTGTAATTTCTTTTATATCAACTTAGTTACTAATCAAAGATTCCAAGTTAAATGTATATTAGTCTCCGGTTCTGGTTAACTAATATCTACAATCTAGAGTCCCACATTAAACATCGATCCGACGTCGCAAGAATGTTGCTCTATTGCGTGCTTTTCCCTAGATTGTGCATTAAGTATTCACGACTTGTTACGATTAATCCTCGCGGTATGACTCAACAATACCTACTAATAATCACTTATTAGCTCATTCATTTTAGATTGATTAATTACTATGTTCTTAACCTATCAAACTCAATATATTTAGCGATGACTATAAACCTAGATTCATAATCATCAATAATCAATAACATCAAAGGAACTCAATCTCAATGACACTATTAATCACGTTAAGTAGCAACTAATAATCACCAATAAACAAGGATTCACGGATAACGTAACAATCTTCAATCAGTCAATTGATTCAAAACACAATTATAACTTTCAAACATTCATAATCAAAGATTATTAGACTAAACAATTAACAATAAGTCTAATCCATGATTCAATTATACAAAATCAGATTCATATCCCAAAACAAAACACATAGACATGTTTAGAATTGAAATCGAAAGATGATACGCAAACCGAATCATGAACCGAATGACATTGAATCAACAGGATGATCCTAGCCTTTTCCGCCTCTAAACCGCCATCGAATTGCTCCCAAAATGGGGGAAAAACCCCCTCTGGTCGGCTGTTAGTCGTAGGTTTTGGTATTGGAAAAGTTAGGGTTAAAATGAGATTAAATGAGATTTTAACCTAATCTGGAAAATTGATCCATACGGCGTATGGATTGAAAACAAGCCCGGCCCATCTCCGCGTTACATTGGGCCTCCACCTTTTTAATCCATACGGCGTATGGATAATCCATACGGCGTATGGACTGAATTTCAGAACTATTTTCCATTTTTTTCATCATTTTCAGCTCATCTTTCTTTCTCTTTCCTATTCAAGCTTCTTTTGTCCATTGTTTTATTCTCTTAGTGACTTTTCTTCGCGATAAGCTCGTTTTCTGTTTCTTTTCGATCCAAGCTCCGATTAAACTCCTAAATGCAAATATGAACGAAATAAGTATCTTATTCACATAAAATGCATTAGAAATCTATCAAACACGTTTTGGCGTTTATCACACCACTACTGAATCAAAACCATACCTAGGTAACAAGCCTAAGTGTGGAAAGTGCAATCGACACCACGAGGGTGGGTGTGGGTATTTTGGCAACTGTAAGGTATGGGGTCACAAAACCCAAGACTGTAGAACCAACCCTCCTCCACGAACAAACAATTAACGTCAAAACCAGGGGTGTTTTGAGTGTGGTGAGATGGGGCATTATCGGAACCGATGCCCTAAACTCAACAACAACAACCAAAACCGTAACAACAACAACCAAAACACCAACAACCGTGGTAACAACAACCGAGCCAACAACATCAACAATCAACCGGCTCAAGGAAGGGCATTCGTGATCGGAGCACAGGAGGCACGCCAGGACCCTAACACCGTCACTGGTACGTTTCTCGTAAACAACCATTATGCCTCTGTGTTAATTTGATTCGGGTGGCAATTTAAGTTTTGTGTCTACTAAGTTTAGACCACTATTAGAACTTGAATCCCGTAAGCTAGATAACAAATACACTATCAAACTAGCCAACGATGAGTTGATCGAGTCAGGAGAAATAGTACCGGGATGCACATTGGAGTTAGAAGGTCATCTCTTCGAAATAGACTTGCTACCGGTTAAGTTGGGAAGTTTTGACATCGTAGTCGGTATGGATTGGTTGTCAAAGAACCATGCTGAGATTGTATATTCCGAGAAGTTGGTACGCATTCCGCTACCAACAGGAGAAACATTAGTGATAAAAGGAGAGAACCGAAGAAATGCCTCTAAGTCGATTACTTGCTTGAAAGCTAGGAAGTATCTCCGCAAGGGATACCAAACGTTCTTGGCACACATTGTGGAAAAGAAACCCGAGGAACAACGCATAGACGATATACCTATCGTACGTGATTATCCAGGAGTATTTCCTGATGATTTGCCAGGATTACCGCCCCCGCGACAGGTCAAGTTTCATATCGATCTGGTGCCACGAGCAGCACCAATAGCTCGCGCACCTTATTGAATAGCACCATCAGAGATGCAGGAGCTATCTACTCAGTTGCAAGAGCTCCTAGACTTAGGGTTCATCCGGCCGAGTGATATCGTGTAAAAAGTCACGTTTTTACTTACCGATATCTCTCTCATTCTGGAACGATACTTGGCATTTGAACTCAAATATTGAACAAATCAATGATATTATGCCAAGAAGGTCAAAACAAGGTTGCACGAGAAAAATCAAGCAAAACGGACGTAAAATGAAGATTCCACACACAGTTGAAGATTCAAGACATCGAAACAAGATTTAGAGACATAGTGCCCATCACTAAGATTTCTCTTATCCAAGATTTTCGTTTTCAAAATACGAATCCAACAGAAGAAGAATCGGCAAAAACGGATGAAGAATGAAGATTCTACGTACGCCGGAAGAATCAAACGATTCGTACGAGACATCCAAATTTCAGAGACATATTTTTGGGATTTCTTTTCACCAAAGTCTTCGTTTTTGAAAAACGAATCCAACAAAAAAAGAATCAACGCAAACGGACGCATAACGAAGAAAACACGCGCGAATCAAGAAATGAAGCAAAAACGACGAACCGGGACGGCAGCAAGGCAGCCGCCGCCGGCCACCATGCCACCACCGCCGGAAGCATGGTTGGCAGCGCTGGCTGTACCTCCCCCATCCCCCGGCTGCTTTTTCATCCTTGCTCTTACTCGCTTGGTACACGTGCTAGACCTTTTCACAACTTTAGGGTACACGTGCTAGACCTTTACGCGCTTTAGGGTACATGTGCTAGCAACTTTTGCATCTTTTGCTAACGTGTGCCCCAAGTTGCTAAAATGCACCGGATTTTACCTATAAATAGGAGGCCTTTGGTTCATTTGAAAAATTACACCAACACACCAAAAAATTACACCACACACCTTGGAAACACTCCATCTTTTCTTTCTTATTCTTGTAAAACTAGTAGTTCTTCCTTAAGGTTAGTTAATTAGAATAGCTAATTAACTAAGGAAGATTGAATTGAATAGATACAATTAAGTATGTATTATATATATATATATATATACCGATAGAAAGAGGATTTGAGGTATTTTAATTGCACAAACTGATATATATATTTATAGTATTGAAAGTTAGAAACACGTGACACGTGTGTAAGCTGATAATGAAAAATATACATTTGTGCATAAGGTTATTGATTGATAGGAGTAAAGTTTGTGCATAAGTTATATATATACTGTATCTTAAGGTGAATAAGTGTTTCTATTTGAGTAGAAATGTTAAGGTTCGTTAGATACCAAGGACATTCGTGAGGACACGAATTAAATGATTGGGGGATAGTTGTAACACCCCAAAATCTAAAAGTATTATTGTGACAATTAAAAATATAATTGTTTTAAGTTGATAAGGTTGTAAGAAAAATAAAATAATAAAAATCGTAAATGGTTTTTAGGTTCCAGACAATAGGTCTGAAAGGGGACAAAAGTAGTACACGTGTACAGATATATATCCCTTTACTTCACATATGTTCCAGAACTAAAATTTAAAAGCTCGATCTGCAGGTCTGATATGAACCAGGTCACGACGCGATGGTTTCTATATCGCGACGCGAAATAAGGTAGGTCGCGACGCAACCATATGGTCATCGCGACGCGATTCAGACTGAACCAGAACCTGTTTTGTTCCCTGTTCAATCTGGGTACATTTTGATACAAAGCTGTAAACAGAAGTGGTAACATATGGTATTAATGTTTTAAAATCAGAATTTGTATTGGGAAATTAGTGAATTATCACTCGAATCGTTTAGAGTACTTAAGTCATGATCTTAATGAATAGTTAAGGAATTAACTAGAGTAAAATGTATTCAAGTTAATAATCATGTTATGATCACATTGTAGACATATGAATTCATGTCTAAAAGATAGTTAAAGTAATATAAAGTTAAAAATAATAACAATATATGAAGTCTAGTTATTTGATTATGATGAGTATTAGAGACTAAATGTATTGTTATGATTATGTGTTATATAATAGGTGACCCGAGATTCAAGACGTGGCACCTACAGACATTATGATTATTTGCTTATTCGTCTAAAAAGCACAGGTGAGTATTATGGGGGTTAAATGGGTAATGATTATGTAATCCATATAGCTTACGAGCAAGAGGCTTACATAATCTGATGAATGGTTTATTGTGTGTAATTGTGTCAAAGATGGATATATGTTATACATATTGTTATTATTAAATGGCATACATGCAATTGGTAAGTGTGAATATGAATGATTTCCATTATTTATGTGTTATAAATAGATGGAAATGATATATTATATGCTATGATAATAGCATGTGGATAAATTGTTTATATATGGTTTGTAATAGATTGTGTTGATTGCTAATTGTATATAATTAGCATGGTTTAATACTAAGGATCCGTAACAATAAAATGAATTGTTATGTGAATATTGATTGTTGAAATTCTAATGGACTTGTGTCGGGATTACTCCATCACTTTCGCGCGGTGGATGGAAAGTCTCAGTTAATGATATTCAATACGCGGGCATTAATTGGGAAACAAACTGTAAGACTAATTGTGGATAATTAGCATGAAATAAATACTTAGTATGCTATCACCCAAGAGGTGGGATACTAAGGGGCAAAGTCCATGTAGAGTTTCTATGATTGCTAAATAAATAATTATGTGCATATTGATATGGAATTGTGTAGAAATATTCAAATACTTGATATTGGTATCCAGGTATGGCTGCGGTTATTAGCTGGATGATTACATTTTGGTGCAAGCAATGGTTGCGATCATTGGCTTGTGGTATTTGCTGGTAGCATACTATCAGTATGATAGATTGTGGATCCTTAGAAAATAATAATGAGATGTAAATAGTATTATTTATATATCTATGAAATAGTACTTATTATATAATATTGTGTGATAGATTATTCATTTAAATGCTCATATGCTCACTAAGCTTTGGCTTATTCTTTTTAGTTGTTTATGTTGTAGGTTTGGTTCGGTTGAACCAATATGATTGAAGATATGATTGTGAATGTCAGAAGTTAACGTGGACTGGAGCTTGCTGTATGGTTAGACAAGCTTCTTTTTCTTTTAAACTATTGTAAAGATGGCACTTGTATAAGTCGCCCATTTTATGTTATTAATTTAAATGTTTAAGAGAAAAGTAGTTTGTAAGTTGTGATAATTTATATGTGTTTGACTTTTGAAGTCGTAAAAAATATGATAAACATTTCAATATTACAATGGGACCAGAACGAAAATTTAAATAAAATATGTTTTAAAGTAAATGAATAAATTGGGGCGTTTCAAGTTGGTATCAGAGCAATGGTTTGAGAGAATTAGGTGATCCACGATAGGATTGCCTAATCTTAAACCAATGTGAATAGCATAAATTATTATGCTGATTATGCGTAGTAAAGTACACTAGATTGAACTGATATGATTCCCTGTAGTGAATATTTGATGATTGTTACCTGTTAAATTGGTAACAGTATGTTAAGTGAGATAATAGTATGCCTGAAATGATAAATAAAGTGTGAAAGTAGTAGTGATGAATTTAATAACTTACTGCAAGGCATTGTAAATATTCCTTGCTGATATTTATATGATGTGGGTATACTTGTAAAATTTTCATTACTCGTGTAATTGGGTAGATGGATATGGTATATTTGAGTAGTGATATTGACACTAGCTCAGTGCTGTTAAATAGGCTAATTTATGTTAGTCATGTGTTTGGATGTATTGACAACTGCTAATATATATATTGGCAGTGTATAAAAGATTTGAATAGTAAAATAGCTGACAAATGTTAGCTACAATGATGTGATAGTAAATGTCACATGTGAATAGAATTCCAATAATCAGGAATACTGATTTATGTCAGTGATTATATAAAGTATATTATGAAAAAAAGAAGATAAAGTTGTTAGAGGCATTAATAAATGCCTTATAAAAAGATGTTGACTGATTATGTGGAATTAACTGATTATGTAAAAACGATTATGTGGACAGCAATTCTAAATTTTAAATTTTGATTGTTGTAGAAGTGTGTGCTATGTGATTAAGTGTGTAATGATAAGTCTCAATAAATCTTAATGATATGAAGTAGCCTGAGAGTGGAAGTGTGAATTACATAATCTAGTTACGTCTGGCCAACGTAATTATATTATGCTATGTCACATGAAAATTGTTGAGGCTGCTAAGTATCATATAGATTTAATGTGACTGTGTTGTGATTAGGAGTAAGATGTGTAGTGAACTCTTTATTGAATAAAACAGAAAATAAGTTTGAATACATACATGTACAAGATTATGTGAACGTGTCTACATTAGGTTCACGTTTACCGGTAATTGGATAGAATTATGGTGTAATGCCTAAGTGAAGTTTGGTTTAATTTTACTATTTAGAAATGTTAGTCATGTCAATATTGACATGAGAACTGTGGTTCATACCCTAAACGGGTCAAATTTGTACCCTAATTGAGTTACTAAGGTAATGAGGTGTTCAAACGGTTTATATTGCCGTCTATTGATACATATAGTTTATGTTTGTGGTTAAGTGATAGATTTAGGATTTTTGGACTAAACGGGTGACGACAAATAGTTGTTACTTTGGAAATGGTCAGTTTTGGATGGAAATATGATCTAAAGTATTAAGTGGTATTAAATTTTATGATTTGTGGTAAATGGGTCAAAAGTGCCCAAACGGGTCATTAGTATACTCATAGTGTTCATAATTGAGAAATTGGTTAATTGCTAGCAAGCTAAGAATTAATGGTGTTGTTTATAATGATGATTTGTGCAGATTTTGTAAGCATGTGTTTGCATATTACCTTGACTACCAAAGTGACTTAAATTGACCCATAATTGATTATAGGTCCAAATTCTTCGTTAACACGAAATTTGGAAATGTGTGAAAAGTGAAACTTCTATTATGATATAATTAAGATGTCTGTAAAGTTTCAGGTTCTAAATGTTACCGAGTCAATAGTTATGCACGTGCGAAGTTAATGGTTAAAAGCTGATTGTGCAGGTCTGTGCAGAAAAGGATCGCGGCGCGATCTACATAAGATCGCCACACGATCTAAGATAAATCGCGAGGCGATCTACATAAGATCGCCAAGCGATCTAAGATAAATCGCGACGCGATGTTGAGTAATTGCGATGCGATTTGAGCTTTGCCAGAATTGAGATTTCAGTTTCTTGTGGTTTATGTTACCTCTCGTTATGTCTAAGTATATTAACACTGATTTGTGCAAGATTATGTGCAAGTCTGAGTATTAAATTAATGATTAATATGGAGTGTAAAGAAAGTTATAATATTAAATTGATTGGGGGATGAAACTGAAATCTTATGAAAAGATAGTTATGATATAACTAAATGTATTGAATTTTCAGACTTGAAATTGTGTAAAATACCTACTAGTATGAATAAGTGTTGTTGGTTTATAATAAATAAAGGTTGAGGAAGGGCTTTAACAGCCTGAACAACTGTTTTAAGATATGATGATGTCATTGAAAATTTAAATGACACACTTTGTGTCAAATGATAAGTTATTTCACTATATAAGTGAAATCAAATAAGTAAAGGTAATGTGTTTTCAGGTTTATGTATGAGTAAGAAGTTTTACATGTTTTATAACATGTAGGTGTATGATTACTAACCAGTGGTAAAGTTGAAAGTGTTTATGTAGTTTAATGACCCTAGCATGTTGCTAGTTTCCAATTTGAAAGTTGCCTAAGTGATTGTGTTATAAGATGATTAAGGGTTTAAGTATAACTAACCCTGATAAATGATTATTGATCCAAACGGGTCAAGGATAGAAATAAAATATAGGCGTGGGTAAAAGCAAATAAAATGCACACTTTAAATGTGCATGTGGAAAGAATTCAAAACACGTATTTAAGTCTACAAGTTGCTCACGTGGTATAATGTACGTTATATGTATTAGTTGTTGAACTGAAACTTTAAATTCAGTTGTAAAGAGTAGTTATTGATATTGCATATGTGTTGGATATTGCACATAGTGCCAGTGGGAATGAGGATAAAAATGTATGCACAGGTTATGTGTCTACATGAGAAAGTTTAATGCACACTGGTTGTGAGCAAGTGAGTAGGACATAATATATATTTTGTGCCTACATTGATAAAGTTATATGTTACACATGTAATACGTGGTTATGTATTGAAATATACAGGTGAGAAACTGAGTAAAGAATTGATTGAATTGAATAGATACAGTTAAGTATGTATTATATATATATATACCGATAGAAAGAGGATTGGAGGTATTTTAATTACACAAACTGATATATATATTTACAGTATTGAAAGTTAGAAACACGTGACACGTGTGTAAGCTGATAATGAAAAATATACATTTGTGCATAAGGTTATTGATTGATAGGAGTAAAGTTTGTGCATAAGTTATATATATACTGTATCTTAAGGTGAATAAGTGTTTCTGTTTGAGTAGAAATGTTAAGGTTGATTAGATACCAAGGACATTCATGAGGACACGAATTAAATGATTGGGGGATAGTTGTAACACCCCAAAATCTAAAAGTATTATTGTGACAATTAAAAATATAAATGTTTTAAGTTGATAAGGTTGTAAGAAAAATAAAATAATAAAAATCGTAAATGGTTTTTAGGTTCCAGACAATAGGTCTGAAAGGGGACAAAAGTAGTACACGTGTACAGATATATATCCCTTTACTTCACATATGTTCCAGAACTAAAATTTAAAAGCTCGATCTGCAGGTCTGATACGAACCAGGTCGCGACGCGATGGTTTCTATATCGCGACGCGAAATAAGGTAGGTCGCGACGCGACCATATGGTCATCGCGACGCGATTCAGACTAAACCAGAACCTGTTTTGTTCCCTGTTCAATCTGGGTACATTTTGATACAAAGTTGTAAACATAAGTGGTAACATATGGTATTAATGTTTTAAAATCAGAATTTGTATTGGGAAATTAGTGAATTATCACTCGAATCGTTTAGAGTACTTAAGTCATGATCTTAATGAATAGATAAGGAATTAACTAGAGTAAGAATGTATTCAAGTTAATAATCATGTTATGATCACATTGTAGACATATGAATTCATGTCTAAAAGATAGTTAAAGTAATATAAAGTTAAAAATAATAACGATACAAGAAGTCTAGTTATTTGATTATGATGAGTATTAGAGACTAAATGTATTGTTATGATTATGTGTTATATAATAGGTGACCCGAGATTCAAGATGTGGCACCTTCAGACATTATGATTATTTGCTTATTTGTCTAAAAAGCACATGTGAGTATTATGGGGGTTAAATGGGTAATTATTATGTAATCCATATTGCTTACGAGCAAGAGGCTTACATAATCTGATGAATGGTTTATTGTGTGTAATTGTGTCACAGATGGATATATGTTATACATATTGTTATTATTAAATGGCATACAGGCAATTGGTAAGCGTGAATATAAATGATTTCCATTATTTATGTGTTATAAATAGTTGGAAACGATATATTTTTATGCTATGATAATAGCATGTGGATAAAATGTTTATATATGGTTTGTAATAGACTGTGTTGATTGCTAATTGTATATAATTAGCATGGTTTAATACTAAGGATCCGTAACGACAAAATGAATTGTTATGTGAATATTGATTGTGGAAATTCTAATGGACTTGTGTCGGGATTACTCCATGTGACACCCGACCAATTAGGGCAAGTAATTAGTGCCTAATCATAGTACTAATACATGTAATTAGGATTAATTATGTGTATCATTATGTGTATCGATATATTTATTATATATACACACACGTATGCGATTTGTTTAAATCGTACATTTACATATTCGGGTGAATTCCGACATCATAAATACGGACGTTGGTGAACAAAATATTAAATAAATGATATTATTTAATAAACTCATAAACTCATAAATATTATGTTGATAATATTTATTAAATCAATTGTATCGTATAAAGTAACCCCGTACACTATAAAAACAAGCGAAAAGCGCCCGACAATCAAATGAGAACCAAAATATATTTTATAAGTTTAAAATATATCATTTCGAGTAAAACTTTCATTTAAAATATCGTATTTTAAATCGATAACGAAAAACGGCTAATTAAAACGCTACGCGATTAAACCTCCGTTAAATGAACACGCAAATCGAGACCGATAAATAAACGGAACATTTTTATAAATGTTTTCAAGTATTTTAATAAAGACTTCAATCAAAAATATCGAGATTTGAATCGTTATCTAAAACGCAAGTATTAAACGTTTAACGTCTAAATAAACGTCGAAACGAACGAGGAAACGAACACCGCGCGGAGCACGGACTATGGAGTAAAATTTTGGAACAAAAACACAGCCCATGTGCCCCCATGTGCCCCCCACCATCCACCTCCCTTTGATTACTTACACACACAAAAGATCTCACCACTTCCCCACTTACCTCATCATTTCCACTTCCATTTTCATTTTACACACACTCCACCTCTTTTCCCTCTCCTCCCTCCATCAAAATTTCATCATCATCCTCACCAATACTCAGTCAACTTTCACCATTAAATCACCATCATTCATCAAGATTAAAGAAGGAACAAGAAGAGGAATTCAAGGACTAGCACATCATCAACATCTTCATCTTCATCTCATCATTTCTTTGTAAGAAAATAAACTAAACTCTCCATTAAATTACTTGCATGTAATTGATCTTTATGTTTAGTTGCTCATATAACATGTTTATGTCCAAATTTAAGCTTGAAAATTGTTTTTATACAACATATATGAACATGCAACAAGTGACAGTTTCTGTCTTCAAAAAGTCAGTCTACAAAATCGGCCATAACTTGAGTTCTATTAAGAGTTAGACAACGAATTTTTTTTAAACGTTGCGTATTGAAAAGAGATACAACATTTGTGTTTTACACTTTTTCCAGATCCGTACGTATTTTTGTGAATAATCCGATCTTTGCGACTGGTCTGATGGTTGTCGAAAACCGAGTACGGTTCTTTCGCAAAATTTATTATCTATCTAAATGGACATTATAGATCTTGGAAAAATCAGGTTATAAACTAGACACACACATGATCGGTTGGTAAAAATTGTGAACATTACTTTGGAACAAAAGTTAGTGAAACCGAGTGGCGAAACAAACCGACATAAATCGAAAAACACATTTTGGGACTGTTTTTGACATAAACATAAACCGACACTTCGGGCCGACCATAAAACGTACCGACAACTTTATAAGTCTTAGTTAACTATTTTAAGACTTTTGTAAAAGTTTCGGATCAAACCGAGCTAGTTTGACCAGATTTGACCAGTTTGACTAGTTTGACCATTTTGACTAAGTTTGACCAGTTTGACCAAGTTGACTTCTGTTGACTTTCAGAAAACAACATATTTGACCACGACGTTCAGATATAAATGTATACACGTACTTTTGAATACAATAAAAGAAGCTTGAACAATACTTACTACACTAAGTATTCAACACCTACAATAATCAAACCTTATACAAAACTTACATTCGTACAATACAAACTATCACCAACGGGCTGTACATGTTTTCAAAAACACGAACAAACAAACCAATGTATTTGGACATAACTAGTTAAGGGAACAACTAGCATAGATGTTTTGTTGAGACATCTAATCATTAAAACCTTGCGCGTTTAGGACGCCCAGCAGGTTTTGATCGTTGGAGACGACATCATTTCCCTTGTACACCATCATTAGTGCTTGATAGCATCACATCAGACTCAGGTGAGTCTCATAGCCCCTATTTTACTGTTTTTACTCTAGGGGTGAGAATACATACTTGTTTTATTTTACATGTGAATGCAAGTATCAAATATCGCTATATTCTGCATGAGTTCATCATCTAATCATCATAAGTCCTCATTAGCATAGTTTGGTAATACTTTGTAGCGTGAATGTTAGTGTATGGTACCATATGGGATTGACCCCGTCCGGGTCAGCAAGCACTGACTGGTCAAAACGGACGCATTATCATTTGTTCATACGTGTGTTGATTAGGCATACGCATAGAGGCACCCTCGCTCAGGCACATAATTGTGATCCTGACACCTCAGTTAAGCTCAGACTATGTGCATATTGATATGGAATTGTGTAGAAATATTCGAATACTTGATATTGGTATCCAGGTATGGCTGCGGTCATTAGATGCATGGAGGAGATCGCTGCATTAGATGCTTGGATTCAGGATCCAGAGGATGGCACTGCATCTCCAGTCTACACCATCAAGGAGTCAGCATCACCTACATCGGTCGTTGAAAACACGATCTTTATGGATGATGACTTCACCGATTGGGAGGCGCTCTATGCTGACATGGATTAGCTACTATTAGTTATTTTTATGTTTAGTATTAACGAGTATTGACATTTATGTTTCCTGAAGGATATTTATGCAGAACTCGACGTAGGAATTATGGAACAAGTTCATTTATTTGAGCCTGGTCCAGTTCCAGCGAATTCACACACTTGAATCTGGTCCATAAAATCCAGTGGCAACGCACGCAATGAAAGGAAGTATCTCTTCTAACCTTACTTTGCTTGATTAAACACACTTAAATTCTAAGTAAAACTCTAAGTGTGGTATTATGACTCACAAATAGAGAATGACTTCGAAAATATTAACCCTCATGCGAAAATCTAAGTGTGGGATTAACCTAACTTAGAAATAGAACATTAGGGACAATGTTCTTTTAAGTGTGGGATAGCAGTTGTATTCACTACTGAAGTGCAACATCAAATCTATTTAGCAAACTCGAATTTTGAGCAAAATTTTCAAATTTTTGAATCAAGGAAAGTCCAAAAGGGTAATTCTGGTCAACAAAAGTTTAAAGGTTTGGGAAAGCGACTATGACGGGAAAAACTCTTTGTTAACTTTCAAACTCAGTTTCAAAACAAGCAATCGCATGACTAGGCACTAAACCACCAAAATGAGTGAGGAATCTTGAGCCATATAAAAGCATTCATCTTTAATGCTTCACTTTTCGAATGTGAGTGTGCCGATGTACGCCTTTTAAGTTAGAACTTGCTCGAAGAATGCATTTCGAGATTACAAAATGAGCATCATACGTGATGAAGGTGTAATTGGAGGATCTTGACATTCCCTAGGATAAAACCCTCTCGTAAAACCCCCGTTTTCAAGCCTGACCCTGCCAATGCCCACTTTCGGCATTGAAGATCATTTAGAAAACCTGTTGAGCCTTAGCCTTTTCATTTCAAAAACTCACTTCAAAACCAACCCTTCCTTTACATCTCTTGGCCATAGCCTAAGTTTCTGTTCTGTCAGAAGAATCACTGCAAGAAACACATTGTTAGAAGGAATCCCCAAAGGATAAAAATATCACCCACAAAAGGACTTCGGGGGAAAGCATAAACAAAACTATCAGAAGAAATCAAAGAGCTAAAAACCCAAGGATCATTTAAAGCCAAGGGAAAGGTTCTTCAAAAGAAGAAAAAGCTACGAAAAGAAGGCTCTCAAAGAGAGAAAATCCAAAAAGAGGCATCATTAAAACGTCAAAGATAAGTCATCACATACAATTCTTAGGCTATATTGAAACCCCCAACTAAACCACCTATAAAACCCTTCTTCCATACACCATCTCTACCCTCTTACAAATGTCTACGGATAATTAGCACCATCCTCATTTAAGTATTGTAGATTTGATTCTCGACCAAACTTATGACGACAGAAGAGCTACATGACTGGCCCATGAGTGAATTAGTAGTAGGAAACCCAATACACTTGAGTGAATTGAGTGACCACCTGTGAGGGCCCCAGTCATGTATATCTTACATCATGAAGATTGAAAAGAGAGCTTGTTAGAACCAAAAGTTTGGGGAAGCATTAAAGGTTAAAACCCCGTTTAGAGTCTTTTCACCCAACCTGCAGGAATCAAAGTTCTCCAGGATACGAAGACACCCTTTCAGACTTTTGAAACAGTTTTTCTGAAGGTTTGCTTAAGGAGAAGCAAAACTCTAAGTGTGGGATACTTGATATCGTGTAAAAAGTCACGTTTTTACTACCGATATCTCTCTCATTCTGGAACGATACTTGGCATTTGAACTCAAATACTGCACAAATCAATGATATTATGCCAAGAAGGTCAAAACAAGGTTGCACGAGAAAAATCAAGCAAAACGGACGTAAAACGAAGATTCCACGCACAGTTGAAGATTCAAGACATCAAAACAAGATTTAGAGACATAGTGCCCATCACTAAGATTTCTCTTATCCAAGATGTTCGTTTTCAAAATACGAATCCAACAGAAGAAGAATCGGCAAAAACGGATGAAGATTGAAGATTCTACGTACGCCGGAAGAATCAAACGATTCATACGAGACATCCAAAGTTCAGAGACATATTTTTGGGATTTTTTTTCACCAAAGTCTTCGTTTTTGAAAAAAAATCCAACAAAAAAAGAATCAACGCAAACGGACGCATAACGAAGAAAACACGCGCGAATCAAGAAACGAAGCAAAAAATGGCGAACCGGGACGGCAGCAAGGCAGCCGCCGCCGGCCACCATGCCACCGCCGCCGGCTGCATGGGTGGCGTCGCCAGATGCTCCTCCCCTGTCCCCCGGCCACTTTTTCATCCTTGCTCGTACTCGCTTGGTACACGTGCTAGACCTTTTCGCAACTTTAGGGTACACGTGCTAGACCTTTACGCGCTTTAGGGTACATGTGCTAGCAACTTTTCCACATTTTGCTAACGTGTGCCCCAAGTTGCTAAAATGCACCGGATTTTACCTATAAATAGGAGGCCTCTGGTTCATTTGAAAAATTACACCAACACACCAAAAAATTACACCACACACCTTGGAAACACTTCATATTTTCTTTCTTATTCTTGTAAAACTAGTAGTTCTTCCTTTAGGTTAGTTAATTAGAATAGCTAATTAACTAAGGAAGATTTGTACGGAGGTGCTCCGGGACGCATTTTAGCTACGAGTTATTTGTACTTCTTTCCAGGTTTTAATCTATCTTCCATATTTAGATATGTTTGTTCTTTAATTAATAAATTCAAATATGCATGCTAGAATTACCATGATTAATTAGATAACTCAATTGTCTGCTATGATAGTCGTTTAGGAGGTGTTGAATATGTGATTATATTGTATGTTTTGAGACTGTGGATGGCTTATATTACAAATAGATATAGGAATTAAATCTTTATCGTTTATCTGCCCAACTCATGTTGTGACTAAAACTTTATCCAAAAATGAACGTAGCTAACTCATGGGGTATAGGTCACTTAGTTATACTATGTTAGATTGAATCATTGAGCTCGGCATGGCCGGTGTTCTCTAGACCAAAATAGGATCCAAGAGACACGGAATATGGGAATAGAGGTAGATTAAGATTAAATTCATATAGACGATATTCTTGAGACAACTTTCGAAATATCCTCGACTTAAATAATACTTTTGCATGTTTATATTGAACTATTGCTTTGATCGTCTTATTGCATGTTCTTGTTTGATTGTTGCCTTAGGATTATCATAATAGTGAAATACAAAAGACATTAATTATCATGAAATAATATGACGGCCCCTATTCGACTGTTCTTTGATATAGTACTGGAAACGCTTATGGCGGAGTACAAATGTATGGAAGTCAAGAACGACCCAAGGTAGTTATATTATGAATCGAATAACAAACGTATTACTTAAGTTTCCATTTGTAGTACAACTCGTCCCTGTTTTCTTGCATACCTGAGTAATGTTGATAATTCGTACGAATAAGTGATGACATATTATCCGGCCGCTTAGATCAGTTAGTCCAACCTATTCCGGCGAGGGTAAAACCTGTTTATAAGATTGTTTATTCAACAAACTATGCCATGATTCGGACATCTCTAACGACCGGGATTGGGGAATAGGATTCGAGATTAACTGTCGGATAATATAGGTATACATTTGAGAGAACTTTCGGTGTATGCTTTAATATATTCTACAACCCATGTGACATTCTATTTGCCTGATTGTGGACACCTCCGCGTTAGCCCGGTAGGAGGATTGTAGTAATAGCTCACATTAACTTACGAACTTATCCCCATTAGAACTCTCCATATTTAATAACTCCTGAACCACTTCATAGTAGACAATTGCTTTAATCGCTGAACGCCCGAAGTAACCTCCACTTTTTATTTTATTTTAATTTAAGTTAGAATAGAAAACCCAAAACCAAAACCAACTCTCTTATCCCTAGCTAAATACATAAAAGTTTCTAAACACCCTAGTTTCAATTTGTCGCGCTTTGAAGAACGATCCTAGGTCATACTTGTCCTTTGCTAGCCCCTTGATTAGCATAATAGTAACCCTAGGCCCCAGCCTTATAAATTTAAAAACCCACTGTTACCTCGCATCACCATTAGAAATTTCAACGACCGATGCGTGAGGCAACACCGAGCTTTTCACCTTGGGGAGCTCCGGTTTTGTTCGTCAAGAAAAAGGATGGATCTATGCGAATGTGGATCGACTACCGAGAACTGAACAAGGTAACTATCAAGAACCGATACCCATTACCACAAATTGACGATCTGTTTGATCAACTGCAAGGGTCAAGCTACTATTCGAAAATTGACCTACGATCTGGTTACCACCAACTGAAGGTACGAGAAGAGGATGTATCGAAAACTGCGTTTAGGACTCGTTACGGTCACTACGAGTTCCTAGTTATGCCTTTCGGATTGACAAACGCACCAGCCGTGTTCATGGATCTCATGAACAGAGTATGCAAACCCTATCTCGATAAGTTCGTCATTGTGTTTATTGACGACATCTTAGTATACTCACGAACGAAAGAGGATCACGAACAACATCTGAAACTTATCCTCGAACTACTTCAGAAATAGAAGCTTTATGCAAAGTTCTCTAAATGTGAATTTTGGATACGAGAGGTTCATTTCCTTGGTCATGTGATCAATGACAAGGGAATTCATGTGGACCCATCCAAAATTGAGGCGATTAAGAACTGGGAAGCCCCTAAAACCCCATCTGAGATACGACAATTTCTTGGTCTGGCTGGCTATTACAGGCGATTCATCGCGAACTTTTCAAAGATAGCTTAGCCCCTCACTACGTTGACTCAAAAAGACAAGAAATTTGATTGGAGTGAGAATCAAGAGAACGCCTTCCAATTGTTGAAACAGAAACTGAGCAGCGCACCAATCCTATCATTACCTAAAGGAATAGATAAATTTGTTGTTTACTCTGATGCTTCGCATCAGGGATTGTATAACACCCCTCATTTTACAGTCATTTAAATATAAAAAACCAGGAAGCGCACGTCCAAATAATCATTAATAATTTACATTATGTAATCAACATATAAAATCGAACTAATTCAAATCATCGTTTATCAACATGGGTGTTATTTTCAAAACCAACAATAACATTGATTTATACAAATCAAATATCAGAGTAACCCCTCGTATCAAACATTCCTTTCAGTCCAACTTCTTGCCCACCCATATTATATTTATAACCTGCAAGAAGTGTTAATGTGGGGGATTAGCATAACGCTAAGTGAGTGAATAATTAATCAACAGTTTAATTTAGCATAACCACTTTGTGTACAACAACTAACCTGAAACACAGAAGTACACAATACAACTGTTCAACAATTTAACTGGGCAACTATTCAACTGGTCAACTATTCAACTATGCAACTGTTCAACAATTTCATAATTTAAGAATGAGGATCGGTGGCTCTGGGGAATACCATAATAACCGGGTGGCTCCCCAAGAACACTTACCCAACCATATATGTATGGCCATAACGGACGAGACCGATAGCTAGTGGTCATTATCCTCAAACACAGGTTCTACACACAACAAATGAAGTAAAACCCTGTGTAATTCACACAATAACCAACTAACCCAACCAACCAGTTCAACCCGTCGACCTCATTAGCAACTGATGCCCGAAGGCCAATGATAACAACTAATACCAAGAGGCCAACTTTCTTCTGTGATCACATATTCATCATGTCACACATCAGACTAATCAGTATATCGACAATATTATTACTATTAAACCAAAATCATCATGGCAACAAAAGTAGTAATAATACGTTTACCCTTGTAACCAAACCTGTTACAACTAAATCACACTGAGGAGTAAAGATCCACTCACCGTTACCTCAGCCGCAAGCTCAGAAGTCTAATATTACTGAGCCTTCTCCATATCTAAGAATACAATCAAATAAACAATGAGTTAGTAACTCATTAACAACCATAATCTTATGTTATAATCACATAGCATATCACAATGTCTCATTATACAACATATCATATTAATACGGTAATTAATAATCAAACGGTACTTAACAACTCTATTTACATCAAAGCATCGTAAATGCACAATACAACATATTACAATATCTCTTAACACAATGTATCATATTGACACAATAATTATAATCAAATACTCGAATGATAGTTAATACTTATGTCACCATATTATCTCATTCATAAGTATAACTAAACTCAGGAATATAACCTACATTAACATACTATGTTCAAGTTATATTCAATACATCATAAGCATTTAACTTAAAATAAAAGCTGCTGAAATTGGCTCTACCCGCCGGATCAACATAGAACCCGCCGGGTTCTCTTACAAACAGCTGGGTAGTCAATCAATCAACCGGGTGAATTACAAAATTCAGTAACAAAACAAAATCTCGTTTTAAGGTCTATAGAATCAGAAGGGTAGCTTTACTACCAGCCGGGTTCTAGGTTTTCTCAAACTACCCGCCGGATCGGGTTATTACCCGCCGGGTTCAAGCCAAACTATACTACCCGCCGGGTACGGGTCATACCAGCCGGGTACTAGCTTCGTCCCAGGCCTGTGCGATCTGATCAAACTGAGTCCAAACCCAAACCATCAAACAACAACAACTCAGTATCCAAACTAGTTCTAATGCATCTATTATCATACTATAACAGTAAATAATCATCATCTAACATCTCTTCAGCTCAATTTCATCTAGAATCACTATTTACCTAATTTCAATCAAAAATCAATTCTAAGAACAGAACTTACTAGTTTCAAAGAATTAGATGGTGATAATGATGATATTTAGCTCCAATTACAGCTCCAAATTCGTAGCCCAAGTTTGATTCAACTTTGATTTAGGTTTCTTAATTTTCTGTGAGTTTTAGGTTTCAAAGAAAGGGAGTAAATAACTTTCCCTTTTAGGAAAGTAAAATAAATAGTCGGCCCAACTTCAAACCGACTCCGTATTCACTTAAAATTAGTCCCCTTCTAAACCTATTGTTTGGAACCCGAAAACCATTTGCGAGAACAACTATTTTATTGTTCCGACAACTTTATTAATTTACAACAATTAATAATTTATCTGTCACAATGGAATATTTAACTCCTATTCCAATTATTTTTCAAGTAATTCAAACCGAACTATTTCCCAACACATTAAATACTCATTTAAAATTAGGAAATAGTAAAATATTACTAGGTACAAATTGAGAATGTTACAGATTGGGTTGCGTATTGATGCAAAATGACAAGGTCATTGCATATGCATCACGTCAACTGAAGGTACATGAGAAAGACTATACGACTCATGACTTAGAGTTGGGAGCATTTGTTTTTGCACTGAAGATCTGGCGACACTACCTATATGGTACAAAGTATACGATCTTCACCGATCACAAAAGCCTGCAACACATATTCGACCAGAAAGAACTCAACATGAGACAACGATGTTGGGTTGAGTTACTAAACGATTACGACTGTGAGATCAAGTATCACCCGGGCAAGGCAAACGTTGTAGCAGATGCCCCTGAGTCGTAAGGAACGAATTAAACCTCGCAGAGTTCGAGCTTTGGGTTTGACGATCCACTCGAATCTCATTACTCAAATTCACGACGCTCAACAACTAGCTTTCGTTCCCGAACGTCTTAAGGAAGAATCCTTGAAGGGAATGGACAAACAACTCGAAACAAAGGACAACGGAGTCTTGTACTTCATGAATCGAATTTGGGTACCGTGCGTAGACGAGTTACGCAAACTAATTTTGGACGAAGCTCATAAGTCCAACTATTCGATACATCCTGATGCAGACAAAATGTACCAAGACCTGAAAGGTTTCTATTGGTGGCCTGGCATGAAACGAGACATTGCCACGTACATTAGCAAATGCCTGACCTGCTCAAAGGTTAAGGTCGAATATCAAAAGCCGTCTGGGCTTTTGCAACAACCCGAACTGCCCAAATAGAAATGGGAGCAAATAACGATGGACTTCATCACGAAGTTACCCAAAACATCATCAGGAGCTGATACAATATGGGTGATTGTCGATCGACTGACGAAATCAGCCCACTTTCTTGCTATTAAGGAAACGGACAGAATGGAGAAACTAACTAGAATCTATTTGAAAGAGATTGTTTCCCGGCATGGTGTGCCACTGATGCGTGCGAAACGAGTCTAGTTTAATTTATTTATAAATGGAAATACCTTATTTATACCTTTCACACAACCAGGCAAGAATACCTGATCGAATGTAAGTATAGACTTGGTAAGACCGAGTCGATCACAGGGAACGGTGGTATTTATAAAAATAGAAATTACTGATTAACTAAGAAAACAGTAAACAGGGGGCGTTTTAGTTCCGTACAAACAATCGTTTATAAAATATTAAATAAAAATTAAACAAACTAAATAAAAAAAACTTAAATTAAAATAATAAGTAACTAACAATAGATATTAATAGGAAGGAATAAGTAATTGTATAGTTAACTTCACTCAGATTCATATATCCCGATTTATTACGTATTGATTATCTAATTGTGATTCCTTTATATCAACTTAATGCCAAATTCTTCAATGATATTAAATTGAATGTGAACTAGCCAACTTTCCGGGTCCAACTAATTCCTACAATCTAGGGTCCAACATATAACATTGATCCAATGTCACAAGATGATCAGTCAATTGTGTGCTTTTCCCTAAACTGAGCATTAAACATTCACAACTCATTACAATTAACTCTAGTGGTATGACTCAACAATACCCAATAATTACTTATTGTCTTGTTCATTTTAAAGTATATAATTATCGTTTACTCAACCTATCAGACTCAACATATTTAGTAATAGTCAAAACCCTAAAATAGTAACTATCAATAATCAATAATCTTAAAGGAATTCAATCTCATTAATCTTATTAATCACGTTGAACAACAATAATTATTAGTTACCAATAAACAAGGATCCACGTGTAATATGATCGTTTTCAATTAAATAACTTATTCAATACGCAATTATAATCGTTCAATAATCATAATCCAAGCTAAATCAATTACACAATCACTCTAGTATTCAACTCATCATAAAAACAGTAAATATCAGATTATTCAAGATCAAAATCATCAATGAAATCGAATAAAAGAAATTATACCGAATATAAAAGACGAATCACGAAGAATCGATACGAACTATCCTCAATCTTGACTCTACGTGCCTCCAAAATGATAAAATAATTCGTAAATAAACCCTAAACTACGAAAATAGTCGACTGGAAATAAAAACAAAACGAATTCTGCGTTTTTAGGGTTAAAAATGCGTTTTTATACTTCCTGGAATTTTCATCCATACGGCGTATGGAAATCCATACGGCGTATGGATGCGAAATAAGCCCAGCCCAAGTCCGCGTGACATGGGCCTCCACCGCCTCAATCCAAAAGGCGTATGGAAATCCATACGGTGTATGGATTGCAATTTCAGACGATTTTCTTCATTTTTCTTCTTTTCTTCAACTTTATTCTTCAAATATGCATCGTTTAACTCGGTTATTGACTGTTTTCCGTTCCTTTCTTCATAAACGCTCCATTTCCACATCTAATTTCAAATATGAACGAAATCAATATCTAAACTTAATTAAATGCAATAGAAATATTCAAGAATCGGGGTAAAATACTACTTAAATATAGTACTTTTGAGCGTTTATTAAACATCCCCCACTTGAATCCCACTTGTCCTCAAGTAGACTATTGATTCAAAAATCAAATTATTAAGAAAACAGTCATCTTCATTAATCTAAATAACTAACAAAGGAATTACACAATATTACCCTTCTTCAACTCAAACATTTAAATTTAAAAATCTGTTAATTCTAAAAACAATTATTAAGAAACTATGAGATTACAAAAATAATTTACACATAAAGTTATTATTCTCAAAACATCAAATAGTTCACAATGATTACTGATATTGTTATCCACTTAAACAATCTATATTTAAATCATTGAGGTCAACTTATTATTATTCACGTAGATGTTCCCTTAAACTCCCATTAGCTATATACTCCCATACTCATAACATGCCAATATTACATATTTTAAAATTTTAATCAAAACAATCATTTTTCATATCAAGACAGAGGTGACAGGTCCGTGCCTCAACACAACAAAGCAACATAACTTGATTTTGGTTTAGCAATATAAAACTTTTAGTCAAACCATTGGTGGCAGGTCTGTACCTTAGTACAACAAAGCAACTTAATTCGACAATATTTTAAAATCATGAGTTATTAAACTCTTTTGCTCTTTTTCATTAGATATACTGACGGAGACCAGGTCTGTACTTTCGTACAACAAAGGAAACAACACCCAGTATATCCCCAAATGATGTTAATTAAAATTCCAGAAATATGGCATATCGCACACTAATAATATGAAAATTAAGACATATGTCATACATAACTAAAGTTCATTTAAACATAACATCCACTCCTTATTTTCATTTCTTAAAAGCTCAAAAATTCTCATATAAATTGCCTATTAATACATCATATAATGAAGCTAAATAACATTTTTCATAATTTAATATTCAATTAAAAATGTAGAAAATTTTTAAATTAACCTACCTTGTTACAAAATAGTTATCTCTAGAAAAACAAAATTTTAAATTTAAAAATTTGGTTGAAAAATGGGCAACTTATAACCTCCTAGTTACGTATCTTAATGATATAACAGCTAACCAAACTACAAATATCATCTACTTACTCAACAGGACAAGTATGTGGAAAGTCAACTATTTTCTCTCCCATCCCCTACTTAAAGATGTACAATGCCCTCATTGTACAAATAATGAATTACTTAAACGGGAAAAAGAGAAAAGAAATAAGACAGAAAAACTCCCCTGGAATAGTGTGCTTAACGGTCATGACAAGGATGATATGAAATTCCCACATCCTCTCAACTCAATTTGTTGCGCTGAACTTACTGCCAGCATAACACGTACTCACAACACAATTATGAGGGATCAATCAACACACAAGATTAAACAATACCAAATATAAACATACTAATTTAAACAACCAAACCTAAAACTACCAATCCAACATAATTAAAAATCCTACAAATAAAATCAGTCATAATAATAATAAAGATAGAAATAGTGTCTGGAATCATAAACCACATAGGATGAACAACATCCTAATCACTGTCATCCTCCTGGCTCTGGTATTGATGGGATGGCTCTGGCTGCTGATAAGTATAAGATGGGCCGGCCTGATCTGGCTGTGGTGGTGGTGGTCCATAAACTCCTGCGGCATATGGTACTGGAAAGGCTGATAAGTAAGCTCTGCAGGATACTGACCAAATAGCTGCTAAAACAGACCATCCTGATAATCCAAATGGGTACTGGTCTGATGAAAATGCTGTCTCTGCATAAACTCCATCTGGTCAAATCTCTGAGTCTGACGGAGATCCATCTGCGCAAGCTGTTGCTGCAACTGATCAAACTCAACAGCATAACCTCTGTTACGGCTACCAGCCGCACCTCTACTTCTATCACTGCCACTAGTATCTCCTCTGCCTCTACCCTGCCTGGTCTACAAAGTCTGCCCCACAGCAGTGGTAGGAACCCAATAATACATATCCGCAGCACCACCATAATTACTACACGGCTCAATAAGAATGAAAGCCTCTAACCGTCGTGCAGTCAACCAACCCATGCCAGGCTGAACAAGCGTACATGAGCCCATCTCATCCTGAGTCGCTAACCCAAAATGTCTAGCCAAGCTAGTCACAAAATGACCTCCACACAAACTGCTCCCATCTCTAGTACTGGTAGCTCTTTTGGACATCCACTTTGCCAACCTCCAAGGCACATTCACTAACCTCTTCCTGATAATCGAACTCAAATAAAACAAATCAGGCCTAGAAACTTTCTCAGGCCCCTCCTTACGACCAACGATGGTGTAAGTCAACAATCTGTGAATGAGTCGATGGATCTCGAATAGCTCTATAAGAAGGCGTTGAACCACCTTAATGACCCTGGGCAATAAACTGGCGCTCCTGTGCAACCTCCAAATCAGAGAGCTTCTTCACAGCACCCGCAGAAATATGAGCTAGAAAGTGAGGATTATCAAGCTCGTTCGGCTCATATAACCCAATCCCAAGAGCAAATTGAATCAGCGACATCCGTCTAGGTATCCCACCAAGCTGAAAGTAAATAGAATCCTCAGTCTACTGAGTCGACCTATGATCAAACCTGAATGTACTATAAAACTCAACAACCAACTCTCTGTAGATATCCTCCCTGATACTGAACAACCGGGACCAAGCGTATGAAACAAACCCAATGTTGCCATCCGCAAGTACGTATGGGGTGGCAAGCAAATTCCTAATGGCCTCAGCACCATTAGTAAACCCATCTCTGGCAATCACATGCTCTAAAACGTTCCAGTTCACAGCATCAAAAACCTCAATCGACTGACCAATATTAGCTGTTAGACGCTCTCTAAACTGATTTATGGCGGTCTCAGAGTATGAATCATGAAAATAGAGATATCTATGGGGTCGGATCATTGGATTCCCCAGAGTCTGACCTCCTCGAGCTCTCCTGCTAGACATTTTAACTGCTAAACAAAACAATTGTTAATAATTTAAATAATCAGTAAATGCAAATAGGTCACTAAAAATTTCGGCAGCATTTCTGCTAAAAATGGAATAATCCACCATAAAGGTTTAGCCTAAAAAACTACCGCAACAATCAATTTCATAATCCTAATTTGCATCTCAAAACAACATTACTCAAATTGCTAATAATATATAAACTTAGTTAATAATCATGGCAATTATCGATTCAAAGTGAACTATAATATTTTGGTACCAAAATGAACATAAAAATAATCACTTTTTACCATCACTAATAATTAGTCTCAGTAAGTAGCAATCATTAACAATATTCAACTTGAATTATCACAATCACAAAATAGAACACGACAATTTTATAACCGTAATAACAAACATTCGTGTACCAAACAAACATTTGCATTAATCATTATGTATCCAGAAAATTAACAAGTATTACATCAAAACATAGCAAAATTGAGTACATATCATAGCCACATTATTTAAACACTAACGGATAAATCGAATCACACTATATATATAATACATTGTAAAAATGAGCATGGCATTGCATAATATATGATAACAAGAACATAATTCAATCATAAAAGCCTAATATCATACTCAAATTCGAAATACCCAAATCTCATACATAAACCCTAACTTCCAAACATGAAATTTAACCAACGAAAATGAAAATCGGTTATTATACCTTGTAGAGGAAAGTGCGTGGAACACGAAAATATAAAAATGGGGAAGAATGCGTGGCCGAAATTGGTGCTTGGGTGGTGGCAAGTTGCAGCCGTAGGTGGTGGTGGTGATTTTGAGTTTTGAAAATGGAGAAGAAGAGAGCTGTAGCCGGTTTATGCCCTTTTTGATCCATTTGGCGTATGGATTTCCATACGGCGTATGGATTGAAAATCAGAAAAATTTTTCAAACTCGATTTTCAAACCATTTTTTAACCTAAATCCAACACTTATTCAATAATATTAAATACCAAACCTGGAGGAGAATCACAACTTCAAATTCTTCACAATTCCACACTATACATAAACAAAATAAATTAACAATCTATAAAATAAAAATAATACTTAATTAACACTCAAAATAATATTCAAAATCCAATCACACAATAATAAAATAAAATCCAAAATAAACAATGTTGTTAAACATAATCCAATGAAATAGAAGTGTCAGAAGTTTAAAGCAATGATAAAATGATGCAAAAGATGAAATCAATGCATAGGATAGAGAGCAAGGAAACGCTCAGTGACATTTGCAATGACATCCTCAACTCCATGACCAATACTTGGAAAACTAGCCAAATGTGTATTAGCCACGTGTTGAAGATAAACCAAGCCCCAACTGATTTCATTTAGTGCCCTATTATTCACTCCCTCAGGTGCCAACACCAATTTATCATCTTCCAACTTGTACTCACGGTCGGGTTTTTCCTCCTCTAACTCACTCATAAATTCCAAACACGCCTCAGTTATTTCATAGTGTTTCCTCATCAGCGGACTTTTCCTCAAGTACCTCACTCGTCTTTCTATCTTCTGAAGAACTATCTCTTGTTTGTTGCTAAAGTCTAGCCCCGAATGTTTGAAAATATCAACCAACCTAGTGTAAATCTCCACCATTCCATGATTGAAATACTCCCAAGGGGTTGAAACCTTACTCATGTCAATCAGAACATCTAAGTGAATTGCCAAGTAACTAGCCAAATAAATCTCACTATGGGGATGGATAAAGTCAGGGTGTAATCTCATTACTTCCTGCTTGGCAAGATCATCCACTTTAGCTAACATCCTATGAAGGTAGTAATGAAGAGTATTAGTTACTAAGAAACGGTGAGGTGTTGGGTCCCTAAGGTGGTCATCTGACTGCATCAACCTAACCAAATCTCGCAAACCACTCGTAAACTCCTTATCTGCCTCGGAACTAGGATGTCCGGTCAACAGATAAACTGCTGTCAACATACGATGAAGACATGATGCCTGATTAGCTGAAAAGGGAAAAGAAGAATGAATCGAAGCCTCATAAATCTTAGTACATCTATTTTTCTGAGCAGCGAAAAATTTCTTTTCTTCATCAATCCTCGAATCTAATGATTCCCCTAATTCAGCCAGTGCATTATAATACTGTCGGATGAACCCATACTTACGCTCTATCTTTGCACCCTCAATCACATCCTTAATCATAACAGACTGGTTATCAGTGAAATCCAGTGTAGACTTCTTCAACAACTCAACCATAAAAGGAACATCCTCTCCAAATTCCTCGATAGCATCTAACAAACCCTGGCAAGATGATATAACAGGAACGGGCTTACGGCCCAAATAGGTGGTAGAAGGAACTGTGTCAGTGGAGATTGGACCTGAATTAGCAGTATCAGCAACCTTAACCAAATTGTTATCATTCGCGTCACTCTCGTAACTTCCAGCCATTAGATTATAAACCTAAATAACAATTAACTCAGAAACACAAACACTATTAACGAAAAGAAAGTTAGTTCACACAAAATAAATAAAAATAAATATCAATAACATATACAAAATTTTAACTACTAACACTCCAACCAGCGGATGGATTTTCATCCGCCGGTTGAAACTAATTACCAAATAGTTAAACCAAATAAAGGTAATTCGTGTCAACCAATTTATTAAAAAAAAACTTATTATTAAATTTTAATAAACTAATTTAACAACTTTGTAAAAAATTTATTTAACAAAATTTAAAAATATAAAAGTTTACAATAACTAATTCCTATTTAAATAAACAACGCAACCGTTCCCCGGCAGCGGCGCCAAAAACTTGATGCGTACGAAACGAGTCTAGTTTAATTTATTTATAAATGGAAATACCTTATTTATACCTTTCACACAACCAGGTAAGAATACCTGATCGAATGTAAGTATAGACTTGGTAAGACCGAGTCGATCACAGGGAACGGTGGTATTTATAAAAATAGAAATTACTGATTAACTAAGAAAACAGTAAACAGGGGGGCGTTTTAGTTCCGTACGAACAATTGTTTATAAAATATTAAATAAAAATTAAACAAACTAAATAAAAAAAAAACTTAAATTAAAATAATAAGTAACTAACAATAGATACTAATAGGAAGGAATAAGTAATTGTATAATTAACTTCACTCAGATTCATATATCCCGATTTATTACGTATTGATTATCTAATTGTGATTCCTTTGTATCAACTTAATGCCAAATTCTTCGATGATATTAAATTGAATGTGAACTAGCCAACTTTTCGGGTCCAACTAATTCCTACAATCTAGGGTCCAACATAAAACATTGATCCAATGTCACAAGATGAACAGTCAATTGTGTGCTTTTCCCTAAACTGAGCATTAAACATTCACAACTCATTACAATTAACTCTAGTGGTATGACTCAACAATACCCAATAATTACTTATTGTCTTGTTCATTTTAAAGTATATAATTATCGTTTACTCAACCTATCAGACTCAACATATATAGTAATAGTCAAAACCCTAAAATAGTGACTATCAATAATCAATAATCTTAAAGGAAATCAATCTCATTAATCTTATTAATCACGTTGAACAACAATAATTATTAGTTACCAATAAACAAGGATCCACGTGTAATATGATCGTTTTCAATTAAATAACTTATTCAATACGCAATTATAATCGTTCAATAATCATAATCCAAGCTAAATCAATTACACAATCACTCTAGTATTCAACTCATCATAAAAACAGTAAATATCAGATTATTCAAGATCAAAATCATCAATGAAATCGAATAAAAGAAATTATACCGAATATAAAAGACGAATAACGAAGAATCGATACGAACTATCCTCAATCTTGACTCTACGTGCCTCCAAAATGATAAAATAATTCGTAAATAAACCCTAAACTACGAAAATAGTCGACTGGAAATAAAAACAAAACGAATTCTGCGTTTTTAGGGTTAAAAATGCGTTTTTATACTTCCTGGAATTTTCATCCATACGGCGTATGGAAATCCATACGGCGTATGGATGCGAAATGAGCCCAGCCCAAGTCCGCGTGACATGGGCCTCCACATCCTCAATCCATACGGCGTATGGATTGCAATTTCAGACGATTTTCTTCATTTTTCTTCTTTTTATCTTTTCTTCAACTTTATTCTTCAAATATGCATCGTTTAACTCGGTTATTGACTGTTTTCCGTTCCTTTCTTCATAAACGCTCCATTTCCACATCTAATTGCAAATATGAACGAAATCAATATCTAAACTTAATTATATGCAATAGAAACATTCAAGAATCGGGGTAAAATACTACTTAAATATAGTACTTTTGAGCGTTTATCAGCCACTATCTATTATCTCTGATAGAGATGCCCGATTTACATCTCGCTTTTGGCAATCACTTCAACAGGCATTGGGTACTCGACTCGATATGAGTACTGCCTATCACCCACAAACCGACGGCCAAAGCGAGCGAACAATACAGACACTCGAAGACTTGTTACGAGCATGTGTGATAGACTTTGGAGGTAACCGGGATACCCACCTACCTCTAGCCGAATTCTCTTATAACAATAGTTATCACACCAGCATACAGATGGCACCATTTGATGCGTTGTATGGACGCAAGTGCCGATCCCCACTCTGTTGGGCAGAGTTAGGTGACAGACAGCTATCTGGACCTGAGATTGTCCAGGAAACCACCGACAAGATAACTCAAGTTCTAAACCGACTGAAAACGGCACGTGATAGACAAAAGAGTTACGCTGATAACCGCCGTAAACCTCTTGAGTTTCAAGTAGGAGACAAAGTCCTACTCAAAGTATCGCCCTGGAAAGGGGTAGCATGATTTGGTAAGCAAGAAAAGCTTAACCCACGTTACATCGGACCATTCGAAATCCTTGCTAGGATTGGTCCTGTCGCCTACAAGCTCAAACTACCGCAAGAGCTTAGTAGCATACACGACACTTTTCACGTTAGTAATCTAAAAAAGTGTCTTTCCGACGAAACACTTATCATTCCTCCTGATGAAGTCTTCGTTGACTCAAAACTAAATTTTGTGGAGGAACCTATCGAAGTTATGGATTCGAAAACCCAGAAACTTCGACACAAACGAATCAAACTTGTTAAAATTTGTTGGAACTCGAAACATGGCCCAGAGATTACTTGGGAGCGTAAGGATGAAAATATCCTCAACTATTCGAGAGCGTGACCGAGACTCACGGCTCAACTTAAATCTCGGGACGAGATTTCGCTAACGGGGGGAGAATGTGACACTCCTCCAATTTAGGAAGTATTATACCACTAATTACATGCATTCTTACACTAATTCCCTGCACAAAGCTAAACTAAACCTATAATGTGATATAAGTCTAGCAAGCCCGAGACTTTTGTACAAAAAGTTCTATGTATTTCGTAATTAATTTTAATTACGTACGAACTATCGGAACGAACCCGACAAAAATAAAATACAAATGTTGGTGAACATATATTTAATAATATGAAATTTATTAATTACGAACATTATTAAATTTATATTATTGTTATAATATAAAACGTATCGTACAAGACTGCGACAATACGGAAACGTACACAACAATCAAAAATGATAAGAATTATATTTTTATTGTTACAGTTAAAGTATTTGGGATAATACTTCAAAATAAATTTACTGATATTAAATGTAAATTTACATGTAATTGGACCCGTACACGAAATTAACGGGTTAAATAACTGCAATATTAACACTACCAGTCAACACATTATTGCTCGAACCCATACCTCATTTGAAAAATAAAACTGTATCAAATAATATATACTCCCTCCATAACTCATTTGATCACACACACACAAACCTCAATAATTGAGCTACCAAACTTCCCTCTTCTCTGTTCTTCTTCTTCCCCAACGACAGCAGCAGCAAGTAGAGAAGCATGAGCCAAAAATCAACACCCACCTTCATCATCTCTTCACCTTCATCATCAAACTAAACAAAAATGATCACATAATTATCATCATCATCATCATCAGTCGATCATCATCATCATAATCATATCATTGTGAGGTTTCTAAAACTTATACTTCTTACATATATTCATATATTTCTTTGATTATATAGTGATTATAAGCAAAATAATGGGTAAAATACCTCGAATAAAACATGTTTGTCGATATCTACAACGTTCGTACCAAGATTTAACTCGATTTATAGCAAAAACTTATTTTGATTTCGGACTAAAAACTGATCACAGAACGAGAACACAACTGAAACTAAGGCGAACCGATCGGCTAGGTAAACATAGCCGAACGGCTAGTCTGACCCAGCCGATCGGCTGGAAGTAGTGAGCCGTACGGCTAAACAAGTATAGATGATCGGCTCAAAAATGATACAAGATCTGCTCAAAAAATGATAGAAGATCTTCTCAAAAATGTTAGAAGATCTTCTCAAAAATGTTAGAAGATAGGCTCAAAAAGGGGAGCCGATCGGGCTTGAGTTGCCGATCGGCTGTGTAAACTCAGCCGATCTGCTGTGTTTGTGTATTGTGTAGTATTTTTGGCCAAACATAAACAATATTAAATGGTTCAAAAATATTAACGAGTACACGATATAAAATTATTGTCAAGTTATAAATTTTATAAAACTTTACGGCACAAGGTTTGGTACTAAAATTGTACACGACTACGGAACAATATTATATACAAATAATGATATAAAAGGGATGCGACAAACTTTGGGACAATATTAATTATTTACTTCGAAAATGAGATCAATTTTCGTAACAAAACGGGACTTATGTTCTTGGAACTACACGACGAACTATATATATATATATATATACATATGTATATATAAACGACGACGACAACTATATATATATATATATATATATATATAATAAACAAATTACGTATATATATATGAACGACGACAACTTATAAATATATATAATTACGAACTATGACAAGTGTATATATATATACAATGGGACAAAATGAAATGACTCTTCGTAACAAACGAACTTATGTTTTCAAAACAATGACACTTACTTATATACCAATGGAAAACACGTTTAACAAATGTACGATTTATAATATACAACAAGTATATTTCTATACATATATATATATATATATATATATATATATATATATATATATATATATATATATATATATATATATATATATATATATATATATATGAATATCGTTACGTTTCCCCCCTTGTACATATATATATATAATTGTTCTATATATATATATATATATATATATATATATATATATATATATATACAACTACATGCTAGTATATATATACATAACAAGATACGGCTTGAGAAATATTAATGGTATTTCAAAACATCTTCACCAACGACTCGTACAAAACTTAAGAAATTGATAATTTCTACAAAACAAACAGAATGTTAACATGATTCGACAATTTAGTCAATCACTTATGTTAATACAATTATCGCGTATAGGTTGTTAAAGGACGTACTTGGTCGATGTCTACTACTACTCGCTAGCTTTCACATCTGCGCACCTACTGTGAGTTCACAGCCCCTTTTTCACTGTTTTAATGCTTTTAAAACTTAGGGTGAAAAACATAGCAATTGCCTTGCTACTGCATGCAATAACTGATTTAAATAATGTATGTATTTACTTAAACTGTTTATGAAATGTTATTTCATACGATTACTTGAACTACTGTTTGTGAAAAGATGTTTTCATACTATTTTGGGAATTAGACAACGGATCATAGAACGGACCTAGGCTTACGATGTAGTGCATAAAAGTCCTTATGGCTACAGACTATAACCATTAGCTAGGTGACTCTAGCCACTGAGTATACGGATAGTACTATCGCCGTGACGACCCACACACAGTTTTGGAGCGTATACTTACAGGTCCTACTTGGCAAACAACTACTGCTGGTCATGGTTTGGTTATAGGGTTAGGTCGCGTTGCTTTAACTCGACAGGTTTAGCTCACCTTTCGAGGGATCACCGTCTAATTATTCCCACAAAACTATTATTTAGGAAGTGATTTCCTACGAACAACTACTTTGGTAATGTTGATCTTTAGTTAGATTAACCTGTGTTTCCTACTAGCAAACTATTTGGGAAATGTTATTCTTTATAGATTAACCTGTGTTTCCTACGAATTACTATTTGAGAAATGTTATTCATACTTGTAATAACTTGTGTTTCCTACACGACTTACAACTACTATTACTTTAGAAAATGTTTTCCCTTAATTGATTAAACTTGTGTTTCCTACGCTACAACTACTTGACATGTATAAACAACTTGGCTTATCACACTTTTACAAACCTGTGAATTCACTCAACAATTTTGTTGACGATTTCTCTATGTTTTTTAGGGAATTAGCAGCATAGGTAAGAAATGCATGCATTTCAGGACGGACAACCCTGGACTTGTTAGGATGCCACTACTTTTGGGACACTCGGATTTCCTTCATATTACTACAATTCATTTGTGGTTATATTTATGAAATCTACTTTTGTGTTATGTATTTTTATAAAATACTATTTCAAACACTACTACTATTGTTACAACTTTTCTAAGTTGTAATTTTTTGTAAACTTAATTATTGGCATCTTAATACATTACGTTCTGCGATAACCATATGCTCTAGATGTATGTATATATTGGTTGTATTACTACTTGCAGCCCCGCCACGTCACTAAGCTTCCGCAAACTACTCTCACTAATTGTAATTACCGTTTGACGGGGTGTGACAATGGACATATTCAAAGAAAGAGTAGTTGCCTGATCGTTCCCTGAGATTGTAAATGGATATATTCAAAGATAGAATCCTTGCCTAATTTTCGTTTTAATATTGAATTTTGAAAATGAAATCGAAATTGTGGTTGTAAGTGGGAGTTAAAGATCGCAGGATTAAAGTTGTGGGATTGGCTGATAAAAGAAATTAAGTCAAAACATGAAGGGTTTATTATGAGAAATGAAAAAGATTTGAGGATGGTAATTAAATTAATTAATGGCATATTAGTATTTTACTATACAATTAATAAATTAAATGATGTCATGGATTAATCCAAAGGTAAATAAGTAAAGGATTATCTTGAAATTAATGGTGAGTATTCTTTTAGGGTTTTTCTTATAATATATATTAATATTAATATAGATAATATGTGAAACTAAATAAAATTTATAAGATAAGCAAGAATAAAGAGAGGTGGTTTATTTTTAAATTTGTATTATAAATTTTTTAAATAAAGATTTCAAATGATCATATTGCATTTCTTATTATGCGGTATGTCAAGTCTTCTTTTATTTTGAAAACCTTTCTAAACTTATTATAAGTATATTTATATTTAAATAAAGAAAATGTTAAATTGTGGAAATAAGGCTACAACTTTCTATGCAAAATTTGCTTTCTTCAAACTTGTTGAGTATGTAACTTTCTTTAACGATATTCTAAAACATTAATTCTTAAAGTTTACCTCAAAAACATTATTTGTTCATCTTAATCTACTAACTCATTATCAAAAAAATGATATTTTCAAATACAATATCTCAAATATTCAACCATTTGTTAGTTTTCGTCATTCAATTTATCACCTTTAAGATTAATCCATTTGTAGTTCATATCATAACTTCCAACTTCAAAATTTTCTAATGCAATTAAAACGCAATTACTCAAATAATCTAAGCTCAAATTAGAATTTATTATTTATATATATTTTTCTAGACTGATACTTAATATAAACCTTACTTAAAAAAAAAGATAATGTTGAAGTATTAGTTTTTATGGAGTTGTAATATCTGAATAATTAATAAGTTTGCTAAGGTATTTTTAATTATTTTTCTACAATCTCAATAACAACCATCATAAGGATATGAAAAATAGTAAGAAAATGAAGTTATGGAGAAAGGATGTAAAAGAAAAAGTAAAAGAAAATGAAGTTATGGAGTAAGAAAATGAAGTTAAGAAAATAGTAATATGTAAAGGAAGTATGAGAGGGTTATCAAATGGAAGGAAAACATTAAAAAGTTAAGGAACATTTTGACAAATACACCAAATTCTTTTCTTTCATAACCTAAATTCTTATTATATTTATTAAATAAATAGTGAAAACACTATATATTTAATAATAGTTTCATTTACCTCCTGGTAAATGTTAGAGCTATCAATAGGAAAATCCACCTTTGTTGATTGTATTGTAGGGTAATATCTACTACTATTACTTATACTTCAATAAAAGAATGAGAACAAGTATTATGAAAAATTATTATTGTCACACTAACTTTGTACAAATTTACCATTTACTTTGAAGAATATATATATTTTTTTTTGCGAATATATTTTTTTGCAAATCCATCGATCGGTTATGTTAATGTGGCTTAACGTTACCAAAAATTAGTGGCGGACAAAAAAATTAGTGACCGGTGGTATAAAATTGTTGAAGCTCACACAACTAAAAAGCTTATTAAGTTTATTTAAAAAATTGGGGTGCACCGCGTGAATATGTGTATTATCACTCTTAGATAATCAATACTTTTTCAACTAATTTTACACTAAGCCAACTTAATTGACTGATGTCATGTGGCATCACTGACTATAAAGTATGCCCCCTCTGCCAAGGCTTAATTTAAAGTAAATTATAGTTTGTTTTTTTTGTTACATTACAATAAAAAAGTGTGTTTTATTTTCCGACTCATAAGAGTTGCACAAGACTCGTAAGAGTCACCCACGACTCGGCGGAGTCAATAAATGACTCGTAAAAGTCAAAGTCATTTAAGTTCGAAGTTTGAATCGCCTCGTTTTTGAGACTTTTGACTCGACTTGTAAAAATTTAACAATCATATTGTCAATTAAATCAATATATACAATTACTTAGCTACATATGTAATAAAGATGCTAGATGATTATATTTATAAATTGGTAAAGACCAGAACACTAATTGATTTATTTGAAATGAAAACCCTAAACTTTTGTATCTTTGTTACGCTGATGTCGTTACGCAACAATAACAGTGGGTTTTAAATTTGTAAAACTCGGAGGGATCATAATCCTCCGAACTACCTACTAATACTAGGTACGAATACCTGATATAAGTATGCGGTAAGGATGATCCAGGGTCGTTCCTCACAACGGCGGAATTGAAACAGAGCTAGTTCGGATAAGTCAGTAATTAAGCTAATGTTGAATAGATTGTTATTGTTTTTGATTTATAATCTATTTTTCTATTTAAACTACTAAAACTAAGAAAGCATAAAAGTAAAATGGAGGGTAGTGCTTGCTATGACTTCATTAGCTTATGCATGGGGTGATGCCTAGGGTTTAAGTGTGAAAACGTCATTTAAATATTTGTGTCTTACTTTCGCCTAAGTGTTCGTAGTGTAAACACTAACACCCTAGTGTCTGATTTCTCAGACAGTATGTCACTGAGTTGTTAGGTTATCGTGATTCTGATCAGAGGAGGCTGCTTAACTCTTCAACACTTTCCGTATGATGGAATAGTGACCCTTCTTGGAATAACATTCATGGGCGCATGAGATATGTAACAACCGGCAAATTAGGACTAGAATTAGTGCCTAATTCTTTGTTAATACATGTAATTAGTTATGTGTTACGCTAATTTATGTATCGGATTATATATTGGTAAATATATACAACTTTGCGATTTGACTTAAATCGTACGCAATTTAAATAGAATGAAATTCTATTCGGTTAATACGGACGTTGGTGAACAAATGTTTATAAACTAAGATAACGCAATTTTGACCAAAATACTAATTTATAATAATTAGTAATTATCTCGTATCACTCGATAAAAGCTTACACGAATTAAAAACAAAAGTAATTAAATTTATACAAACTATATTACATTTCAGACTATTAAGGATTTAAAGAAATAATACAAGTAAATCTTTTTAACAAAAGTTTGTAATTTTAAAATGTATAATTAAACGCGTAAAATAAATATTTAACACTTAAAAGACGGAGAAAACGAACACCGCACGGGGCGCATTGACGGAGACCGAAAATGGGAGGTTAAACCTCCCACTTTCTTCTCTTTTTCCTCACTTTCTTTTCCTCTTTCTCTTTCTTCCTCTTTCTTTTCTCTCAAATCACCAAATCACCTCCATCTCACAAAATCATCAAATAACACCATAAAACGACGCCGAATCATACCACTCCTTTGGAGAAAAGTGACCACGACAACACGATCTACATTCCTATCTTTCCGGATTTTCGTTTCGGCATTTTGTAAGTTCCGACAAATTCTCGAAACCTCTCGGTTTTACTTATTTTTGACTAATGGTTGTTTATTTACACTTGTAATGTCCAAAAATGGGTTGGGTAAAAGATTTGGACCGAACGGAAACCGGAAAACTCGTTTTTGGCACAATTTCCGGCCATCAGACCGCTACGTCGCACCTGGCCAGGGGCCTCTGCGACGTCGCGACCTACGTCGCACAAAAATCTCAACGTCGCACTAGCGACGCAGCCTATTACGTCGCATTAACTTACGGATGTCGCACGTAGCGACGTAGACTTTAACGTCGCAAACCGAACCAACGTCGCATTAGCGACGCCACCCCCTACGTCGCATTGATTTGAGAAGGTCGCATCATGCGACGTACATGCCCACGTCGCACCTTACGTCGCTTGCAACGTCGCATGCGACGTCGCACAAACCAGAACCTTGAAAACTCAGATTTTTTACTAAGTGTCGGAACCAAGATTTTAACACCTGATTTTACCCAAATTCGGATCCAGATGCGTTTTTCGTCAAAGCAATATAGTAGAAATAAAAATTTTCCAAGCTGACCTGGCAGCTCGACCCCAGCCAGGGGCTCTGCCCCCGGACCCCCGTCATTAAATGTTGTAAATACTTTTCACACTAAGTGTTGAACACTTACAAATAATGAAACCTGATTCAACGATACATATAATGATAACACTTTGAATCATTATTACAAACCGTCACCAACGGGCCATATTTGTTTTCAAACTACAAACGGATTACTAAACAAACACTTGGACATAATGAGTTGTGTAGACAACTAGCCTAGATGGTCTTGCGAGACATCTACTTACTTAACTTTATATGTTTAGGCATTTGAAGGTTACGGGTTCGGAGAACCTACGGTTGATATTACTTACTCGTTTATTGATATAAACGTACTTGCAAAGACTCAGGTGAGTCTTACGGCCCCACTTTTACTGTTTTATCTTATTGGGGGAGATACATGCTACTTATTTTTCCTGAACACAAGAACTAAACTGATTTCTATACCAAACGGAATTGCATGAGTTATTCATTACTTACTGAAGTCTCTCCATCATATATCGTTAGTTATGGACTTAAGCGCGAACAGTAGTTAATGGATCCATTAGGGAAATGACCCTCCCTGCCCGGGGTAGTAGCGCTACCACGTACTGAATTACACGTAGAAACGGGTGACTATTATTTCGTTACTTATGCTTGCTCAATTTCGAGCATGTCACGGGAGCAGCTGATTATTTACGGGTTAAGCTTTGATTATGAGCCTCATGGCAACGGTATAACTTGATTACTTTACTTTTGCGAGATTTGCAAATACTTGATATACGCCTACGGGCACTACTGATGAAATCTTGTGTTCAAACTGATTATTTACTGATAAACCTGTGAGATTCACCAACCTTTTGGTTGACCCTTTTTAGTATGTATTCTCAGGTACACTTACGGAGTAGGATCACTCCAGGATTACTAGCTAGAGTCGCATGATTTCCAAACTGCATTTAACGGAGATTCTTTGGCATTATCTTTTGTAACTATGGTTATGTAATAGAATCTCCCGCCACATACGCGGACTCTAGGCTTACATATTTTTGTAAAGAAAACTATATGTTTTCAAACGATTTAATTATGAAATGTAATTACTTTACAAAACGTCTCATTTAGAGGTCGTTTGCTGTATATCTTGTGCTTTGTATATTGATTAGTAACACCCAAGTATGCTTCCGCAAATCACTAAATTTGGGAGTGTTACAGATTGGTATCAGAGCCTAAGGTTATAGTGAACTAGGTTGCATTTAGTGGGCCTAGACTATGACCATTAGGCAGTATTTCCTTACTAGGCATGATTGGTTCAGGAATTTCATCATACGACTTTAATTTAACATAGCCTGATCAACTATGTACAATTAAGGAAAGATGATGTGAGGTCTGAAATGGTTATGTTGAACAGGAATGCGTTAGTTGACTCTGACCACGAGAGAACCAGACCATTACTTGATACGTGCTAGACACTAGGCTGGATATTATATACTTATATATATTAGCCTCGTCTTATTTACACTCTGCCTCAGGAATGGCAAACACATCACCCAATTCATCACGTTCTCATCCGCAAGGATCTCAAAACCCACGAATAGCCAGGAGGACCACTAGGTCACCTCGAAGCAACCCCTATCCTGTTCATAACTCTCAGAACTCGGCTCATCTCACGGTGCCAGTGTTGGCTACCCAACTCCGCCGTCAGGAGCAAAGGCTTGAAAATCTCGAACGGGAACAACACCGAATGACCTACCTGCTTCGCCAAGCTCTTGACCGCATATCACAACTCCAGCGAGAACAAGAAGATACCAGCCTCTCTGTAAGCATAATTCAGGATTCAATGACCGCTGAATTAGGTGCGGATGAACTCGTAAGAAACCGACTAGAGGAATGTGAACAGCGTTCACAGGAGACTGAGGATCACTCTCGAGCGCTAGTACAACGACTGGCCTTGGTTGAAGATAACGCCAGGCAAGCCAACAGACTAGCAGAAACCGTGGACCGCCTTGTCGCGCTGATGGAGCAGATTAATCTGCATCAAGATTAGATCAGTCTGTAACTTGTAACCAGTTAACTACTTAATTAGGACCTATGTAATTCAACCGGATGTAACCATTCCCGGTACTTTTGTACTACTACTACCACTACTCTGTAATCTTTTGGAAAACCCGAACTTTGTATCCAACTTGTTTGCCTAAATGGAATATGATTATCACCTCGTACTGTTATCGTGTATCTCATTATATACACTTGTGATATATCTAGTTTCATGCAAATAACTTATTCCTCTTTCCTTGTTCTTTCCTTGATCAGCAGCATGCCTCCTCGTCGACAAATCACCCTCACAGAAGCCGAAGTTGCGGGTCTGATTGCCCGTAGCGTGGCCCAAGCCCTAGCTACCCGGACTTCAGCTCCTGGTAGCGAAGATACCGCTAACAATGGACCACAACCTAAGCCCTGCTCATATAAGGACTTCCAAAACTGCAAACCTCTGAACTTTGCAGGTACTGAGGGAGCAATCGGTCTAATACGTTGGATTGAGAAAGTTGAATCGGTATTCCTTATCTGCAACTGTGCGGAGGGGGACAAGGTTAAGTTCTCTGTTAGTACCTTTACTGACACCGCACTCACGTGGTGGAACACCTATGCCCAAACTGTGGGCGTTGCCAATGCTTATAAACTCCCGTGGGAGGAGTTGAAGGAGATGTTAAAGGGTGAGTATTGCCCCAGAGATGAACTGAAACAACTGGAGCTGGAATTTTGGAACCACAAGATGCAAGGTGATGATATCACCGGGTACACCAACCGTTTCCACCAACTGGCACTTCTGTGCCCATCCATGGTCGATCCTGAATACAAGAGGATCAAGAAATATGTTGATGGACTGCCCGAGAAACTCCAGGACCTGGTGACTTCATCCAAACCAGGTACTATCCAGAACGCCATCCGTATGGCCCATGAACTTACGGCAAACGCTGTCCGTCGTAACACAACCTCAGCCCCACCTACAAACAACAAACGAAAGTGGGAAGGAAACCCCAACTCATCCAACCAAATCACCAACCGAAAGCCTGAGCCCCTTAGCTCTTATTCATCCGGCTCTTCAGAAAAGAAAGGGTACATTGGAAGCAAGCCCTACTGCCCCAAATGCAATCGTCACCATGACGGTTCCTGCCCTTGCACAAACTGCAAACGTTTTGGGCATCTGGCCAAGGATTGTCGAAACACCAGTGCCCCAAAGACTTGTTATGGGTGTGGAAGTCCTGGGCACTTTCAGAATAATTGCCCTAAGCAGAGAAACAACAACAACAACAACAACCACAACAAACGGAACAACAACCCTGCTCGTAGCAGAGCATTTGTCATCAAAGCTGGTGAAGCTAGGGAAGACCCGAATGTTGTAACGGGTACGTTTCTTCTCAACGATCTTACTGCTTCAGTATTATTTGATACCGGTGCTAATAAAAGTTTCATATCTGATGAGTTTTGTCCACTACTTGATATCACCCCCGCGGCCTTAGATGTTAAGTACACAGTAGAACTTGCAAATGGTAAACTTATAGAAACCGATAGTGTGATACCTAATTGCACTTTAAACTTAGCTGACGAAATCTTTTCAATCGATCTAATGCCTGTTGAACTGGGAAGTTTCGATGTCATCGTGGGTATGGACTGGTTGTCCAAGCACCGGGCCGAAATTGTGTGCCATGATAAAATCGTCCGAATTCCTCTCGCCGCCGGTAGTACCTTAGTCATACAGGGGGAGACCGGTGGGTCGAGACTAAACTTAATCTCCTGTTTAAAAACCCGAAAATTTCTGAGAAAGGGTTACCCAGCAATACTCGCGCACATCACGGAGAAAAAGTCGGAGGAGAAGCGACTGGAAGATGTGCCAATCGTTAGAGACTTTCCCGAAGTCTTTCCAGAAGAACTACCTGGTTTACCTCCACCTAGACAGGTCGAGTTCTCGATTGATCTCGTGCCGGGTGCCGCACCGGTGGCTCGAGCACCGTACCGCCTAGCTCCATCTGAACTTCAGGAGTTGTCCACGCAGTTACAGGAACTCCTGGATAGAGGATTCATCAGACCGAGTTCTTCACCTTGGGGAGCTCCGGTCTTGTTTGTTAAAAAGAAAGACGGTTCATTTCGAATGTGTATTGACTACCGAGAGTTGAACAAACTAACCGTCAAGAACCGATACCCACTTCCTCGAATCGATGATCTGTTCGATCAACTCCAAGGATCAAGCTGTTATTCAAAAATTGATCTTCGATCAGGTTATCATCAGTTGCGTGTTCGCGATGCTGACATCCCAAAAACCGCATTCAGAACCCGTTAAGGGCACTACGAATTCCAAGTGATGCCCTTCGGCCTAACCAACGCAACTGCTGTATTCATCGACCTTATGAATCGGGTGTGCAAACCTTACCTTGACAAATTTGTCATCGTCTTCATCGATGATATCCTCATATACTCACGAAACGAACAAGAACACGCACAACACCTCAGAACCATCCTAGAACTACTTAGACACGAGGAGCTTTACGCCAAATTCTCTAAGTGTGAGTTTTGGATAAAAAACGTTCAATTCCTTGGACACGTGATTGATAGTCAGGGAATTCATGTGGATCCATCAAAGATCGAGGCCATCAAGAACTGGCAAGCGCCAACCACCCCAACCGAGGTACGCCAATTCTTGGGATTGGCCGGTTATTACCGTCGGTTCATTGAAAACTTCTCGAAAATAGCCATACCACTCACGACACTGACTCAAAAGGATAAAAAGTTCGACTGGACCGATAAACAAGAGTCAGCATTTCAGCTGTTGAAGCTCAAGCTTTGCAGTGCACCCATTTTATCTCTACCCGAAGGCACCGATGACTTCGTGGTATACTGTGATGCTTCTCACCAAGGTCTCGGTTGCGTCATGATGCAACGAGACAAGGTCATTGCTTACGCCTCCTGACAACTTAAAGTTCACGAGAAAAACTACACAACTCATGACCTCGAGCTAGGGGCCGTGGTATTCGCCTTAAAAATCTGGAGACATTATCTTTATGGTACCCGCAGCACTGTATTCACCGACCACAAAAGTCTCCAACACATTTTCAACCAGAAAGATCTTAACATGAGGCAACGTAGATGGGTTGAATTACTCACCGATTACGACTGTGAGATCAAATATCATCCGGGCAAAGCAAACGTGGTTGCTGATGCTCTCAGTCGTAAGGAACGAACAAAACCACTCCGAGTCCGGGCACTCAGTATTACCATTCATAACGATCTCACCACCCAAATACATCTTGCCCAACTCGAAGCCCTGAAACCCGATAACTTCAAAAACGAGGCCTTGCGAGGCATGGATAAACAATTCGAGATCAGACCCAACGGAGTTAGGTATTTCTCTAACCGAATATGGTTGCCTAATTTCGGAAACCTGCGGGACTTGGTGATGGATGAAGCTCACAAGTCCAAGTATTCTATCCACCCGGGATCCGACAAAATGTATCACGGCATCAAGGAGTTTTACTGGTGGCCGAATATGAAAGCTGACATTGCTTTGTACGTCAGCAAATGCTTAACTTGTTCCAAGGTCAAGGCCGAGCACCAAAGACCTTCCGGATTGCTCCAACAACCTGAAATTCCTCAATGGAAATGGGAGCAAATTACCATGGATTTCATAACCAAACTACCTAAATCGGCGAGCGGTTGCGATACCATTTGGGTGATCGTCGATCGGCTCACCAAATCGGCTCATTTCTTGGCAATCAGAGAAACCGACAAAATGGAACGCCTTACACAAATCTACATCAAAGAAATCATTTGCCAACATGGTGTCCCTATCTCGATTATCTCTGACAGGGATGCTCGATTCACATCTCGCTTCTGGCAATCACTCCAAAAATCACTGGGTACCCGTCTCGATATGAGTACCGCGTACCATCCTCAGACCGATGGCCAGAGCGAACGAACTATTCAGACACTGGAAGACATGCTACGAGCCTGCGTAGTTGATTCCGGTACAAATTGGGAAAGACATCTACCGTTGTGCGAGTTCTCGTACAACAACAGCTATCACACCAGCATAAAGGCTGCACCTTTTGAGGCACTGTACGGTCATAAGTGCCGATCACCGATCTGTTGGACTGAAGTGGGAGATAGTCAACTCACTGGTCCTGAACTCATACATGAAACCACAGAGAAAATCGTTGAAATCCAAAACCGACTCAAAGCCGCGCGTGATCGTCAGAAAAGCAATGCTGACGTGAGACGCAAGCCACTCGAGTTCCAAGTTGGGGATCGAGTACTTTTAAAAGTATCGCCTTGGAAAGGCGTAATCCGATTCGGCAAACGCGGAAAATTAAACCCCAGGTACATTGGGCCTTTTGAGATTCTCGAGAAGATAGGTCCAGTGGCATATCGACTGCAGCTGCCCTCTGAACTCAGCAGCGTGCACCCTACTTTTCACATTTCTAACTAAAAGAAATGTCTGTCTGACGAGACACTCATTATACCCCTTGACGAGATTCGCATCGATGACAAACTACATTTCGTTGAGGAACCAGTCGAAATTATGGACCGTGAGGTCAAACAACTGAAACAGAGTCGTATTCCCATCGTCAAAGTCAGGTGGAATTCCAGACGTGGTCCGGAATTCACTTGGGAACGGGAAGACCAAATGCGACTCAAGTATCCCCACTTGTTCACCAATTCTACCCCGAGCGCGACTTCGACTTAAATTTCGGGACGAAATTCTTTTAACAGGGGGAGAATGTAACAACCGGCAAATTAGGACTAGAATTAGTGCCTAATTCTTTGTTAATACATGTAATTAGTTCTGTGTTACGCTAATTTATGTATCGGATTATATATTGGTAAATATATACAACTTTGCGATTTGACTTAAATCGTACGCAATTTAAATAGAATGAAATTCTATTCGGTTAATACGGACGTTGGTGAACAAATGTTTATAAACTAAGATAACGCAATTTTGACCAAAATGCTAATTTATAATAATTAGTAATTATCTCGTATCACTCGATAAAAGCTTACACGAATTAAAAACAAAAGTAATTAAATTTATACAAACTATATTACATTTCAGACTATTAAGGATTTAAAGAAATAATACAAGTAAATCTTTTTAACAAAAGTTTGTAATTTTAAAATGTATAATTAAACGCGTAAAATAAATATTTAACACTTAAAAGACGGAGAAAACGAACACCGCACGGGGCGCATTGACGGAGACCGAAAATGGGAGGTTAAACCTCCCACTTTCTTCTCTTTTTCCTCACTTTCTTTTCCTCTTTCTCTTTCTTCCTCTTTCTTTTCTCTCAAATCACCAAATCACCTCCATCTCACAAAATCATCAAATAACACCATAAAACGACGCCGAATCATACCACTCCTTTGGAGAAAAGTGACCACGACAACACGATCTACATTCCTATCTTTCCGGATTTTCGTTTCGGCATTTTGTAAGTTCCGACAAATTCTCGAAACCTCTCGGTTTTACTTATTTTTGACTAATGGTTGTTTATTTACACTTGTAATGTCCAAAAATGGGTTGGGTAAAAGATTTGGACCGAACGGAAACCGGAAAACTCGTTTTTGGCACAATTTCCGGCCATCAGACCGCTACGTCGCACCTGGCCAGGGGCCTCTGCGACGTCGCGACCTACGTCGCACAAAAATCTCAACGTCGCACTAGCGACGCAGCCTATTACGTCGCATTAACTTACGGATGTCGCACGTAGCGACGTAGACTTTAACGTCGCAAACCGAACCAACGTCGCATTAGCGACGCCACCCCCTACGTCGCATTGATTTGAGAAGGTCGCATCATGCGACGTACATGCCCACGTCGCACCTTACGTCGCTTGCAACGTCGCATGCGACGTCGCACAAACCAGAACCTTGAAAACTCAGATTTTTTACTAAGTGTCGGAACCAAGATTTTAACACCTGATTTTACCCAAATTCGGATCCAGATGCGTTTTTCGTCAAAGCAATATAGTAGAAATAAAAATTTTCCAAGCTGACCTGGCAGCTCGACCCCAGCCAGGGGCTCTGCCCCCGGACCCCCGTCATTAAATGTTGTAAATACTTTTCACACTAAGTGTTGAACACTTACAAATAATGAAACCTGATTCAACGATACATATAATGATAACACTTTGAATCATTATTACAAACCGTCACCAACGGGCCATATTTGTTTTCAAACTACAAACGGATTACTAAACAAACACTTGGACATAATGAGTTGTGTAGACAACTAGCCTAGATGGTCTTGCGAGACATCTACTTACTTAACTTTATATGTTTAGGCATTTGAAGGTTACGGGTTCGGAGAACCTACGGTTGATATTACTTACTCGTTTATTGATATAAACGTACTTGCAAAGACTCAGGTGAGTCTTACGGCCCCACTTTTACTGTTTTATCTTATTGGGGGAGATACATGCTACTTATTTTTCCTGAACACAAGTACTAAACTGATTTCTATACCAAACGGAATTGCATGAGTTATTCACTACTTACTGAAGTCTCTCCATCATATATCGTTAGTTATGGACTTAAGCGCGAACAGTAGTTAATGGATCCATTAGGGAAATGACCCTCCCTGCCCGGGGTAGTAGCGCTACCACGTACTGAATTACACGTAGAAACGGGTGACTATTATTTCGTTACTTATGCTTGCTCAATTTCGAGCATGTCACGGGAGCAACTGATTATTTACGGGTTAAGCTTCGATTATGAGCCTCATGGCAACGGTATAACTTGATTACTTTACTTTTGCGAGATTTGCAAATACTTGATATACGCCTACGGGCACTACTGATGAAATCTTGTGTTCAAACTGATTATTTACTGATAAACCTGTGAGATTCACCAACCTTTTGGTTGACCCTTTTTAGTATGTATTCTCAGGTACACTTACGGAGTAGGATCACTCCAGGATTACTAGCTAGAGTCGCATGATTTCCAAACTGCATTTAATGGAGATTCTTTGGCATTATCTTTTGTAACTATGGTTATGTAATAGAATCTCCCGCCACATACGCGGACTCTAGGCTTACATATTTTTGTAAAGAAAACTATATGTTTTCAAACGATTTAATTATGAAATGTAATTACTTTACAAAACGTCTCATTTAGAGGTCGTTTGCTGTATATCTTGTGCTTTGTATATTGATTAGTAACACCCAAGTATGCTTCCGCAAATCACTAAATTTGGGGGTGTTACAAGATAGAGTAACAGACCCACTAAAGTTCTGACCGTTCTTAACACTAAGATGACACAAAGACTAGGTAAGACATTTAAGATTAAGACTAGGTTTGGTGACTACTAAACTTTACATTAATGGTCATTGTTTAGTCCAGAGCTGTGTGGTTCAACCAGGATGTGACACAGTCTTCAACCTACGACAGTTCCTTAGCTTCCACGTATTTGTATTCCACTCGAGGTGTTTCCAACGCTATACGAAATACTGTGCCGTTTTACGATCTTTCAGGGGTCACATACTTTATGGTCACTCTGGACTAGTTTAATTAAGTTTGTACTAAAGCTTTACCATCTATGATATAAACCAGCCCTCACTACATTCCCAATAAATCCCTGATTGATTCACGGTGTACTATACGAAAGGTTTAAGCAGTATTTCCACAACTACACAATTCAGACCATGTTGGTTTATTTGATTTGAAAACATAGATAGGTAGTGACGGGTTGATCAAGGTACATTACTCCTTATCATACAGGTTCTAACCACGTTTATTGGAGGAAAGGCGTTTAGGTTTAGAAATTCATAAATGAAAAGTTAATAGTACACCGGTTTTCAACTATATATTAAAGTAACATCACCCCCAATACACAAACTAACTACATCATAACAAGCACAAGGTAACTACTCCCTACATATGACAAACAATCCTAAATCTAGCATAGCAACAATAATAATCATCATCATTATGAGAGATAAGGAAAGAGATAACCGTATGTAATGCGTAGATAGAATAATGTTGAAAGAATACACGAACGTAACCTCCGCAATATCTTCGACAATATTACAAATAAGCCCCTCAAAATATCCCTAACACTATTACAAGAGTAGCCCCTCCGTGAGTCTTGGTTAAATATTAACCAAGACTAACTTACAACTAACCTTAATTATAACCTAGAGAGAAAACTAGAAAGAGAGTGAAAATAGAGAGAGAGAGAGGGAAAGAATGAAATGAAGTTGAGAGGTGAAGAGGTGTGTTGAATGGTGAAATGAGGCCCTCTATTTATAGGCAAGCCAAGGTATCAAGAGTACAAGTCCACAAGCATCAAAATACAAGCAAACAAAGCAAGAGGAGATCTCATGGGGGGTGTCAGGCCGTACACGGCCTTGAGCAAGCCATACACGGCCATATCCTGGCCATACACGGTCCTGGGGTGGCCGTGTCTTGCCCCGTGTGCTGTTTTCGGCTTTTCACGTTGCTTCGAAAGGCCGTATCTCCTTCGTTTCTCGCTCGATTGACTTGATTCTTTCGCCTACGGTCTCGTAATTCTGTTACACTTCTAATGATGCCGATTTTGTAGGAATTGGAGGTGTGAAGCACAGGCGTGTCTAGAATATGTCTCGTAGTCTTCGGTTGAGCTGTTTGTTGCGTATCTCTCTCATCCTTGATCCAATATGAGCAATCCTTATATCCACGTTCTTGTAATCTCCATGGCTACAAAATAAGACTATTATGAGGCCATATGGAGCTTATAGTAGAATTAAGGTTTGGCTCAACTTGGTGCCTATTTAGGTCAGTTTTTCGACCTTTTTGCATGATTTTCAAAAGACCGACAAGTTTATACCTTTCTAACAAAAGTTGGTTAATAATAATGATTTTAAGATGTATTTGTTAGAAAAGAGCTAAATATGGGACAAATAATGTATGTAAAAACGTGACTTTTTGCGATACATCAATCTTCTACACAGATCGACTTATATAACTTCTGAATATAATATTGGATTATTTGTTAGCACATTCATGTATATTGTAAAATAACGACTTTTACAAGTCGAGTCGAGTCTTGAGTTAAAATTAAATTTTCAAATCACAAGTTAACAATTTTGATTATTATGTTCACAATGTGTGTGTGTGTGTATATATATATATATATATAAAATATATTGCTATAGGAAATAAAAGCAAAAGGATAATGGTTTAATTTCATACTACAAGATTGTGTTTACGTAAACTATATCATATAATTACATGAAGTTTTTAATGTATGTAAGGTATATATGAAGGGTTTTTAACATAATTATACGTTATAAAATTTAATCTTTATTAACAGTTTAATACAATTAATGTGCGGAAGAGTTATAAAATTATTTAATCACATTAAATTAAACCCTTTAGCCAAGATCTATAATTTTCATAATAAAACGTGTTAAACAATTAATTACATATAATTAAATAGTTAAGAATAAACATTCTTACATTGGGTGGTCGGCAAGATCTCTAGTCTACTTCTCATTGTCAAAGTACGAGTGGACTTATCTTGATCTTCCTTTTCTTCTTCTTGAAATCGACTAGTTACGGGATACGTTAGGTATCCACCTTTGATCCACGGTTGAACGGTTGGTAGAAACCTATAGTGTATACTTAAACCCTAACACGAAATCAAGCAAGTTACGATCAAATCGCGAACTAGAGAACCCCTATAGGGGTTGGCCGATTTCGGCAATAGGGAGAGAGAGGGAGGCCGAATGTGAGAGAGGAGAGGGAGAGGTTTAGGTTATTGATCAACTAATAACAAACCCCTAGCCCTCTATTTATAGTTGTTGTCAACTTGTTCTCCAAGTTACTAATTTACACTATAAACCCTTTAGTTTAATACTTTATTAAACTAATCCCAAACTTATTAATTTACAATTAAAACCTTGTAGTTTAATAATAATTAAACTAGTTAATTTATTTTGAAAACTAATTTTAAATAAATCCTTTTATTAGATAAATAATTACACTTAATTATTTATAATAATAAATGTCTCAATTGCGTTCGATCAATTTATTCATTTCACATAAATGAACGATATCAAATATCTTTTATAGTATCACACTACTTGTTCGGTTGTGCTCATCGGTGTGACCCTGCGGTGTTCATGTGAAGCTGGATTTGATATTTATCTATGTTAATATTAAGCACATAATCTTACAGACTCCCACTTGTGCGAAATATTAGCATCGGTAAAATATCATGTACCTAAGGCGGTCCCTACCAGGACACTTAGGTTAACCAGATCAATGAAGTAATCACTCCTCGTAGCTTTACAGCCTAGCTAAAATAAAATTTAAATGGTGAGGGTATGGCGATATCCTTTTGCAATTTCTTAAGATATTTTATGGTATAAAGCATGGACCGTATCAACCTTCCAATACTCAATTCCTATTTTTCGATTATAGATTTGTACCTACTAAGCAAGTGACTTATCACTCGAGTGTGGCCATACATTTCTTCAGTCCAAAGCATCGATGGCCTAGGAGATATTTCTCTTGCTTTTACACAAGCGTTGCAAAGTCTCATCTTGCGAGTTAAACTAGAAATCACAAGATGTGTTCTTTGTCAGCCAACGAATAATCGTTATGGGTGCTCATTTACGAACACCATTAGATGTCATTAAAAACCAACTAGGTTCACATGCGAAAATCTAGCCTGCTCAGGTAAGAGGATAGTGCGCCACGATTGCAAATACCCATGACTATAGTCCATGAAGTATTCACTTAGTATGTGGGTCAATCCAACATTTAATCACATTAAGTGCTAGTGATCAGGCATCACAAATTAACAGTGACTATACCTTATCTTGCGGATAAGTGCTTCTTAAAGCAGTAACATACCATCTTTCACTATAATCGATTTCCCTATTATAGTTCCCACGACAATAAGCAGTTATGGATATGTGTCTCATACACTTTAGAATAAGCTTGTCTTACTCATGGATACTAAAATATACTAAATATGAACAACATGAAGGCCTCGTCATATCTCAATGAGTCATCCAACCTTAACATGCTATAGTTCATGGTTTCGTAATCAGGTCATGATAGATGAATATAACTAGCACTATTTCTAATCAATCCATTTCAACTATATTTATTAAGATATATTTCTCCAAACATAACTTATTAAAATATCTACCCATTAATCAAAATCTTAAAGACTTTAGATTTTATTTGTTGAAGCTATAATTCAAATCTTTGTTAATGTTATCTAATGATCATTTAATATGCACACCGAAGTAAAACATATTAGATCATGATATCATTTATACAAAGCATTCACTATGACTAACCAATAATTCAACTTAATGAAATTGACTTCACAATGAGTTTGATGTTTCCAAATACTTGGTTTTTGAAATTTCTTTTAAACAATCATCAAACATTTATAATTCAATCCAACAATAAATTTTAATTCTTCAACAATAATATTAACGACTTAATGTTCTTGTGAGATATTAAAATTTCCATTTAATGCTCCCACTAAATCTAACAATACTTATGAATCCAATTTCTACAAAACAAATCCCATGAGTCATTTTAGAAATGATTCACTTTATTATATGCAAGGTATACATTAATCAAATAAAGTAAGTCTTTGGTTTCATAATGTGTTTATAGAAAACACATTATTAATTTGTTTCTCATAGACAAGAATAAATCAAACCATGACAAGTTTATTATTTTAATCTACCATGACTAATCGACAATTCAATTAATTGTATCTAATAAGTTTAACCAACTTATTCATACATCTTTCATGCATATAATAGATCTAATAATCTATAAGATTCAATAATCTTGAAGCATTATTATTTAGTGCTAAGTTCCATATAAATCAAACATATTTATTAATATGGCAACTTTCGTATTCAATAATTCACAATTATATAGATATCAACTAACAAATAACATTTATTTAAATGCGTTACTCATGAACTCATATCTTAGAAAGATAAGTTAAAAATGAGTCACACAATAAGATTGTTTACACGTGGATCTTATTTTGGGATTTAAACACAAGTTTTAAATAAAGATCATTTCAAAAACTTTTAAACACATTTCAAACATTATTTCACAAAACCAAACTTTAATATTAAATAACCCAAAATATTTAAATATTCAAAAACAAATATCCAAGCTCAAAATCGAGCAAATCATAATGTGAAAACCAATGTACGAAATAATATCCCAAAATTTAAAATAAACTTATGTGCCTATAGCACTTATTCTTCCACATCCAAGCTTCTTGAATCAACAACGCCATCTTCATAGCTCCACTTCAAATGCTTCATCACTTCTTGACTCCTATAATAAAAATTGTATACATTAGATCAACCATCTAATAATGTCATATGAAGTAAATAAAAATTTCTTTATAGGATATCAATACTAACTAGAACTCTCGGTACCATTCCTCTTATCAGCTAGATAATCGGGACAGTTCATCCTCCAATGCCCAATCTTATTACAATGAAAGTAGTGATGCTCGGCTTTGAACACTTTGGCTTTAGGTGCTGATTTTGAAGTTGAATCAACATTCTTCTTCTTTCCTTTGTTGACACAAAACTTACGCTTCTTCTTAACACCCCCATCACGGATCATTAACACATATTTATGCTTGACAGATTCCATATCCCTTTCCGCAGTTTTCAACATTTGATGCAGTTCATGGATAGTCCTTTCCGTGTAGTTTATATTGTAATTGAGCATAAATTGCTTGTACTCCTTACTCACTGAAGCAAGGATTATATCAATAGCTAATTCTTGTGGATATGCATGTCCAAGTCTTTCAAGACGGTTAAGATACCCAATCATTTTCACAACATGGGCACTCACATCAGATCCCTCGGCCATCTTGCAACTATTCAAATCTTTAGTGGCGTCAAACCTTTCGGTTCCAGCAGTGGATTGAAATGTCTCTCTTAATCGGCGAATCAAATCATACGCCGAAGTCTCCATGTAATTAACTTGGAGTTCGGGAGACATAGTATCAAGCATCAAACATTGCACATCGAGAAGATCGTTCTCATGATTGGAATGAGCATTTCTAACGTTCTCGGCGGCATCGTTTGGTGGCGCCAGACCAAGAGGTGTCTCGAGCACATACCACTTTCGGTCATGGCGAAGGAAAATTTGAAGCTTCCTTTCCCAATTACGAAAGTTAGGCCCGGTCAACTTATTCTTCTCAAGGATCGAAGGAAGCGACAAGTTCATAGTATTATTTGCGTTAATGTTGTTATTAGCCATCTACAGTAAAACAAACAAACTTAATTATTCCGTTTTAAACTCTTAATAATTCATAAACCCTAATAGAACTATTAAGCTAGAATCCGATATTCACACTAAAGTGTGCCCTCAACGAAGGCTGCAATGACACACTATAGCTTTTTAGGTAGATCACATATCAATTGTATCACATATACAACTCATAGACTCTTGAGACTCTAAATTTTAATGTTTAGGTATATTTAATCTCAACTTACACCTTGGGCGAAGTTCTCAACTCGAATCACCAATAGACCAAACCATCTGCTAACTGTGGGGAACCGGCCATCTTCTCAAGTGGAATCGCGGCCCTTTCACTTCACCCTAATCGAGTGCAACCATGCCCACCCGCGGAGGCGGCAAAGGACACGGAGTCGAGTTCGGTATGAATGTCCACAAATGGAGGGTGCTTACGGTCTAAATTAAACAGGGTTTTAGGTCTTAATTCTCTAATTAAACCTATTTCGGTATTTTCTTAAATTACTTTCAAAAATTTCTTTTAAATATATATAAACTATGCATGAGTTCATATACAATAGTTTTAATAAAACACGACCCTTAGAAAATCATCAAGTTTAAACCATTTCCTAGTTTTATATCTCTTATTAAAACACGTGTTTTATTAAACTTCTAATAATGTGTTCATCCTAGAGGAATCAATGTTTCATAAACATTATCACTCGATGATATCACATTACCTAACGTTTTATTATTATGTCCTAATTAATTATCTAATAATTCACACATTATTTTATTCAATCAACAAAATAAATAAGGACATAAACAAAACATATAATATAGTGACATAGCCTTGCCACAATCTATGTTTGGTTTTCGTGAGCCAACACGGAAACCAAGACAACCTAAGGGACAAACATGACACATGGTTGACAATCTTGATCTTCATGCCACGTGACGCATTTTTATTGGTTCCTCCATTCTCACCAGAAGTCTCATTCTCATTTGAATCTCACTCATTTACTAATTTACTATTTACTAATTTACTATTACTCATTTACTAATCATTCATGCTCTTAAGCCTTAACCAATCAATTTGCAAGTAAACTCACTCCTATTTTATAACTTTTACCCCTAAACTTTCTTATATGTATATGTTTAGGGTAGTGATAAATTCACCATCCAATTTGATAAATCTATCACTATTATGCATTAATAGATCGTACTGTACAATCTGTTAACGCATAATAATAGTGGATTTATCAAATTAAATTGTGGAAATATCAATTGCCATATGTTTAGCTTTCTTTTTTAACTTAAGAGTACGCAACAACACATAAATAAACGGCAACAATGATTTTTCATATTATTATTATTATTATTATAATAATTATTATTATTATCATTAATAAGTTTTTTTTTATTGTTATTATATCTCTTTGTTGTACCTACCTTTGGTTAGGTTAGGTGATCTTGACTACATGTATGCATTATGCATATCATCCTATTAAATATTGAAATCACCAGATTATCGCTTGATACATAATGAAATTAACATGCAAGAAAGACTATAATACAAGTACATATGACATATATTATAATTATTTTTTAATATATTGTAACACCCGGTCAAAAAGGTCAATTTTCGCATCCAATTTAAACATTTATTTACTCGTATTTAGTTACGTATTAATGCTAAAATACTTAAAACTTTTATATATATAATTATATAAACGTACGTGATTATTTTTAAAATTCAACATAACATGAGTTTGGGAGAAATGAAGTAATACGAAACCGAGACCCGGATGGGTTGGCCCAGACCCGCGGATCCAACCCAACCGACCCGTGACCCCCTTATTAACCCATCACCACCCCATTTTCATTTCATTTTTCACCAAACATCACATTCTCTCATCTCCCTCTCTCTCTAAATCTCGACACTCTCTCTCTCTCTAAAATCGGTGGAAACAACAACATCATCATCATCATAATCGACCACCATCATCGTCAACAACAACAACGAGAGCAGCAACAGCTGCAGATCATCTTCTTCATCATCATTATCCCCATCTTCTTCGATTTTCGATTTTGTTGGTAAGGAGCTTTAAAACCCATTTAATATACTTGTAAAGCCTTTATTTACATGCTAGAACGTTTACTCAACAAAGATTTGTCCATAAACGACTCAGAAATGTGTTTTTGAAACCAAAAATGCGAACAGCTCGTCGAGCGAGTCGAGATCCCAGATCTCAGTTCGTCGAACGAGCCGAGTCGAGTAGCGAGCCGAGTCGAGCTACGAACCGGACCAAGCAGCAAACCGAGCCGAGATGCGAGTCGAACCGAGCTTAGCTGTGAGTCGAGCCGAGCAGCGAACCGAGCCTAGCTACAAACCGGACCGAGTAGCGAGCCGAGTCGAGCTGCGAGCCGAGTCGAGCTTCGAGTCGAGTCGAGCTACCTGAACTGACCTGGTCTGCGAAATGAGTTTTTGCCCAACGATTCGACTTTCGCGTAACAACAACTACACTTTTTACAACGATGACTTACGAGCAAAAATTATATTTTTGAAAAATAGATAACGAAACGATTTTAATAATGATTTAATTGAGAATTATTATTAATACAAACCATCACAAACGGACTGTACGCAATTCTAAAAACTAAACAACAGAAGTGTACCTTCGTGACACATTTAGCTAAACCGATTAGTATCTTACTCATATAACCTCACGTGTTTAGGGCACTAGGAGGTTATCATTCAGACAACACACGTATCGTAGGATCGCTGACAACTCATAGGTGAGTTTCATAGCCCCTCCTTTCAAACTGTTTTACTGTTTTGGGGTGAGATGCATACTCGTTATTTACTATTCAAAAACCTATTTATGAAAATCACTCATTGTAAATGATTTACAACTACTCTCACTAGACTAGGTCACTAGTCACCTTTGCAAACACTCGTAAGAGATAGGTTTTATGAACACGGACCTTTCTAGATTTCAGGAGTACTAGAAACAAGAACTAAAATCAAGAAACCTGGAAACAAGGAACAAGATCTTCAAGAAACTCAAGATAACAAGAAATTAGATCACAAGAAATTAGAAACCAAGAACTAGAAATACAAGAAACAAGAACTAGATCCAAGAACTAGAAATCAAGATAGATCAAGAACTAACAAGAAATTAGATTAAAGAAAACTAGAACTCAAGGACTAGAATACAAGAAACACTAGATTCAAGAAACTAGAAATCAAGATAGATCAAGAACTTATGTGCAAGATCAAGAACTATGTGCAAGATCAAGAATTATGTGCAAGGTCAAGAACTCAAGATTTTCAAGATCAAGATCAAGAAAACAAGATTTTCAAGAACTTATGTGTTTACGTGTTATATACTTTCAATCTATGTGTTATGTGATATGTGTTATTTGCTAAATTGTGATACGTGCTAAATGCTATTTTGTGATATTATTGCCTGCTGTTATTATTGTGGGAACTCTCTAGGTCAAGAAACTAGCCAAGAATCACCACACTTGAGTTACCACTCAGTTTAGAGATTTCAAGAAACCAGGATCGTACACGGGGTGTACACTTAGCATAGAATTATGCTCACGAATTTACATTTCTTTCAACTTAACCTATGAACTCACCAGCTTATCGCTGACGTATTTTAGTAAGCATTTCAGGTACTGCTAGTAGGATCGGCCCATCAGGATCCTAGCTCGAGTCGCATGCTTTTCAACACAGGATTTCATTGCATTTACTTTTGTACTATTAGTCATGTAATGAAATTATTTTTGCGATCTCGCAACTTATATACACTTCTATTTTGGAAATGTATAACTATTTTCAAACGTCTCATTTAGAGTCGTTCATTATTTACCTTTGTGCTTGTGATATTTGATTTGGTTACACCCGACCCGACCGCTTCCGCAACCCGAAATTTGAGGGTGTTACAGATTGGTATCAGAGCCTAAGGTTATAGTGAACTAGGTTGCATTTAGTGGGCCTAGACTATGACCGTTAGGCTGTATTTCCCACTAGGTATGACTTGGTTCAGAAATCACGTCCTACGGGTTTAATTTAACATAGCGTAGCTAACTATGTATAATTAAAGACGGATGATGTGAAATCCGAAAGGAGTTATACTGAGCGGGAATACAATAGATGACTCTGATTTCGCTAGAGCTGGACCGACTTAGTGTATGCTATACTTATTAGGCTATTATATATTGGGTTATATATACATAGGCCTTACTCGCTGACGTTCACGTCACCTAAAACACGACATTTAGAAACGACGCGTCACCTATTTCACCTATTACATCGCGCGAACGCTACCAGATCTTGCTAAAACATGGAGTATTTCTCCCCTCTCGTGACAAAAATTATCCGGCACAACTTTTTGAAAACTTGTAATACGTTCAAAAATCAATGACACATCTTCGTATATTATCTGACTCTGTGCACATTCATGTTGTATATCAACTCGCTTCCTACACTTTTCTCAATACTATGTCGGCGTTAACCTCCACAATTACAAAATCAAATCTCATGTATCTTCGTTTCTCTTTCTTAAAGAACCATGCCGCCAAAGTCAAGAAACTACACTGATGCTCAGATGGCATCCATCATCTCTCAAGCAGTGACTGAGGCTTTGTCTCGGGAACGACCACAAAACTTTCAGAGGAATACCGACACCCCCGAAAACACACCTGCTGTCAAACCATGCACCTACAAGGAATTCCAGAACTGCAAACCTCTCGATTTTACTGGCACCGAAGGGGCTATCGGTTTGGTCCGATGGTTCGAGAGAATGGAATCAGTCCTCCGAATCTGCAATTGCACCGAGGAGTGCAAGGTCAAATTCGCCACCTGCACATTTCAAGAAGGTGCTCTCACGTGGTGGAACTCTTACGTTCAGTCTGTGGGAATTGATGCTGCTTACCAACTCCCATGGGAAGATCTGAAAACCATGCTCAGGGAAGAGTACTGTCCCCCGGAGGAGATACAAAAGTTGGAGGAAGAATTCTGGCACCTAACTGTTCAGGGAAACGACATTCAAGGCTACACCACTCGATTTCAACAACTGGCGCTCTTATGCCCGAACATGGTGGATCCTGAATCCAAACGTATCAAGAAGTACATTTGAGGCCTTACGGAACCTGTCCGAGGGAATGTCGCCTCATCTCAACCTACCACTATCCGGAGTGCCATCCGTCTGGCTCATGAACTTATGGCCATGATCGACCAAAGGGAAACACCTGTGACCCCTACCGAAAATCACCACAAACGCATTTGGGACGGGAATCCCAATGATAACGACCAGTACCGATCACCAACCAAGCGACTGGAAGCGCATAAGGCTTACGTCGCTAGAACTGAAGGTAGTAGCGGTTATGGAGGCTATCTGCCATACTGCTCCAACTGCAAACATCATCATGTAGGCCCCTGTAGTGCACCTTGTGCAAGATGTAATATTAGGGGACACTTGGCTCAGGAATGTAAATTTCCAACAACACCCGTCAATCCCAACGCACCAAGAGTCTGCTTTGTGTGCGGTAACTCAACTGTCCGGAACTTCAAGATTAGAACAACCACGTCTGCTAAGACGATACATAATATTAGGGTACGTATCTTACTGTGACCCTACTCATTTCACTCTTATTTATTTCAAGATTCGCACTACTGTTAGTAGTCATTGACAATGAAAACTTACTCCTCACACATTCCCGATATTAACTGAGGGTTTTGAATCCTCACGCCGTCTGTAGGACGTCAATCCTAACAGGGGGAGCAAGATAAGGTAGGAACTAGACAACATACGAATGTGAGACCCAAATTCCTATACGCCTGTATTAGGAGATAGGGTGCTGTTACAACAATAGTCTAGTCAAGAATTCATAGAATCAAGGAACACTAAATCAAGAATTTGTAGATCAAGAAACAGTAGGTCAAGAAACCGTAGGACAAGAAATCATAGGTCAAGAAAGGATAGGTCAAGAAACCCAAGATCAAGAAATCATATGCCAAGAAATAATAGGACAAGAAACTGTAACTCAAGAAACCATAGGTCAAGAACCGCTAAACAAGAAAACTCTAGGTCAAGAGACCGTAGGTCAAGAAATTATAAGGCAAGAAACTATAGATCAAGAAATCTAAAACTCAGATCGCGAAGAGAATCATTAGAACGAAACGCTTAAGCAACTCAATCGTCTTACTCCTAAGATCTCGCGCCCAAAACGGAAACGCAAAATTCAGCTGGTCAGCTCTGAATGAACCGATCAAATTCCGACGATGATGTAGGTACATCCTTCCTCGAAAACATAACCCTTAATTTTTGTTTACACTAAGCGTGTACTCCTACTTCTGGATACCATTTCATCGACTTAATGCCGAATGCATCATAGGGCTAGTTAACCTAGGCCCACATAAAACTCAGAGTTTGCTTTCAGCAGACTGGACAAACTGAACGTTTACCAATCACTCAGTCCTGATGGGACTACTCTCTAAACGGTCACTTTGTGACAATTATCTAGTCCTGGATGGACTACCACGTAAATGGTTACCCTGTAACCACGATATAGCTAAAATTGGAACGAATGAAATAGTCAGTGACTGACTACTATGTTAAACCACGACACAGTCATGGATTGACTACTTTCAAAATCGACATAGACATTGTACGTCTACTATTAACTCGACAAACACCTCGCACATACATTTCTCCCCAGATTCCACGCGATCACGACTTCTTTCAAAATTTCGGGACGAAATTTTCTTAACAGGGGGAGAATGTAACACCCGGTCAAAAAGGTCAATTTTCGCGTCCAATTTAAACATTTATTTACTCGTATTTAGTTACGTATTAATGCTAAAATACTTAAAACTTTTATATATATAATTATATAAACGTACGTGATTATTTTTAAAATTCAACATAACATGAGTTTGGGAGAAATGAAGTAATACGAAACCGAGACCCGGATGGGTTGGCCCAGACCCGCGGATCCAACCCAACCGACCCGTGACCCCCCTTATTAACCCATCACCACCCCATTTTCATTTCATTTTTCACCAAACATCACATTCTCTCATCTCCCTCTCTCTCTAAATCTCGACACTCTCTCTCTCTCTAAAATCGGTGGAAACAACAACATCATCATCATCATAATCGACCACCATCATCGTCAACAACAACAACGAGAGCAGCAACAGCTGCGGATCATCTTCTTCATCATCATCATCCCCATCTTCTTCGATTTTCGATTTTGTTGGTAAGGAGCTTTAAAACCAATTTAATATACTTGTAAAGCCTTTATTTACATGCTAGAACGTTTACTCAACAAAGATTTGTCCATAAACGACTCAGAAATGTGTTTTTGAAACCAAAAATGCGAACAGCTCGTCGAGCGAGTCGAGATCCAAGATCTCAGTTCGTCGAACGAGCCGAGTCGAGTAGCGAGCCGAGTCGAGCTACGAACCGGACCGAGCAGCAAACCGAGCCGAGATGCGAGTCGAACCGAGCTTAGCTGTGAGTCAAGCCGAGCAGCGAACCGAGCCTAGCTACGAACCGGACCGAGTAGCGAGCCGAGTCGAGTCGAGCTGCGAGCCGAGTCGAGCTTCGAGTAAAGTCGAGCTACCTGAACTGACCTGGTCTGCAAAATGAGTTTTTGCCCAACGATTCGACTTTCGCGTAACAACAACTACACTTTTTACAACGATGACTTACGAGCAAAAATTATATTTTTGAAAAATAGATAACGAAACGATTTTAATAATGATTTAATTGAGAATTATTATTAATACAAACCATCACAAACGGACTGTACGCAATTCTAAAAACTAAACAACAGAAGTGTACCTTCGTGACACATTTAGCTAAACCGATTAGTATCTTACTCATATAACCTCACGTGTTTAGGGCACTAGGAGGTTACCATTCAGACAACACACGTATCGTAGGATCGCTGACAACTCACAGGTGAGTTTCATAGCCCCTCCTTTTAAACTGTTTTACTGTTTTGGGGTGAGATGCATACTCGTTATTTACTATTCAAAAACCTATTTATGAAAATCACTCATTGTAAATGATTTACAACTACTCTCACTAGACTAGGTCAATAGTCGCCTTTGCAAACACTCGTAAGAGATAGGTTTTATGAACACGGACCTTTCTAGATATGATGGAGTATCTAGACACTTAACCAAGATTCCAAGAACCTCAATAGCTGTAGGCTATTATTGTGAAATACTGGAACATTAGAAAACATAATACTCGCGGCTAGAGTACATTAACTGAAAGTGCCCCCTGGATGTGGATCTAAGTGTTGATCGATAGTAATAGATTGGCGGAATCAATCAATTACACAAACAAGTAATAAACTCAAACCGAAAACAATGATTAATCAAAGTAAACGAGTATATTAGCTTGTAAATCGTATTGAAACTGTTTACAGAAGTGCTTAGTCGACAAATGGTGCTAGGGTTTCGTCAACCCTAGCCGAAAACCCATAGGTTTCAATTTATACTAAAACAAAATCGGCAGACATGCGTCACTTGGGAAGTGTCGCATGTCGCCGCCCTCATGCGTCACTTACCTAAGTGTCGCTATGCGTCACTAAGGCAAGTGTCGCCTAATGCTAAACTTAAGTGTCGCAAATACAGAAAATGACTTTTCTAATAAAACTAACTAACGACACTTACAACTCAATAGACCAACTGACAGACACACAAACATGTATCAACAAACTCCCCCGTGTCTTCAGCTTGGTCTTCAAAAACATCTTCAGTTTAAACCCAACCTGGTGGAAATACTCCACCAGCATGAATACCCACTCGAACACAAATCTCGACCACCTTCTCGAACTTTGAAGCTTCTTCTTGATCATAACGATGATACTCCATCTTACTTTTGTGAAGAGCTTTCAAATCTTTCTTCGTCAAATTGATAAGGCTGATCGGATCAAAAACACGAAGAGTTCTTCCATACTTTGCAGATAAACTCCAATTACCCTTCTCAATCACTGGATCTTCAACCGAAAGATATTCAATGACTGCTTCTTGAGTAACAGAGTCAAACCACCAATATCGTAATCTTTTCAGAAAATCAAGTGGTAATGACTGCAAAGGCACAGTTTTCTGACTAGCAGCTGGAGGATAATGATACTTCACAATCGGTTGCTGAGTTCTTGAATCCAACTTTTTCTTGTATGAATAACGAACTCCCAACTCTGGTCTAACCCACAAATACTTCTTGCTGTTAATATCTCTTCTGAGAATCTTCTGAAACATATTACCACGAAAATCATCAGTGTGGTTAACGATGTTCAGCTGAGCAAGACGATTTAATTCCTCCTTCGGCAATGTGCTGATACAGTTAAATCTTGGCCGAAAATACTGTACTCCATCTCTTCGCTTAATAAGAATCAGAAAGTTGACTTCATCAAACTTCCAACTTCTGATTAATCCAGTCAAATCACCTCGAACCTGATATGTTTTGCAAATCTTCAATTCAGGCTTGAGCTTTCAAAACATTGGGCGCTCTGAAGATGTAGACGGTTGCGCTTGTTCAGGAACAGATTCAGCAGTTGGTTGTTCCTGAGTAGTATCTGTTTGAGGCTCTTGGTCATCATCAGAATCATCGGACTCAATGATCGGTGCATCAAAATCATACGGTTGAGCTGGTTGTTTCTGAACTGGTTCCGATTCTCGCTCAGGTGCTGGTTCCTGATGAGGATTAACCAAATATTCTTCGTCTGACCCTGGAACCTCAGCATCCATCTCTATATCATCCGGATCGACTGATCTATCTTCTTCATCATCCGGATTTATCAAACTCTGAATGTATGTGAGATTAACATTCGAATAATCAACCGAAATGGGTCTCGGTTGTCCTGGAACATCAACGAAATAATCCAAAGCAATGTTTTCATTAATAGAATCTGGATTTACATTTTCGGATTCTGGGGGAGGGGTTACATTTGTTTCTAAGGTTCTCTGACCTTCCTCCCCCGAAACAACAGTAACCGCTTCCAATTCTAACAACCTAGACTGCACATCTTTCAATTCTAGCTGCAACTCCTGCACATGAGCTGCTTTTATCTCCAAATCTTTTATTTGAGCAGCTTGAGCTTCAATCACGGCAGCCTGATCATCAAAACGCTTGTTCATCTGAGTTATCTGATCAAGTAACTGCTGAAGCATCGCAGTCGGCGGTTGTTGTTGTTGTTGTTGATCTTGGTGACCAGGTTCCTGAATAGTAATTCCTGTTCGCTGGCGTCTTCCCAATGGTAAATTAGCATAAGACGGAGAAGACCCAGCTGGTCGCTTTCCAAGATTAGGCGGTACATGAACACGCCCCGCAGAAATCCTTCTCAAAATACGCTTAAAGCGTCGAGGATCAGCCAACTGTATTCCATCCAATGCATCCTGAGGTGGTACATCACCTGGAGAATCAGGTGGTGTAAGACCACCATCAGATTCCTCAGCTGGAACCTCTTCAACTTGCTCAATATCCTCTAAATCTTGAGCTACAGCAGCATCAACTAAATCTGCATCATTGACCGGAGGAGCAACAACATCCTCATAACCATCCCCGGGCGGCGCAACATAGTTTTCGTTTACTATGTGCCCAAATAACTCACGATCAGGTAAGATCTGAGAATCTTTTGGTGGCAGCTTACAGTCATTGAAAACACGTAACATCATGGGCGTTGGAAATAGTAACGATCTTAGATCCGGAGCTATTCCCAAATTCAAATCATTTAACAATAGCTGAACAAAACGAGGATATAACAGCCATTTTTCTTTTCCAGCTCGAACATTATCAACCATATTCCCGAAAATATAACCACTGAAGTTATACGGCTTGTTATAAACTAATGCCAGCATCAGAGATAAAGTCATGTGACTAGCAGCATCATATCCTCCTTTTCGCGGAGATAAACACACAATTACAATGTGAGCTAAGTATCTCCAAACTCTACAGAGATACTGTTTACGAAAATCAGTAAGCTGATCAGCCGGATAACCCAATCTCTGAAGACCCCCGTAGATAAAAGTAGTCTAAAAAACGGTCGGCATATTGTTTGCATCATCAAACTGCAAAACACGGCGAACTGAATCCTGTGTAATCTGAATCTCACGACCAAACATAGTGGACACAATCCTCGGAGTGTCGTTCTCTGTTCTGATAAATGCGTGGTCATAAAACTCCTCGATTTGATTCATATACACTGGTACTGAAGCTGTAATAGCGTAATGAATCCTCGAACGTCTAAGAAACTCGATCATCGGCAGAAAAGGCAACGAGTTCTTATGCGTAGATTCCAAAAATGCAACAATGTTGTGCCTGGTGTTTGTGCGACGATAATAATCCTGAAGATTCTCCATCTGTAACTATAAACCAGACAAGAACACGAAAAATCGTTACAGAATAAGCTCAAAATCATAATCGAAAAATCTGATTTTATAGCGTCACTGAAGAAGTGACGCACGTAACACATCCGACACTTAAGGAGTGCCGTATGAAAATCAGAAATCAGAAGGATGCGTCACTTAAGGTAAGTGACGCATTGAAAGCGTCACTGGTGTAAGTGACGTTGCCGCAACATGTATCATTCAAGCGGTACTTAACAAGTGACGGGTATGCGTCATTTAAAAAGTGATGGTCAGTTAAAGCGGCACTGACAGCGTCAGTTAAGGAAGTGACGGATCAAAGCGTCACTCGGTAAGTATGATGTGGGAGTGACGCATAAAGGCGTCACTCAGCAAAGTGACGTTTAAAGGCGTCACTTGTGGAAGTGACAATTAACCTGTGAAATTACCATTAAGCGTCACTTAAGGAAGTGACGCTAGAAGTGACGCAACGATGAAGATCATCGTGTCACTGTTCAAGCCCGGAAATCACGACGAACCAAATTTGGGGTTTTCTGAAAACGAGTTAACCAAACGGTGTGGCAAGTGAAGACGAGTAAAACACACCGTTTATTAACACAAAACAATAACAAAACGATCCCCAATAATCATGATTTCATAAACCCTAAAAACCCGAAGCTTCAATCGACGATTAAATCATGAATACGCAATTATAATAGATAAAAATGGTACCTAATGATGCGTATGAGTAAGTTGAACAAGGTGACGGAGGCCGATTGATCACAAAATACACGAAAAGCCGTAGATCGATCGGAAAGCACGGACAGTCGAAGTGACGCAGCGACGAGAGAAGTGACGCAAGGGTAGTGGAAGTGACGCGTAGTGAATAGTGTTGGTGGTAGAAATAAGTGCCGGATACGGACTATTTATACCAAAACCCTAATCAGCGTCACTTAGAATGACTCTTAAAGCGTCACTTTTATGCGTCACTATGAGCGTCACTTATGAAGTGACGCATATCGACAGTTTTTAACGAAATTTAAAATTTTATCGATCTTTTGCGTAGTACTCAATTTGACAGTAAATGTGACTTGGTAAAAAATAAAATTAAAATTAAAAGTAAGAATAAAATATAATTTAACAAAATTACAACAATAAAAACCAAACTAAATACATTCTTTTTGGTGACGGAGTTGATTAAGTCTGGTTAGGGATCATATCGGAATAGCATGCAATTATTAGGAATAGTAAGTGTTATTTCGATCATCAGTATATTTATCCACCTTAAATTTACTTGGCACATTTAAAACACCTTTTATAAAAATTATTTCAAGACAATTATTGGTATTGTTTGTCCACCTAAACATGTTACATCCGTGTCTGTGAGTTAACCTTTTATTGTTAAAATGAATATTTCACCATGGTTCCCACCATAGATATACCCCTATAACTTAGACATTAACATAGTTTCCAAATTTAGAAAGAATATAAGAGAATCAATTTTAAGAATCAAGCCAGCGGTGACAGGTCTGTACTTGCGTACAACAGAGCAACATAACTTGATTCAGGTATAAGCAAAACTAAACGCAGTCAAACCAAATTTGTGGCGACCTTGTGTAGTATCTTAAATTTAAGACTTTGCAAGTGCATTGACTCACGTTTGCTTAGTTTTGAGAGTAAGCTGAATTGAGACCAGGTCTGCACTTACGTACAACAGAGGAAACAATCAGCATACTCCCCCAAAAAATCTCAGATATACGATCCAAAAATAGAAGTATGTCAAGCTATGCTAAGGAATTAAGACGTAGAGTCGTACATCACAAGGTGTTTACCACATGATCATAGACATGTATGTAAATTACGTCTTAATACCTCAGAGACCGGTGTGTACCATGTCTACCAATACATCGTATGATGAAGATAATTTAGATAAAAACTGTTTTAAGTGTGTCAGATAAACCTACTGACACATCCAAGATAAACCTTAAAATTCCATTTTGTGCATGTCACCCGATGTACTATCATATCCCAAGTTGTTTACAGACACAACTTCAACGTCTATTTTAAAAATGTAGCAACCTTGCGTTTTCTTTAATACTAAAGAGTACAAAGAGTGGCTGTTGCGATTTTTTTTTTTTTTTTTTTTTTTTTTTTTTTTTTTTTTTTTTTAATAATAATACACATAAAAGCAAATAACGTTAACTATCCAAGTCACACATTACTTTTTAGACCCAAAGAATCTTAAACCGATCATGTTGACCAGTTCATCAAATCGAGCACGTGAAAAGGCTTTGGTGAATAGGTCAGCATTTTGTTTAAGGGTCTCTATGTGGACCAGGTCTATCAAGTGTTTTTCATAGCAATCCCGTATGAAGTGGAACCTAAGTTCAATATGTTTTGTCTTAGAGTGCTGTACGGGATTGCGTGTGATAGAAATAGCAGCAGTGTTATCTATGTGAATGGGAGTCATAGTAAGAAGTAACCCGTAATCGCGTAATTGGTGCTGAATCCAGAGAACTTGGGCACAGCAACTAGCGGCAGCAACATACTCAGCCTCTGCTGTAGAAAGAGAGACTGTAGTTTGCTTCTTGCACTGCCACGAGACCAAACGCGATCCCAGAAACTGACATCCACCCGTTGTAGACTTCTTATCGATACTGCAACCTCCATGATCCGAATCTGAATAGGCTGTGAGAGCGAAAGTCTTCTCATTTGAATACCAAAGACCAAGGGTAGGTCTAGCTATGAGTTAACCAAAAATTCGCTTTACTGCCTTCATATGTGACACCTTTGGTTTAGCCTGATAACGTGAGCAAATCGACACGGCAAATACAATATCCGGTCTTGAGGCAGTCAAATACATAAGAGAACCTATCATTGAACGATAGTCCCTCTCCTTGCAATCTTCATCTTCCTCAGCAAGTTTGAGATTGTGATTAAGCTCGATGGGAGTCCCATAGGTTTTACAAGTGAGCAGGTCATACCTAGTCAACATGTCATTGACATATTTTGACTGATGTATATAAATACCTTTTGCAAGCTGCTCAACTTGTACACCTAAAAAGAAAGTGAGCTCCCCCATTGCGCTCATCTCAAACTCAGACTTCATGATTTTCTCAAAGTTCTTGCACATTGCCTCATTGGTAGACCCGAAGATAATATCGTCCACGTAAACCTGCACAAGTAGCATATCTTCCCTTTCCTCTGACTGTTCACGAAGAATAAATAGCGTGCTATCGATGTTCCCTCTCACAAAACCATGCTTAATCAGATGTGTAGTTAGCCTCTCGTACCAAAGTCTTGGTGCTTGGTGAAGACCATACAACGCCTTGTTCAATTTACAGACGTATTCAGGATGCGCAGGGTCTTCAAAACCAGGAGGCTGCTTAACGTACACATCGTTGTCAACCTTTCCATACAGAAACGCACTTTTCACATCAAGTTGATTGACGCGAAATCCCTTGAAGGACGCGTATGCCAGAAAAATGCGTATGGATTCCAATCGAGCAACAGGGGCAAATACATCATCATAGTCCAACCCCTCAATTTGGCTAAAGCCTTGAACTACTAGACGTGCTTTATTACGAATTACAACGCCCCTATCATCCATCTTATTACGAAAAACCCAACGAGTGCCAGTCAAGTGGGCACCCTTTGGTAATGGAACTACTTCCCAGACTTGCAACTTTTCAAATTGTTGTAGTTCCTCTTGCATGGCCTCGATCCAGGATGGATCTTTTAAGGCCTCCTCAACTTTCTTAGGTTCATTCTGCGAAAGATAACATGAATTAACATTAGCCACCAGACCCGAAAGTTGTTCAGTATCAGTCTGTTTCGCTTGATGTCTTGTTTGAACCTTTGCATGAGGATCACCAATGATATTATCAATGGGGTGATCCTTATGTATCCGAGTCACTGGAATTTGATTTGGCACAAGATTCTGTTCCAGGTTACTCAGATCTCCCTCATTTGCAGAAATATTCGGAGAAGCATCATCATCTTCTTCTCTTTGAGAAAATAAATGAGAATAATTCATATTTTCTGCTTCCTCTCCCTCATCACTTACCTCATCCTCTCCTCCTTCCTCTAATGACGGCATGTTTGGATCATAAGGAAGCTCCTTGGTGTAGTTATACACTGTTTTAGAGGTAGAAGGAGCATCTTTCGAAGGTGTAACTTGAGAAGTAGATGTTGGATTAGGTGTTGTTGATGGTGGTGTGGGTGTAGTATCAATTGGTGTAGTATCAGTTGGTGGTGGTTCGGGTGTTGCATTAGGAGATGGGTCGGATGGTTTACTAACTGGTGTATCTTGAGAAAAATCAAGTCCATGTAGCATGGAAACTAACTCTTCCGTTTCATCATCTTCTGGAATATTGAAAGAGTTAAAGAGGTTTCCATAATTGAAAAACCAATCCGGACCTGTTCCTTGAGGAGGTTCCGTATACCTTAAACATTTTACTTCAAACTGTTCCTCAATCTGATTTGTTGATTTGTTAAAGACTCTTTTGTTCGGAGAATTGACTGAATATCCAAGAAAAATCCCTTCAACAGCTTTGTCACCAAACTTAGAGACCTTATCTTTTGTAATCATGATCATGCATGGACACCCAAATGGTTCTAAGAACTGAAGGTTTGGCTTACGGTTATTGAAAAGTTCATAGCACGTCTTGTTCTTTTTCTTAACCGTGAGCACTCTGTTGAGAACATAACAGGCAGTATTAACTGCCTCAGCCCAGAAGATGATTGGTAATTTGGAGTCAGCTAACATAGTCCGAGCTGTCTCTATAATTGTCCTGTTCTTTCTTTCTGCAACTCCATTCTGTTGTGGAGTCCTTGGAGCACTGAATTGATGCTCAATTCCTCTTGTAGCACAAAACAATTCGAGAGTTGAGTTCTTGAATTCAGTTCCATTGTCGCTTCGAATCCTTTTCACCTTTAAGTTGCATAGATTTGCCAACTTATCCAACAAATACACCAGAATATCAGGAGTCTCCCCCTTTGTAGTCAAGAAATATACCCACGAAAACCTTGAGTAGTCATCAGTAACTACCAAGCAGTAAGACCGACCACCAATGCTCTTTGTTGAAACTGGACCGAACAGATCCATATGCAGTAGTTCCAACGGAGCTGCAATAGAATTCACAACCTTAGACTTGTGGGACTTCTTGTGGAGTTTTCCTTTGTGACAAGAAACGCAGTCATCTTGTAGAGCAAATGACTGTTTTGGAACTCCCCTCACTAAATCATTATTAATCAGAAAATTCATTTTACGGAAATGAATATGTCCCATCCGTCTGTGCCAAAGGAGTGATTCCTTTTCTGAAGCCTTTGAAAGAAGACAAGTATAGTCACTTGTAGTCTCCACAGTTCGCATATTCATCACATAGGTGTCATTCTTTCTAGGTGCCCGCATCAATACCCAATCCTCAGGAATGACATACAGCGGCTTCAATATTACACATTCCGTCTTTGTGAATAACGTGGTGTAGTCCTTGTCACAAACTTGTGAAACGCTCAGCAAGTTGTGAGTCAGCTCAGCCACATAATTCACATTTTCAAAGCTAACTTTTCCATTTGTTAGCGTTCCCTTTCCCGAAATCGTTCCTCCTGAATCTCCCGCGAAAGCAACGTATCCTCCCGAGTATGGTTTAATATCCGTCATAAGAGACACATCGCCAGTCATGTGTCGCGAGCAGCCACTATCCATATACCATAAACTATCCTTCACACGTTCCGACTGCTGCAACACATCAAAGAAAGAGATTAGTGAGAAACGGAGACCCAAGCCTTTACAGACTTAGGTCTTCCATGGTCATCAACAATAAGCACGTCAGATAGGACTTTATCTTTAAACAAATTAGAATTTTTATCTGAAGTGTTATTGTTGACGACTGAAGAGTCAGCATCAGACTCTTTTCGCTTCCAAACTTTTGAAGGTTCGGAATTGATATCAGAAATAATGTTGGGCTTTTGAATTGGCAAAGGTTTTTGCTCAACATTACTTAGTTTCAGAACAGGCTTGGGAGATTTTGAGTAACGCCTAGGTGGAGATTTTGAAAAAGAATTTCTATAAACTGATGTCCTAGGCATCTCTCTCCCATAGCGCTGATTTGACAGCTTGGGACAGTCACGGATCAAATGTCCTTGTCTCTTGCAGTAGAAACAAGAACGAGTCTCAACTAACGGTTGAGGCTGAGGCATTACCACAGGAGGTGGAGAAACATTTCTAGAACATGAACATTGAGTACATGTCTTAGAAAATGTTTGCTTTGATTGAGAGGTCGAAGTTGAAGGTTTATCAGACAAAACTTTTTCATTTACTAATTTTCGTTGCAAAATCTTTACAGGTGACTGTAAAGTTTGTTGTTTTGAGTTTAAAACCTTGGCTTTACCCTTATTTGTTTGAACCTTAATTTCAGGTTCAACTTTTGAAACCACCTTTTCAGGTTTAACTTCAACTCTCTTAACTTCAGGATACTCCTGATCCGTAATATCCTCAATCTCAACGATCTCCTCAAAACAAACTGGAGATACATCCTTTTGCTCAACAATCTCCTCAGCACTAACAGGAGATTTATTCAGTGGCTTAACAAACTTAGGAGTGGGATACTCTGGCCTCGTGGTTTTCTCCTTATCCTGTTTGTTAGATTTAGCCACTTTACCCTTGATACCCAACAACTTAGCATAATCAACTGGAATTTCATCAAGGCCTTCCTTAACAGGTAAAGGAGTATAAGTAATAGGAGGTGCTATTTCAACAAAACCTATTCCTTTTCCTCCCTTACTTTTCCTATCCTGCTTATGATTGCTAATAATTTCATTAAAGATCATTGTCGCAGAAGTTGACCCTAAGACTTTATCTTGATAATTACCATACTCACTTTTTAAGTCTGAAAGCTCTTTGTTTAACAGTTCAATTTCAGTAAGATAACTTTTAATTGCATCCTGTTGACTAAAAACTTTAGCTTTATAAGTTTGAGTATCTAACTTATGAGCTTCAATATGTTTTTCATAGAGTTTTTCATTTTCTTTCAAAAACTTATTTGACTCATTAAGTTTTGCAACTTTATCTCGCAACTCTTGGTTATCCTTTTGAAAAGCCTCTAGAGATTCAGTTAGATTAATGCATGAGATACAGTTTAAAGGTTCAGGTGATTCATTTTGTACCTCAGGTGTAATATGAGCCATGAGACACTGTTGAAACTTTGTAGCCTCCGCATTCCAGTCATGAGTAGTTGGCTCAAAAACCACCAAAGCATTGTCCACAGCTAACGTCTTGCCCTCTTCTTTCGTTTTTGGAGGATCAGGTTTAGTAAGGCCCGACGGTGGCATCTTGGGTTTCTCGCATTCCCTAGCGAAATGACCCAAATTCTGGCAGTTATAACAACGGACCTTGCTTTTATCAAAACCAAATCCTGACTTCCCATTGCCTTCTAAACTCTTGCGTCCAGTTCGTTGCAAGAATTTTTGAACCCTTCTTGTTATCATAGCAATGTTCCAATTCAAGTCCATCTGTTCTAGATCATCTTCATCCAATTGTCCGTAATCCTCCTTGATCAGTTCCAAAGTTGTATTTGGTTGAGTAACCAAATCTTTGTAAGAGCTCAGAAAAGCTGTATAAATTGCAGCTTGCTCTTGTATTGCTGGTGAAACTGGAGCCTGTTGTTGATTTCCTTGAGATGTACCAGAAAGATAAGCTGTATGATGACCTCCAGAAGAAGCAGAAGATGAATTGGTATCCGTTATAAATGCTACTCCACCGTAACTCTTGCCAGAATTGACTAGTCCAACTCCACCAGTTGTGGCATTCTGTACAGATCCACCTGACTTACATTCTTTCTTCTTCAATTCCATCGCATGAGCTTGTAGAATACCTATCAATTGATCCAAAGTCATCCTCTGTAATTCTGGATTTTTTTTTAAAAATTGGACTTTCACATCCCAAGCACTTGGCAACACGTCCAGCAACTTCTTGTTTACCTCAAGTGCAGGGAGATTGTATCCTCCTTCATTTAACTCACTAACCAGATGTGAGTATCGAGTGAATAGACTGGAAGTCAGCTCATTAGGAATCATGTCAAATAGATCATACTGCTTTTTGATTAATTCTAGCTTAGCCTCCTTGTACTTTTCATTTCCTCCGCATCTTGTCTCAATTGCCTTCCACAGATCATAAGTTGTGTCATGAGATTTAAAGAGTCTCATAACATCCTTTGGCAAACACATACAGATATAAGAATGAGCCTTTCTTTCTGTTTCATACTCCTTTTTCTCTTGAGGTGACATAGCATTATATGTTTTAGCTGGAGGAACACCACGATAATTTCCTTCAGCCACTGGAGCAACATATCGTTCTTTTAAAGGTCCCCACAGTTCAGGACAGTGGAAATCTATATACTGTTCATATCTATCTCTCCAATACACATAATCTAAATCTGGTCCAAAGAACGGAGGTTTATTACTGGATCCAATATCATTGCTCTGTCTGAGCATCTCTCTGATTCCTCTAATATCTTCCTTATCAGACATTGAAGCGTACCTGTAAAATCAACTTAAAAAAAAACTTGGAAGCTGATTAGTAACAAAGGCGTCACTTGGTAAGTGACGCACCTTAGTGTCGCAAAGAGTAGCGGCACTTGATAAGTGACGCTATCGAGTGATGAATAAACAAACAGAACGACACTAGAGATGAGTGTCTTATAAACACGTAAGTGACGTACTCAAGTGACGGACTTGAGTGTCGCTTAGCAATAGCAGGCGTCACTAAGGTAAGTGACGCTTTAAGTGACTGACAGAAGTAACGCGTCACTCGTAGTAACTGACGGATGATACACAAGTGTCGTATCAAATGACGCAGTAGAGTGTCGGATTGAACAGTAGGTGTCACTAATGTAAGTGACGTATAATACTCAAGTGACGCACTTGAGTGTCGTAAAAACCCTAATTGTTCCTTACAGAAGTGTCGCTCGAAGTGCCGCACAAAGTGTCGAAGTGACGCTATGAGTGACGCAGAAACGGCTGTGAACACCCAAAAACCCTAAAAATCGAATTTTCGTAAACCTAACGAAAATTCTTGAGTCCCAATCGTACGAAACCTGTAAATCTTTACTCAAAACACAGTAATAGCACCAAATCGATCCTAATCTTGCTAGAATGTCTTTGATCTTCACAAAATCGAACCGAAAACACTTCAATACACGTACACACGTCGATCAAATCAACTCCGAGGCTCTGATACCAGTTGAAAGTGCCCCCTGGATGTGGATCTAAGTGTTGATCGATAGTAATAGATTGGCGGAATCAATCAATTACACAAACAAGTAATAAACTCAAACCGAAAACAATGATTAATCAAAGTAAACGAGTATATTAGCTTGTAAATCGTATTGAAACTGTTTACAGAAGTGCTTAGTCGACAAATGGTGCTAGGGTTTCGTCAACCCTAGCCGAAAACCCATAGGTTTCAATTTATACTAAAACAAAATCGGCAGACATGCGTCACTTGGGAAGTGTCGCATGTCGCCGCCCTCATGCGTCACTTACCTAAGTGTCGCTATGCGTCACTAAGGCAAGTGTCGCCTAATGCTAAACTTAAGTGTCGCAAATACAGAAAATGACTTTTCTAATAAAACTAACTAACGACACTTACAACTCAATAGACCAACTGACAGACACACAAACATGTATCAACATTAACCTAGAATCCAAGAAACTAGAGAACAAGGTACTAGAACTTAAGAAACTAGATTTCAGGAGTACTAGAAACAAGAACTAAAATCAAGAAACCTGGAAACAAGGAACAAGATCTTCAAGAAACTCAAGATAACAAGAAATTAGATCACAAGAAATTAGAAACCAAGAACTAGAAATACAAGAAACAAGAACTAGATCCAAGAACTAGAAATCAAGATAGATCAAGAACTAACAAGAAATTAGATTAAAGAAAACTAGAACTCAAGGACTAGAATACAAGAAACACTAGATTCAAGAAACTAGAAATCAAGATAGATCAAGAACTTATGTGCAAGATCAAGAACTATGTGCAAGATCAAGAATTATGTGCAAGGTCAAGAACTCAAGATTTTCAAGATCAAGATCAAGAAAACAAGATTTTCAAGAACTTATGTGTTTACGTGTTATATACTTTCAATCTATGTGTTATGTGATATGTGTTATTTGCTAAATTGTGATACGTGCTAAATGCTATTTTGTGATATTATTGCCTGCTGTTATTATTGTGGGAACTCTCTAGGTCAAGAAACTAGCCAAGAATCACCACACTTGAGTTACCACTCAGTTTAGAGATTTCAAGAAACCCGGATCGTACAAGGGGTGTACACTTAGCATAGAATTATGCTCACGAATTTACATTTCTTTCAACTTAACCTATGAACTCACCAGCTTATCGCTGACGTATTTTAGTATGCATTTCAGGTACTGCTAGTAGGATCAGCCCATCAGGATCCTAGCTCGAGTCGCATGCTTTTCAACACAGGATTTCATTGCATTTACTTTTGTACTATTAGTCATGTAATGAAATTATTTTTGCGATCTCGCAACTTATATACACTTCTATTTTGGAAATGTATAACTATTTTCAAACGTCTCATTTAGAGTCGTTCATTATTTACCTTTGTGCTTGTGATATTTGATTTGGTAACACCCGACCCGACCGCTTCCGCAACCCGAAATTTGAGGGTGTTACATATATCTTCTCTTCTAATATATATAAGAAAAACATGATTCATTACATAAGTGACACATCACCACTTCATTTTATTATATTAACTCTATTTACATAAACAAATCTTCTAATATATATAAGGAAAACATGATTCATTACATAAGTGACACATCACCACTTCATTTTATTATATTAATTCTATTTACATAAAACTCTATATTTAATATTTTAGAAACAAATATTATTTAACATTGCAATATAATTTTTGGATTAGTTTCAAGCAGGAACTGTTATTAAGGTGGGAACCATGGGAACAAATCACATCTTGCCACCTGTCCTAATTAAAAAACTAATACGGTCTTTTATGTTTTAATTACATTCCCCAATTTAACGGAAACTAACGGACGTTTCCTTCTTTTATTTTGCGAAGCTTTATACGGAAAAATTAGGAACAAATCACATATATAAATCGCTGATTCTTTACGATATAATTCGATCAATCACACAAACCCTAATTATTACGACAATCGATCTCACTTCTTCATTTGATAGTTGTGATTCTTCAAATATGTCTAGCGGTAGCAGCCGCACAAGCAGTAGCAGCAGCGATTGCGATGATGATTGTAAGTTTTTTCGATTTCTGTTTTTTTTTTTTTAATTTTTTATACTGTGTATGATGAATGAATGATGCAATAAACTTTTCAAGATGTTGTATTTGTGTTTGATTTTTGTATCGTCATATAGGTTTTTTTTTTTTGTCTTTGATTTTTTGTATCGTCATATATGATGCAATAAATATGTTTGATTTTGTGTATGCTGAAAGTTTTAAAGATATTTTTGTATATTTTTTTTATAAGATGGTGTATCTGTTTTAGTTTTTCATATTTATCATATGTGTTTTTGATTTCTGTGGATGCTGAAATATTTTTATTTTTTTGTATTTTTAATATGAATGGTGTATCTGTTTTGATTGTGTATCTTTCATATGTGTGTTTGTAGTGTTTTGATTCTTTTTTTTTGGATTTCTGAAACATATGTTTTTGTTTTATTAGATGGTGTATCTGTTAGTAGAAATCTTTTTTAGTATATGTATTGATTTTTATGTTCATATGTGTTTTTTGTAGTGGATATGCTAGAAACGGATATGCTAGAAACTGTTCCTCCTACAGGAATTAAACAAGTATCATGTGACACCCCGCAATTTCGACTTAATTATAAACGTTATTGCACGCATTTTAGGCTAATTCCCTACTTTGAGTAAATTCACAACAATTCTAGAGATAAGTCTAGCAAAGCCCAACTAGTTAATACGCGTAGTATTACGAATCATGATTTATTTTAAATACGTACAAAACAATTGGAACAACCACGACAAAAATATACGACTGTTGGTGAACTAAATTATTCAAGAAAACTAAATTTATTGAATAACATTATTTATTACTAAATATTATGTCGATGATATTTACAAAGTATGTTATAACGCATAAACGTTTATTTCGTAAACTGAAACAAAACAAAGTTAAAATTTCATAAACTTAATTAAATTATTTCCATAAAATATTCCAACCAAAAATATAAGCGAAAACATATTTAATTATTTATTATTTAAAAATATTGTAACATTTAACGATCGGGTAAACAAACACGGAATGCAAACACGGGAGATGAAAAATGGAACAAAACCCACCTCCTCCCCCTCCTTTTCTTTCATTCTCACTTTTACTTTCTCTCTCTCCATTCTCCTTTTCTCTCATCTCTTTCTCACTCTAAAAACATCACACAAAATCACCAAATACTACATCAAAAACGCGCCGAATCATCTAGCCATTTAGAGAAAAACGATCACGGGATCACGATCTACACTTCTACTTTTTCGGATTTCAAAACCGACACGCGTAAGTTTCCGACATTTCCCGTAAATCCTTAGATTTCGAAGTTTTCTTTGATATTTCATGTTTAATATACTTAGTATACCATGTTTTAGTGTTTTATCAACTGAGAATGTCCAAAAATCGAACCGAAAGTCGTCGTTTTCAAACTGATCCACGAACAGTTCGAGTGTCGCACCATGACTGAAAACAGTGTTGCGACACTTCCTAAGTGTCGCACTAAGTGCCGCTGAAAAGCCCTAATCTTGCGTCACTTGCTTAAGTGACGCTACAAACCCTCTTTTTGCGACACTCCACCTTAGTGCCGCTAAACCCGAATGTCGCCTCTGCGACACTGATACTAAGTGCCGCATCCTGCGACACTTCATCAAATGTCGCTAATAACTCAAAAATTACGAACTTCTGCAACACTTCGTTAAGCGTCGCCAAAAACTATTTAGTGTCGCATCGAGTGTCGCTAAAAACAGAAAGTTTACAACTTTTTCACTAAGTGTTGAGACTGAGATTTTACCACCTGATTTTACCCCGAAATGAAATTTCGAATGCGCTTTTACTACAGCAACATAGCAGAAATAAAAATTTTCCAATCTGACTTGGCAGCTCGACCGCAACCAGGGGCGCTGCCCCCGGACCCCCGTACACAATTTCATACTTTATAAAAATACAACGAAACATACAGAATTATGCTTCTAAAGTTATGATTTTCAAACCATCACCAACGAGTCGTATACATTTTCACAACTATGAAATACAAACGTAAGTATTTAACAAACGCTTTGGACATAACTTAGTTGTACGAACACTAGCATGGATGGTCAACTACGACATCCACATACTTATTAAATCTCATACGTTTAGGGCGTTAGGAGATTCCGGACTATAATTGGGTTTTAGGCTTTGCTAGCACTCGAACGTACTTAACTCAACAGGTGAGTTCACAGTCCCCACTTTTAACTATTTTACCGCTTTCAACTTAGGGTGAGAAACATAGCCAACTGCTTTATTGTTTGCCATAACTGCTTTTATATACATGAATTGTATACTTGTTTTACTCGAACGATTAGAGTACTTTGAACAATCGAACTCTTACACGAAACTGGTATTTATGAAACGACATTTTCATAAACTTGTGAAACTTTGTTTGGTAAACCAGAGAATGACCGGTACTTTTTATGTAAACGTTGGAGAATGACCAGCCACGTATTTTAGTGCCAGAGAACGACTGGCCAAGTGGACGGGAGAACGACCCATGCGTATTTGGATGGGAGAACGACCCATGCGTCTTTGACCGGAGAACGACCGGTACTGTGTTTCGCTGGAGAACGACCAGCAGTGTTTGGACGGGAGAACGACCCGTGCATATCTAGACCGGAGAACGACCGGTAAACTGTTTTATTGGACGGGAGAACGACCCGTGCGTCTTTTGACCGGAGAACGACCGGTACTGTTTTAGAAACGCTGGAGAACGACCAGCAACATATTTTAAACTGTATTTGGGAAACATCCCAACCGAACTACATTTGGATAACAATCCACAAAACGATTACTTAAATATTATGGCAATAACTGTTTACGAACGTATTTGGTTAAACAAACTGTATTTACAAACTTAAAACCTGTGAATTCACTCAACCTCGTTGTTGACTTTTTACTATGTTTTTCAGGGAATTAGCTGCACACGTAAGGACCGCCTGCACAAATGGAACCTAGGCGACCCTTGAAGATTTAGGATGCCAACTTTTTGAAACATATGGATTTCTTTTGTATAACAAATCTGTTTTTAGTCATATTTACGAAATCCACTTTTGTACAATTTAACTACTTATACGATTCGATGAATCGTAAACTTTGTAACTTTTACTCTTGGCATCTTAATATATATATATATGTTCTGTTATAATCATACGCTCTGATATATATGCATGTACAATGTATGCTTCAGCTAAACGAATTTGGGGGTGTTACATATCACCTAAAGTTCATGTTTACTGGATTCCAGATGTGAAGTTGAAGCCTGTTGTTGGTACACAATTTAGGTCTATTGGACAGGCCTTAAGCTTTTATAGAGAATATGGTAAAAAAAGGTGGTTTTAATGTTAGATTAGGTGGTGGTCGTAATCCTAATAAACGATCACCGAATTCTAAGTATTTCTTTTGTGTCAAAGAAGGTTTTAAACGACCGTTAGTAGTAGAAGATAAACCATCTGAATTTAGACGCGAAGGGAAAAAGAAAGTATTTCGTGATCCTAATGAAACACCAGTTATTGAAGTAGATAAGGAAGGCAATAAGGATGCTGATGATGGAGTTGATAAGGAAGGTGCTAAGGAAGGCGTGAAGGCTGTTAAGAAAAATACCAGAAAGAGACGGCCTACTAAGCGAACAGGTTGTCCAGCTAGAATATATATTAAAAAGGTACATGGTAATTTGTATGAGGTTGCTAGTTTTATTGAGCATCACAATCACTATCTAGTTGATCAATCTGATGCTATGCATCTCCATTCCAACCGTAATCTTCTTTACACACAAAAGAATTTGCTGCATCAAATATCAAATATCAATATTGTCGCACCCCCAAATTTTGATGCGGAAGCGGGTCGGTTCGGGGCGCGACTAATCAATACACAAAGCACCAGATTACATAATGAACGACCACTACATGCGTCGTTTACAAATACATTGAAATTATAAAGGTTTTACACCGTTATAAAATAGTTTACAAAAGCTCCTGAGTTCAGAATGATAGAGATTCTATGGCATAACTAAATTATACAAAATATAGTAATGCATGACAATCTCTTGATGTCTGAATGCGACTCGAGCTAATGGGCATCCTGAATGGCAGACCTACTGCTGCTGAGTACCTGTGATACATGCTAAATTGGGTCAGCGAAAACGCTGGTGAGCTCACAGTTTTGTATGTCAACACATATTTGTATGAACCGCAAGATTTAATGATAATTGAATTTAAAATGCAATTAAGCAAAATAAAAGTTATACAGCCATGAGCACATAGTCTGAGCTTAACTCGAGATGTCAGGTCCACATTTAAGGTATCCTGATCGAGGTGCCTCCTACGAGTGCCTAATCAACACTCGTCTACACAAATATTAATACATCCGTTTTACTAGTTAGTGCGTGCTAACCCGGATGAGGCTGGTCAAACCTATATGGTATCATATACTAATATTCACGCTACTAGGTATTACCAAACTATGCTGATGGAGGGCTTTAAAATGATTAGAGAAAATAACTCATGTAGTATTTGATTTAATGATACTTGCGTTCATATTGTAAAACAAAACAAGCAATGGATCACACCCCTGAGAAAACATATTTAAAAAGGGGCTATGAGACTCACCTGAGCCTAAAGAGTTGCTAACACGCAATAATGATGTTGTTCAAGAGTAATGATGTCGTCTCCAACGACTAAAACCTGCCGGGCGTATTAAACGCGCAAGGTTTTAAAATGATTAGATGTCTTATCATAACATCTATGCTAGTTGTTCATCCAACTAGTAATGTCCAAATGATTTGGTTTAACTGATTAGATTTGAGTTTTTGAAAGATGTGTACGGCCCGTTGGTGAGTTTTTGGTAATAATAATCTCAACTATTATTATTATACTTTGATTGTTGTATCGTATTTAAATTGTTATAGTTAAAACTGCTAGTTATAGGTTTCTGCCGAAAGTTATGGTTTCTGCCGAATAGTTTCTACCGAAGGTTAAGGTTTCTGCCGAAGGTTATAGTTTCTGCCGAAGGTTATAGTTTCTGCCGAAGGTTATAATTTCTGCCGAAGGTTATAGTTTCTGCCGAAGGTTATAGTTTCTGCCGAAGGTTATAGTTTCTAGATTTTGAACTCGATGAACACTCTATTTAACCAACTTCTAGACCGATTCAAGTCTAACCAAAAATCACACTTATTCACCTAAGAATCTAGTGTAAATCTGCACTTTATGGAGATTTTATAAGCTCATTTACTATTTTTAACAAAATAAACATGAGGAGTGGTCGGATCGGGTTCGATTATGAGTTCAGTCCAAAGACTCACGTTTTTCACCATGATCCGTGAGGATCTGGTCCGAGAGCCAAAAATGAAAGTTGTAGCTGGTATCTTAGTGAACATTTTTCGTTTAGATGTCGAGAGTTGGTTCTTCCTAGTTTTCAAGATATAGACGTTTTTGTGGGCTGTTTTTACGAACACAGAAACTATTACCATTTTTGAGTTTGTAAAAACGAGTTTCAAGTTTTGATTTGGACATTTTATAGTTTGATGAGCTACAAAACAAGTGAATAAATGTATTAAAGTAGTTTTAAGGTGTCGTTAACTTACAAGTGTCGGTTTTGAAAACCGAAAAGATAGAGTCGTAGAGGATCGCGTGGTGCTCGTTTAGCTCCTAGCCGTTTTGCAAATGGAGGTGTTTTGATGGTAGTTCTTGGTGGTTTAAGGTGGCGGTTTTGGTTGTTTAGAGAGAGAGAGAGACGAGTTAGGGAGAGAGAGGTGGTGAAAGAGTGAAGGAACAAATTGATGCAATAATGTATGTAGGTATGTGTTAGTCAAAAGCATGATCCACAAAATGTGGATCATGTTTGGCCTGATTTTTCTTAAGGTCAAAGGGGGTGAATTTTTGTTACATTTTGTCTCCAATTATTGATGTTATACCCGTATTTGTTTACCCGATCGTTTAAACGTATAATTTAGACGTTATATATCATACGTATGTTTTTGAATAACGAATGAACTTTAGATATTTTGAGTTGAAGTATTTTATCAAAATACTTATTAATGTGTTATAAAATATAACTTTAGTTTATTTCGATTGTTGCATGCGTTTCACGTATTTTTGGTCGCGTAGACGTTATTTATACAATATGAAATACTTTTGAAATATTATCGAAATAATGTGTAATAAATAATGAGTTGTATTAAATAAAAATTCTATATTACTTAATACTTGTTTTCACCAACGCCGTATAGATAAATCGGAATTCGGTCGATTAAAAATGCACGATTAAATATAATCGCGTACTGATATATATATATATATATTCAACAATATATATTGATACATACAATTAGCCTAATACATAGAACTAATTACACGTATTTCTAAATGATTAGGAACTAAAAACTAGTCCTAATTTTTACGGTTGTCACAAATATGGGTCCCGTTCGGGGGTTTAAACTTATGAAAGAGTTAATAATGGGAGGGTTTGAATCTGTTGGTGCAAGTGCTGTGGACTGCAAAAATTTTAAGCGTGACATTAATAGATACGTAGGGGAACAAGACGCTCAAATGTCTGTTAACAAGTTGTTGGATCTTAAAGAATATAATGAAGCTTTTTCTGCTGATTGGTATGGTGAACCAGATGTTTTGCAAAAAAAGTTATGCTAAAATTAATAAAATTTTACCCTCTTTAATATTAGATTAATTAAAAAAATAAAAGAAAATATATGATACACAAATTAAAGTTGTGAATCACAGCCTTTTATGTGTGATACTATGATACACAAAAAAATTTTATGATGTGTATCACATTTAAAAAAAAAAAATTCTCATAGTAAAGAACTCACAATTCTAAGAATTTTGATATATATTTTTCATCAAAAACATAATTTAATCTTCCCGTTCCCAGGTGAATTCAGTTTGAAGTTGATGTGTGAGAGGAGTCTGAAAATAGATGTGGATATTTAAGTCGCATCTGATCTTCCCGTTCCCAGGTGAATTCCGGACCACGCCGCGAATTCCACCGAACCTTGACGATTGGGATACGACTTTGCTTAAGCTGTTTGACCTCACGGTCCATGACCTCCACTGGTGTCTCGACAAAATGAAGTTTGTCGTCGATTTGAATTTCCTCAAGCGGGATAATGAGTGTCTCGTCGTACAGGCATTTCTTTAGGTTAGAAACGTGAAATGTGGGATGCACGCTACTAAGCTCTGGAGGTAGCTGCAATCGATAAGCGACTGGACCAATCCTTTCAAGGATCTCAAAAGGTCCGATGTATCTAGGGTTTAACTTTCCACGTTTGCCGAATCGGATGACACATTTCCAAGGTGATACTTTGAGCAATACTCGATCCCCAACCTGGAACTCGAGATGCTTGCGTCTCACGTCAGCATAACTCTTCTGACGATCACGTGCGGCCTTCAGCCGTTGTTGGATACTAACGATCTTCTCGGTGGTTTCATGAATGATTTCCGGACCAGTGAGTTGGCTATCTCCAACTTCGGTCCAACAGATAGGCGACCGGCACTTACGACCGTACAGTGCCTCGAAAGGTGCAGCCTTGATGCTGGTGTGGTAACTGTTGTTGTATGAGAATTCGCACAAAGGCAAATGATGCTCCCAATTTGCACCGAAGTCAATTACGCAGGCGCGTAACATATCTTCCAGTGTTTGAATAGTCCTTTCACTTTGGCCATCGGTTTGTGGATGGTAGGCTGTACTCATATCTAAACGAGTACCCAATGACTTTTGCAATGATTGCCAAAAGTTAGAGGTGAATCGGCTGTCTCTATTAGAGATAATTGAGATTGGAACGCCGTGTCGGGATACGATCTCCTTCAAATAGATTCGCGTGAGACGTTCCATTTTGTCGGTTTCCTTCATGGCAAGGAAGTGAGCAGATTTGGTTAAGCGATCAACTATTACCCATATAGTATCACAACCACCTGATGTTTTCGGGAGTTTAGTGATAAAATCCATAGCGATTTGCTCCCATTTCCATTCTGGAATGTCCGGTTGTTGAAGTAAGCCGGTGGGCTTCTGATATTCGGCTTTAACTTTTGAACATGTGAGGCACTTGCTGACATACGTGGCAATCTCTGCTTTCATGTTTGGCCACCAGTATGATCCCTTGATGCCATGATACATCTTGTCAGATCCAGGATGTATAGAATATTTGGACTTGTGAGCTTCATCCATCACAAAGTCTCGAAGATTCCCAAACTTGGGTAACCAAATTCGGTTTGCGAAGTATTTGACCCCATTGGGTTTGGTTTCAAATTGATTCTCCATATTTCGCAAGGCCTCTTCCTTGATGTTTTCAGGTTTCAATGCTTCGAGTTGAGCAGTGAGAATTTGAATGATGAGATCATTATGGATGGTTATGCTAATGGCTCGGACTCGAAGTGGTTTTGTGCGCTCTTTGCGACTTAGGGCATCGGCAACCACATTTGCTTTGCCCGGATGGTACTTGATCTCGCAGTCATAGTCGGTGAGTAACTCGACCCAGCGACGTTGCCTCATATTTAGATCCTTCTGATCAAATATATGCTGGAGGCTTTTGTGATCAGTGAATATGGTACACTTTGTGCCATACAGATAGTGTCTCCAGATCTTGAGTGCGAACACTACGGTTCCTAATTCGAGATCATGAGTTGTGTAGTTCTTCTCGTGAACTTTGAGTTGTCGGGAGGCGTAGGCAATAACCTTGTCTCGTTGCATCAACACGCAACCAAGACCTTGGTGTGAGGCATCGCAGTATACCACGAAGTCTTCATTGCCTTCGGGTAATGATAGAATTGGTGCACTGCAAAGCTTTTGCTTCAATAGTTGAAATGCTGACTCTTGTTTATCAGTCCAATCGAACTTCTTTTCCTTCTGAGTCAGTATTGTGAGAGGTTGAGCTATTTTGGAGAAATTCTCAATGAAGCGTCGATAATAACCTGCCAGTCCTAAGAATTGGCGTACTTCGGTCGGCGTCGTCGGTGCTTGCCAGCACTTGATAGCCTCAATCTTTGATGGATCTACGTGAATTCCTTGACTATCAATCACATGACCAAGGAACTGAACGGTTTTCATCCAAAACTCACACTTGGAGAATTTAGCATATAACTCTTCGTGTCTAAGAAGTTCTAGAATGACTTTGAGATGTTGCGCGTGTTCCTGTTCATTGCGCGAGTAGATGAGAATGTCATCAATGAAGACAATGACAAACTTGTCGAGATATGGTTTGCACACTCGGTTCATAAGGTCCATGAATACTGCCGGTGCGTTAGTCAAACCAAAGAGCATCACTTGGAACTCATAATGTCCGTAGCGAGTTCGGAAAGCAGTCTTTGGGATGTCAATGTCACGAACTCGTAACTGATGATAACCTGATCTTAAATCTATCTTGGAATAGAGAATTGACCCCTGAAGTTGGTCGAATAGGTCATCAATACGAGGAAGTGGGTAACGGTTCTTGACGGTTAATTTGTTCAACTCTCTATAGTCGATACACATTCTGAATGAACCGTCTTTCTTTTTCACAAACAGAACCGGAGCTCCCCATGGTGAAGAACTCGGTCTAATGAATCCCTTATCCAGGAGTTCCTACAACTGAGTAGACAACTCCTGAAGTTCTGAAGGGGCTAAACGATATGGTGCTCGTGCAACAGGTGCTGTCCCCGGCACGAGATCGATCGAGAACTCAACTTGTCTCGGTGGTGGAAGGCCAGGTAAGTCTTCGAGAAAGACTTCTGGATAATCTCTAACAATGGGCACATCCTCAAGTCGTTTCTCTTCCGACTTTTTCTCCAAGACATGTGCGAGAATCGCCCGGTACCCTTTCCTAAGGTACTTGCGAGTTTTCATGCAGGATATGATATTCAGTCTCGTCCTACCGGTCTCCCCTTGTATGATTAGAGTACTACCGGTGACAAGAGGAATACGGACGATTTTGTCATAGCAGACAATTTCAGCTCGGTGCTTGGATAACCAATCCTTTCCAATAATGACGTCGAAACTTCCAATTTCAACAGGTATAAGGTCAATAGAGAAGATTTCATCAGATAGATTTAAAGTGCAATTTGGTATTACACTGTCAGCCTCAATTAACTTGCCATTAGCTAATTCTACAATGTACTTAGCATCTAAGGCAATAGGGGCAATGTTAAGTAATTTACTAAACTCATCAGATATGAAGCTCCTATCAGCACCAGAATCAAATAGAACAGAAGCAGTAAGATTGTTGAGAAGAAACGTACCCGAGACCACATTCGGGTCTTGACGGGCCTCTCCTGAGTTCAGAACGAAAGCTCTTCCCTTCGCAGTGTTGTTACCCTTGTTCTTCAGCTTTGGGCAATCATTCCTAAAGTGCCCAGTTTCTCCACACTCATAGCAGGACTTTGGTTGGCTGGTGGTGTTGGTGTTGGCAGTGGTAGACCTACAGTCTTTGGTCAAATGTCCATACCTTTGAGATTTTCCACAAGGTGTGCTGCAAGGACCATCATGATGACGGCGGCACTTTGAACAGTAGGGTTTATTTCCAGTGTAACCCTTGTTGAAACCAGAACCAGTGTTGAGGGTCTTATCAGACTCAGACCTCTTTGATGATGATTGATTTTGAGTGGTGTTCCCAGACCACTTTCTCTTGTTGTTGTTACCAGAAGATGGAGTAGATGTCTCACGGCTGACAACCATGGCCATGAGTTCATGAGCAATTTCGATAGCTCTTTCCAGAGTGGTTGGTTGAGCTGAGGCGACATTCCCCTGGATATTCTCTGGAAGTCCACGGATGTACTTCTTGATACTTTTTCCTTCCGTATCAACTAAACCTGGGCACAATAGAGCGAATTGCTGGAACTTGGTGGTGTACCCAGCAATATCGTTCCCTTGTACCTCCAGATGCCAGAACTCGACTTCCAGTCGGTGTAGTTCTTCCTCGCGACAGTACTTCTCCCTTAGCTTTTTCTTCAATTCAGGCCAAGGAAGTCGGTTTGCGATCTCGACGCCAATAGAGTTTGCATGAGTGTTCCACCACGTTAGTGCACCTTCTTGAAAGGTGTAAGCAGCAAACTTGACCTTACTATCTTCAGCACAGTTACAGAGACTGAAGACAGATTCAATTCTTTCAATCCATCTGATCAAGCCAATGGCACCTTCTGTGCCCTTGAAATACAATGGTTTGCAGCTAAGAAAATCCTTGTAGGAACAAGGTTTGATAACAGGAGTAGGAGTAGCATTGACTGTCTCTGCATTCCTTAGGGCTTCTTGAGCAGCCATGGCTTCAGCTACAGCTCGGGTAACCGCAGCATTGAGTTCAGCTTGACTGAAACCAGTCTTCTTTGGAGGCATGATTCTGATAAAAGCAAAGAGAGTGGATGAGTTGTTTGCACCAAAACATGATACATCACATATGCATATATATATTTATGGGGTAATATACAATTACACAAGTGATAATCACATTTGACAAACAACAGAGTTGCATACTAGATGCGAGTTTGCGAGTAGGTGGGGTATGGTTTTACGTATGGAGCCTATAGTCCTTCAAACAATAAGTTCCATTTGTGATTCTAAGGAAATAGAATGATGGAGGAAATACGAAATGATATACTCCTCGTGAAAATAGGATGGTACAGTGGAATTGTGTTGTGAGATGTTATGTGCGTATTAAAGAGATAGAAGAAAGTAATTTATACTTGTCGTCTTTGGTAGTGAGAGTGTTAACGAGTGTATTATCGTGTGTGATCTATATATATTCGATATATATAATAGCTTAGAAGATAATACGCGAGTGGGGCTTAATCATATATCTTCAATATATAATAGCCTATAAGGTAGCACATAAATGAGGCCTATGTATGTATATACGCCTATATCACATAATAGCCTAATGTGTGTCTAACACTAATCAAGTATTAGTCACGGTTTCTCTCGTGGTCAGAGTCAACTAATGCATTCCTATTCAACATAACCCCTTTCAGCTTTCACATCGTATTCATTTAATTGTACATAGTTAGCTAAGCTATGTTAAATTAAACTCATATGGTGTAATCACTGAACCAGTTATATCTAATAAGAAATACTGCCTAACGGTCATAGTCTAGGCCCAATAAATGCAACCTAGTTCACTATAACCTTAGGCTCTGATACCAATCTGTCGCACCCCCAAATTTTGATGCGGAAGCGGGTCGGTTCGGGGCGCGACTAATCAATACACAAAGCACCAGATTACATAATGAACGACCACTACATGCATCGTTTACAAATACATTGAAATTATAAAGGTTTTACACCGTTATAAAATAGTTTACAAAAGCTCCTGAGTTCAGAATGATAGAGATTCTATGGCATAACTAAATTATACAAAATATAGTAATGCATGACAATCTCTTGATGTCTGAATGCGACTCGAGCTAATGGGCATCCTGAATGGCAGACCTACTGCTGCTGAGTACCTGTGATACATGCTAAATTGGGTCAGCGAAAACGCTGGTGAGCTCACAGTTTTGTATGTCAACACATATTTGTATGAACCGCAAGATTTAATGATAATTGAATTTAAAATGCAATTAAGCAAAATAAAAGTTATACAGCCATGAGCACATAGTCTGAGCTTAACTCGAGATGTCAGGTCCACATTTAAGGTATCCTGATCGAGGTGCCTCCTACGAGTGCCTAATCAACACTCGTCTACACAAATATTAATACATCCGTTTTACTAGTTAGTGCGTGCTAACCCGGATGAGGCTGGTCAAACCTATATGGTATCATATACTAATATTCACGCTACTAGGTATTACCAAACTATGCTGATGGAGGGCTTTAAAATGATTAGAGAAAATAACTCATGTAGTATTTGATTTAATGATACTTGCGTTCATATTGTAAAACAAAACAAGCAATGGATCACACCCCTGAGAAAACATATTTAAAAAGGGGCTATGAGACTCACCTGAGCCTAAAGAGTTGCTAACACGCAATAATGATGTTGTTCAAGAGTAATGATGTCGTCTCCAACGACTAAAACCTGCCGGGCGTATTAAACGCGCAAGGTTTTAAAATGATTAGATGTCTTATCATAACATCTATGCTAGTTGTTCATCCAACTAGTAATGTCCAAATGATTTGGTTTAACTGATTAGATTTGAGTTTTTGAAAGATGTGTACGGCCCGTTGGTGAGTTTTTGGTAATAATAATCTCAACTATTATTATTATACTTTGATTGTTGTATCGTATTTAAATTGTTATAGTTAAAACTGCTAGTTATAGGTTTCTGCCGAAAGTTATGGTTTCTGCCGAATAGTTTCTACCGAAGGTTAAGGTTTCTGCCGAAGGTTATAGTTTCTGCCGAAGGTTATAGTTTCTGCCGAAGGTTATAATTTCTGCCGAAGGTTATAGTTTCTGCCGAAGGTTATAGTTTCTGCCGAAGGTTATAGTTTCTAGATTTTGAACTCGATGAACACTCTATTTAACCAACTTCTAGACCGATTCAAGTCTAACCAAAAATCACACTTATTCACCTAAGAATCTAGTGTAAATCTGCACTTTATGGAGATTTTATAAGCTCATTTACTATTTTTAACAAAATAAACATGAGGAGTGGTCGGATCGGGTTCGATTATGAGTTCAGTCCAAAGACTCACGTTTTTCACCATGATCCGTGAGGATCTGGTCCGAGAGCCAAAAATGAAAGTTGTAGCTGGTATCTTAGTGAACATTTTTCGTTTAGATGTCGAGAGTTGGTTCTTCCTAGTTTTCAAGATATAGACGTTTTTGTGGGCTGTTTTTACGAACACAGAAACTATTACCATTTTTGAGTTTGTAAAAACGAGTTTCAAGTTTTGATTTGGACATTTTATAGTTTGATGAGCTACAAAACAAGTGAATAAATGTATTAAAGTAGTTTTAAGGTGTCGTTAACTTACAAGTGTCGGTTTTGAAAACCGAAAAGATAGAGTCGTAGAGGATCGCGTGGTGCTCGTTTAGCTCCTAGCCGTTTTGCAAATGGAGGTGTTTTGATGGTAGTTCTTGGTGGTTTAAGGTGGCGGTTTTGGTTGTTTAGAGAGAGAGAGAGACGAGTTAGGGAGAGAGAGGTGGTGAAAGAGTGAAGGAACAAATTGATGCAATAATGTATGTAGGTATGTGTTAGTCAAAAGCATGATCCACAAAATGTGGATCATGTTTGGCCTGATTTTTCTTAAGGTCAAAGGGGGTGAATTTTTGTTACATTTTGTCTCCAATTATTGATGTTATACCCGTATTTGTTTACCCGATCGTTTAAACGTATAATTTAGACGTTATATATCATACGTATGTTTTTGAATAACGAATGAACTTTAGATATTTTGAGTTGAAGTATTTTATCAAAATACTTATTAATGTGTTATAAAATATAACTTTAGTTTATTTCGATTGTTGCATGCGTTTCACGTATTTTTGGTCGCGTAGACGTTATTTATACAATATGAAATACTTTTGAAATATTATCGAAATAATGTGTAATAAATAATGAGTTGTATTAAATAAAAATTCTATATTACTTAATACTTGTTTTCACCAACGCCGTATAGATAAATCGGAATTCGGTCGATTAAAAATGCACGATTAAATATAATCGCGTACTGATATATATATATATATATTCAACAATATATATTGATACATACAATTAGCCTAATACATAGAACTAATTACACGTATTTCTAAATGATTAGGAACTAAAAACTAGTCCTAATTTTTACGGTTGTCACAAATATGGGTCCCGTTCGGGGGTTTAAACTTATGAAAGAGTTAATAATGGGAGGGTTTGAATCTGTTGGTGCAAGTGCTGTGGACTGCAAAAATTTTAAGCGCGACATTAATAGATACGTAGGGGAACAAGACGCTCAAATGTCTGTTAACAAGTTGTTGGATCTTAAAGAATATAATGAAGCTTTTTCTGCTGATTGGTATGGTGAACCAGATGTTTTGCAAAAAAAGTTATGCTAAAATTAATAAAATTTTACCCTCTTTAATATTAGATTAATTAAAAAAATAAAAGAAAATATATGATACACAAATTAAAGTTGTGAATCACAGCCTTTTATGTGTGATACTATGATACACAAAAAAATTTTATGATGTGTATCACATTTAAAAAAAAAAAATTCTCATAGTAAAGAACTCACAATTCTAAGAATTTTGATATATATTTTTCATCAAAAACATAATTTAATCTTAAAGTTTAAAGTAAAAATGTCTGTTCCTACCGTTCCCACCATAATAAGGGTTCTTATTTGAACCTTACCCTACAAATATTATAAATCAATTATGAGTTATTATGGAGTATTTCTTATAATTGAAAAACAAGTAGGCTATCCTAGATGAAGAGGGATAGATTAGTAATCTTGATTGCCTTAATTTCAAGTGTTAACACAAACACTCTATGTTAGTATCGGTAAATAAATATCGCAACCCCAACTCAATTAGCTACACGGCTCGATCTAGAAATTCATAATCGTAAAGTGATGTTGTTATTGATGGGTTTTAACGGTTAATTTTAATTAAATATTAAACAATAATATGCGGAAAATAATTAAAACAATAAACCCATTTACCGCGGATCCAAATACTTGTATTAAATCAATCAACAAAATTAAACAAGACGAAAAACGACTTACATCGACTTGCTCGGTATGAACTATCTTTTGCTTCTTAGTTGGAGGTGTCAACGCGTTCGTACCAATACTTGTCATCTTTATGATATACAACTGCAAGTCGTTATTTACTCTTATTAATGCGTTAACCTTTACTACGAATTAGTAACAACGCGCACAAACCAAAAACCAAACACACAATTGTATGTGTGTTTCGATAAACCCAAAACCGAAATCGGTTTTGGGGTTTTGCTTGGTCCGACCGAACAAGAGAGAAGAGAGGGAGTGTGAGGGTTTGTAGGGTTTAGCTAGTTGTGTGTTATTAAACTTCTAATGAAACCCCTAGCATTATATTTATAGGTAACTTTAACTTGTTTACCAAGTTAATCATTACTTACAACTTAAACCCTTAATTAATATTTAGTTTAACATTTAACACTAAATTTAATCAACTCTACATAATTAATTCGCAATTAATTATTTTCATACGTATTTGTCGATGATGCATTAGTATGACCCATTGGTGTCTTAATTGTCGGATTAAATAATTTAAATATAATTATCAAGCACATTATTCTTTCAGACTCCCACTTGTGCATAGATGATTATACTTAACTTATTAAGTTTCCTATGGCGGTCCCTAGCAAGACACATAGGATGACCGAGTCTTAAGAACTCTCATACCTCACATGATTTAGTTAAATCACCCATTCAACAACGGTATATTAAAAGAGTAGCATATCCTTTTGCAACACGATATTACAAGAGTATATGGCATGGACTTTACTCAACCAAATAATACTTTATTTGTTCTTGATCTAGTTTCAACTTGTTTAAAATAACGAAAGTCTAATACTCTCCGAGCACGGCCACGCATACTCCAGTTTCAACCATCAAAGGCCCAACAATATCTCTTAAGGATGAGCATGCATACCGAAATACCGAAACCGAACCGGAACCGCACCGGTCCCGTACCGAACCGGTACCGACCGATACAAGTGGTATGATATTCGGTATTTGATTTGGGGCAAAAAATGGTACCAACCTGTTCGGTACCGGTATGGAACATGCACACCAAAATACCTAAACCGAATCGGAACCGCACCGGTCCCGAACCGAACAGGTACCGAACCGATACAAGTGGTACGGTATTGGGTATTTGATTTAGGGCAAAAAACAAACCGGTACCAACCGGTTCGGTCTGGTTTGGTACCGGTATAGTACCAAGCTCACCCATCATATCTCTCTTAATTAAAAGAGGTGCAAATCCCATCTAGACAATTAACCACTATACACTTAGCTCCCACTGAACCCAGCAACCAGCCGTTATGGCTACGCATTTACGCATAACGTTGACTGTGCCTAAGCCCAATGTTAACCAAGCTTAAATGCAATTAACGTCTCATGTAATGAGGATATCTCACTTGAGTTAACTTATGATAAAAGTCCATGGAGTTATACTCAAAGCGGGTCAACCAATATTTAATCAAATCAAATACCCATGAATCTTTGATAACCTTAATGCCTTAGGTCCTAATTAAGATTTCGGCCAACATTTCACAGTCACCATCACCCCATTGTGATTCCCACGATAACGAGTAGGCTATGGAAGATTTTGGAATCCGTCATGCGCAATTCCATGGATTGCTAAAACACACTAAATAATTGAACAATTTAAAGAAATATGCAAAACAAAACATCTGTTGAATTTCAATAAAGTTCAATTGTTTAATCAATACATAAAGAATTATAATAATATGCCAAGAGATACTTCATGCCTAGGAATTCAGAATGCTTGTAATGCTTGGCTTGAGACAATGCTTTCGTCAACGGATCAGCAACATTATCATCAGTTGGAATTTGTTGTATCTTTACATCACCTCGATCGATAATCTCTCGAATCAAGTGAAACTTACGAAGTATGTGCTTGGATTTGTGATGAGCTCTAGGTTCTTTAGCTTGCGCCACAGCACCAAGATTATCACAAAAGATTTCAATTGGATTGGAGATACTGGGAATAACTCCAAGATCCATTATGAAATTCTTCAACCAAACAGCTTCCTTTGCAGCATCATTTGCAGCAATATACTCTGCCTCTGTAGTGGAATCGGCTACAGTACTTTGCTTTGAACTTTTCCAGCTTACTGCTCCTCCATTTAACATAAACACAAAACCTGACTGCGATATAGAGTCCTCTTTGCTGGTTTGAAAACTAGCATCAGTATGACCAATCACTTTGAGCTCCATTTTCTCACCACCAAAAGTTAAGACCATATCTTTAGTTCTTCTCAAGTACTTAAAGATATTCTTCACAGCTCCCCAATGCTTGATTCCCGGATTTTGTTGAAATCTACTCGTAACACTAATAGCATATGCGACATCCGGTCTAGTACATAACATAGCATACATGATAGATCCCACTGCCGAAGCATATGGAATGTTCTTCATGTTTTCCTTATCCTCTTTAGTTTTGGGACATTGACTCTTCGTAAGAAACAATCCAGCTGACAACGGAATCATCCCTTTCTTGGATTCATCCATCTTAAACTTATTCAAGAACTTGTCAATGTATGTACTTTGACTCAGTCCAATCAACCTTTTACTCATGTCTCTCAATATTTTGATTCCAAGAATATAGGTTGCCTCTCCAAGGTCCTTCATTTGAAAACACTTACTAAGCCATGACTTAACACTTTTAAGCATGTTAGTACTATTTCCAATGAGCAATATGTCATCTACATATAGAACCAAGAAGGTAATGTCGCTCCCACTAAACTTCCTATAGACACATGGTCCGAACTCACTTTTGATGAAACCAAACTCTTTTATTTTCTCATCAAAACATAAGTTCCAACTCCTATATGCTTGCTTTAATCCATAAATATATTTAAGCAATTTACAAACTCCTTTAGGTCTTTTAGGATCCACAAAACCATCCAGTTGTGCCATATACACTACCTCGGTCAAGTTCCCATTAAGGAAGGCTGTTTTGACGTCCATTTGCCATATCTCGTAATCATAGTACGTGGCTATGACCATTAGAATCCTAATAGACTTAAGCATGGCTACGGGTGAAAAAGTTTCTTCATAGTCAATACCATGAGTATGAGTAAAACTTTTGCAACCAACCTTACTTTATAAGTTTGTACCTTACCATCCATGTCAGTTTTCTTCTTGAAAACCCACTTACACCCAACAGCTTTACCACCGGGTGGAAGTTCATCAATTTCCCAAACTAGATTGTCATACATGGATTGCATCTCAGCCTTCATGGTTTCTAGCCATTTATCAGATTCTGTACTAGACATCGCTTCATTGTAAGAAGTTGGTTCTTGCAAACTACTATCTTCAATGACATAGACATACCTACTAGGTGCGTCTCGCATCCGATCGGATCTTCGAAGACTAGGTGTCTCATTAGTATCAACAAATCCATGTTGATCACCAACATTTTCATGTTGATAATCAACATCATCATGTTGAATAGGTACCATCATTTCATGTGATATTTGCTCTTCCTCTACTTCTTCAATGTAACACCCCAAAGTTTCAGAATTTAATTTCTTACGCGGATATATTTTTATTATGAAGTAGTATGACTTAAATAATGAGATATAATAGAGGATAAATGACAAAAATCGGCTACGTACTGCCATCAAATACTCAAAGTATGCAACCTACCAAATATATTGTTTGAGTATGCAACAAACTGGAAAAACTTTTACTGATGTGAGTATCATGGTAACCTGCTACCTATTGATCCAGTAAATAGGATTATTTGGCTTTTTTATTTTTAATACTAATGCTTACATGCCCTTTTCTTTTCTTACGTGGCTTTTTTTTATAAACAAAATTATATTAGAAAAAAAAAGAAAGGAAAATCATCATGCTCAGTAACTTCATGGCATCGTCATCAACAAAAACAATAGCAGCAACTAGCAAGCATCAACATCAATTATCATCATCGTCATATACACCACATATAACACCACAATTAAATTCTAATTCTTTGCCCACATTCAAAACTAATACACCCAATTAGTTATTTAAGTTAATCAATCACAATCAGTAACTTAAAAGAAAGTTTTCAAAATCACAATCGAAATTGATACATCCATTTCTGATTCATCATCCGATCTCTTATCTCGTTAAAATCATCACTACCATCTCGGAACCACCGTCATTAAACCAACTAACGCCATCTATTAACAACCACTGTCACCATTCAAACCATCACCACCACCACCACCACTGTCACCATTCAAGCCATCACCACCAACTCCGAACCACCACCGTCACCATCCAAAAAGCGAATTTCCGGACGCAAAATTCCGGCTAAACACGAACTTCAATTCCAACGACAAATTTTCAACTTTTAGATCTAGTTTGTTTTCGATGGTTGTGGTGACGGCTTACGAACATGACGGCGGTGGCGATGGTTGTTGAATTAGACGAGGATGATGATGGTTGTACGTAATTAGGAAGCAACGAGTGAGAAATTGCCGGCATTAACACCTGTTTTGGCACCGCAGTTACGCCAGTTGATGAGATGAACAGCATCTGCATAATCATGAGACATACCTAGCGCATCAATTATGCAAGTTTTGAGCACCGATTCTTTCAATCCTTAGGATCCCCTTTCTCTATCGAGGTTTGGGAGGATCAATCGCCCTGCTGAGAAGTAATCCGAGGTTTTACAGTAGGCGTCGAGAAATTTACGGAACTTGGAACGTTTTTCTAGTTGAAGATTTAGAAGCTGCTTAACAAGTGTATACAGGGCCACAGGGGTGATTTTTTATTTTTTTTCTCTTTCTATATTAAATCATATAATATAATGACGTGGATGCCATATGTTTGTCCGACATGGCAAAAAATTGATGTGGCAGTTGATTTGTAAGCCTAGTCAACATCTTCAAATTTCAAAAGGTAAAATGCACTTTGTCGAGATCCTCGCGCAAAATCATCCGGTTTGTTGCAATCTTGGACAATATATTGGGTAGGTTGCATATTTGGAGTATTCGATGGCAGTACATAGCCGGTTTTTATCATTTATCCTATAATAGAAAACGTAAATGACTTATCAGTTCCAGACTGTATTAATTAAAAGAGTTAAAATAAATAAGCATATAAGTACGTGGATAGTGTAGTGTTTATTCTTTTTGTTCCAACACATTCCAGACCCTTTTACAATACAGAGAAAATCGCAGGAAGCCTAAACCTCTCTTCTAATCTTCAATTAAACTTCATTCTAAGCTTTTAGAGTTTGAATCATTATCTCCTTCATCAACTTCAACCTTTGGTGAGTTGATTTCTTTATGTTTCAACCTAGTTTTTGGGGGTTTTAATGGATTTGTAGAAATTGGTTAAATTAATACGAAATTAGGGTTTCAATTTATTAAAATTGTGGTTTGTTAGTGTTTATAAGCTTATTAGTAATAATATAACAAGTTAAAAATGATAAATTAATCCTTAGTGTTCTTGAATGATTTCCAGGGTTTTGCCAAATAATTGTGTTATGATGAAATAAGCTCAAAGATGTTATTAATGATGTTGATATAGTAGGAATAACATGTTTATATGAGAATTCAAGTGTAAAATTTTAGTAAAGTGAATTTAGAGTGATTATGAATGTTAAAAGCTAACTTTGGTTAGTTAATAATGAATTAGCTACTAATCAAAGTGGGGGAGTGATTATATGGGTTATTAGTTTAAATTGATGAATTCTAGTGATTTAAATGTGTTGTTATGTGTTATATGCTTAGGTGTTAAAGAGTTGGGCATATCATCAATTGTTATATCTTGTGAATCATTAATCAAAGGCAAAGGTGAGTAGTATAAGGATTAATCAATTAAATGGTTGTATGTGTTTCCGGATTACTCCTGAGTAAGTGGATCATACAACCATGTGGAAGACAATTGTGATTTATTTGTTTTATTTGTTAATTGTGGATTATTATGACTTGAATGATTGTTGTTATATGAATTATAGTTGTGCATGTTACCGTATAGCTTCCGAGTTAGAGGTGGGCACAATCATACGATAGTGATATGAAGTTTATGATTCATAGTTGCTAGCTTTGCTAGCATAGTGTTTATGTGGATTTGTTATGAATTATTTGATTAAGTTGCTTATATGCTCACTAAGCAAAAGTGCTTATTATTTAAGTGTTCTATGTTTGGGGTGGAAGTGGGCAAGTGAAAAGGGAAGGAAATCAAGGATGACTAGTGTGGATTACACGATGTTAGTGTATGGCAAGTTTCTTTCTCTTGAAGCATCATTTAGATATGACTTGTATAACCTCGCCCTTTTAAACATGTTTTCTTTAAGTTTAGTCATGGCGAGCCATGACATATGAAGTTTTGAAACAATTGACTTTGAAAGTCAACACACTTGTAAATGATGTAAATTATGATTCTAAAGTTTTAATGTTAGTGGTTGAATTTAAATAGTGTTTATAAAAGGGTTTCATGGGTGGAAATAGTCTAAATGTGTTTTCATTGGATTTGGAGTGTTGACATGTAGTCAAGCACTTCATTGGTCAATTATGGGTTGTGATTGGCTAGTGAATGGGTCAAACTAGCCCTTGTGGGCCAACGGGTCAAAAAGTGTCAAATTAGGTCGTTAAGTGCACTTACGGTCTATAATGAGTTAGAGAAAGATTAAGGTTGTGCGTTCAAGTCCTTTAACCTTGTTTTGATATGTAAGAACATTTGTTAAAAGCTTAAAGTCTCAGCCTTCATGGTTTGAGACTTGGTTCATTCACTAAAGTGGTCAAAATGGTTGAAAACTGGTCATACGTCTAGATTTAACGTTTTTGGTAAATTTGAAAAAGTGTCTAAAGTGAAAGTTAGATAATGTTATAGTGGACGTGTATATTAAATTTCAGGTCTAAATAACATCCGAGTCAAAAGTTATGCTCGATGGAAATTCGTAGTTTTGTATGTATTGAATCTGGTTTATTGGTTGCTGGAATACAGGACTACCCGGCGGGTAAGTCGTGTACCCGGCGGGTACTGTGACTACCCGGCTGGTAGTCTGGTCACCCGGCTATTTCTGTAGGGTTCAAACGAGCTAATGCTTCTGTTACCAAAATTTGGTAATTCACCCAGCGGATTTAAGTTTTACCCAGCTGGTATGAAGGGTACCCAGCGGGTACTAAGACTACCCAGCGGTTAGTAGTTAATTTTCAACAGATTTTATTTTTAAGTTTAAGTTTAATTATTTAAGTGTAATAGGGATATAGTATGTATATTAATGGATAAATGGGACCTGTAAAAAATGTATATTTTTAGTTGTTATAAAAAAAAAAAATTCTTAAGTTTTGGGGCGTTTCATTCAAGGAGGTGTTTGTTTCCATCATTTTTCTTGTCAAGGAAATCATCTTCAAGAAAATATCTATAACGAGCTACAAACACTTTGTTCTCACTTGGATTATAGCAATTATAGCCCCTACTTTCCTTGGGGTATCCAACAAATATACATTTATCAATTTTAGATTCAAGTTTGTCGGTTACATGTCTTTTGACGTGTACCCTACAACCCCAAATCTTCATGTACGATAAATTTGGAGATCTACCATACCACAACTCATACGGAGTTATAACAATTGATTTAGATGGTACACGGTTTAGTGTGTATGCTGCTGTATCGAGTGTGTGTCCCCAAAAGGATAATGGCAAATCCGTTTGACTCATCATAGATCGTGCCATGTCTAACAAAGTGCGATTTCGACGTTCGGATACTCCATTCCATTGTGGTGTATATGGAGGAGTTAATTGTGAAACAATTCCACAATCTCTCAAATGATGCGCAAACTCTTCGCTTAGATATTCTCCACCTCGGTCGGACCGAAGTTTCTTTATCTTCTTACTTAATTGATTCTCAACTTCATTTTGAAAGTCTTTGAATTTTCCAAAACTTTCAGATTTACGTTTCATTAAGTAAACATATCCATATCTACTAAAATCATCAGTAAATGTAATGAAGTAACAGTACCCACCTCTAGCTTCATGACTAAAAGGTCCACACACATCAGTATGTATGATTTCCAACAAGTCATTTGCCCTTTCATTAGTTCCTTTGAAAGGAGCCTTTGTCATTTTACCAGAAATGCAAGATTCGTATTTATCAAATGATTTAATATCAAAAGTGTCCAAGAGTCCATTTTTGTGGAGCTCTTCAATGCGCTTCTCATTTATACGGCCTAAACGACAATGCCAGAAGTATGCTTTGTTAACATCAACATTAGCATTAGTATGAAGAATTGTACTAGAAGGGGAATGTAATTCTAAAGTATACAAACCACGTTGGGAGATAGCTTTAAAGTAAAAAACATTATTGCGATAAACCAAAAATGTCTTTCCGTTAGAAATAATATCAAAACCATTATCCACCAACACGTCATACGAAATTACATTCTTAATAATTCTAGGAACATAGTAACAATTATTAAGTTCTAAAATTAATCCCGTAGGTAGGGCAAGTTTGTAAGTTCCAATGGCTTCGGCACCAACATTTGTTCCGTCACTAACGCGCAAACTTAACTCGCCTTGTCCCAAATTTCTACTTCTTTCAAAACCCTACAAGTTATTGCAGATGTGATTACCACATGCAGTATCTAATACCCAAGAATCAAAAGAAGTCACAAGACAATCCATCATAAACATACCATAATCAAAATTATCATCCATTTCAATATCCTTTAAATCAAGCACACAATCGCATAAATCTTCATTCTCACATATGGGGCAGGGAATGCTAGGCATGTCATCAAAAACATCATCTTCAAAGTTCAAGCCTTTGAATACCATGTCGAGCGCCTTTTGCGTCTCATAAGCAAACAAATCCTTATAGAATTTTGATATAGTTGATTCGTCATCAATGTCATACATTAAACAAAAGGATTTAAAGTCCTCATTTAATGACTCAAGCAACATTAGCAAAATACAATCCGTTGAGATTTTATAGTGAAGCTCATTTAAACGATTCAAGACAACTTCAACGTTCGTCCAATAATCGTTCACCGACTGCCCTTTCTCCATATTAAGCGCCTTGAGATCACAACATGCGTTGTAACGCTCATGATGACTACCAAGGAGAAGTATTTGTTTTGTGTTGTTAATTGTCATCTACAGAAAATAAAACAAATTCAGTATTCAGTATTGATTATTTCTAATAAATCAAACAACCCTAAATTTGACTTATTAGCCTAGAACCCGACATTCCACTATTGTATGCCCTCAACGAAGGATGCAATGACATAGCAATACCTTTTAGGTAGATGACACGTTCATCAATTGTATTTCTACAACTCCTAGACTTTATGAGGTTCCGGTTGAACCGAGCATGTTTAACCTCATCACGCGTCTTGGGCAAAGTTCTCAACTCGAATCACCAATAAACCGTACCATATCGAAACTGTGGAGATCCGGACATCTTCTCAAGTGGATATCGCGGCTCTCACACTTCACCCTAACCCAAGTGTAACCATAGGCGGCAAAGGATATGAAGTTGGGGTCGGTATGAATGTCTCTTTATGGATGACGCTTTAGGTTTAATTTATAGGGTTCTTTCACGTTTCAATTAAATCGTGTTCCCAATAATTTCTAGTTTTAAATAAACAATTTTTAAAACATATCTTTTACCTTTTAAAAATATATACGATTTATATAAAAATCATGTTGATTTATGACGCGTCTTTATTTAAAACATTATCAAATAACTATTTTAAATTTATGTTTTAACATTGTTAAAACAATGGTTTTATGTTTGTGTCATTTGTTTAATATTTAAACATACCACAACCATGCATTTATATAATAATAAACAAAACATAAAACCGGTAACATAGCCAACCATATCTAATTGTTTTGTTGAAACATAGTTTGTGACAACAGATCTAGCTTGAAATAGGACTGGTGTAATTGTTATCATGTTTGTACAATTGGTTTAGATTTGTAAATGAATATCTGTTTCGTTATTAATATTCGTTAAATATATTGTGTTAAAGTGTTAGACGAATATAGAAAATGAAATAAATATGTTTTGGCGAGTCGAGATCTCAAGTCGCATAATTGGTCTGGCGAGATGAGATCTGGATCCGCAATAAGCAAGGCGAGCCGAAGCAAAGCTGGGCTTGGGCTTACGGAACGAGTCGAGTCAACTCGCAGGCCCAGCGGCTGCGAGTTGAGACGAAATATATAATGTTTTTCAAACCGTGAAAAACATAACTGAAAAATAACTTTTGGCTATTCATTCCTGATCTGCGAATTCAGTAATCCAGAGAAAACAAAAACCTAACGGCTAGGCTTTGACAATTTATCGTTATAGCAAAGATATTAGATATTAGATATTAAAATGTGAACTTATTCGTTGTTCGTAAGATAACATCGTATTAAGGGATTCCGCACCTTAATACTATAGATAACGAAGTTATCGATCCTAAGAACTAGGGACTTACATCTGGTATCAGAGCTTTCGGGTTATTTCGCGTTTGATTTCGGATTGTTTTTACGTGCATAAGTACATATTAACGATCAAAATCACTCTCTGGATGATTTAGGGTTTGTTTACGGTCGAAATTTCAAGTTTCAATCGTAAAAATACCAAAAAATTTCGTTTTCGGGTTTTTCAGCAGTTTCGCGAGTTGAGATTAGGGTTTCAGCTACGTCTGCGAACTTGCGAGTTGAACTTGCTAGTTGAACTGAGTTTCGCGAGTTAACTTTAGCTGCGAATCGAGATTTCTTGCGAATTAAAATCACTTGCGAATCGACATCTTTCGCGATCTGAACTAAGATTGACGAACTGAAGTTTGCGAATCGAGCTGAGATTACGAGTTGAATTGAGTTCCTGCGAATTGAGTTTTCTGAATTCGTGAAGACAGTTTGACTTTTGAATTTACGATGTCGGAGCTAAGTAAAATGATCGAGATGGAACACGAGGTTGGAAAATCTAATGTTCCACCTAAATTGTTGAAAATTGAAAATTACTAAAACTGGAAGGATAGATTTGAATCTTACTGTAAATTTCATGATCTGTCAATCTGGATGTGTATCAAGAATGGATACACGGCACCTACACAAACGGTTAATAATGCAATTGTTACTCTCGCTTATAACCGGATGAGTGAACAACAAAAGGAGGACTATAAGTTGGAGAATAAATCCCATTCTGCAATCAAGATGAGTTTACCTAAGGAGATAAACCATCAACTCAAGTCTTTTCAAACTGCTAGAACGCTCTGGGAAGCGTTAGAGAAAAGATGTGAGGGAAGTCCTCAAGTGAAGGCAAGCAGGAAGAATCTTCTCAAGAAACAGTTTACTGTTATTAAAGCTTTGAAGGGAGAAGATCTTGATGCTTATATCACTAGATTCTACCACTTGTTAAGTGAGCTTGACAACCATGAGATTGTCACTACTGAGACTGAAAGAACCGACAAGTTTATTGAGGGTTTACCGTTTAAGTGGGAAATGTATGGTGTGATGCTCAAGGACAATGATGAAAGGTATGCAACCATGACCTTAGAGCAGGTCATTGACAAGCTAAAAGATTATGATTTTACTAAGAAATCGAGAGAAACAGATTCTGATCAGGTTCAGAATCCTGGGCTATATCATGGGAAATCAAATCTCTCAAATACTTCATCTAGTTCGACCACTGCACTGTTAGTTGGTAATACTTATGAAAATGGTGAAATGATAACAGATCATTTGTGCGTACTTACCTCATCAGGTAATGAAACTAAAAGTACAACTGCTGAGAAGTCAGCTCAAGGGTATCAAAAGATGCCGATGAGTGTGAAATCTGCCGAGCAATAGTTATCTGTTCTTGCATCCTTTGTTGCTTCCTATGAAAACTACATTCAGGGTAAAATCAATGATCCAATTATGTTTGATGAAGACTATGATCAGATAGATCCTGATTATCTTGAGGAAATAGATCTCCAGGATCAACTTGCAATGTTATCTAGGAGAGTTAAAAATTTCTTAAAGAGAATTGGTAGAAAAGTGGTGGGAAATCGATCAGGGTTTGATAAGACCGAGATCAAGTGTTTTAACTGTCAAGGTTATGAACACTTTGCTCGTGAGTGTCAAAGACCTAAGGTTGAAACTGGCAATAGCAAACAAAGCTCGGGAAGTACTCTAGCTTCCAAAGCCTTAGTTGTGAAACAGTTAGATGGATCTTAAAATTGGCAAACTCAGTCTGAGGAAGCTCTCATGGCTGAGATTGACGATCAAGAGATAGCTACTGAGTCCACAAGCTATATGCCTACTGATGTTGAGGTGAAGGTGCCGGAGTGTCAAGAGAAAGCAAGTGATGATGACGTGCTGTATATGGATTCAACTGCTGATATGAGTCCAGATGACTTTGTGGCACGCATGGCTAAAGTACAAACTGACAAGAAAAGGGTATGTTTGGATATTCTTACTCTTGCTGATGTTTGTTATCTAGTTACTGATTTACAATCTCAAGTAAGTGTCTTAACTGTGTCTAATCAGAACTTGTCATCTCAAGTTAGCACCTTTAATGATTCTAATAAGACTATAATATCTGAACTTGAACAAGCTAAAAGTGATGTCCTTAGGTTAAGTACAGATAAGGTAGATCTTAAGAATAAGATTAAGTCTGATGGTTCTGATAAGATTGCACTTAGAGATACCATAAATGAAAAGGCTGTAATCATAGATGGTCTCTATATGAACATTAATGACTTGAATCAAATAATAGCTGATAGGGATAGAGAGCTAGCTGAGCTTAAGCAGAAGTTAGTTGAGCAAAATCGTAAGATTGAGTCTTATAGAACTTTAGAAATGGATAAAATGCTAAATGCTCAACGTAGTGTAAAGGACAAGACTGGGATAGGATACAATGATGTACCTCATCCTTTTAATGCCAATTACACTAGTACTCCTGTAGATTCTGAAATGACTGATGCTAGACCTGAGATATTAGTAACCGATAAGCCTGAACAGTCAGAGGCACAGAAGGGTTTTGATAAGAATCTGTCATCTGATAATAGTAAGATATCACATCACACCAAAATATAGTTTGTATCGGGTGGAGTGATTAATGATACTAAGACTGATGATAAGGTTAATAAGGAGAAAACATCTGATTCTTTAGTGCCTAAGACTCCGAATGAAAAGGCAAAAGTTAGTAAATCACGTAAACAGATGTCTTGCTTCAAATGTCACCAAAAGGGACATGTAGCTTCGTGTTGTCCAAACAAAAAGCCGGAAGCATCACATAAGTTAGTAATTAATGACCAGACACAGACCAATTCTAGTTCAGTTATGGACAGGTTAGGTACCAAACCGGGATTAGGTAGTAAACCTGTAAATATTCTGAAAAGAGATGGTAATCATAGTGTCTCTCCACCTAAACCTAAACGGCCTTATTCTCAATCTGATAATGTTTTAAATAAATCTAGAGATAAGACACCGTTGAGATTTAGGACCCCTAGTAGAAACCACAGTCAGTTTGAGAGTGGTTCTACTTCACGTGCACAAGGACAAAGTTATGTGCCTAGGAGGTTTTCTACTCACTCTCCTCATAGGCAAAAGACTTATGATCATCAACAGCCTCAAACTCCTGAGAAAGTAACCAAGACTCCTGATGAGAATAGTTATGGTTATTTCAATGAAGTTCAGATTGTTGATAATAAGGGACAAACCAAGACCGTAATGGCTTGGGTCCCTCTTGAAAACTAATTGCGTACAACTTGTTATGTGCAGGAGCAGACTGTGAACTAGGATAGCTGGTGGTATGTAGACATTGGATGTTCAAGGCACATGACAGGGGAGAGAAGTCTACTGAAGGACTTCAAAGAGAGTCTGAAGCAAAGAGTTAACTTTGCTGGAGACAAAGGAGGAGTAATTACGGGAAAAGGAAAAGTTTCAAATGGAACTTTGACTCTTGAGGATGTGAACTATGTTGAAGAACTAACTCACAACCTAGTGAGTGTTTCCCAAGTCTACGATAAAGGTCATCCAGTTCATTTTAATGAAAAGGAGGCTTTAGTTCTGAAGCCAGGATTCACAATTCCGGATGAATGGATATTGATGAGGGCATCAAGGAAGAAGGATGATGAACGCCAAAATGTGCTATTTTATAGTACTAATTACCCCTTAGTTTGATTAATTTCTTATGCATTTGATTTGAATTCGATACTCATTTCGTTCATATTTGCATTTAGGAGCTTGAATCGGAAAAGAAGCTGAAAACGAGCGAGAATTGAAGAATAGAAGTTAAAAAGAGAAAAAGTGAAGAAGTTGGTCGATGGTGAAAAAAGCTGAGAAAATCGATCCATACTGCGTATGGAATCCATACGGCGTATGGATCAGTTGAGCCGGGCCGCCAGAAGACGCGGGTTAAACCCATGGGCTTTGCAATCCATACGGCGTATGGAATTCCATACGGCGTATGGATCGCCTCGGCAGAAACCCTAAAAACTTCATTTTGCCCTCATTTTACATACACTTCACCACATCTTTTCCAGACGATTCTCTCAACAAAAACCCCATTTTCCAGAGGCATTTGGCGGGATTAAAGCTAAAGGAATCAAGGGCTTTTGTTCTTTTAATTGTTATTCGACATTTTCGGTTCGATTTCGTTTATATCTTTCATTTGATTATGATTATGGATATGATATTGAATCTGATTGTTTGTGAAATTATGATTGGCTAAGTTTTATTTACAATTTTTTAGATGATCATACTCAGATGATGATTTGATTATTGAATTGCGGATTATTTTGGTTTTTATGAATGTTTATATGTTTATTCGAAGATCCATGTTTAATTGTTAAATCTTGATGATAACCTAGCCTGGTGATCCATTGATTTATGATTGAGTTCTTTATTGATTGGTCATTATTGATGATTGTTGGTTTTAATTGATGATTATCACTAAATAGATTGAGTTTGATAGGCTAGGATCGATTATCATTAAGAATTGGCAATGAATATGATAACTAGTAATAGTTATAGACTTTGTTGATTCAAGTTATAAGGGTAAATCATATAAATGGTGTAGTTTTAATCCATAACACAATTCGGTGGATAACGTTAAATTGAACTGTTGGCTGGTTGAAAACAACTTCATATCTTTCTTGATTGTGTTTAATCAATTAATCTTGTAAGGATAATTGGTATATTTGTCATGTCACAATAAGATCCACATATCTGCAATTCAATAAAGTGATAATCGGATTCTGAGGAAACTAGTCTAAGCAATTGTACTTCTTTTACCATTTGAATTTAATCTTTTATTTTAATTAAGTTATTTTATTATTTCTTTATTTTATAATTAAGTTTTATTTAATAAATCATTTCTTTTATAATTGTTACTCATTTGTTCGACCGGAACTAAAACGTCCCGCTTTTACTGCTTTAATTAATTGTAGCAATTTCCAATTTGTTGATATTGACATCCGTTCCCTGTGTTCGACTCGGACTTACTAAGCTATACTATATATGATCAGGTATTCTTGCCTGTGTTGTGTGTAGTAAGTTAGGTATTTTCCATTTTAAAACTAAAACCCCGTTTACACGACATCAAGTTTTTGGCGCCGCTGCCGGGGAGCGGTTTGTTTTAATTTGACAAATTGGAACTTGATCTTTGTATATTGTTATTTAAGCTCAGTTCTGTTTTGTTTATTTTTTCGAATTATATTTTTGTGTTTAGGATTGTTTAGTAAGTAATTCATTTAGAGTCTTGTTCTACTGATTCGGGAATTATATTGTAGGAAGTTTATGACCCGATCAAAGAATCCTCATCTCGCTGATCCTTTTGAAGATCCTGAAAGAGTTTTTTGTCAGAGAAGACGGTTTGCTTCTGTACCACCCAACTCAAGTTTACACCACAACCTTCCGTCGTATTTAGAAGGGGATTTTGGAGAGTATCTTCGGTCCTTATTCGAACCTCCGATCAATCAGGCAAACCCAAGAGACGCAATGGCAGAAGATATCGCCAACATAACGCTCGAAGAGTATTCGAGTCGGATGCGTAATGACCGTGGCACTGGAGTAGTAAGGCCAGCGATTGTACAAGATGTGGAGTTTGAAATCAAGGGACAGTTCCTCAAGGAGCTTAGGGAGAATCCTTTCCGAGGTGAAGAAAGGGAGGATGCTAATGATCATGTGGAGAAAATCGTTGAGATAGCCGATATGTTCAACGTTCCTAACATCACACGCGATCAAGTTATGCTCAGGGTATTCCCAATCACACTCAAGGGAGCTGCAAAGAGATGGATTCAAAACGAGCCAGCTGGATCCATAACCACATGGGAAGACCTTCGCACGAAGTTTCTGAAGATGTATTGTCCTCCTTCCAAAACTTCAAAGATGATTGACGAGATCAGAAATTTCAAGCAGGAAATGGATGAGTCACTACACCAAGCTTGGGAGAGATATAAAGACTTGATGCATAAGTGCCCGCAGCACGACCTGAACGATCAGCAAGTCGTGAGTATTTTCTATAAAGGAGTGGATCGTGCCACGAGACAGCAACTGGATTCCCAAGGGCCTATTCCCAAGAAAGTTCCTCGTGATGCGTTGACTGCCATTCGCGACCAAGCGAAACATTCTCAGTTATGGGATGATGGCACTTCTAGACGAAAGAGGTCTGTGAATGATGACGATGGATTTGCAGCCATCACCGCTAAGCTAGACAACATGGGCAGGGATATCAAGAAGGTTACTGAGACTGTCCATGCTATCCAAGTGGGATGCGACAGCTGTGGAGGAAGCCACTTAGTAAAGGATTGCCCCGAGACGCAAACGGGATAACAGACTGAAGAAGTCAAGTATGGAGAAGCTCAAGCACCATATCGTCAGGGCGGTGGAAACTTTTTCAGAAGACCATATCAAGATGGAGGGCGACCGTTTCGCCAAACTCAACCTGGATTTTTCACCAAGGAGCAGCCAGGTGCATCATCTTCAGACAAGCAAGCGAATTTAGAAGAAATGATGGGTAAGTTTCTCACTTCTAATGAGAAATTCATTACGAGCTCTGGACAAAGGATGGATGCTACCGACGCTGCATTGAGAAACCAAGGAGCTGCGATTAAGCAGATTGAAGGGGATGTTTCCAACATAGCCAAAGTTCTTCAAGAGAGATTCCCTGGGACCCTACCTGGATACACTGAGACCAATCCACGGGATCAGGCGAAGGCGGTAATCACCCGGAGTGGAAGGGGTTTTGAAGACCCCATTCCAAAGAAGAAACCTGTTTCTCAACCCCTACCGCAGAAAGAGAAGGAAGTAGAAGTTGTGGAAAGTCCCAAGGTGGACACTGAGGCTGAACAGGTTGCAAGAGATAAGCAATATTCTAAGGATCATGCACCGCCACCACCTTATCCAGCAGCTTTGAGAAGAGGGAAAGATGATGCTCAATACCACCAGTTCCTAGAGAATCTGAAGCAACTGCACATTAACATCCCATTCGTGGAAGCCATTGCTCAAATGCCAAAGTATGCAAAGTATCTGAAGGAACTTTTAACTAATAAGAGCAAACTGATGGAGGCAACCACGGTGACGATGAACGAGAGATGTTCAGCAGTTATGCAAAATAAACTTCCAACGAAAATTAAAGATCCTGGGAGTATTACCCTTCCTTGTCTGATTGGAAGTTTAGACCTGACTCATGCATTGGCTGACTTGGGGGCAAGCATATCAATAATGCCTTATACTATGTATGCCAGACTTAAGTTGGGGGAACCAAAGCCAATTAGAATGTGCATTGAGTTAGCAGATCGTTCAGTTCAATATCCTAGGGGCATGATAGAGAATGTGCTAGTTAAGGTGGATAGGTTTGTTTTTCCATGTGATTTCATCATTCTGGACATGGTTGAAGATAAAAAGGTACCTATCATTTTGGGAAGACCTTTTCTAGCCACTGCAAGGGCATTGATTGATGTTCATGATAGAAAAATCACTCTGAGGTTAGGAGAAGATGAAGTAGTGTTTGATGTCAACAAATCAATGCGATATCCTGCTGCAGTTGATGATACTTGCTACTTTGTGAGTGCCAGAGAAATGACTGATGATGAAGAGTTCCTTCAAAGTCTTATGGAAGATGAAGATCTAGATCCCATGATTCTGGAATGATGGACGGGAAGCATAGAAGCGATTAGAGATATTGAAGAATTCGATAAAATGCTTGAGGAGTTAGAGTTCGAGAGTGATGAGGAAGTAGAAGGTGATCAGCCGACTGAGAATGAAGAATCGGTTGAGACTAATGGTATTTTAGTCAAGAAAGAGACTCGCATCACTATGCATGGGATTCCCTGCTCACGAGAAGAGGTGTTGGCATGTAAATCTTCTTTTGAAGAACCACCAAGGTTAGAATTGAAAGATTTACAGACCCATTTGGAATATGCATACCTACAAGGAGAGTCGGATTTGCCAGTTATCATTTCATCCAAGCTATCAGCAAATGAGAAAAAAAGTCTGCTAAAAGTTCTGAAGGAACATAAGCATGCTATAGCATGGACGATCGGTGACATCAAGGGAATTAGCCCATCATATTGTACGCACAAGATCCTTATGGAGTCTGATTTCAAACCAGTTGTACAACCCTTAAGACGATTAAATCCTATGGTTACGGATGTTGTGAGGAAGGAAATCATTAAATTACTTGACTCTGGATTGATATACCCGATTTCTGATAGTCCATGGGTCAGCCCCATTCATGTTGTGCCTAAGAAAGGAGGTATGACAGTGGTTGCTAATGAGAAGAATGAGTTAATTCCCACAAGAACTGTTACTGGATGGAGGGTCTGCATCGATTATAGAAAGCTGAATGATGCGACACGCAAGGATCACTTTCCTTTGCCATTCATTGATCAGATGCTGGAACGTCTAGCTGGAAAAGAGTATTATTGCTTTCTAGACGGATTCTCCGGGTACTTCCAAATCCCAATTGATGCAAATGATCAAGATAAGACTACTTTCACCTGCCCATTCAGAACTTTCGCTTATCGGAGAATGCCTTTCGGTCTATGTAACGCACCCGCCACATTTCAACGGTGCATGATGGCAATATTCCATGATATGGTAGAAGACAGCATGGAAATATTCATGGATGACTTCTCTGTGTTTGGAGATTCTTTTGATAAGTGTCTGATGAATTTAAAGAGGATGTTGCAAAGGTGTGAGAGTTCAAATCTCGTTTTAAATTGGGAAAAGTGTCATTTCATGGTGCGAGAAGGAGTTGTGTTGGGGCATAAAATTTCGAGATCTGGTATTGAAGTTGATCAAGCGAAGATTGAGGCGATAGCAAAGCTACCTCATCCAACAAATGTTAAAGGAATACGAAGTTTCTTAGGACATGATGGGTTCTATAGAAGATTCATCAAGGACTTTTCAAAGATAGCACGTCCTATGAACAAGTTGTTGGAAAAGGAAGCTAAGTTCGAGTTTTCAAAGGAGTGCCAAGATGCGTTCAAGATTTTAAAGGAGAAATTGATATCTGCACCAATTATGATAAGTCCGAATTGGGATCTTCCATTTGAATTGATGTGTGACGCCAGTGATTACGCTGTGGGAGCAGTTTTAGGTCAGAGGGTTGATAAGAAGTTTCAACCTATTTACTACGCAAGCAAGACTTTGACGAGTGCACAAGAGAACTACACTACGACTGAGAAGGAATTGCTTGCTGTTGTTTTTGCGTTTGATAAGTTTCGCTCTTACCTAGTCCTGTCAAAAACGGTTGTTTTTACTGATCACTCTGCATTAAGATACTTGTTTGGGAAACAAGATGCAAAACCAAGGTTGTTGCGATGGATTTTGTTATTGCAGGAGTTTGACATTGAGATTCGTGATAAGAAGGGAGCGGAAAATCTGGCTGTAGATCATCTGTCAAGACTGGAAAATCCAGAATTGGATAAATTGGATGAAACGGAAATCCGAGATAAGTTTCCTGATGAAAGCTTGTTGAAAGCAATTCTGAATGAATTTCTGATAGTCCCGTACACGTGGGATCTGATCGAATCGTTTAATTGATTATTAGTGTGGAAAACAAATAATCAATGATTGATTCACGAACACACACGATTTCTATAAGCTTTTGTATATATTCACAATTGATGAATAAAGCTTTACAAACACGAACTCTGTCTCTTCACTCTGCCTCACGACCTCTCTCACTCTCTAGGGTTTGATCAACCCACAAATGAAACTATAACTCGCTATTTATACTCGACCCACTGGACCCTGCGACGTTAGGCCCAACGTCGCAGGCCCAGATCCTTGCGACGTCTGACCCGACGTCGCAGGCCCAATTACAATGTCACCATTCTATGTATATTTCATTTACAGACTCGAATACACACTCTAAACACTATACATACACAGACTAATTGACTTTGACAATTACAATAGTTTGACCAACTAACTGACACACAAAATGCACCAACAAACTCCCCCTTGTCAGCAGCTTGGTCAAAGAAGTCTTCAATTAGTCTTCATCAACAAACTCTTTCATGTCTTTGACAATCAGAAACTCCCCCTTTGAGATAGAATGGTCTTCAAAGAAATCTTGGTGTCCAAATTCATGTGACTGACACAAATTTATCATACAATAAGATCTTCAAACTCAGTGACCATCTCTCAATCATCAGCAGCTTCTCCGATAGAATTATCTTTCACAATCTTTGGAGAATAACCGACATCCTTTACATCTTCAATATTTGACTTTAACAAGATATGTGATATTGAAGAAAATAACAAAGAAATAAAATCTTTTTTTTTTTTTGAATTTTTCTTTATAAATGAAAAACAAAGAACAAAGATTAACATAAATTGGGGATATGATTGTTTTAAGTCTGCTTAGGGATCATATCAGGCCAACATGCAATTATTAGGAAATAGTAAGTGTTATTTCGATTACCATTATATTTGTCCACTTTAAATTTACTTAGCACATTTAATACACCTAGTATAAAAATTATTTCAAGACGATTACTGGTATTGTTTTTCCACTTAAACATGTTACATCCGAGTCTGCGAGCTAACCTTTTATTATTAGTATGAATATTTCACCGTGGTCCCCACCATAGACATACCCCTTTAGCCCAGACAAGAACATAGTTTCCAAATTTAGAAAGAATATAAGAGAATCAATTTTAAGAATCAAGGCAGCGGTGACAGGTCTGTACTTGTGTACAACAGAGCAACATAACTTGATTCAGGTGTAAGCAAAACCAAACGCAGTCAAACCAAATTGAGTGGCGACCTTGTTTAGTACCTTAAATTTAAGACGTTGCAAGTACTTTGACTCACGTTTGCTTAGTTTTGAGAGTAAGCTTAATTGAGACCAGGTCTGCACTTACGTACAACAAAGGAAACAATCAGCAAACTCCCCCAAGAGATCTCAGATATACAATCCAAAAATTAGAAGTATGTCAAGCTACGCTAAGGAATTAAGACTTAGAGTCGTACATCACATGGTGTTTACCACAAGATCATAGACACGTATTTGAATTACTTCTTAATAACCCATAGACCGGTATGTATCATGCCTACCAATACATCATATGATGAAGATAATTTTCATAAAAACTGTATTAAGTATGCTAGATAAACCTACTGATACATCAAGGATAAACCTTAAAATTTCATTTTGTGCATGTTCCCCGATGTACTATCATATCCCAAGTTGTTTTACAAACACACAATCCAACATCTTTTCAAGAATTAAGAATCTTGTTGTTCACATTTCTGAATTAAATAATCAGAATTTTTAATATTCAGAATTACTCCCCCTGAACAGCAAATTCTTATATCCAATCCAAAAATACTCCCCTTAAACATTAAACATATTTTTGTATTTTTTAATTGAATAAATTTCGCAACATTGCATTTCTTTAATACTAAAAAGTATAAAGAATGGCTGTTGCATCAAACAAAAATTTGAAGAAAAGTATCAAAATCACATATCAAGTCAAGTCAAATGCCTTTAGCACTTTTACCACCTCATAACATCGAAATTCTCATCCAAATCACAAATCATCATCGCATTCTTCCAACAATATCCACATCCTTGCAGTCACTAAAAATGTTAGCTAGTAAAAATCTGACTGCACCACCACAAACAATTAAACGTTAGTACTTATGGGATACCCAAGCCTTGATAGACTTGGGTTGTCCATGGTCATCCATAACCATCACATCAATGAGTTTATGATATTTTAAAAACTCAGAAGATTTCATTGATGCGTTGTCTATGGATTTGGGTTTCCAAACCTTTGTAGGTTCAGATGAGTTGTTTTCAACAATGTTGTGCTGTTGAACTTGAGGTTTACTAGGCACAACTTTGTTTACTCTAGCCACGGGTTTTGGAGAAGAGGATGCATATCTTGATATAGGCGAATACGAAGCACGCCTAGAAAACGATTTTGAATAAGAATTCCTAAAGGAGGAAGTTCTTGGCATCCCTCTACCAAACCTATCTAGGGATAATAACCGACAATCCCTAATTATATGTCCTTGTTGTCCACAATGGAAACAAGAACGTCGTTCAATGTACGACCTATTCCAATGATTACCCACAAAAGGTTGAGATGGAGAATGAACTGTTGGAGGCTTAGAAGATGAGGCATTTACAGGACGTGAACACTTATGTGTACACGTTGATGTAGAAGCCTCAGAAGTTGAACAAGTTGATGTTGAAGGTTGTTCACTTTTAGATTTTATATTTGAATCCTTCATTTGATGTTGAACTCTTTTGGATTCATTTTCAACCTTGTTTTTACCCTTTGTAGTTGAAACCTTTACAGTTTCATTGGTAAGTATATGATTTTCTGGCTTTACATTAACTTTTTCAACTTTGATTTCAGCCTCTTCCGATAGATCCTCTATCTCAACACCCTCCTCTACACTAACTGGAGGTGTACTATCAGACTTAACAAAAGTAGGCAAGGGATACTCTGTCCGTTTAGTTTTCTCCTTTGCCTGCCTTTTGGGATTGGATGTAGCTTCTTTAGACTTTGTAGCTGGCCATGATGAGTAGTCAGCCACAAGTTCTTCGGTGCCTTCCTTAACAGGCCTAGGATAATAGTTAGTGGGAGGTGGATACCCAAGTCCCGCTTTACTTTTATCTGTCCTCATCTTGTCAACCATTTCATCGAAGAGTTTATGAGAATTTGAGAAATTTGTGATACCCTTTTTAAAATTGTGAGACTCAGATTTTAACTCAGAAAGCTCTTTATTTAACAACTCAATTTCTGTTAAATAGCTTTTAATGGCATCTTGTTGACTGAAAACTTTAGCTTTATATTTCTCAGTGTCAAACTTATGAGCCTCAACTTCCTTTTCATAAAGTATTTCATTAGCTTTTAGAAACTTATTTGATTCAGTAAGTTTGACAACTTTTTCTCGCAACTCTAAATTGTCATATTGATAATTCTTAAGAGATTCAGTCAATGTAAAACAGGAAACACAGTTTATGGGTACCTCAGGTTCATCATGTACCTCATGTATCTTTGCCAAAAGCGCACTGTGTTGAACCTCTCCTTGAAGTGCACTAAAATCAAACACTCCCTGAGAATACACCGTCATAGCCTGTGATGTTGTGTTTTTCTCTGGAGTCGTTGGAGCTGTAGGAATAGTGAATCCAGATGAATGATATTTTTCTTTCTCACACTCCTTAGCAAAGTGCCCATGAATCTGACAGTTCTTGCATTTCACTTTGCTTTTATTAAAACCAAGACCTGTATCACCATCGTCATCCAGGTCTTTTTTGCCCGTTCTTTGAAGAAATTTCTTTGTCCTTTGGGTTATCATGGCCATGCTCCATTTGATGTCCATATACTCCAAATCATCAGAATCGATCTGTTCAAAGTCTTCCTCAGTGAGCTGCAAAGTACTAGCCTTCTTGGAAAGAAAATTCTCATAAGAATTGAGGAAAGCTGTAAAGATTTTAGCATGTTCCTCAGTAGACTTTGAAGGAGCGGTATGAGAAGTATAGGAAGCATATGAAGTGCTAGTAGAAGTAGATGCAGCTGAGTTGGAAGTTGATCTGGAAGTATCATTTAGACTAGGAATTTGAATATTAGCCTCTGACTTCTTTTCCTTTTGATCGTAAGCCGCTATAAGAGCATCCCATAAACTTATAGAAGTTGCTTGATCTTTAAATTTATTAATCACAACTTCTGGCAAGCACTTGGTAATCATCTCATACGCTCTATTGTCTTTATCAAACTCTGCTCGTTCCTTGACCGACATTTGTGCTCTTGACTTAAGCACCCCATCGAGTCTTGGTTGCTCATATCGATCAATGGTGTTAAACCAATTGAACATATTTGGATCTTTGTATTCAATGAAATTGCATAACTTAATCTTCCAACTCGCAAAATCACTATAGAACAAGGATGTAGAAGGAGGCACTTTGTTACCAGATGCCATTTCCGAATTTTCCCTCCAAAACCGAATTCAAAAATTTAAAAAATATCCGAGTACAGCGAAACTTTTCCGACACTAAAATGAAGCTATTCTAAGCCTAAAAACAAAATTTGAAATTACAAAATTTTCGCGTTTTTCCAGCCAAAATTTCGTCCGAAAACGTCAAAAATTGGCCGGGTAAAATGAAACTTTTTCCAGCCTAAAATTGAACAGTTTTAAGCCTATAGAAAAAATTTGAAAACGCAAATTTTTTTTTTTTTTTTTTCCGAAACTAGAACGAGGTTAATGTCGCAGAAAAAATAGCAACGTCGCAGCGGTACGTCGCAGAAGTCCGATGACTCAATTAAGAATCGAAAATGCGACGTAGTGTATAACGTCGCAGTCCAACGTCGCAGGGTCTAGCGACGTCGCAGCCTACGTCGCAATAACCACTTAAGGTCAAAATAACGACGTCGCAGGTAACGTCGCAAAGACTAATTAAAGTCAAAATCAGTTACGTCGCAAGCGACGTCGCAGGTGACGTCGCAGGTGACGTCGCACAGTCGGGCTGCAGCGGCCAGAAACCCTAAAAATCGAAAATTTTCGAAACCCTAACGAAATTTCGAAAACAAAACGTCGATCTAACCCAAAAACACCCCCAAAAATCGATCTTAATCAAGCAAATCAACTTAGAAACGATTAATAACAATTAATACCTTCGCGAATCAATCGAGAACGCCCAAAATAACGATCCGAAACCGACGAATCCTTGATTCTACGGCTCTGATACCAGTTGATAGTCCCGTACACGTGGGATCTGATCGAATCGTTTAATTGATTATTAGTGCGGAAAACAAATAATCAATGATTGATTCACGAACACACACGATTTCTATAAGCTTTTGTATATATTCACAATTGATGAATAAAGCTTTACAAACACGAACTCTGTCTCTTCACTCTGCCTCACGACCTCTCTCACTCTCTAGGGTTTGATCAACCCACAAATGAAACTCTAACTCGCTATTTATACTCGACCCACTGGACCCTGCGACGTTAGGTCCAACGTCGCAGGCCCAGATCCTTGCGACGTCTGACCCGACGTCGCAGGCCCAATTACAATGTCACCATTCTATGTATATTTCATTTACAGACTCGAATACACACTCTAAACACTATACATACACAGACTAATTGACTTTGACAATTACAATAGTTTGACCAACTGACTGACACACAAAATGCACCAACAATTTCCATGGTTCGCTGATATTGCAAACTTTCTAGTTACAAAGACTCTGCCATCCGGATTGGACTTCAACCAAAGAAAGAGGTTTTTCTCATCTTTACGGTATTACTTTTGGGAAGATCCATATCTGTTCAGACAGTGTGCTGATGGAATTGTCCGACGATGTGTAGCTGGAGAGGAATGTGATATTATCTTAGAGCACTGTCATGATGGTCCAGCTGGAGGACATCATGGTCCAAATTACACTGCAAGGAAGGTGTTTGAGGCAGATTTTTATTGGCCAACAGTTTATAAGGATGCATTCAAGTATGTGAAGGAATGCGATGCCTGCCAACGTACTGGGAGAATTTCAAAGAAGGATGAAATGTTGCAAAATCCAATTATGGTAAGCGAGATTTTTGATGTCTGGGGTATAGACTTTATGGGCCCGTTTCCACCTAGCAATGGAAACAAATACATCATTGTGGCTGTAGATTATGTTTCTAAGTGGGCCAAAGCAAAGGCATTACCCACGAATGATGATCGCGTTGTGGTAAATTTTCTTAAACAGTTATTTTCGCGCTTTGGAGCACCAAAAGCTTTAATCAGTGATCGAGGGACACATTTCACAAATCTGCAATTGGAAAAAGTGCTGCGAAAGTACGGAGTTAGACATAAGTTTTCAACTGCTTATCATCCACAGACGAGTGGTCAAGTGGAAGTGACTAATAGAGGGTTGAAGCGTATTTTAGAACATTCAGTTGAAGGAAACCCTAAGAATTGGTCATACAAGTTGGATGATGCATTATGGCCGGCACGAACAGCATTTAAGTCGTCAGTTGGAACAACACCTTATCGCCTTGTTTATGGAAAAGCTTGTCATTTGCCTTTTGAGTTAGAGCATAAAGCATACTGGGCTTTACAGAAGTGCAATCTTGATGAGAAGTTAGCTGGAAAGGAAAGAATGGCACAGCTAAATGAGTTAGATGAATTAAGAATAGATGCTTATGACAATTCGAGACTGTTCAAGGAGCGAACTAATAAATGGCATGATGCCCATCTTAAGTCGAACCATACATTCGAGAAAGGTGATAAAGTTCTGTTGTATAGTTCTAGATGGCATCTGTTTCCAGGAAAGTTAAAGACACGTTGGACTGGCCCATTTGTTGTTGACAAAGATTATCCGTTTGGAGCTGTTGATTTGCAAGGATATTCTGGGAAAACTTTCAAAGTCAATGGAAGTAGAGTGAAGAAGTACTATGGTGATATAAGGGACTCCAAGCGTGATTTGGAGATGGATTTGAATTAAGTGGTGAAGTAAGATGTCGAGCTTACCGACGTGATAAACAAAAGCGCTTTCGGGAGACAACCCGTTATTTTGTTAATTTGTATTTCGTTTTATTGTTTTTGTTTGCAGGTTTGAACTTTGTGGGTGTGTTCTCTGGAAACCCTCACGAGACTACAACTCGTCCACTCGGGATACCGAGGGGTTTAAAGGCTTATTGCATGTGCTAAATGCAATCGTGTTGCCTACGGAAGTGTGCTGTGTGTTTTATTTCTGAATGAAGTCCTTCAAGCAAATTGCCTTCAAATCAGGGGAGTTTTCTGTTTCACTTCTTTTCTATTCCCTTTGTTTTTATTTACTTTTGCAATGAGGACATTGCATGTTTCTAAGTGGGGGATGGGGGAAAAGAAGTCTAATTGTCCCTAATTTATGAATGGTAGCTATTGAAAAATATTGAGGTTAAGAGGCATTCTATGTGTTAGTCATTTTTCAGCCCAAATTTTTGTTTTAAAATTGTTTTCTATGAAAAGTTTAGCATGTAACACATTTTGGGAATGCAAGGAATTATATGAATTTAATTTTAAATATTAGATAGTTCATCTTATGATGTATCGATAGGCAATCTATATAAAAGTTATTGAGCTAATAAGAAATGTAATGAATTAAGTAGGAATTATCCTATGAGGATCTTTTAGCAAGGTATGACCTTAGTCTTAATTCTTGTATGATAGCGTGTTATAATCCATAATTTTGGGATCCTGATAATCATCATTTGGGAATATACTGGGTGTTGTCTCCTCTGTTGTACGAAAGTACAGACCTGGTTTCCGTCAGTATATTTGAAATCAAAATAGATAAAAATAAATGAGTACAAAAGACTCATAAATTGAAAAAAACCAAAGCCAAGTTATGTCGCTCTGTTGTACTAAGGTACAGACCTGTCACCAATGTCTTGGTTTGAAAAATGATTGATTTATTTGGATGTTCATTATTTGGAGAATTGTGACACGTTATCTATATGAGAGTATTTTGCTATTGAAAATCAAGGGTAAGGTCTGCTAGAATAATAATAAGTTAAGCTCAATCTCTGAAATTTAGATTGTTTAAGTGGACAACAATATCGGTAATCTGAGTGAATTATCTTTTATGAGTAATAATAATATGTTAGAATGGCTTCCCATGTAGAGTTTCTTGATTGCTGAGTTTTAAGGTAGAATCGATTTTAAGATAAAAATTTGGTTTGCCGAATGCTGTGTAGTTTGTAAGTCCTTTTATGCATTGTTTGTCGTTCATATTTAAAGTTTTGAATTCTAGAATTACTAGTCTACTTGAGGACAAGTAGGATTCAAGTGGGGGATGTTTGATGAACGCCAAAATGTGCTATTTTATAGTACTAATTACCCCTTAGTTTGATTAATTTCTTATGCATTTGATTTGAATTCGATACTCATTTCTTTCATATTTGCATTTAGGAATTTTCTGGAGCTTGAATCGGAAAAGAAGCTGAAAACGAGCGAGAATTAAAGAATAGAAGTTAAAAAGAGAAAAAGTGAAGAAGTTGGTCGATGGTGAAAAAAGCTGAGAAAATCGATCCATATGGCGTATGGAATCCATACGGCGTATGGATCAGTTGAGCCGGGCCGCCAGAAGATGCGGGTTAAACCCATGGGCTTTGCAATCCATACGGCGTATGGAATTCCATACGGCGTATGGATCGCCTCGGCAGAAACTCTAAAAACTTCATTTTGCCCTCATTTTACATACACTTCACCACATCTTTTCCAGACGATTCTCTCAACAAAAACCCCATTTTCCAGAGGTATTTGGCGGGATTAAAGCTAAAGGAATCAAGGGCTTTTGTTCTTTTAATTGTTATTCGACATTTTCGGTTCGATTTCGTTTATATCTTTCATTTGATTATGATTATGGATATGATATTGAATCTGATTGTTTGTGAAATTATGATTGGCTAAGTTTTATTTACAATTGTTTAGATGATCATACTCAGATGATGATTTGATTATTGAATTGCGGATTATTTTGGTTTTTATGAATGTTTATATGTTTATTCGAAGATCCATGTTTAATTGTTAAATCTTGATGATAACCTAGCCTGGTGATCCATTGATTTATGATTGAGTTCTTTATTAATTGGTCATTATTGATGATTGTTGGTTTTAATTGATGATTATCACTAAATAGATTGAGTTTGATAGGCTAGGATCGATTATCATTAAGAATTGGCAATGAATATGATAACTAGTAATAGTTATAGACTTTGTTGATTCAAGTTATAAGGGTAAATCATATAAAAGGTGTAGTTTTAATCCATAACACAATTCGGTGGATAACGTTAAATTGAACTGTTGGCGGGTTGAAAACAACTTCATATCTTTCTTGATTGTGTTTAATCAATTAATCTTGTAAGGATAATTGGTATATTTGTCATGTCACAATAAGATCCACATATCTGCAATTCAATAAAGTGATAATCGGATTCTGAGGAAACTAGTCTAAGCAATTGTACTTCTTTTACCATTTGAATTTAATCTTTTATTTTAATTAAGTTATTTTATTATTTCTTTATTTTATAATTAAGTTTTATTTAATAAATCATTTCTTTTATAATTGTTACTCATTTGTTCGACCGGAACTAAAACGTCCCCACTTTTACTGCTTTAATTAATTGTAGCAATTTCCAATTTGTTGATATTGACATCCGTTCCCTGTGTTCGACTCGGACTTACTAAGCTATACTATATATGATCAGGTATTCTTGCCTGTGTTGTGTGTAGTAAGTTAGGTATTTTCCATTTTAAAACTAAAACCCCGTTTACACGACATCAAAGGACATCTATGCTATCAACATGGGTGTTCCTAGCTCTTCAATGGTGTCTACATGTTTATTATCCAAGGCTTCAGAAGCAGACGCTTTATTATGGCATAGGAGAATGACACACCTGAACTGGAGAAAAATGAACTACATAACCAAGAATGGAATAGTTCTGGGTGTACCACAAAAACGTTTCGAGTCTGAAGATAAGTGTGTTCCTTGCATGAAAGGAAAGAAGCACAAGAAACCACACAGATCTAAGACTGAAAACTCTATCTCCTGACCATTTGAGTTGCTACACATGGACCTCTTCGGCCCTATAAGCAAGAGAAGTCTAGGTGGCAAATGGTACTGTTTGATTGTCACAGATGATTATTCTAGATTCTCGTGGGTATTCTTTTTTGGATCTTAGGATGAAACTCCAGGACTTCTAATTGAGTTCTTTGATCTGGTAGAGAATGTCTATAAAAAGAGAGTAAAGCGTATTCGTAGTGACAACGGAACGGAATTCAAAAATTCAACGTTGAATATCTATTGCTTAAGCAAAGGGATAATTCATCAATTCAGTGCACCTTGTGAACCTCAACAGAATGGTGTAGCTGAAAGGAAGAATAGAACGCTGATTGAAGTTGCCAGAACAATGCTTGCTGATTCAAAGCTTCCGGTTATCTTTTGGGCAGAAGCAGTGAACACAACATGTTACGTTCTAAATAGAGTTCTTACGGTTAAAAAGCAGAACAAGACTTGTTATGAGCTTTTGAACAATAAGAAACCAAACTTAAAAGGGTTTGAACCCTTTGGAGTATCATGCACCATATTAAAGACCGGACATCAAGCTAAATTTGGTGAAAAGGCTGACGAAGGATTTTTCCTAAGTTATATGCCCAATTCACCAAACAAGAGAGTCTTTAATAAAGTCACGGGACGTTTGGAAGTAGTTTATAACATTAAAGTTACGAGCTACTCACCTGATGTTCATAAGGGCTTAGATTAACAATTTGATTATTCTGATCTTTTTGCATCATTTAAAATTCCTATTAGTGACTATGTCAGTGATTCAGAGATAGCTGAACATTTATTGTCTGAAGATGTGAATACTAGCCATATTTCAACATCGAGTGATCCGAATTCTGGAATCAAGACAAATGTTGATCCAAATCAACCATCTACTAGTGGATCTCTAAAAACCAAAGTAGATACACCTCTAAATGAAGAGGAGCTGACTGAAAAATTAGTGGATGAAATCCTCACTCCACTGAGAGAGTTAAGAATATCTATGTGTATTGATAACTCACAGCTATCTAGAGAGGGTGTACCGGATTTGGAAGACACTACTGAACAACATAGTGTCTATGAGGAAATTGGTACTAACTTAGGAGATGAGATTCCAGTTGAGCCTATTGCTTCAACTAGAACGAGTAAGAATCATCCCGTTGAAAACATCATCGGTGATATTAATACTCCGGTTCAAACAAGGACTCAATCAAAAGCTAGTACGTCTGAAAACTTAGAATACCAAAGCTTGTATACTGCATTGAAAGAGACAGGGAATCCTAATCAATGTCTACATTCATGCTTTATCTCACAAGTTGAGCCAAAAAATGTTCAAATTGCTCTAAAAGAAAGCTGGTGGGTAGAAGCAATGCAAGAAGAACTATCTTAGTTCTCAAAATTACAAGTATGGGAGATGGTTGACCTTCCAAAGGGAGAATATCCAATTGGAACTAGATGGGTATTTAAGTACAAGAGAGATGATAAGGGAATCGTTACTCGCAATAAAGCTCGTCTAGTGGTTCAAGGTTTTAATCAACAAGAGGGTATTGATTACAATGAAGTTTTGCACCAGTTGCTAGGCTCGAAGCAATTAGAGTATTCTTAGCATTCGCATCATTTTATGGTATAAAGGTTTATCAGTTGGATGTTAAGAGTGCCTTCTTGTATGGCAAAGTGGAAGAATTGGTGTATGTTTCACAACCGCCAGGGTTTGCTAATCCTGAGTATCCAGATAGAGTATACCGAATGAATAAGGCTCTATATGTATTACATCAAGCACCAAGGATGTGGTATGGAACACTATCAACGTATCTACTTGAGAATGGATTTACAAGAGGATCGATTGATAGTACACTTTTTGTAATATGGAATAAGAAAGACTTTCTTCTCGTGCAAGTTTACGTTGATGACATTATCTTTGGATCGTCTGATGAAAAGTTGTGTCAAGAATTCGAGAAAGTCATGAGGAAAAGGTTTGAAATGTCTGCAATGGGAGAGTTGAATTTCTTCTTAGGGTTACAAGTTGATCAAAAGAAGGACGGATTCTTTATTCATCAATCTAAATATACATATGAGCTATTGGAACGCTTTAAGATGGATGAAAGTAAGGTCTACAATACTCCAATTCCAGTTAATCATGGACTAGGTCCAGATACATCGAGTGATAGCGATGTGGATCCAACTCTTTATAGAGCCATGATCGGATCACTAATGTATCTAACTGCCTCTAGGCCTGACATCATGTTTGTTGTTTGTTTATGCGCAAGATATCAGGCTAATCCGAAAGAGTCACATATGCAAGCTGTTAAACGAATCTTTCGTTACCACAAAGGGAAACCTTAGCTGGGACTTTGGTATCCGACTGATGGAGACTTAGATCTCGTAGCTTATACTGATTCGGATTATGGAGGATGCAATCAGAATAGGAAATCTACAACCAGAGGATGTCAATTCCTAGGAGGTAGATTAGTATCCTGGCAGTGCAAGAAGCAAACCTCGGTAGCCATTTCTACATGTGAAGCTAAGTACGTTGCAGCTAGCAGCTGTTGCTCTCAAGTACTTTGGATTCAACAGCAACTGCTGGATTACGGGTTAAATATAACCAATACTCCTATGATGATTGATAATGAATCAACTATGTCGATCACCAACAATCCAGTGAAGCACAGTAAAACTAAGCACATTGATATTCGACATCATTTAATTAGAGACTGTGCTGAGAAGAAGTTGATAAAGTTAGTTAAGGTTCCATCATTGGATAACTTAGCAGACTTATACACAAAGGCGTTCGACAGAGCAAGATTTGAGACGTTGGTTCAACTAAACGGAATGAGAAATCCAGAGTGATTAGTCTTCCAAGGGTATTTTTGTAATAGTTAGTATTTTTATGTGTTATTTAAAAAAAAAATGGGGGCGTATGGCATTCATTTGCTTGTTACCTATGGGGAATCGCCTTCATTAAAGAATATAAATATAATATTCTTTAAAAAAAATTTAAGTTTTTATATTCAAAAACTAAGGGAAATGATAGTACATTAGGAGAATAAGCTTCACAATAATAAGCTTAAGTCCTAAGTATGATGTGTTAGTAGGTTCAACTAAAGCTACATTAAAACTGAAGCTGTTTTATCAGGTATGTATTTATATTTATTTGATTATACACCTCTTTCCACAAGTAATGATTTGTTTGTTTTAAATGTCTAGACAGATTCATCATATGATATACTGGTAGGCAAGTTATACAAACATTTCTAAGTGTTAAGAAGTAATAATTTATTTGATTATTATCTAGTGTATCTATTATATGGTGTATGACATAAGTCTTAAATTGTTGAATGATAGTATTCATGTACACTGTGATTATAAAGCTATAAAAGGACAAATAGTTATAATATGGGTATTAGCTTAACTAAAGGTAACTTTGTTGTACTATGTACAGACCTGGAGCCATTAGTTAAGATAATATTCTCAAGTATATTTTGTTTATACTAAGGGTTTCTTTGTTGTACTAAGTACAGATCTGAGACCACTAGTATCTTCAAGGTATGTTTGATATTTGTCTAAACTTAAATTCAAGTGTATGTTATATTATGTAATCACTACCTTGTCTTAAAGATCAGTGTTATGTGTTTTACTAGAATTCTTCAGTATATCATATCTTAGAGATCACTTGATAATATTCATACTAACAATAAATGTGTTGCTTAGAAACGTGAGTATAATTTGTTTATGTGGATCATAATACTGGTAATCGTCTTGAACTGTCTCTACTAAAATATTTTCACTTTAAGTGAATAATTTATTTTTCAATTATGCTATGTGGATAAAGGTATCTAAGATATAATTTTATAAATATAAGTAGATTAATGATAAAATAAGTTGTGATTTTATTGTAATTTATTTGAATTTCATGAGGCATGTATACTAACAATCTACTTATGTCTGTTAATAAAACAAAATTGCTTGTTCTTTCTAATATGATCCCTAAGCAGATAAATTCTTATTTAGTTATTTTATATAATTTTCTTCTTTGTTTTATTCAAGTGATTAATAAAATGGTACTTGATACCAATGTTTATATAATTGTGATTTTATCTTATTTTATTTTTAGCTTTATGTTTTAATAAAGTTTTTGTGTTTATCAGGTTTTACCCGTTGGAATTAAATTATACTGAATAATTTCTATTTTGTGTTGAACAATCGTAACAAATACAAGTGAAAAATAATTTTATTTTAGACTTGTACAAATGATAGGTTTTTAATTTATACTTAGTATTTAATTCGCGTTTTTATTTCATTCTGCGAGTTTGACCAGTCAAACCAGCGAATCGACTTAAATCTCGCGAATCGAGTCAAATGTATAAAAGGGCTATGGATCGACCAGTCAATCCACCGAACCCTCTTCATTCGCGAGTTCACTTCAATTCTGCGGCTCCTCTTGGCGATTATAAGCGATTTTCACTTTTCGCTTTATTTCGATCTCACGAATACGGGAACGAGTTTTTCACTCCGTGGGTTATATACAACTTTAGATTGTGAACAATTTGAGGTATAATACAACGGATTTCACCGTGTAATGAACTAGAAATCGATAGTTTTATAAACCTAGGGTTTCAGTTTGAAGATTGAACCATTCATATAGATTTATAGTGTTATTGGACTTGCGTCTTTAGGGTTAATGTTAAATAACCTTAAATGAATGTGAATGTATCGATTGATCGTGTTAAAATTAACAAAATCATTGATTTTAAGATTAAACTCGCGACGGTAGTTTATCAAGCGAGTTGAGTTCCAGATTGAACTCGCAGCGAGTTGAGTTTGAACTGTAGCGGATCGAGTTGATTAGCGGATCGACTGGCGAGTTGACTTGTGGATTGACTTGATTAGCGAGTTCAATAGGCTGCGGATTCATTTGCGAGTTGACTGGCGAATCGACTATTGCTCGATTCGCATGTCATTACCTTGCGAGTGTAGAACTTAGAAAACTCTTTTTTTTAGAGTTAGTGTATAAATGTTAAGACTTTTTTAGTGATAACGTGTATATATTGGACTTATATTACAATGTATATATTTATATCGAAAGTCTACCGATTCAAAAAGTAATCGAGTGGCGTGTCCTAATTTTATGTTAGCGGTATAATATATATATTTGTTTTATAAAACGTTAACGACTTGAGAATTTTAAGTTTACAAGTAACTAACGAAAATTACATATTGAACTTATGACCTTATTAGTAATAAGTTGCATATGTGTTTAATATGTTAAGAACTAAGATACTAGATGATTGTTTTGAATCATAAAACATTATAGTTTATAACTTACTAACGTGCATTAATTGTTTTTGTCATTTGTGTTTCTTTTACAGATATGGCGAGACAATTCGACAAAATTCACAATGTTATTGTGGATCTTGATACATCGGCACGTGGGGCCAACAGAGTAGCTCAAGTGCTGACGTTCTTTGCACGTTCTCGTGTGAGATATGCACTTACAGAGTCTCCACCTATTTCACAGACGATACTGAACGATTTCTGGAATGGTATTCAGTATGACGAATCGGTTAACCCACCGGTTATACGCACATCGGTGAATCAGCAACCGATAGTATTTACTACTTCTGACCTTCGTCAGTTTTTGCATTTGGGTACAGTTGACCAAGAAGATGGTCCGACTGAGTACTCAAGTGACTTTATCGAGGGCGCGTTAGGTAGGATGGGTTATACGGGAGAGAGGAGAGGACGTCAATTCCTCAAGGCCCTGGTTATTGGCCAATGGAGATTCTTGTAACATGTCATAGTCACAGTTTTTGGACCGAAGAAGGGCGGTTTTGATGAGTTAAGCCCTGCTCTTGTATCGGTGGTATTGTCACTGGTTTACAATAAACAATACAGTTTTTGTGATTTTATTTTTTGGCGAGATGGTTAGACGTACAGATTCCGGGTTCTGTCAGATCACGTTTTATGATCTACCCGAGGTTCTGTATGATGATTATCCGTGCTCGTCTTCCGGATATTGTTATCCCTGAGCCGCATTTGCGTGTAGATACTATCGCGCTCAGAGGATACAACAAGATGTTTCAGCAGACTATTCGGCGGGAGGAATATGTCAAGCCGGAGATCCGTGATCTCTTTGGCTATATTGTTGATCCTGCCTATGTGACGCCGCCAAATCATGCTTGGAATGATGTTGGTGCTGTTGTTGCTGCTGCTGATGTTGATGTACCTGAGCCTGCTGCTGCTGCTGTGGTTCCACAACCTAAGCCAAAGGCATTGATTGAAGATGTTTTGATACAGGCTGGTCAGCCAGGTCAACAGGTTGATGCTGAGATTGTTGCACAAGTAGTGCAAGAAGTGCTCGGTCAGAATGACGATGCACAAGATCCCGATCAGAGGGAAATCGATCAGTTCTTTGTTGTTGCACCTGAACAGGTATTATATCAATTATATAATAATATAGATATTTAGATATTCGATGTAATTATTAAATATTATAGTATAATATTATTATATAAAGATAATGCTATAGATATTTAGTTGATTGGATAATATTTCTGATTATAAAATATAAATATCATTATATGAACATGAAGCTGAAGCTGAGGCTGTGAACCCAGAGGTTGCAAGACCTGAGGGTGAGCAGAGACAGCAAGATGCATCAGTTGTTGTACCTGTCAAGGTATTATATCTGATTAATCTTAAATATATAGAACTTGTATGATAGGGCTTTACGCTAATCATAAATGTTTAATATATTCACACTTTAGGATCCTGTTGGTTCATCTGGAGGTCGTGATGGTGAGACGGCTTCAGATGATGATTCTGAAAATACACCTTCTCCTCCTCCGTCTATTTTTCTTTCTGAGAAGAAGAGGAAGGGTAAGAGTATTTTGGAGGAAGGTCCTGAGGAAATTGAAATTCCTTTGAGGAAACGTTCGAGGACTTTAACCATAAGAGAATGTTAGTATTATATAAAGTTAGATAATCTTAACTTGTTGTTTATCAAGAGTTAAACTGAGACAGTTAATTCTGTGACAGTTGCTCAGGATACACCGCAGGTTGAGATGGTGATATCGGTAGAGTCTGAACCGATGTCTGTACCTACTGTGGAGATTGTTGACTTAGTACGTTCGGAGCCGATTCCGACTACTACGGCAAGCACATTTGCAGTTGATCTTCTTACGACAGCTTTGACTCAGCCATTTCCATCGCGTACTTTTGAGTCACATGTTGCTTCGCTGACACCACCTGGTCCGACGATCATTCCCATTACTCCTACGACTGATACTGAAAGGATTACATCCTTAGAGTCGAGAGTGAAGGAGTTAGAGAAGGTTGCATCGAGGATTCCAGAGTTGCTTGTGAACAATCTTACTCTTGGCCAGCAACTGCTTCATCAGAGTCAGTCTTACAAGACACTTTCACAATACGTTACTTGATGATTTCAATACCCAGCGACTGAAGCTTGATAACTTAGAACGATTGGTGTTGAGAGTTAATTCAGGACAGTCTGCTCAGGGGGAGATATTGGTATACTTGGAGTCGTGCAAGCAGGATGAGCTGAGAAAGAAGAAAGACTCTGACAAGGACGATGATCCCAATGCACCGAGTGGTGAGCAGACCGGTCCTTCAAAGACTGGTGAGCAAGCTACAATTCAGGGGGAGTCTGGTGCTGAAGCGAGTGGTTCTGGAGCTGGAACAAGTACAGATAAGACCGTACCGGTTGATACTGAAGCTGGTAAGATAGCTTAGTATTAGCATAGTATTGTAGTATTTGTAATAATTTGTACTGAACAAATGTAAACTTAATATTATTCTGTAAATATATTCGGCTTAAGATTATTATTATTTTAAGTAAAATATGTTTTATGTAATTTAAGTTTATATAATTATATGTTAAGATAAAATAGTGATCGAAAGACTTCCGACTCATTAAGTAGTCGAGTGGCGTGTTCCGATTAATATCGGCGGTCAAAATTTCTATATAACATATGCATTTTAGACTTGAGAGTTTGTATAACACACAAGTTAAAAATGTGATAACATGGTAAATGATATATAATTTAAAGATATAATTTAAAGTTATGTTTTTTGATAATATAGCAGTTCAATTAAGTCTTGGAAACTATATAAGTTAATTAATGGTAAACATGAATGTTTGGTGATTGTTCACAAGACATTAGAGTTTAAGTTTAATTAATATTTACTAAGTGTTCGAAATAAGACTTTAGAAATCTTAGTTTGATTCAGGGTAATCAATAAAAGATTTAAAAGTTTATATAGAATGCGTTTATATTATTAGGTTTGATAATACAAAAGGATTAATAAAGAAATTCTTAGATTGGTTCAGGGAAATCAATGAAGAATTTGAATTATTGATATATTTGTATTTATATTTTTCTCTAGGAATGGAAATGCTTGATCTATCAGATTCAGAAGATGATATTTTGGATGAGATAGATGAAGATATTGATTATGATATTGAAGAAGGAGAGTTTAAACTTCCTGAAGATTGGACTGCGGTATTTGAATCTGTGATAGATGAAGGTGTTGATCTGGATACAAATGTAGATGAACATGTTGTGAATCCGTCAACGACTGAATTTGTTTTTGTGAATGAACAAGGAGAATCAGTTAATGATTTAGAAGCTTTTGAGAATGCTTCTGAAGATTCAGATACTGAAGTTGAAGAAATTGAGGATAAATACAAACATTTGGTTGGTAATCCTATGTTTATCCAAGAAATGCTTAAAAAGAAAAAGGAAAAGAAGACACGCATTTTGAAAGAAGTTGATATTACTGGAAAGTGTGTACTCAAAACTGGCATTATTGGATGGTATTATGACTCTGACCTGAAGCTCTTCGCAATCAAAAGGTTTGACGGGGTTCAATATTTTGAGAAGAAGCTTGCAGTGTTTAGTTCGTTGCCTCGATATGAGATTCGAGACTTGGCTAGATTAGATATGATAAATCCAAGTAATGATGACTATGCTAAGTATGTTGGGCGTATTATCAAGACTGAGAGATTATCTATGAAGTTTTCAAAGATTAAGTCAAGGAAAGGAAAAACGATAAAATTGAACGAACTTAGTCAGAGGACTGGAAGAAGAAGAAGGAAGAAGGTATATCCAGCGGTCAAGTGTATTAAGCAAATACCTATGAAGATCATGCCTCAGAATATTTTGGGAAAATTGAAATATTGGGGGGTAGATGCTGCGACAGGAGAAGCCTTTATGATTGAAGCTGATGATGATTATCCTGATGGAGAAAAGGAAATTCTTCGTGTTTATGATCACCGACATCTGATGAATTTGTCAAAGGCAGATCTGATTATGCTATACAAGTACAAGATCATATCTACTATTGCTTGGGGTGATTTAGCACGAGATTATCATAGGATGGTTAAAACATGCATCAAGCTTAAAATTTTTGCAGGAAGTAAAATTTACTCTTGAAAACCAAAGACAATATGAAGATAAAGACGCTAGAGCTATTGTCAAGGGGGAGTTTGTTGAAACATAGTTTGTGACAACAGATCTAGCTTGAAATAGGACTGGTGTAATTGTTATCATGTTTGTACAATTGGTTTAGATTTGTAAATGAATATATGTTTCGTTATTAATATTCGTTAAATATATTGTGTTAAAGTGTTAGACGAATATAGAAAATGAAATAAATATTTTTTGGCGAGTCGAGATCTCAAATCACAGAATTGGTCTGGCAAGATGAGATCTGGATCCGCAATAAGCATGGCGAGCCGAAGCTAAGCTAGGCTTGGGCTTACGGAATGAGTCGAGTCAACTCGCAGGCCCAGCGGTTGCGAGTTGAGACGAAATATATAATGTTTTTCAAATCGTGAAAATCATAACTGAAAATTTACTTATGGCTATTCATTCCTGATCTGCGAATTCAGTAATCCAGAGAAAACAAAAACCTAACGGCTAGGCTTTGACGATTTATCGTTATAGCAAAGATATTAGATATTAAAACGCGAACTTATTCGTTGTTAGTAAGATAACATCGTATTAAGGGATTCCGCACCTTAATACTATAGATAACGAAGTTATCGATCCTAAGAACTAGGGACTTACATGTTTAACTCATGAGCCAACACGAATTAAACGGTTCTTTCCTGTGGGACAAACATGATACAATTATGGCGTTGATGAAGTCCAAAGGCTCCCACTTGATGTTTCCGTCCAATTAAGCTCCTTGCTCCATATGCTCCAAAATTGCCACACTTGTTCGTCTTTTGATTACATTTAATTTAAAATAAACTAGTCTAACCTATATATTTTAAAACTAAAATTACATAATCAAAAGAGGTTGTAAATTGGCACGCATGCCTCCTCATCCCATAAAACAATAAATTACATCAAAAACAACCACAACATTACATACAACACACAACATGCAATATTTGGTCGTTGGCTTGGCTATGTACCATAAACATGTCACATGGGCAAGATTCTAACTTTTGACCATTATAGGAATCGGTTTGCATATAACATGCAAATAAATGCAAACTCATTCCTATATTATAAATTAAATAACAAGTTTGCCAAAAGGTTTAATCTTTAACTTTTAACTTTCAAATATACATGACTTTATTTTGATCCATCTAATTAATTAAAAACAACATTTATATTTAATTAATTATAACTAGTAATTATTGTAATCACAAGTTTTGAGAATATACTCTAAAACCTTCTTAGAGAATCAACAACCGAAATCCCAATACGGGTCGGGTTGGATTCGGCCAAGGTGAGTATCACCAAAACCTCAAACCCAATCGACTTAACTAGGGTTCACAAAACCCTATCAATCAAGATTAGGTTCATACTACAACAATATAAGTTACAATCAAATAAATCGACAATCACACACACACACACACACACACACACACACACACATATATATATATATATATATATATATATATATATATATATATATATATATATATATACATAAATTGATTTTAATAAACTAAAAATCAAATCTTTACAATTTTCCTATGGATCAAACAATTAAATCGCATATCTTTGATGATTTAAACAAGTATAAGCGGCTCTAATACCACTAATGGGTTTTAACGGTTAATTTTAATTAAATATTAAACAATAATATGCGAAAAATAATTAAAACAATAAACCCATTTACTGCAGATCCAAATACGTGTATTAAATCAATCAACAAAATTAAACAAGATGAAAAACGACTTACATCGACTTGCTCGGTATGAAGTATCTTTTGCTTCTTAGTTGGAGGTGCCAACGCGTTCATACCAATACTTGTCATCTTTATAGATTCTGTTGGAATAGTGTCCAAGGTCATAACTAAATTGGTAAGAATATCATTAGAAGTAGAGTCCTTTTTGGGTTGCCCTCAATGAACAGTAAGAGAAATAAATAAGAGAAATAATATTGATTGGAATTAATATTATGATTAGTTTATTAATTGGATATTAATTAGAAACTAAACGAAAAAAAATTCTGGAAAGTGAATCCATCTGCCGAATGGAAGGTTCAACTAGCGGATGGAGTTTAAAAGGGTAAAAGCGGTGGAGCGCGTTGTCAGAAAGTTCTGGAAACACATCCATCCGCCGGATGGAAAGTCCATCCGCTGGATGGATGGAGAAACAGGTTGTCCCACATTGGCTGGAGGACCAAACCTTTGGCCTCTTCCTCCCCTATAAATAGGGACCTACCCTTAGCTTTCTAGGTGTACCTTTGAATTGAATTGTTTTCAATTCTTTTTCTCTCTTTCTTATTCCTGCTCCTTGTAAGAGTTTTACGACTAAGAGTCGTGACCATAGGAGACTTCGGAATTTCTCTTGGTTCGTGGGTGTGAAGCATTAGAGGTGTTCTGGTTTAGGCACTCGCCTCCAAAGCAAAAAGGTTCTGCAAGGTGGTCTACACGTGAGAAATTGGTTTTCTCAAAGGTTAGTAATTTCCTATTTATCTTATTTATTTTATTGCTTTTATTTATTCAAGTTAAGATCCTTAGGGTTTAGTTTCCTAATTGCCTTAGATTAATTTTGTTATAATTCCGCTGTGCATATTAATCTAGTTAGGGAATAGAAAACTCAACAGTGGTATCAGAGCCTCAGCTTAATAAATACTAGCATTTAATTATCTGCAATAGTATGTAGGTAAAGATAAATTGGAAATGGAATTGTTTAAATTGGTAAAATGAATTTACACTGTAGACCCTATATTTTGAAATGTTTAAAATATACCCCTAAATTTTAAAATGTTTTAAAATAGAGCCGTAGACTTTAAGAGTTTAAAGAGAGAACTTACATATATTATGAGTTATATATATGTATCATTAAAGTTAATTACATCGTTAGTCAATTGATAAATCAACTCACCCATAGTGAACAAACTATAAGAGAAGTATAAGGCGGGCCGCTCACCTTCCCTAAAGAAGTCATGTTTTTAATAGACTTCGCGCTGACCTGCTTCTCCGCTTCTTTGTGCTTTCAATGGATCAACCGATGACTTTTGATAGGATGATGTCAAGATCAAAAGTATGACCTAAAAGTACTAAAACAAAATCGCGTTCTAGATACTAAAAATGTGAATAGTATGCTAACCCATGAAAACCGCACATCTTTCGTATGGTCTGTTAATGGAGCGTGCGTGGTTTACCGGCACATTAATATGACAACATATTGAGAGATGATGTGGAACTCGCGATTCTCGAGCGTACTCGGGCCGTGGACCACGCAGGTTTTGCATGGTTAAGTTCACCGTCTTGTTCATGATCCTCGGCATACCAGTCATGAATGGTAGATGTGCATATCCGAGATTAACATGCCTTTAATAAGAATCTTTGAATCTCAAAAGAACTAGGAGTTTCATAGAGAATGAAATTGACAAAGGCATTGTCTACCTAAAATAAATTCGCAATATGATTACGGCAAACCTTTTCATAAAACGAATCTAAAATATGGATCCTAGCCTTAATTTTGTAATTGGGTAATTAATTAAAGAATATTCAAACTAACTAAAACTGTTTATCTCATAGATGGCTAATGTAAATGGTGCAAATCCTCCCGTCCCCAATCCCGTACACAACTCAAACTTCTCACTACTCTCAGTTCTTGGGAGGGAAAGACTGACTGGTCCAAACTATATGGATTGAATGCATAACCTAAGGTTTACCTTGAGGTACGAGAACAAGGAGTATGTTCTCGATGAGCAGATTCCCATAATTGATGAAGATTCAACCCAATAGGAGATTGTGGCACACTGGAAACATTATGATGATGCGAATAAAGTGTCTTGTATCATGGCATCCTCCATGAGCCCCGAGTTGCAAAAGACTTTTTAGAATACTTGGGCTTATGAAATGAACCAACAGCTTAAGGAGATGTTTCAGGCAAAGGCAAGCAAAGAACGCCTTGATGTGCTTAAGTCTCTCATGGCTTGCAAACCCAAACCTAGAGCATCTATCTGTGATTTTGTCTTGGAGATGAAAGGGTACTTTGATAGGTTGGAATCATTGAATATGATGTTTGACACAGGGTTTTCCATTGCCATAATTTTGTCCAGTCTGCCAGCTGTCTACAATCAGTTTGTAATATCATATCAGATGAATATGAATGAGAGAGAAGGCTCAATATTGGAACTCCATAATTTACTGCAAACCTCTGAGCAAGGAATCAAAAAGGATGATGTGTCCTCTGGCTCAGCAGCTCATGTGTTGGCAATTGGTCAAAATGCAAAGAAAAGAAAGAGGTCAAATTGGAAAGCAAAGACTGCGAATGGAAAGTCCAATCGTGTGTCCAAAAGAAAGACTGATTTTGATATTGCACCAGCAAGTGATCCAAAGGAAGCAGTGTGCTTTTACTGCAACACCAAGGGGCACTGGAAGCATAGCTGCCCAAAATACCTGAAGGACCTTGAAGATGGAAAGGTCGAAAAGAGTATTCACTCAGGTATGTTCATGATCGAACTCCATAATACTACAACTTCTAATTCGTGGGTTCTGGATACAGGGTGTGGTACTCACATTTGCACTGTATTGCAGGGTCTAAAGGAAAGTAGGAAGTTTAAGCATGGAGAGCTTAATCTAGTCATGGGAAACAGAGGAATCACGCCTGTTACCGAGATTGGAAAGTATGAGCTCGTGCTTAAGTCTGGAGTTAGGATAGATTTGAATAATTGCTGTTATTCGTTAAAAATGACTAGAAACATTATTTCATTTTATGCTTTGTTTAAGGATGGTTATCAGTTTTCATTTGACAATGAGAATGTTGATATTTTGGTTTATTTAAATGGTTGTTTTGTTTTTAAAGCTTCTCCTTACAATGGCATATATGAAAATGTTGAATGTGTTAGCAATTTGATTTTAAATGTTGATTCGTCTACTGAGCTTGATAAATCCAAATTGTGGCATTATCGTCTTGGGTATGTAAACAAGAAACGCATTGGCCAACTCCAAAAGGATGGAGTGTTGGAATCATTCGACCTCAAATCGGATGATGTATGCGAATCTTGTTTATTGGGCAAAATGACTAAATCACCGGGTCGTGTGAAAGAGGTGAAGGACTGTTGGACTTGGTACACACAGATGTTTGTGGACCATTCCGATGCGCCACAAAAGATGGAAATCGATACTATGTTACATTTACTGATGATTACAGTAGATTTGGACATGTCTATCTGATTAAGCATAAGTCGGATACTTTTGAGGTATTCAAAAGATACAAGAGCGAAATAGAGAATCAACTGGGCAGAAAGATAAAGGTTCTTCGATCCGATATCGAGTTTCTCGATCATCTTAAAGACTGTGGAATAGTTTCACAATTAACTCCTCCTAGAACGCCACAACTTAATGGTGTTGCTGAGAGGAGAAATAGAACCTTGTTGGACATGGTTCGGTCTATGATGAGTCGGGCTACACTTTCGATAAGTTTTTGGGGTTATGCATTAGAAACAGCCGCTCGCATCTTAAATCTTTTATCCACCAAGAAGGTTTCAAAGACATCTCATGAGATGTGGAAGGAAAGACGTCCTTCTCTTAGTCACATCAAAATCTGGGGTTGTGAAGTTTTCGTCAGACGAGAAACTCATGACAAACTAGACTCCAGATCTGGAAAGTGTCTTTTCGTCGGTTATCCACAGGAGTCGTTTGGATATCTATTCTACAGACCCACGGATAATGTGGTCTTTGTAGCTCGAAGAGGAATGTTCCTTGAGAGAGAAATGATATCTAAAGAGGATAGTGGGAGTAAGATTGATCTTGAAGAAGTTTAAGAGTCGACCGATAAAGAACCTACAGTAAACATTGACGTTCAACAAGAGGTGGAAACACCTGTTGAACCTGAAGACATATCCTTACCCGTTCGCAGATCTAGTAGAGTTAGCAAGCCTCCTTAGTTCTATTATGGTTACCATGTAGAAGAAGAGGATAAAATTAGTGACAGTACATGTCGCGGTCCCAGCGGTCGGTCGGGTTTTACTCTGGTCGTTGAACCTTCCAACCAGGACGCACGGACAGTGTGTTTTATATTTATTATGCTGGGTATCCTAAGTTTTAATACAACCTAAAGACCTAAAGGGCAGTAAGCGGTATGTATGACTCAGGTGTCGTTCTTCAAACTACAACGGACATGGGAATCTAGGAGGATTAATTATCTTTTGTAATTTAGCTGGGATTTTTAAAATTTTTGATAGGTTGGTTGGTTTTCTAATCTAATTACTAAAATTAAAAACAAAATTTAAGACAGGGGTTTGTACGGAGAACGCAGAGAAATCAAGATAAGGAATATGTTTGCTGTGATTTCGGCAATGTTATTTGGATGGATAGTTATGAGAGATAGGGATACTAGTTGCGATGACTAATCCGGTGAGGTCATAGAAGCTTAATTGGTAGATAAAGTATTATGCCTACGACCTTTACTCGGCTTCCCATGTATTTATATTAATGCTATACCGGATACTTGGACGTTTTACAGCTTTTCCGTTATACCAATTAGGACTCCAGATTACTCACTAGATATTCCTATATTTCTTAATGAGCTACAGCTACGATCCTACTATATACCTAACGTAGAGTTGTCCGCAATCAGATATATAATATGTCACATGGATAGCAGTTATAGAGTGTCCAGTACACCGGAAGTTCTCCCAAATGTACAAACTAATTCAACTGACAACTATCCTCTAATCCAGGTCCCCAGTTTCAGACATGCGGAGGACGTCCGTATCGTGGCATGAATTGTTCATTGAACAATAACATGAACAGGGTTTAACCCGCGGAACCGGTTGGGATAATCTGTCTAGCGTTCAGCTGAATTGTTCATCATTAATCATACAGTCATTACAACTATTACATGCATGTTAACCTATCTGTATTATGTTTATTATGTTTATGAAAGTCTAATTAGCAGGGCAGTGATAATGTTTGTGTATGTCTAGCATGTTGTACCTAAGCAACAATCAAACAAGAACATGCAATAGGACGGAACACTAGTCATCATATTAACTGACCTAATAATTAAATCATGGATATCCCGGAAGTTGTCCCAAAGATACACAACAAACAAGCGTGAACCTAATCTATCTCTAATCCTATGCTTCGTGTCCCTCGGATGTGTTTCAATCAAGGGAACAACGACCATGTTGAGTTCATTGATCATCATACACAGAATAGTTGGCAATCCTACTTCTAGCAATTGGCCAGGTTCTAGGGAGGAGGATACAAACCACAGCATAAGTTGGATAGATAAACACGCAGAGGTTTAGCTTATAAGTTCGTAAACAGTTTAAATTTATATAGACAGAGTAACGGCATGTTTACAATTGGGATCATTATTTCTACAACGGATTGTGCCCACGACTTTCATAGCTTCCACGTTCCGTACTACACACATTCGTGATGTTTCCGGTGCTATACAAATGAAAGCCGTATAACGTTACCTCCGTTGTTTCATAATGGTGTCATCCCAATTGTATATTAAATCATAACTATCCTAACATTGCATACATCACAACAAACATTGATTTGTCTAGCCTAGCATAATTCTAGCATTCATTCCTAAACATGCATAATAAGAAAGCATAATTAAAAGAATAAATGTGAGAGATTGTATTAAACCTGAATAAGAGAGTAATACAGACAAATCTTCACAAATCTGAAGTCTCGGAGTAACTCCGTACAAAAGCTACTAAGAGTTTCTACTCTAACCTACTAATTCTCCTCTAACTCCTAAGAGTAGTGCTAGAGAGAGCATGCTAATTATTCTAGAGAGAAGTTTTTAGAGAGAGAAAGAAAATGAGATGTGAGGTGTGTGAAAATGAGAAATGGAGGTTAGTATTTATAGGGAGAGGGTGAAAGCCATGGTACAAGTCTTGAAGCATCAAATACAAGCATCAAAGCAGCATACGGGACAAGCGGACCAAGGGGGGTCAAACGGCACCTCACAAGGCAAACACCCCCGTATACGGCACCCATAGGGCCGTATACGGAACCTAAGGTACCGTATACGGTACCTAGGTGCCCAGGGGGGTTGGTGCTCCGTTTGGCCTCCGCTGACTTCTCGGTTGCTTGGTCCGTCCGTATCTTCTTCGTTTGGGCTTCGATTTGCTTGATTCTTGCGCCGTTGGCTTCGTTTTTCCGTTACGCTTCTAATGACACTGAGGTTGCAAAATTTGGAAGTGTTTGACTTTTGCGTGTTCCGGATGACGATCGGCGAGCTTCCAGACTGTGTATCTTCTCCGTCTTTTGTCCGTTTCTTCTGATTCTTTCACCTCCGGTCTTGGATTTTCCTATAGAACCATAAAATATGAATTAAGTTCTATTTGTATAAGAATATTAAGAACGGAAAATTTAAGGTGATTGTTTTGCCTCGGTTTGCGTGTTATTTGGACGTTTTAACCGATTTTTGCAGCAACTTCTATATTTAGACTACCTTGGTGATTTTTGGGAGATAATGATGGTTTTGAAATGTTTTCACCAAAGAATAGTTCAAAAATTGTGGAAATATGTCCTTAAAAACATGACTTTTTGGGTCACATCGGTACACTAAATGACTTAGATGAACCTGCTAACTACAAGGAAGCGATGGCAGGCCCTGAGGCTGCTAAGAGGAAGGAAGCTATGAAAAGCGAAATTCAGTCTATGTATGACAACCAAGTTTGGAATTTGGTTGACACTACACCTGTTCTTAAGACGATGGGTTGTAAGTGGATCTTCAAGAAGAAGACAGACATGGATGGGAAAGTACACACTTATAAAGCTAGGTTGGTAGCGAAGGGCTACACTCAAACCCACGGGATTGATTATGAGGAAACCTTCTCTCCAGTAGCTAAGATAAAGTCGATTAGGATAATGTTAGCCATAGCTGCTTTTCATGATTATGAAATTTGGCAGATGGATGTCAAAACCGCTTTCCTTAATGGAAAACTAACAGATGATGTGTTTATGGCACAACCAGAGGGTTTTGAATATGCAAAGCATCCTAATAAAGTGTGCAAACTTCAAAAGGCTATTTATGGACTTAAACAAGCCTCTCGTAGCAGGAATCTCTGCTTCCATGAGAAAGTCACAGAGTTTGGATTTTCTAGAAGCGAAGATGAGTCCTGTATATATGTCAAGTTCAGTGGGAGTATTGTAGTCTTCCTATTATTATATGTGGATGATATACTACTCATAGGAAACGATATCCCAACTTTACAAGGTGTAAAGGATTGTTGGGAAAATGTTTCACTATAAAAGACTTGGGAGATGTAGCATATATTCTTGGTATAAAGATTTATAGAGATAGGTCGAGACGTCTCATAGGACTTAGCCAGGACACATACTTAGATAAAATTTTGAAAAAATTCAAAATGGAGAACTCTAAGAAAGGGAATCTACCCTTACATCATGGCATTAAGATCAGTAAGGATCTTTGTCCGAAATCTAAGGAAGAATCGGATAGAATGAGTCGAGTCCCATATGCTTCGGCTATAGGATCGATCATGTATGCCATGACATGTACGAGGACTAATGTCTCATTTGCTTTGATCTTAGTGAGTCGACGTCAGCAGAATCCTGGTGAAGGTCATTGGACAGCTGTAAAAAATATTCTTAAGTATTTGAAAAATACTAAGGACAAGTTCTTGGTTTATGGTGGAGAAGAAGAACTCAGAGTAACGGGTTATAGTGATGCAAGTTTCCAAATAAATAGAGATGATAGCCGTTCACAGTCTGGTTGGGTATTCTTACTTAATGGGGGAGCGGTGACTGATGTGACCTAAAAAGTCATGTTTTTAAGTACATATTTCCGCACTTTTTGGACTATTCTTTAGTGAAAACATTTCCAAACCATCATTATTTACTAAAAATCACCAAGGTAGTCTAAATATAGACGTTGCTGCAAAAATCGGTTAAAAACGTCCAAATAACACGCAAACCGAGGCAAAACTATCACCTTAAATATTCCCTTATGGATTTTCTTATGAAATTAGATCTTAATTCATATTTTATGATTCCATAGGAAATTCCAAGACCGGAGGTAAAAGAATCAGAAGAAACGGACGAAAGACGGAGAAGATATGCAATATGGAAGCCCGCCGATCGTCATCCGGAACAAGCAAAAGTAAAACACTTCCATATTTGGCAAACTCAGTGTCATTAGAAGCGTAACGGAAAAACGAAGCCAACGGCGCAAGAATCAAGCAAATCGGAACCCAAACGAAGAAGATACGGACGAACTAAGCAACCGAGAAACAAGCGGAGGCCAAACCAAGCACCAACCCCCCCCCCCCCTGGGCACAAGGGTACCGTATACGGCCCCTTAGGTACCCGTATACGGCCCTTAGGGTGCCATATACGGGACCTTGTGCCTTGGAAGGTGCCGTTTGACCCCCCCCCCCCCCCCCCCCCCTTTGGTCCGATACCCCCCGTATGCGCTTTGATGCTTGTTCTTCATGCTTTGTGACTTGTACCAAGCTTCCTACTCTTTCCCTATAAATAGAGGGCCTCCTCATTCATTTTCCACACACCAACACACCTTACATTTCACAATTTCTCTCTCTAAACTTTCTCTCTCTAGATTTAGGTTAGCATTCTCTCTCTAGCACTACTCTTAGGAGTTAGAGGAGAATTAGTAGGTAATTAGTTCTTCTCTCTAGTTTCTCTCTCTAGCACTACTCTTAGGAGTTAGAGGAGAACTAGAGAGAAGACTAGGAGTAGATTAATTATGTAGTTAATTATTAGAGGCTAGCTTATGTAATGCTTGGATATTAATGAAGAAATACAAGTGTTATTCTGCTCGCAATTCTTATCGGTATTTTCTATCCTTTCTATTATTAATTTGTCATATTGTTCTTGTTTAATGTATGTGATTTATTAATATTAGAAATGTTTATTGTTATGCATTGCGAGTAGTGTGCTTGTATGTTTGCCATGATTAGTGAGTAGTTTGTTGTGATATATCTAATTGGGATAGCACCATTATGAAACAACGGAGGTAACGTTATACGGCTTTCATTTGTATAGCGCCGGAATCATCACGAATGTGTGTAGTATGGAACGTGGAAGCTATGAAAGTCGTGGGCACAATCCGTTGTGGAATAATGTTCCTAATTATTATATATTACAATTGTTTGTGAACTTATAAGCTAAACCTCTACCCGTTTATCTGTCCAACTTATGTTGTGGTTTGTATCCTCCTCCCTAGAACCTAACCAATTGCTAGAAGTAGGATTGCAACCTATTCTGTGTATGATGATCAATGAACTCAACATGGTCGTTGTTCCCTTGATTGAAACATATATGTGAGGGACACGAAGCATAGGATTAGAGATAGATTAGGTTCATGCTTATCTGTTGTGTATCTGTGACACTCCTCCAAATTAGGTATATAATTATACTTAATTACATGCATTTCTTACGATAATTCCCTACATTTGTTTTAAACTAAACATATGATGTGATATGAGTCTAGCGAGCCCTAAACAATAATACAAAAAGTATTACATTATACGTAGTATTTATAAATTACGTACAAACGTATCGGAACTAAGCCGACAAAAATAATTAACCAGATTTGGTTATATGAAATAATTAATAATTCGATTATTAATTACGAGAAATTAAATATCTATAACATATAGATAAAATGGTTCAATTATACATTTAACACTAAACGTATTAAATAGCGAATAATAAAGTTCCGAAATGAACTTCAATATACTTTTGAATAATTTTTAGTTTGAAATTATTACATAAAAGTATTACCACGAAAAGAAAACGAAAGATTTAGACGATTTTTGTTACACGTAGTACGAACAGAAACAAATTTAAAACGCGCCTAGAAGTTCTAAATAATAAAAGTATTATTCAGTAAGTTACTGTTTTAATGTGTAGAACATTACCTCAAAATATGATTTCCAAATTTAACTGAAATCTGGCACGCGTTTTACTTGTACAGTACTTTTGCTGTAAATAATTATAAGATACTTTTGATAAAGTATTTCGAATATATGATTATCAATTACTGAGTTTAAAACAATGAGAAACAAAACGCTAAAAAAATTTTTGACTAAAGTACCACAAATTTTACCCGTACACGAAATTAACGGGCTAAAAACTACCAATAATACTCCTAACCAAAATATCTGGCGACATTTTATCACACCCTCCATACTCACGTTTGAAAATCTGGAACAAAAACTTCTGCTATACATTTACCTCCATCTCCAATAATTCATTCAAAACCATTTCTTCTTTTTCATCTTGTTTGTGCGTGTGTGTGTACTGGAGCAAGCAGCAGCAGCAAAAGAAAGAAGCTGAGCTTCATCTTCACCACTTCATCATCTTCACAAACATCACACAAACACAAACACTAAACAAAATGGATTCTTGATCATCCTCATCATCGTTTGTCATCATCATCAACAGGAATCATAATCAGCATCTCCACCTTAACATCATTGTGAGGATCAAACTTTCCATTTTATTTCATTTCTAAAATTTCTTAAGTTATTATGATTGTTGATGATTGTTGTTATAAGTTGTTAAAAACTTGTTATAATAGGTTTATATAACATATTAAGGTGTTAGATCATGTTAAAAGACGGTTACATATATAAACCCGTATGTATTTGAAATAACAGAGACGAACCAGAACATGAAAAACCGTTGAATCCGGCGGATTCAATTGAATCCGGCGGATTCCCAGCCGAAACACATGTGAATACGGCGTATTCCATCGAATACGGCGTATTCCCCACTTAAAACTCGAACACTTTGAAACAACTCCTATGAATCCGGCGTATTCACGGGAATACGGCGGATTCCCAATTTTTGAAACTACGAATACGGCGTATTCAGTTAAATACGGCGTATTCCCACCTACGACCCGCACACAAACCTTCGGCTAAAACGATGAACGAGTAAAAGACACGCTTGATCCGACGGATCATCGGTGATCCGGTGTATCCTTTTAAACTCGAATGAATACGGCGTATTCACCAGAATACGGCGTATTCCCCTATTTTCGAATGAATACGGCGTATTCACCAGAATACGGCGTATTCCCCTGATTTGGCCCGAATCCGGCGTATTCACCAGAATACGGCGTATTCACCCTTTTTGGTCCAGTCACTGACTTTGCATTGTAATATAATGTACAAACAATTAATGGTACAGAATGCTACGACATGGGACTTAGAACTAGACGGACATATTATTGAGACATGATACTTCGGACAATTACAACGACAACTACATTTATATCTATGGACATCAACAACGACGACAACTAATATATATATCAGGATATATATTCAACTATATAAGCATATATGCTTATACATTTCGGACGATTCGACAAACAAACATAACTTGGGAAAAATATTATTTATTTTCCAACAACAAACATCAACGAAATACACAAACTTAAGAAATTGAAAATTTCTTCAAACGAATAAACTATTAACATAAGTAAACAAAGTACTTATAGTTAATACATTGTTGTGTATAGGTTGACTACGTTTGGGTTTCGTTATCTTATCTCGCTAGCATTCACATCCGACCACTCACAGTGAGTTCACAAACCCCTTTTCACTGTTTTAATGCTTTTAAAACTCGGGGTGGAAAACATAGAAATCGTATGTATAACTGCATGCGACAACTGCTTTAAATACTGTATGTATTTACTTGATTGTTTATGAAAGGGTATTTCATATGTGACTGTTTGTGAAAGGGTATTTCACACAACTACTTGAACTATGATTTATGAATTGTTTTCATACTATTTTGGGAATTTAGACAACGAATCTTGGTACAGATCTAGGCTGAACGATGTAGTGCATAAAAGACCTTATGGCTACAGACTATAACCATTAGCTAGGTGACTCTAGCCACTGAGTATACGGATAGTACTATCGCCGTGACGACCCTCCTACGGATTTGGGAGCGTATACTTAATTGTCCAGCGTGGCAAACAACAACAGATTAGGGTTGTGGTTTGGTTATAGGGTTAGATCGGGTTACCTTACTTGACAGGTTTAGCTCAGCTTTCAAGGGATCACCGTCTAAATATTCCCACTAAACTATTGATTAGGAAAGGATTTCCTACGTACACTGATTTGGAAATGTTAATCTTTATTTAGGTTAACTTGTGTTTCCTACTGATAACTGATTTGGGAAATGTTATTTGTTAATAACTTGTGTTTCCTACTTGACAAACAACACTTATTTGGAAATGTTATTCTTAAATGATTAACTTGTGTTTTCTACATAACAAACAAACTTGTGAATTCACTCAACAAGTTTGTTGACGTTTTACTCTATGTTTTTCAGGGAATTAGCAGCGTAAGTAAGATCTGCATGCATTATCAGGACGGACTACCCTGGACTTGTTAGGATGCCACTACTTTTGGGACACTTGGATTTCCTCTGTATAACTGCAACTACTGCAGTCATACCTATGAAATCTACTTTTGATATTATGTATTTTATGAAATACTGATTTCAACCACTACTATTACTGTTACTACTTTTCAAGTAGTAATCTTTTGTAAAACTTTAACTAATGGCATCTTAATCTATTTCGTTCTGCGATAATCATATGCTCTGAGTATGTATGTAACTGTTGGTTGTTTTACTGCTCGCACCCCCGCCACGTCACTAAGCTTCCGCAAACCACTCTACGTAATTGTAATTACCGTTGGCGGGGTGTGACAGTATCTTTGGGACAACTTCCGGGGTACCCATGATGTAATCCTTAGGTCAGTACTGTGATGCTAGTATTCCGTCCTATTGCATGTTCTTGTTTGATTGTTGCTTAGGTACTGCATACTAGACATACAATAACAATGTTGCTGCCTCAATGATTAGGTTTTCATAAACATGATAAATGTAATACAGATAGGTTTGAAAAGTTGTGGTGCTGTTTAACTATACATTTATGATTTTAAACTAAACTATCGCCTTTCCTCCAATAAACGTGGTTAGAACCCTTTTGACAAAGGAGTCATGAACCATTGATCAAACGGTCACTACCTATCTATGTTTTCTAAAATAAACATGGTCTGATTTTGAAGCTATGGAAATACTGCCCAACTTATCGTATAGTACACCGTGAATTAATCAGGGATTTATTGGGTTGGGATTTAAAATCAAAGTGAACGGGTTGTTTAGCTATCATAGATGGTTTTGCTGTAATACAAGCTTAGACATATTGAGTTTAGATAGCCCTAAAGTATGTAATACAGGATAAGCCCTAAAACGTCCGAGTATCCGGTAAGCCGTGGAAAGGACGTAGGCTGAACACTGTATTACATCCTGGCTGAGTCTGTGATCTAGGAAAGACCGTAATACGGGTGAGTACACAATGTAACCGTGGAAAACTCTGTGGGTTGAAGACTGTATCACAGCCGAATATCTCTGAACTCAATCATAACCATTAATGTATGAGTCAGCAGTCACCAATTTTCTTAATCTTAAATGCCTTGCCCAGCTTAGATATCTCTGTATGTGTTAAAAAAAGGTCAGTAGATAAATTGCGGACTGTCGCCTTATTCCTGCACCCCATCTGGAGGGTCACTTGGTCTCCTCATGAGAGACGGTGAGGGGGGTTTCAAGACAGTCCGATCTGATCATAATCTTGATAGCCTAGTATTCAGTGACATATTAATCGGTTAACCTGATTAGTAGGGTGCTAGTGTTTACACTACTAGGTTTTCTACGTGAAAGCAAGACACAAATCCTTAAAAGACATTTTCAAACTAAAATATCATCACATCTATTCTAAGTCATGGTGAACCACGTTTTCATTATCCTTAAGTGTTGTATATGCTAGTCTCCCTTTAGTCTAATGTTTTAATAGTTTAGTTTAATTAGATATAAATACCAAAAACAAAACCCCTCCAACATATCAAAACCCTAGCTTAAATACCGACTTATCAGAACTAGCTCTGTTTCAATTCTACCGTCGTGAGGAACGACCCTGGATCATCCTTACCTCTTACTCGTATCAGGTATTTATACCAGTTCCAGTAGGTAGTACGGAGGATTAGGCTCCCCCCGACTATTATAAATTTAAAACTACCCTGCCGTGTGTCTCGGTGGCCGGACCAACGACCGGAGTAAATCCGACCGACCACTGGGGTCACGACAAGTTTTTGACGCCGCTGCCGGGGACGGTAGTACGATTTGGAGCCTGTTTAGATAAATTAGTTTTTAAGCGATCCTTTTTGACTTGGATTCACCTTCATTGTCAGAAGTTACTTTCCGCCCGTTGATTAGCGTAGTTAGCTTAGATTAGCTTAGAATAACTTCCCTCCATACTACAACTTTAATTCTAAAAACCTTCTTCGTGTGCTGTCTTTTGCTGAAAACTTGGGCAAATGGCAACTCAACAACAATTAAAAGATCAAATTGAAAGTCTTGCTAAATCAATCGAGGATAGATGCAGGAGTAATGCCCATGTAGATAATGAATATCAAAGGAATAGTATGTTTTATTCGGATAACATAGGGTACTTAGATCCTCAATCTCAACATCATTATTGTAACACCCGCCAAATTAGGACTAGTAATTAGTGCCTAATCATATGTTAATACATGTAATTAGTTCTGTGTTAGGCTAATTAATGTATCGAATTATATATATATTGTTGAATATATACGAAAATGCGATTTAATTAAATCGTACGCAATTTAAATCGAATGTATTTCGATTCAATTTAATACGGACGTTGGTGACCAATTTTATTAAATAACGTTTTTATATCAAAAATATTATTATGATAATATTTCGTAAATCATTCGGATCATACAGACAAAACTTATACGATTTAAAAATGTAAAACGCGCAAACAAACTAACTTACATTTTATAACTCAACTATAAATTGATTAGTAAAATATTTAAATAAAATAACGCGTAATGAATTCGTATTTTAAAACTTGCCATTTAAAATATAAAATAATTATTTAACGTTAAATGACGGAGAAAACGAACACCAAGCGGAGCGCGGGGCGGAGCCGAAAAGTGGAGGATAACCTCCACCTTTCTTCCTCTTTTTCTCATTTCTCAATCATTTCTCTCTCTCCTCTCGTCTTTTTCTCCAAAATCACCAAATCACCACAAACTCACTAAATCGCAAAATAACGCCATTATACGCACTCGGATCACCAATATTTTTAGAGATTCACGACCACCTCGCAACGATCTACATTTCTAGCTTTCCGGATTTCCATTTCGGCAATTTGTAAGTTTCTGACAAAATCCCGAAATCTCTCGATTCTTAGCATTCTTCACTTGTAGTTGTTATTATAACTTGCATATGTCCCTTACTAAGTATAGAACACGATTTCAAAGCTTAAAAACGGGTTTGAATCGGATTTTTGGCCGGAAAACTCATGACAGCCGGACTTTCTGGGCTGGTGTTCTTCCATGCGACACAAGCCTTGTGTCGCATGTTATGTCGTATTTTGCCTCTTATGTCGTATATTGTGTCGTATGAAACCAGTTATGTCGTACCCTATGCGACACAATATTGTGTCGTACCTTGTGTCGCAAATACTATGCGACACTATCACTATGTCGCTGTTGAATCAGCATCTCGCATCTATGCGACACAACCCTTGTGTCGTATAGATATTGTGTCGCATTTCTATGCGACACAACCCTTGTGTCGCATATCAACTTTTGTGTCGCATATTGTGTCGCAAAACACAGAAAACTCAGATTTTTACTAAGTGTCGAGACTCGAAATTTATCACTCGATTTTACCCGAATTCAGATCCCAGATGCGTTTTTCACCAAAGCAATATAGTAGAAATAAAAAATTTTCGAGCTGACCTGGCATCTCGACCCCAGCCAGGGGCCAGCCCCTTGGACCCCGCCAGGGGCGCTGCCCCCGGACCCCCGTACTTAGATTCCGTAACGGCTTCTAAAACACAATCAAAACACATTTTTCAAGTAAAACGCCACGAAATCAAAATAATAATAGTTGAGATTATTATTTCAAATCCATCACCAACGGGCCGTACATGTTTTCAAACCCTTAACAAATCAACCAAATCGTAGTAATTTGGACATATATATAGTTGTGTAACAACTACAAGGGTGATCTTTTGAGATACCCAATCATGTTTATAACCATCGCGTGTCGTGGACACCCTCAGGTTACAAGTCTTTGGACTTCATACTCGGCTAATCAACTCAAGTTTATTAAGTTAAACTCACAAGACTCATGTGAGTCTCATAGCCCCTCTTTTACTGTTTTACTCAGGGGTGTGATATATTGCTCAATTTTTAACATGTGAACGCAAGTACAAACATTTCATATACTACATGAGTTTTTCAAAACTAATCATTTTAAAGTCCTCCGTCAGCATAGTTGTTAATACGTTGTAGCGTGAATATTAGTATATGGTACCATATAGGATTGACCCTCCTCGTTCGGGTTAGCAAGCACTAACCGGGTAAACGGACGTACTAATATTTGGGAAGACGAATGTTGATTAGGCATTCGTGGAGGCACCTCGCCCGGAATTCTCTATAGGAGACCCGGCCCTCGAGTTAAGCTCAACTATGTGCTCATGGCTGTATACACGATTACTATCATTTAATTGCTGGATGCAATTCATTATTTAAATCTTGCGGTTCATACTATATTAACTGATTTCAAACCTGTGAGCTCACCAGCTTTTAGCTGACCTTTTAGCATGTATCGCAGGTACCAAGCAGTAGGATGTTTCTGCTTCAGGACTTTAGCTCGAGTCAGCATGCAGACGATTGAGATTTTCTTGCATTAGTATATTTTGTACAAGTACTTATGTACTGAGATCTCCTTTTATTTAAACTCGAGCTATGTAAAGCTTTAAATGTTGTAAACATTTCCATTATCAATATATTTTGTTAAAATGACACATATAGAGTCGTTTACTATATATCTTTGTGCTTTGTTATTGATTAGTAACACCCAAATCAAGCTTCCGCAAATCATCAAATTTGGGGGTGTTACAGATTGGTATCAGAGCCTAAGGTTATAGTGAACTAGGTTGCATTTAGTGGGCCTAGACTATGACCATTAGGCAGTATTCCTTATTAGGTATAACTGGTTCAGTGATTACATCATACGAGTTTAATTTAACATAGCCTGATCAACTATGTACAATTAAGCAAAGATGATGTAAGATCTGAAAGTAGTTATGGCTGAACGGGGTACGATAGAAGACTCTGACCTCGAGAGAACCGAGACTTAAACATGTTTATGCTAGACACTCAATAGGCTATATTATATAGGAACTATATGAATATAGGCCTCAACCTTACTATCGCTGTGTCCCAGAAATGGCAAACACACCATCAAATTCAACTCGCTCTCAATCCGGGTCGCAGAACCCAAGGGTAGCTAGGAGGAACGCCAGGTTGCCTCGAGCTGGCCCGTACCCCACTCACTTCACCTTGCCGGCCTTAGCCGCTAGGGTGAACCAACACGAGCAGCGACTTCGCACCATGGATGTCGTGCTGCTGGAAACGAACGAAAACTGGAGACTTACATCCCTTGAACGCATCGAACAAGTCTCCGACGACCTGGAAACCACAAACAACAACATGGATGTCCTTCGCAACCAAGTAATAGGAATAAGCGTGGAAAATGCCCTTCTGCGACAAAGGATGGAAGAATGTGAACAGCATTCACATGAAGCAGAAGAGTATGCCCGTGGACTAACACAAAGACTAGCCCTAGCAGAGGATAACGCCCGACAAGCTAGCAGACTTACAAACACTGTGGACCGTCTTGTCACGATGATGGAACAAATTAACATACGTTAAGACTAGTGTAGTCTTTGCCTTGTAATCTATTCTGTAATCTAGTAACTATCTAAGCGCTACTCTATAATTGGGTCGGATGTAACAATTCCCGACGCCTTTTGTAATACATCCATAGGATGTAACCTTTGAACTCATATTATCTATCAAATATTCCTTGCTTTTCAACCCATATTAATTGCCATTTTTCATATTGATGTTATGTATTACCGCTTTTATACATGTACATCTGAGACAAATACAACTTCCTTACAAAATCTCATGCATCTTCATTTCTTTTATTGAAGAATCATGCCGCCAAAGACAAGACCTTACACCGATGCTCAACTTACATCGCTCATAACCCAGGCTGTAACTGAAGCCTTGGCTCGGAATACTCCACAGAATTCCGCAAGGAACAGCGATGCCGCTGAAACCCCCGCTACTAAACCTTGTTCTTACAAGGACTTTCAGAGCTGTAAACCCTCAAGCTTCAAGGGTTCTGAAGGAGCCATCGGACTGATCAGATGGTTCGAAAAGATGGAAACTGTTTTCCGTGTCAGCAAATGCGCGGAGAACGACAAAGTAAACTTCGCCACTTGCTCTCTCGAAGATGATGCCCACTCTTGGTGGAACTCATATACCCAATCAGTGGGTGCTGACATTGCTTACCAACTCTCTTGGGAGGACTTGAAAGCAAAACTCACTGCCAAATACTGCTCAATCGCCAAACTCCAAAAGCTAGACGTGGAGTTCTGGAACTTAAAGGTTCAGGGTGGTGATATTGATGGTTATACCACCAGATTCCAACAACTTGCCGCCCTCCGCCCAGCTATGGTAAGCACAGAACCTGATAAAATCAGGAAGTACATCCTTGGTCTTCCTGAGCCTGTTCGGGGGCACGTCGCCTCTTCAAACCAAACCACCATTGACGGTGCAATCCTATTGGCCCAAGACCTGATGTCCATGAGCCAAGATTCTGAACCACCCACTTCATCCTCTCACAACAACAAACGAAAGTGGTCTGATTACCACAACAACCACTCAAACCAACAAAATAAGAAACCCGACACCATCAAAGCCTACAACACCACCACCGACATCACACGGGGCTACACTGGGAACAAACCCTATTGTTCCAAGTGCAGTCGCCACCATGAAGGCTCCTGTGGTCCCTTTTGCAACAATTGCAAGAGGTACGGCCACCTCACCAAAGATTGCAATTCTCCTGCCAACAACAATTCCAACAACACCAGACCACCCAAAGTTTGCTTTGAGTGTGGGAAACCCGGGCACTTCAGGGACACGTGCCCAAAGCTGAAGAACAACAACAACAACAACAACAACAACAACAACAACCGCAACAGCAACAACAACAACACCCGAAGCAGAGCCTTCGTCATCAAATCTGGGGACGCCCGCCAAGACCCGAATGTGGTCTCGGGTATGTTCCTCCTCAACAACTTAAATGCTTCTGTTCTATTTGATACTGGTGCTGATAGAAGCTTTATCTCTGATGACTTTTGCCCACTACTTGACATCAATCCTGTTGCCTTAGATGTTAAGTACACTGTAGAGCTAGCAAATGGGGAACTTATAGAAACCGATAGTGTGATACCTAATTGCACTTTAAACCTAGCTGATGAAACCTTTTCAATCGATCTTGTACCCGTTGAAATCGGAAGTTTCGACGTCATCATTGGAATGGACTGGTTGTCCAAACACCGAGCTGAAATCGTTTGTTACGATAAGATCGTCCGCATTCCACTCGCTGCCGGTGGAACCTTGATCATACAGGGGGAGACCGGTGGGACGGGACTCAATATCATCTCTTGCTTAAAAACCCAAAAATTCCTGAGAAAGGGTTACCTTGCAATACTCGCACACATCACAGAGAAGAAGTCGGAGGAGAAACGACTTGAGGATGTGCCAATTGTTAGAGACTTTCCCGAAGTCTTTCCGGAAGAACTACCTGGTTTACCTCCATCTAGACAGGTTGAGTTCTCAATTGATCTCGTGCCGGGTGCCGCACCGGTGGCCCGCGCACCGTACCGTTTAGCCCAATCCGAACTTCAAGAGTTGTCTGCCCAATTACAGGAACTTCTGGATAGAGGATTCATTAGACCGAGTTCTTCACCTTGGGGAGCTCCGGTCTTATTTGTTAAAAAAAAGGATGGTTCATTCCGAATGTGCATCGACTATCGAGAGTTGAACAAATTGACCGTCAAGAACCGTTATCCACTTCCTCGCATTGATGATTTATTCGACCAACTTCAGGGTTCAAGTTTCTACTCAAAAATCGACCTGCGATCAGGTTATCATCAGTTACGAGTTCGCAACACCGATATTCCAAAAACTGCTTTCAGAACTCGTTACGGGCACTACGAATTCCAAGTGATGCCCTTCGGTCTAACCAACGCACCGACTGTATTCATGGACCTCATGAATCGGGTGTGCAAACCGTACCTCGATAAGTTTGTCATTGTCTTTATCGATGACATACTCATTTACTCGCGCAACGAGCAAGAACATGCGCAACACCTTAAAACCATCCTTGAACTACTTAGACACGAGGAGATGTATGCAAAATTCTCTAAGTGTGAGTTCTGGATTCAAACCGTTCAATTCCTTGGTCACGTGATCGACAGTCAGGGAATTCACGTTGACCCATCAAAAATCGAGGCTATCAAAGACTGGCAAGCACCCACCTCTGCAACTGAAGTACTACAATTCTTGGGTCTTGCTGGGTACTATCGGCGATTTATCGAAAATTTCTCCAAAATAGCTCAACCACTCACGGTACTGACTCAGAAGGACAAAAGGTTCGATTGGACCGATAAACAAGAGTCAGCGTTCCAATTATTAAAACAAAAGCTTTGCAGTGCTCCAATACTATCACTACCCGAAGGCACCGATGACTTCGTGGTATACTGCGATGCTTCTCACCAAGGTCTCGGTTGCGTACTGATGCAACGAGACAAGGTTATTGCCTATGCCTCACGACAGCTGAAAATTCACGAAAAGAACTACACCACTCATGATCTCGAACTTGGAGCTGTCGTTTTTGCTCTCAAAATCTGGAGACATTATCTCTACGGCACTAAGTGCACAATCTTTACCGACCACAAAAGTCTCCAACATATATTCGATCAGAAGGATCTCAATATGAGGCAACGTCGATGGGTCGAGTTGCTTACCGATTACGATTGCGAGATCAAGTACCATCCAGGGAAGGCTAATGTTGTAGCCGATGCCCTCAGTCGAAAGGAACGACCAAAACCACTTCGAGTCCGAGCCCTCAGTATGACCATTCATAACGATCTTACCCTTCAGATTCATACCGCTCAGATCGAAGCCCTGAAACCTGAAGACATCAAAAATGAAGCCTTGCGGGGTATTGACAAACAGTTCGAAATCAAATCTAACGGGATTAGGTATTTCTCAAACCGAATCTGGTTGCCTAATTTCGGGAACCTACGAGACTTGGTGATGGATGAAGCTCACAAGTCCAAATATTCTATCCATCCGGGATCTGATAAGATGTACCACGGCATCAAGGAATTTTATTGGTGGCCGAACATGAAAGCCGAAATCGCCACTTATGTCAGCAAGTGCCTTACTTGCTCAAAAGTCAAAACCGAACATCAGAAACCACCTGGTTTACTCCAACAACCTGAAATCCCAGAATGGAAATGGGAACAAATTGCCATGGATTTCATAACCAAACTACCCAAGTCGTCGAGCGGTTGCGATACCATATGGGTGATCGTCGGTCGGCTCACCAAATCTGCCCATTTCCTGGCAATCAAGGAAAACGATAAAATGGAACGCCTTGCACAAATCTACATCAAGGAAATCGTTTCTCATCACGGTGTTCCAATCTCGATCATCTCCGACAGAGATGCCCGTTTCACCTCTCACTTTTGGCAGTCACTTCAAAAAGCAATGGGTACCCGTCTCGATATGAGTACCGCGTACCATCCTCAAACCGATGGCCAAAGTGAACGAACCATCCAAACCCTGGAAGATATGCTACGCGCCTGCGTAGTTGATTTCGGTACAAACTGGGAAAGACACCTACCGTTGTGCGAATTCTCGTACAATAACAGTTATCACGCCAGCATCAAAGCTGCACCTTTTGAGGCACTGTACGGACGTAAGTGCCGATCACCGATCTGTTGGACTGAAGTGGGAGATTGTCAACTCACTGGTCCTGAACTCATACACGCCACCACTGAGAAAATTGTGGAAATCCAAAATCGACTCAAAGCCGCACGTGATCGTCAGAAAAGTTATGCTGACGTGAGACGCAAACCACTCGAGTTCCAAGTTGGGGATCGAGTACTCTTAAAAGTATCGTCTTGGAAAGGCGTTATCCGTTTTGGCAAACGCGGGAAGTTAAATCCCAGGTACATCGGGCCTTTTGAGATCCTCGAACGGATTGGCCCCGTAGCTTATCGATTGCAGCTGTCACCCGAACTCAGCAGCGTGCACCCCACCTTTCATATTTCAAATTTGAAGAAGTGTCTGTCTGATGAGACACTTATTATCCCACTAGATGAAATTCGTGTTGACGATAAACTTCACTTCGTTGAGGAACCCGCTGAAATCATGGACCATGAGGTCAAACAACTAAAACAAAGTCGTATTCCCATCATCAAGGTCAGATGGAATTCGCGGCGTGGTCCGGAATTCACCTGGGAACCGGAAGACCTGATGCGACTCAAATATCCTCAACTTTTCACTGATTCTACATCAAACACGACTTCGAACTAAATTTCGGGACGAAATTCTTCTAACAGGGGGAGAATGTAACACCCGCCAAATTAGGACTAGTAATTAGTGCCTAATCATATGTTAATACATGTAATTAGTTCTGTGTTAGGCTAATTAATGTATCGAATTATATATATATTGTTGAATATATACGAAAATGCGATTTGATTAAATTGTACGCAATTTAAATCGAATGTATTTCGATTCAATTTAATACGGACGTTGGTGACCAATTTTATTAAATAACGTTTTTATATCAAAAATATTATTATGATAATATTTCGTAAATCATTCGGATCATACAGACAAAACTTATACGATTTAAAAATGTAAAACGTTCAAACAAACTAACTTACATTTTATAACTCAACTATAAATTGATTAGTAAAATATTTAAATAAAATAACGCGTAATGAATTCGTATTTTAAAACTTGCCATTTAAAATATAAAATAATTATTTAACGTTAAATGACGGAGAAAACGAACACCACGCGGAGCGCGGGGCGGAGCCGAAAAGTGGAGGATAACCTCCACCTTTCTTCCTCTTTTTCTCATTTCTCAATCATTTCTCTCTCTCCTCTCTTCTTTTTCTCCAAAATCACCAAATCACCACAAACTCACTAAATCGCAAAATAACGCCATTATACGCACTCGGATCACCAATATTTTTAGAGATTCATGACCACCTCGCAACGATCTACATTTCTAGCTTTCCGGATTTCCATTTCGGCAATTTGTAAGTTTCCGACAAAATCCCGAAATCTCTCGATTCTTAGCATTCTTCACTTGTAGTTGTTATTATAACTTGTATATGTCCCTTACTAAGTATAGAACACGATTTCAAAGCTTAAAAACGGGTTTGAATCGGATTTTTGGCCGGAAAAATCATGACAGCCGGACTTTCTGGGCTGGTGTTCTTCCATGCGACACAAGCCTTGTGTCGCATGTTATGTCGTATTTTGCCTCTTATGTCATATATTGTGTCGTATGAAACCAGTTATGTCGTACCCTATGCGACACAATATTGTGTCGTACCTTGTGTCGCAAATACTATGCGACACTATCACTATGTCGCTGTTGAATCAGCATCTCGCATCTATGCGACACAACCCTTGTGTCGTATAGATATTGTGTCGCATTTCTATGCGACACAACCCTTGTGTCGCATATCAACTTTTGTGTCGCATATTGTGTCGCAAAACACAGAAAACTCAGATTTTTACTAAGTGTCGAGACTCGAAATTTATCACTCGATTTTACCCGAATTCAGATCCCAGATGCGTTTTTCACCAAAGCAATATAGTAGAAATAAAAAATTTTCGAGCTGACCTGGCATCTCGACCCCAGCCAGGGGCTAGCCCCTTGGACCCGGCCAGGGGCGCTGCCCCCGGACCCCCGTACTTAGTTCCGTAACGGCTTCTAAAACACAATCAAAACACATTTTTCAAGTAAAACGCCACGAAATCAAAATAATAATAGTTGAGATTATTATTTCAAATCCATCACCAACTGGCCGTACATGTTTTCAAACACTTAACAAATCAACCAAATCGTAGTAATTTGGACATATATATAGTTGTGTAACAACTACAAGGGTGATCTTTTGAGATACCCAATCATGTTTATAACCATCGCGTGTCGTGGACACCCTCAGGTTACAAGTCTTTGGACTTCATACTCGGCTAATCAACTCAAGTTTATTAAGTTAAACTCACAAGACTCAGGTGAGTCTCATAGCCCCTCTTTTACTGTTTTACTCAGGGGTGTGATATATTGCTCAATTTTTAACATGTGAACGCAAGTACAAACATTTCATATACTACATGAGTTTTTCAAAACTAATCATTTTAAAGTCCTCCGTCAGCATAGTTGTTAATACGTTGTAGCGTGAATATTAGTATATGGTACCATATAGGATTGACCCTCCTCGTTCGGGTTAGCAAGCACTAACCGGGTAAACGGACGTACTAATATTTGGGAAGACGAATGTTGATTAGGCATTCGTGGAGGCACCTCGCCCGAAATTCTCTATAGGAGACCCGGCCCTCGAGTTAAGCTCAACTATGTGCTCATGGCTGTATACACGATTACTATCATTTAATTGCTGGATGCAATTCATTATTTAAATCTTGCGGTTCATACTATATTAACTGATTTCAAACCTGTGAGCTCACCAGCTTTTAGCTGACCTTTTAGCATGTATCGCAGGTACCAAGCAGTAGGATGTTTCTGCTTCAGGACTTTAGCTCGAGTCAGCATGCAGACGATTGAGATTTTCTTGCATTAGTATATTTTGTACAAGTACTTATGTACTGAGATCTCCTTTTATTTAAACTCGAGCTATGTAAAGCTTTAAATGTTGTAAACATTTCCATTATCAATATATTTTGTTAAAATGACACATATAGAGTCGTTTACTATATATCTTTGTGCTTTGTTATTGATTAGTAACACCCAAATCAAGCTTCCGCAAATCATCAAATTTGGGGGTGTTACAGATTGGTATCAGAGCCTAAGGTTATAGTGAACTAGGTTGCATTTAGTGGGCCTAGACTATGACCATTAGGCAGTATTCCTTATTAGGTATAACTGGTTCAGTGATTACATCATACGAGTTTAATTTAACATAGCCTGATCAACTATGTACAATTAAGCAAAGATGATGTAAGATCTGAAAGTAGTTATGGCTGAACGGGGTACGATAGAAGACTCTGACCTCTAGAGAACCGAGACTTAAACATGTTTATGTTAGACACTCAATAGGCTATATTATATAGGAACTATATGAATATAGGCCTCAACCTTACTATCGCTGTGTCCCAGAAATGGCAAACACACCATCAAATTCAACTCGCTCTCAATCCGGGTCGCAGAACCCAAGGGTAGCTAGGAGGAACGCCAGGTTGCCTCGAGCTGGCCCGTACCCCACTCACTTCACCTTGCCGGCCTTAGCCGCTAGGGTGAACCAACACGAGCAGCGACTTCGCACCATGGATGTCGTGCTGCTGGAAACGAACGAAAACTGGAGACTTACATCCCTTGAACGCATCGAACAAGTCTCCGACGACCTGGAAACCACAAACAACAACATGGATGTCCTTCGCAACCAAGTAATAGGAATAAGCGTGGAAAATGCCCTTCTGCGACAAAGGATGGAAGAATGTGAACAACATTCACATGAAGCAGAAGAGTATGCCCGTGGACTAACACAAAGACTAGCCCTAGCAGAGGATAACGCCCGACAAGCTAGCAGACTTACAAACACTGTGGACCGTCTTGTCACGATGATGGAACAAATTAACATACGTTAAGACTAGTGTAGTCTTTGCCTTGTAATCTATTCTGTAATCTAGTAACTATCTAAGCGCTACTCTATAATTGGGTCGGATGTAACAATTCCCGACGCCTTTTGTAATACATCCATAGGATGTAACCTTTGAACTCATATTATCTATCAAATATTCCTTGCTTTTCAACCCATATTAATTGCCATTTTTCATATTGATGTTATGTATTACCGCTTTTATACATGTACATCTGAGACAAATACAACTTCCTTACAAAATCTCATGCATCTTCATTTCTTTTATTGAAGAATCATGCCGCCAAAGACAAGACCTTACACCGATGCTCAACTTACATCGCTCATAACCCAGGCTGTAACTGAAGCCTTGGCTCGGAATACTCCACAGAATTCCGCAAGGAACAGCGATGCCGCTGAAACCCCCGCTACTAAACCTTGTTCTTACAAGGACTTTCAGAGTTGTAAACCCTCAAGCTTCAAGGGTTCTGAAGGAGCCATCGGACTGATCAGATGGTTCGAAAAGATGGAAACTGTTTTCCGTGTCAGCAAATGCGCGGAGAACGACAAAGTAAACTTCGGCACTTGCTCTCTCGAAGATGATGCCCACTCTTGGTGGAACTCATATACCCAATCAGTGGGTGCTGACATTGCTTACCAACTCTCTTGGGAGGACTTGAAAGCAAAACTCACTGCCAAATACTGCTCAATCGCCAAACTCCAAAAGCTAGACGTGGAGTTCTGGAACTTAAAGGTTCAGGGTGGTGATATTGATGGTTATACCACCAGATTCCAACAACTTGCCGCCCTCCGCCCAGCTATGGTAAGCACAGAACCTGATAAAATCAGGAAGTACATCCTTGGTCTTCCTGAGCCTGTTCGAGGGCACGTCGCCTCTTCAAACCAAACCACCATTGACGGTGCAATCCTATTGGCCCAAGACCTGATGTCCATGAGCCAAGATTCTGAACCACCCACTTCATCCTCTCACAACAACAAACGAAAGTGGTCTGATTACCACAACAACCACTCAAACCAACAAAATAAGAAACCCGACACCATCAAAGCCTACAACACCACCACCGACATCACACGGGGCTACACTGGGAACAAACCCTATTGTTCCAAGTGCAGTCGCCAACATGAAGGCTCCTGTGGTCCCTTTTGCAACAATTGCAAGAGGTACGGCCACCTCACCAAAGATTGCAATTCTCCTGCCAACAACAATTCCAACAACACCAGACCACCCAAAGTTTGCTTTGAGTGTGGGAAACCCGGGCACTTCAGGGACACGTGCCCAAAGCTGAAGAACAACAACAACAACAACAACAACAACAACAACAACAACCGCAACAGCAACAACAACAACACCCGAAGCAGAGCCTTCGTCATCAAATCTGGGGACGCCCGCCAAGACCCGAATGTGGTCTCGGGTATGTTCCTCCTCAACAACTTAAATGCTTCTGTTCTATTTGATACTGGTGCTGATAGAAGCTTTATCTCTGATGACTTTTGCCCACTACTTGACATCAATCCTGTTGCCTTAGATGTTAAGTACACTGTAGAGCTAGCAAATGGGGAACTTATAGAAACCGATAGTGTGATACCTAATTGCACTTTAAACCTAGCTGATGAAACCTTTTCAATCGATCTTGTACCCGTTGAAATCGGAAGTTTCGACGTCATCATTGGAATGGACTGGTTGTCCAAACACCGAGCTGAAATCGTTTGTTACGATAAGATCGTCCGCATTCCACTCGCTGCCGGTGGAACCTTGATCATACAGGGGGAGACCGGTGGGACGGGACTCAATATCATCTCTTGCTTAAAAACCCAAAAATTCCTGAGAAAGGGTTACCTTGCAATACTCGCACACATCACAGAGAAGAAGTCGGAGGAGAAACGACTTGAGGATGTGCCAATTGTTAGAGACTTTCCCGAAGTCTTTCCGGAAGAACTACCTGGTTTACCTCCATCTAGACAGGTTGAGTTCTCAATTGATCTCGTGCCGGGTGCCGCACCGGTGGCCCGCGCACCGTACCGTTTAGCCCCATCCGAACTTCAAGAGTTGTCTGCCCAATTACAGGAACTTCTGGATAGAGGATTCATTAGACCGAGTTCTTCACCTTGGGGAGCTCCGGTCTTATTTGTTAAAAAAAAGGACGGTTCATTCCGAATGTGCATCGACTATCGAGAGTTGAACAAATTGACCGTCAAGAACCGTTATCCACTTCCTCGCATTGATGATTTATTCGACCAACTTCAGGGTTCAAGTTTCTACTCAAAAATCGACCTGCGATCAGGTTATCATCAGTTACGAGTTCGCAACACCGATATTCCAAAAACTGCTTTCAGAACTCGTTACGGGCACTACGAATTCCAAGTGATGCCCTTCGGTCTAACCAACGCACCGACTATATTCATGGACCTCATGAATCGGGTGTGCAAACCGTACCTCGATAAGTTTGTCATTGTCTTTATCGATGACATACTCATTTACTCGCGCAACGAGCAAGAACATGCGCAACACCTTAAAACCATCCTTGAACTACTTAGACACGAGGAGATGTATGCAAAATTCTCTAAGTGTGAGTTCTGGATTCAAACCGTTCAATTCCTTGGTCACGTGATCGACAGTCAGGGAATTCACGTTGACCCATCAAAAATCGAGGCTATCAAAGACTGGCAAGCACCCACCTCTGCAACTGAAGTACTACAATTCTTGGGTCTTGCTGGGTACTATCGGCGATTTATCGAAAATTTCTCCAAAATAGCTCAACCACTCACGGTACTGACTCAGAAGGACAAAAGGTTCGATTGGACCGATAAACAAGAGTCAGCGTTCCAATTATTAAAACAAAAGCTTTGCAGTGCTCCAATACTATCACTACCCGAAGGCACCGATGACTTCGTGGTATACTGCGATGCTTCTCACCAAGGTCTCGGTTGCGTACTGATGCAACGAGACAAGGTTATTGCCTATGCCTCACGACAGCTGAAAATTCACGAAAAGAACTACACCACTCATGATCTCGAACTTGGAGCTGTCGTTTTTGCTCTCAAAATCTGGAGACATTATCTCTACGGCACTAAGTGCACAATCTTTACCGACCACAAAAGTCTCCAACATATATTCGATCAGAAGGATCTCAATATGAGGCAACGTCGATGGGTCGAGTTGCTTACCGATTACGATTGCGAGATCAAGTACCATCCAGGGAAGGCTAATGTTGTAGCCGATGCCCTCAGTCGAAAGGAACGACCAAAACCACTTCGAGTCCGAGCCCTCAGTATGACCATTCATAACGATCTTACCCTTCAGATTCATACCGCTCAGATCGAAGCCCTGAAACCTGAAGACATCAAAAATGAAGCCTTGCGGGGTATTGACAAACAGTTCGAAATCAAATCTAACGGGATTAGGTATTTCTCAAACCGAATCTGGTTGCCTAATTTCGGGAACCTACGAGACTTGGTGATGGATGAAGCTCACAAGTCCAAATATTCTATCCATCCGGGATCTGATAAGATGTACCACGGCATCAAGGAATTTTATTGGTGGCCGAACATGAAAGCCGAAATCGCCACTTATGTCAGCAAGTGCCTTACTTGCTCGAAAGTCAAAACCGAACATCAGAAACCACCTGGTTTACTCCAACAACCTGAAATCCCAGAATGGAAATGGGAACAAATTGCCATGGATTTCATAACCAAACTACCCAAGTCGTCGAGCGGTTGCGATACCATATGGGTGATCGTCGGTCGGCTCACCAAATCTGCCCATTTCCTGGCAATCAAGGAAAACGATAAAATGGAACGCCTTGCACAAATCTACATCAAGGAAATCGTTTCTCATCACGGTGTTCCAATCTCGATCATCTCCGACAGAGATGCCCGTTTCACCTCTCACTTTTGGCAGTCACTTCAAAAAGCAATGGGTACCCGTCTCGATATGAGTACCGCGTACCATCCTCAAACCGATGGCCAAAGTGAACGAACCATCCAAACCCTGGAAGATATGCTACGCGCCTGCGTAGTTGATTTCGGTACAAACTGGGAAAGACACCTACCGTTGTGCGAATTCTCGTACAATAACAGTTATCACGCCAGCATCAAAGCTGCACCTTTTGAGGCACTGTACGGACGTAAGTGCCGATCACCGATCTGTTGGACTGAAGTGGGAGATTGTCAACTCACTGGTCCTGAACTCATACACGCCACCACTGAGAAAATTGTGGAAATCCAAAATCGACTCAAAGCCGCACGTGATCGTCAGAAAAGTTATGCTGACGTGAGACGCAAACCACTCGAGTTCCAAGTTGGGGATCGAGTACTCTTAAAAGTATCGTCTTGGAAAGGCGTTATCCGTTTTGGCAAACGCGGGAAGTTAAATCCCAGGTACATCGGGCCTTTTGAGATCCTCGAACGGATTGGCCCCGTAGCTTATCGATTGCAGCTGTCACCCGAACTCAGCAGCGTGCACCCCACCTTTCATATTTCAGATTTGAAGAAGTGTCTGTCAGATGAGACACTTATTATCCCACTAGATGAAATTCGTGTTGACGATAAACTTCACTTCGTTGAGGAACCCGCTGAAATCATGGACCATGAGGTCAAACAACTAAAACAAAGTCGTATTCCCATCATCAAGGTCAGATGGAATTCGCGGCGTGGTCCGGAATTCACCTGGGAACGGGAAGACCTGATGCGACTCAAATATCCTCAACTTTTCACTGATTCTACATCAAACACGACTTCGAACTAAATTTCGGGACGAAATTCTTCTAACAGGGGGAGAATGTAACACCCGCCAAATTAGGACTAGTAATTAGTGCCTAATCATATGTTAATACATGTAATTAGTTCTGTGTTAGGCTAATTAATGTATCGAATTATATATATATTGTTGAATATATACGAAAATGCGATTTGATTAAATCGTACGCAATTTAAATCGAATGTATTTCGATTCAATTTAATACGGACGTTGGTGACCAATTTTATTAAATAACGTTTTTATATCAAAAATATTATTATGATAATATTTCGTAAATCATTCGGATCATACAGACAAAACTTATACGATTTAAAAATGTAAAACGCGCAAACAAACTAACTTACATTTTATAACTCAACTATAAATTGATTAGTAAAATATTTAAATAAAATAACGCGTAATGAATTCGTATTTTAAAACTTGCCATTTAAAATATAAAATAATTATTTAACGTTAAATGACGGAGAAAACGAACACCACGCGGAGCGCGGGGTGGAGCCGAAAAGTGGAGGATAACCTCCACCTTTCTTCCTCTTTTTCTCATTTCTCAATCATTTCTCTCTCTCCTCTCTTATTTTTCTCCAAAATCACCAAATCACCACAAACTCACTAAATCGCAAAATAACGCCATTATACGCACTCGGATCACCAATATTTTTAGAGATTCATGACCACCTAGCAACGATCTACATTTCTAGCTTTCCGGATTTCCATTTCGGCAATTTGTAAGTTTCCGACAAAATCCCGAAATCTCTCGATTCTTAGCATTCTTCACTTGTAGTTGTTATTATAACTTGTATATGTCCCTTACTAAGTATAGAACACGATTTCAAAGCTTAAAAACGGGTTTGAATCGGATTTTTGGCCGGAAAAATCATGACAGCCGGACTTTCTGGGCTGGTGTTCTTCCATGCGACACAAGCCTTGTGTCGCATGTTATGTCGTATTTTGCCTCTTATGTGGTATATTGTGTCGTATGAAACCAGTTATGTCGTACCCTATGCGACACAATATTGTGTCGTACCTTGTGTCGCAAATACTATGCGACACTATCACTATGTCGCTGTTGAATCAGCATCTCGCATCTATGCGACACAACCCTTGTGTCGTATAGATATTGTGTCGCATTTCTATGCGACACAACCCTTGTGTCGCATTTCTATGCGACACAACCCTTGTGTCGCATATCAACTTTTGTGTCGCATATTGTGTCGCAAAACACAGAAAACTCAGATTTTTACTAAGTGTCGAGACTCGAAATTTATCACTCGATTTTACCCGAATTCAGATCCTAGATGCGTTTTTCACCAAAGCAATATAGTAGAAATAAAAAATTTTCGAGCTGACCTGGCATCTCGACCCCAGCCAGGGGCCAGCCCCTTGGACCCCACCAGGGGTGCTACCCCCGGACCCCGTACTTAGATTCCGTAACGGCTTCTAAAACACAATCAAAACACATTTTTCAAGTAAAACGCCACGAAATCAAAATAATAATAGTTGAGATTATTATTTCAAATCCATCACCAACGGGCCGTACATGTTTTCAAACACTTAACAAATCAACCAAATCGTAGTAATTTGGACATATATATAGTTGTGTAACAACTACAAGGGTGATCTTTTGAGATACCCAATCATATTTATAACCATCACGTGTCGTGGACACCCTCAGGTTACAAGTCTTTGGACTTCATACTCGGCTAATCAACTCAAGTTTATTAAGTTAAACTCACAAGACTCAGGTGAGTCTCATAGCCCCTCTTTTACTATTTTACTCAGGGGTGTGATATATTGCTCAATTTTTAACATGTGAACGCAAGTACAAACATTTCATATACTACATGAGTTTTTCAAAACTAATCATTTTAAAGTCCTCCGTCAGCATAGTTGTTAATACGTTGTAGCGTGAATATTAGTATATGGTACCATATAGGATTGACCCTCCTCGTTCGGGTTAGCAAGCACTAACCGGGTAAACGGACGTACTAATATTTGGGAAGACGAATGTTGATTAGGCATTCGTGGAGGCACCTCGCCCGGAATTCTCTATAGGGGACCCGGCCCTCGAGTTAAGCTCAACTATGTGCTCATGGCTGTATACACGATTACTATCATTTAATTGCTGGATGCAATTCATTATTTAAATCTTGCGGTTCATACTATATTAACTTATTTCAAACCTGTGAGCTCACCAGCTTTTAGCTGACCTTTTAGCATGTATCGCAGGTACCAAGCAGTAGGATGTTTCTGCTTCAGGACTTTAGCTCGAGTCAGCATGCAGACGATTGAGATTTTCTTGCATTAGTATATTTTGTACAAGTACTTATGTACTGAGATCTCCTTTTATTTAAACTCAAGCTATGTAAAGCTTTAAATGTTGTAAACATTTCCATTATCAATATATTTTGTTAAAACGACGCAGATAGAGTCGTTTACTATATATCTTTGTGCTTTGTTATTGATTAGTAACACCCAAATCAAGCTTCCGCAAATCATCAAATTTGGGGGTGTTACAATTATGACCCTCATGTTTTCCATCCATACCAACCTTACTATCCTGAACCATTCAATGTCTACCCACACTTATCCCACCCTGTACACGAACCATTGCCGTATGAGAGTTCTGACTTAAGAGATATGCCCATAGCTTATCTCAGTAGTAATACTTTCTCACCTTCCTACAACCCACTTGAGCAACTACTTAAGGAACAAGAAGACATGCTTAGAAGATGTACTGATAAGCTGTCTGAAATACAAACACGAGTCCAAGTGAGTAGTAATGAAGTTAGGATTCAAGTTATAACCGACAATTGGCTACAGAAAGATGATAGGCACTTACACACCACATCTACATCCCCTGATTCAGACTTTCATGAGTCTGGTTGCAAAATCCCTCCCAACCCTTCACCTACCCAATCTTCTAAATCCCCACTTCCGCCCATTCTCAACCTATCTACGTCCGAGACCGATGAGGAGTTCATTCTAGAGGAACTTTCCGAGTCATGGCAACTTGAAACTTTCGACCGGAGTAACGAGGATGACGAGGTAGACGAAGAGATAGAAGTAGAGAGCCCGAAGATGGAGATTTACACAGAAGACCCAGCTTCAGAAGGACCGAAGGAATGCGCACTGACTCTGAGAAGTGATCTCATTCCAATTCAAACCGACGTGGTTGACAACATTCCGCAACAAGTTGTGGTTGACACTGTCCCACTTATCTTTCCGAATGAATCACCCAATGATCTAGTTGAACCCTCAATTGCCTTAGACCAAGCAGTCGATGAGAATGTTGCTACAAGATTGGAGACAAAAACGGATACTGTCCCACCTTCATGCCCAGAGTACAACATTAGCATTGACCAAAAGACCATAGGAAGCAAGGTGGGTTCTGCGTCATGGTTTCCTTTCAAACCCTCTCTCAACCATATAATGTCCAATACATCATTTAGAGGTGAGGATTCCTTTGACCAACCCATTCTGACCAAGGAGGAAGTAGAAGTTGAGAGATTTGTGGTACCTCCGGTAGAACAATTCCCTCACTTCGAACCATCTCCTTATATTGGACATACCCTGGCCTTAATCTGCTTTAAACTTTTAGGTATGTTCCAATACTACCCCTTGTGTCTACTGATGGATGCTAGGGAGCCTCTAGGATTACCTGATATGTAGTGTTAGAGTCAAGCTAGAGACTCGAACAAAAACAAGCGCTTCTCGGGAGGCAACCCGTGTTTAACTTAGTTTTGGTAATATTACCTAATCCAATAAGTAGAAGTTGAAACCCTAAAATGAATGTTCCAAATTTTCTATTTTATGAACAAATAGGATTGTTTGCAAATTGCCCCATTAAAAGTCCAATTTCTGTCAAACTTTAAAACTTCCTACTCCCACTTGTTTGAACTTCATTGCAACATTTACATTTCACCATTATCTAAGATCTCGAGTTCTTATGTCCCCTTCACTCACAAACTTTGGAAACCTACTAGAATGAGAATTAGGAACCTTAGTCATCTTTTACCACCCATTCACATGTTTCGAGCATTTGAGGTACTTACATATATTTCTGTGAAGATACATATAAGATCTTTAAAACGATTTATCTGAAAACCTGATTTGTATGTAATATGTGTATTATGCTCGAACTCGTTTAAAAATATGTGCTTTGGAAATCTTTATACTTGGTTACCTGATTTAAATGCTCATGCTGGTGTTTCCGTATCTATTGTTTGTGCTGATGTGAAATTATAGACAACTAACACTTTAAGTGTGAGATTAGACTCCAAGTCATATACTAGTTTGTTCCTTCAAAGCTTACTTTGATAGGTTCTTTGCAAACCAGTGAATCTATGATTTGGAGAATAATCACTTGTTTGTTAGATCACGTTTGTTTGTTCTTGTACGAATGCCTAACAGACAGGGACTGATGCCTATGGATAAAGAATCTTCGAGAATAATGGAAAGAATACAAGGGGAGCTTACAGTTCATTAAATTTGGGAACTTCTGGAGCATTGCTTTGCAGGGGACAAGAGATGACACTTCTGGATACGAAGATGATTTCTAGTTGTATATGACTAGTTCATTAAGTTAATCAGCTTAATACTCATCATATGCGCCCACAGGTTCCAAATCCTATAGCTAAACCTTACCACATAATGGAACCCGAAACCATCACTACCATCCACATCACCATACCCACCACATTCACCCATCCATCCACCCCTTCACACGTACAACCATTACCATCAGGGACCATTCATATGAAGGAATAGATACGGGATTAAATTGGAAACTGGAGATCTCTCCCGATAAAGAACAAACATAAGATGCATTACATCAGTTTGTCGATGAAAATCTTGGGTTATCAAACAGTTGTTGTTTCTTGGCTGATTCTGCTTGTGTCCGGAGGGCGACATCACTTCGCTTCATTTTCTACAATCTATCCTTTTAGTCTTAGTTATTTTCAAGAGAAGTTGGTGATTTGAGTGGATGTTGGATGACTGGAGGATCCAAGAGATGACGATCATTCAAGGAAGAAACCGTGGAATCAAAGGCAGACAAACAAGCTCACACACCTGCGGACCACGGATCTTACATACATCTCTAAGGGAAGGATCGTGGTCTATCTTCTTCCGAAACTCGCACGTGCTAAAGATCTAAGTGTGGGATCTCAACCCGCACTGCGACCACTTAGCAAGAATCGTTTCTAAATCTTAAACGCTAAAGTGTGGGATTCACTAATAAGAATCTCCACTTACATGATGGAACGATTCTCTGCTAAGTCTGGATACAAGGCATTGTGCACCAGATCGACATGTCCCAAGCTGAACCGTTCTTCATGGAATCAGAGGATCAAAGACTCGCATTGTCTCCTCTCATTTATCGTTCTCAGCTTCATAATGACAATCGTCATCTGGGGAGTTTCTTAACCTTTACTCCGTTTCTTGATTTAAATTTTGCTTTGTTAGCCTGTTAATCTAAGAAGTAATCTATACTCTATCCTAAAGCTTATCACTAAGTGTGAGATTTCAGCCCATTACATACACTTGAGTAACATTTTCTATATGTTCAAACTCTAAGTGTGGGATTATACTTTACAGTATAATCTCAACTCAAGAGAACATTAGGGACAATGTTCCTCTAAGTGTGGGATAGCAGGTATAGAATACCTTGGATCGGATGTTTACAGATTTTTATGTCCAAATAGCTCTACTCAGAAAATGTTCCTCAAAATTTTCAAAATTTTCAAAATTTTTAACGAAACTAATAAAGTATGGGCCAAATCATTCGATTAGCTCTACTATTTTTGAGTTATAACACCTTTCAAGAGGATCCATTTCTAATATGAGTTAGTTATTAAGGAACATTTGGGAAATTAAGGTAGATACTTCTTAAATAAGTAGTGATAATCTAAAGGAGCATGGCTAGGTACATGCAACCCTATTTGCAGTGAGGTTTTGAGCCTTAAAAGCATTCATTTTAAATGCTACATTGTTCATTTCTTGTGTGTGCCGATGCTAGTATCTCTAAGTTAGAACTTGTTCCTGACATACGTTTCGAGACCACATTGGTGAGTACCGTACGCAGTATAGGTGCAATTAAATGATCTCGACATTCCTTAGGATTTAACCCATTTTCACATATCTTTTCAAGCCCAAAACCCTTCCGATACTCATTTTTAGTATCGATGATCCGCTTAGAAAACCCTGTTGACCCTAAACCTTTCAATTCTTCAAAACCCTACATCTTTAACCCACTTATCCAAAATTTCCAATAACTTATCTTCGAATTTCTGAGGATTATGAAAAACATCTTGAAGAATCTTCTTCTGAATTGATCTACTCCTTCGTGTTCACCAAAATTGAAGAAAGTCAAAGGTGCGAAAAATTGGCACCAGAAGAAAAGACTCGAAGAAGTCCGTGATAAGAAAGAAAAGATTTCCGAAAGAAAAGCAAAAGAAAAATATCCTCGAAAATTCTCTGGCAAAGAAGTTCTGAAGAAAGAAAAAAAAAAGCAGAAAAATAGAGAAAAGAAAAATAAAAGAAAATAAAGCTAAGTGCTTCAAAGTATCAATCATTCAAAGAAAGATCCGATGAAATACGAGTAGCTATCTCCTCAATTCTACAATAAGTTTTTCATGATTCTTAGGATGCCTAAGATAAGCAACCCTTTTCAACCAAAAATCACCACTATCCATACCCTTTAACCCACACAAACATTACAACCCACTTGAATGTCTTGGGATAATTAGCGCCATCCTCTTGCTAAGTGGTGGAGATCCGATTCTCGACCAAGCCTATGATGATGAGTGCTGCATGACTGGCTATTTGAGCGATTTCAATTGTGCTAGAATGATAGGAAACCCGATACACTATGAGTGAATTGAGTGACTATCTTTAGTGAGATTGCCTAGTCATGTATACTCCAAGATCACGAGACTTGGAAAGTATGCCTGGGAAAGTCAGTACTTATTTCTGGAAGGATCATCTTAACTTTCCCTGTGTTCTCTAAATAATTTTCCCATACGACAAAGTGTTGACTTCTTGGAAATGTTTTAACTCACCTAAACTATTATAAAAATGTTTTCATTGGACATAACTGAGTTGTTGCTTGAGGACAAGCAACTTCTATGTATGGGATACTTGATGTGACCTAAAACGTGATGTTTTTAAGTACATATTTCCGCACTTTTTGGACTATTCTTTAGTGAAAACATTTCCAAACCATCATTATTTACTAAAAATCACCAAGGTAGTCTAAATATAGATGTTGCTACAAAAATCGGTTAAAAACGTCCAAATAACACGCAAACCGAGGCAAAACTATCACCTTAAATATTCCCTTATGGATTTTCTTATGAAATTAGATCTTAATTCATATTTTATGATTCCATAGGAAATTCCAAGACCGGAGGTGAAAGAATCAGAAGAAACGGACGAAAGACGGAGAAGATATGCAATTTGGAAGCCCGCCGATCGTCATCCGGAAAACGCAAAAGTCAAACACTTCCAAATTTGGCAAACTCAGTGTCATTAGAAGCGTAACGGAAACCCGAAGCCAACGGCGCAAGATTCAAGCAAATCGGAACCCAAACGAAGAAGATACGGACGAACTAAGCAACCGAGAAACAAGCGGAGGCCAAACCAAGCACCAACCCCCCCCCCCCCCTGGGCACAAGGGTACCGTATACGGCCCCTTAGGTACCGTATACGGACCTTAGGGTGCCGTATACGGGACCTTGTGCCTTGGAAGGTGCCGTTTGACCCCCCCCCCCCCCCTTTGGTCCGATACCCCCCGTATGCGCTTTGATGCTTGTTCTTCATGCTTTGTGACTTGTACCAAGCTTCCTACTCTTTCCCTATAAATAGAGGGCCTCCTCATTCATTTTCCACACACCAACACACCTTACATTTCACAATTTCTCTCTCTAAACTTTCTCTCTCTAGATTTAGGTTAGCATTCTCTCTCTAGCACTACTCTTAGGAGTTAGAGGAGAATTAGTAGGTAATTAGTTCTTCTCTCTAGTTTCTCTCTCTAGCACTACTCTTAGGAGTTAGAGGAGAACTAGAGAGAAGATTAGGAGTAGATTAATTATTTAGTTAATTAGTAGAGGCTAGCTTATGTAATGCTTGGATATTAATGAAGAAATACAAGTGTTATTCTGCTCGCAATTCTTATCGGTATTTTCTATCCTTTCTATTATTAATTTGTCATATTGTTCTTGTTTGATGTATGTGATTTATTAATATTAGAAATGTTTATTGTTATGCATTGCGAGTAGTGTGCTTGTATGTTTGCCATGATTAGTGAGTAGTTTGTTGTGATATATCTAATTGGGATAGGACCATTATGAAACAACGGAGGTAACGTTATACGGCTTTCATTTGTATAGCGCCGGAATCATCACGAATGTGTGTAGTACGGAACGTGGAAGCTATGAAAGTCGTGGGTACAATCCATTGTGGAATAATGTTTCTAATTATTAAATATTACAATTGTTTGTGAACTTATAAGCTAAACCTCTACCCGTTTATCTGTCCAACTTATGTTGTGGTTTGTATCCTGTTGGGACATAGATTGTGACAACAGATCTAGCTTGAAATAGGACTAGTGTAATTATTATTGTGTTTGTATATTGGTTTGGATTTGTAAAAGAATATTTGTTTTGTTAGTGATATTCGTTAAACATATTGTTTTGTTAAGTTAGACGAATAATTAAATACAAAATAAATAATAGACGTTTGATGCGTAGCGAGTCGAGATCTCAGGTCGCAGCGAGTCTAGCTGTGAGGTGAGATCTGAACTCGCGTAGATTGAGTTTGGCGAGCCGAGTCACTGGGCTGACTTGGGCTGCGAGTTGGACCGAACTCTCAGGCCCATGCGAGCCAAGCCGAGACAAAATATAAAAGGTTTTTCAATCGTGAAAAACCTTAACACTTTTGATACTTTTACATTCTGCGATTCCAGCAAACCAGAGAAAACATAACCTACGACTAGGTTTTGACGATTTATCGTTTAAAGCTAAGTCTTATTAAACGCAATACGAACATATTCGTTGTTAGTAAGATAACACTGTATTGAGGGATTCCGCACCTTAATACTATAGATAACGAAGTTATCGATCCTAAAACTAGGGGACTTACATCTGGTATCAGAGCTTTCGGGCTAAATACGAGTGTGTTCATAAGTTTTAGTGTTATTGCGTTTTTGATTCGGGTCGTTTTTACGTGCATTCTTGCAATACTAACGATCAAAATCATTCTATGGACATTTTAGGGTTTGTTTACAGCCGAAATTTTAAGTTTCAGTCATAAAAATACCTTAAAAATTCGTTTTCGGGTTTAACAGCCGTTTCGCGAGTCGAGATTAGGGTTCCAGCGTCGCCTGCGAACCGAGTTGAACTAGCGAGTCGAACTGAGGCTTGCGAGTCGAACCAAGATCCCTCGCGAATCGACATCACTTGCGAATCGACATCTTTTAGCAATCCGAACTGAGGCTTGCGAATCGACGAATTCTGCGAGTCGAGCTGAGATTGCGAGTTGAGCTGAGTCTTGCGAGTCGAGTTTTCTGAATTCGCTGAAACAGTTTAATTTTACGTTTTAAGATGTCTGACTTAAGTAGAATGATCGAAATGGACCACGAGGTGGGAAAGTCAAACGTTCCACCTAAGTTGTTAAGAATCGAGGATTACTACAATTGGAAGGACAGATTTGAATCTTACTGTAGATTCCATGACCTGTCAATCTGGATGTGTATCAAGAGTGGATACACCCCACCTACTCAAACTGTTCAAAATGCTACTGTGGTTCTTACCTATGCGAACATGAGTGATCAAGAGAAGGAAGCTTACAGAAATGAAAATAAATCACATTCTTGCATAAAGATGTGTCTTCCTAAAGAGATTGCTCATCAACTGAAATCTTTTCATACTGCTAGAACGCTCTGGGAAGCTCTAGAGAAAAGAGGTGAAGGAAGTCCACAGGTGAGAGCTGGCAAGAGGAGTCTTCTTAAAAAGCAGTTTACTATGTTTAAAGCTTTAAAAGGAGAAGATCTTGATGCCTATGTCACGCGTTTCTACCATCTGCTAAGTGAATTAGAATACCATGAGATTGTTGAAGAAGAAGTATCTAAAACCGACAAGTTTCTTGAGGGTTTGCCTTCTAAATGGGAAATGTATGGTGTTATGATTAAGGATAATGAAACTAGGTATTCTACTATGACCTTAGAGCAAGTCATTGACAAGCTGAAAGGTTATGATTTCTCCAAGAAGTCAAGAGATAGTGATTCTGATCAGGTTCAGAACCCTGGGTTGTATCATGGAAAGTCAAGTCTTTCGACTGCGTCATCTAGTTCGACCACTGCACTGTTAGTTGGTGATACTAGTGAAAATGGAGAAATGATTACTGAAGATCTGTGTTTTATTTCCTCCTCTGGTGATGAGACAAAGGGAAAGAATTCTGAGAAGTCACCTCAAGAGCATCAGAAGATGCCGATGAGTGTGAAATCTGCTGAACAGCAACTGTCTGTTCTTGCTTCCTTTGTGGCATCATATGAGAACTACATAGAGGGAAAGATCAATGATCCTATTCTGTTTGATGAGGATTATGAGCAGATAGATTCTGATTATCTTGAGGAATTGGAGCTTCAAGATCAACTAGCGTTGATATCTAGAAAGGTGAAGAATTTCCTCAAGAGAACTGGTAGAAAGGTGTTGGGCAATAGATCAGGGTTTGACAAAACCAAGGTCAGATGCTTTAACTGTCAGGGTATTGGTCATTTTGCTAGAGAATGCCAAAGACCTAAAGTAGAAGCACAAGGAAAACAAGGTTCGGGAAGTACTCTCGCTTCCAAAGCCTTAGTGGTGAAGCAGTTGGATGGCTCTTATGATTGGCAAGCTCATTCTGAGGAAGCCTTGATGGCCGAGATCGAAGAAACAACTCCTGGATCAGTTTCCTACATGCCCACTGATATGGAACAGAGAGTAGAGGTGCCTAAGTCTGAAGTGAAGGCAAGTGATGATGACGTGCTATATATGGATTCAGCTCCAGATATGAGTCCTGAGGAATTCGTGGCACGCATGGCTGAATTACAAACTGACAAGAAGAAGGTATGTTTAGATATTCTTAATCTTGCTGATGTTTGTTATTTAGTTACTGATTTACAATCCCAGAATAGTGTCTTAACTGTGTCAAATAGCAATTTGTCATCTCAATTGAATATGGATAAGGAATCTTATAAGACTGTTAGATCTGAACTCGATCAAGCCATTATGGATATTCGTAGATTAAGTGATGATAAACATGTCTTAAAAGATAAAATTAAGTCTGATGCTTCGGATAGAACAAAACTTAGAGATACCATAAGTGAAAAATCTGTGATCATAGATGGTCTCTACATGAATATTAAAGACTTAAATGAGACAATTGCTAGTAAGGATCAGGAAATAGTGAACCTTAACTTAAGGTTAATTGAGCAAAACCGTAAACTTGAGAACTATAGGACATCTCAAATGGATAAAATGTTAGATGCTCAACGTAGTGTAAAGGACAAGACTGGGTTAGGTTACAATGATGTATCCCCACCTTTTAATGCCAATTACACTCCTATTCCTGAAGATTCTGAGATGACTGAAGTTAATCCTGAGATTTCAGTAGCTGATAAACCTGAACAGTCAGAGGCACAGAAAGATGTTATTAAGAACGTATCATTAGGTAATAGCAAGGCTTCTCAGTTCACCAAAATACAGTTTGTATCGGGTGGAGTGATTAACGATGCTAAGACTGATGATAAAGTTGATAAGGAACAGCTTAAACCTATAGTGCCTAAGACTCCGGATGAGAAAGCAAAAGTGAGTAAATCACGCAAGCAGATGTCGTGTTTCAAGTGTCATCAAAAGGGACACGTGGCTTCGTGTTGTCCTAACAAAAAGCCTGAAACACCACATAAGCTTGTGATGGATGAAAAGACACAGACCAACTCTAGTATGACTGTAGATGGGTTAGATGCCAAACCTAACTTAGGTAATAAACCTGTTAACATTCTTAAAAGAGATGGTAAGCATAGTGTCTCCCCACCTAAACCTAAACGGCCATATACTCAAGGTGATAATTCTATCCATAAGTATAGGGATGTGACTCCGTCGAGGTTTAGAACTCCAAGTAGAGGCCATAGTCATTATGAGAGTGGTACTACTTCACGATCACATGAGTTTAATTATAATTATCATAATAGAGCTTATAATTATGTGCCTAAGAGGTTCTCCTCAAACTCACCTCTTAAGGCTGATCGTCCACAAACTCAAGCTACTTCGAAAGTAACCAAAGCTCCTGATGGGAAGGATGGTTATTTTAAAGAGCTTAAGTTTGTTGATGATAAGGGACAAACCAAGACCGTAATGGCTTGGGTCCCTCTTGATAACTGATCGTATTTTTTGTTATGTGCAGGAGCATGCTGTGAACAAGGACAGCTGGTGGTATGTAGACAGTGGATGCTCAAGGCACATGACCGGAGAAAGAAGTCTACTGAAGGACTTCAAGGATAGTCTCAAGCAAAAAGTAAACTTTGCAGGAGATAAAGGAGGAGTAATTTCGGGAAAAGGAAAAGTTTCAAATGGAACTTTGACTCTTGAGGATGTGAACTATGTTGAAGAACTTACTCACAACCTAGTGAGTGTTTCCCAAGTCTGTGATAAAGGTCACCCAGTTTATTTTAATGAAAAAGAGGCCTTAGTCCTGAAGCCAGGTTTTAAAATTCCTGATGAATGGATATTGATGAGGGCACCAAGGAAGAAGGACATATATGCTATCAACATGGGTGTTCCTAACTCTTCAATGGTGTCTACATGTTTATTATCCAAGGCTTCGGAAACAGACGCATTGTTATGGCATAGGAGAATGGCACACCTGAACTGGAGAAAGATGAATTATATAACCAAAAATGGTTTGGTTCTAGGTGTACCACAAAAATGTTTCGACTCTGAGGATAAGTGTGTTCCTTGCATGAAAGGAAAGAAGCACAAGAAACCACACAGACCTAAGACTGAAAACTCTATCTCTTCGCCATTTGAATTGCTACATATGGATCTCTTCGGCCCTATAAGCAAGAGAAGTATAGGTGGCAAATGGTACTGTTTGGTTGTCACAGATGATTATTCTAGATTCTCATGGGTATTCTTTTTGGTATCAAAGGATTAGACTCCTGGAATTCTAATTGAATTCTTTGATCTAGTAGAGAATGTCTATAAAAAGAGAGTAAAGCGTATTCGTAGTGACAATGGAACAGAGTTCAAGAATTCAACGTTGAATATCTATTGCTTAAGCAAAGGGATATTACATCAATTCAGTGCACCTTATGAACCTCAACAGAATGGTGTTGCTGAAAGGAAAAATAGGACGTTGATTGAAGCTGCTAGAACAATGTTTGCTGATTCAAAACTTCCGGTCATCTTTTGGGCAGAAGCAGTGAATACAGCATGTTATGTTCTCAATAGAGTTCTTACGGTTAAGAGACATAACAAGACTTGTTATGAGCTTTTGAACAATAAGAAACCTAACTTAAAAGGGTTTGAACCCTTTGGAGTTTCATGCACCATATTAAAGACTGGACATCAAGCTAAATTTGGTGAGAAGGCTAACGAAGGATTTTTCCTAGGTTATATGCCCAATTCGCCAAACAAGAGAGTCTTTAATAAAGTCACAGGACGTTTGGAGGTAGTTTATAATATTGAGGTTACAAGCTATTCACCTGATGTTCATAAGGGCTTAGATTGGCAATTTGATTATTCTGATCTTTTTGCATCATTTAAAGTTCCTATTAGTGACTATGTCAGTGATTCAGAGATAGCTGAACATTTATTGTTTGAAGATGAGAATATTGGTCCCGCTTCAACATCAAGTGTTAAGCAATCTGGAATTAAGACTAATGTTGACTCAGATAAAGCTTCCACAAGTGAGTCACAACAACCTTCAGAGGATAAGTCTCAAGAAACAGAAGATCTTGATGATCTTCCTACAAAGTTTGATGATATACTTACTCCTTTGAAACACTTAAGGATATCTTCTGCTCGTACGGAAGATGTACCTGATTTGGAAGAGATTGGTACTAATTTGGAAGATGAGATACCGGTTGAACCAGTTACTACAACTAGAACGAGTAAGAATCATCCCGTTGAAAACATCATCGGTGATATTAATACTCCGGTTCAAACTAGGCATCAATCCAGAACTAGTACGTCTGAGAATTCGGAATACCAAAGCTTGTATACTGCATTGAAAGAGACAGGGATTCCTAATCAATGTCTATATTCATGCTTTATCTCACAAGTCGAGCCTAAAAATGTTCAAATGGCTTTAAAAGAAAGTTCGTGGGTAGAAGCAATGCAAGAAGAACTATCTCAGTTCTCTAAATTACAAGTATGGGAGTTGGTTGACCTACCAAAGGGAGAATATCCAATTGGAACTAGATGGGTATTTAAGTGCAAGAGAGATGATAAAGGAATCGTTACTCGCAATAAAGCTCGTCTGGTAGTTCAAGGTTTTAATCAACAAGAAGGTATAGATTACAATGAAGTGTTTGCACCAGTTGCTAGGCTAGAAGCAATTAGAGTGTTCTTAGCATTTGCATCTTATTTTGGTATAAAAGTGTATCAGTTGGATGTTAAGAGTGCCTTTTTGTATGGCAAAGTAGAAGAATTGGTGTATGTTTCACAACCGCCAGGGTTTGCTGATCCTGAGTATCCAGATAGAGTATATCGTTTGAATAAGGCTTTATATGGATTACATCAAGCACCTAGGGCATGGTATGGAACACTATCAACGTATCTACTTGAGAATGGATTTACAAGAGGATCGATTGATAGTACACTGTTTGTGAAATGGAAAAAGAAAGACTTTCTTCTCGTGCAAGTTTATGTTGATGACATTATCTTTGGATCATCTGATGAAAAGATGTGTCAAGAATTTGAGAAAGTCATGAGAAAAAGGTTTGAAATGTCTGCAATGGGAGAGTTAAATTTCTTCTTAGGATTACAAGTTGATCAAAAGAAGGATGGATTCTTTATTCATCAATCTAAATATACATATGAGCTATTAGAACGCTTCAAGATGGATGAAAGTAAGGTCTACAATACTCCAATTCCAGTCAATCATGGACTAGGTCCAGATACATCGAGTGATAGCGATGTGGATCCAACTCTTTATAGAGCCATGATCGGATCACTAATGTATCTTACAGCCTCTAGGCCTGACATAATGTTTGCTGTTTGTTTATGTGCAAGATATCAGGCTAATCCGAAAGAGTCACACATGCAAGCTGTTAAACGAATCTTTCGTTACCTCAAAGGGAAACCTAAGCTTGGTCTTTGGTATCCGATTGATGGAGACTTAGATCTCGTAGCTTATACTGATTCGGATTATGGAGGATGCAATCAGAATAGGAAATCTACGACCGGAGGATGTCAATTCCTAGGAGGTAGATTAGTATCCTGGCAGTGCAAGAAGCAAACCTCGGTAGCCATTTCTACATGTGAAGCTGAGTATGTTGCAGCTGGCAGCTGTTGCTCGCAAGTACTTTGGATTCAACAGCAACTACGGGATTACGGGTTAAATAAAACCAATACTCCTATGATGATTGATAACGAATCTACTATGTCGATCACCAATAATCCGGTGAAGCACAGTAAAACTAAGCATATTGATATTCGACATCATTTTATTAGAGATTGTGCTGAAAAGAAATTGATAAAGTTAGTTAAGGTTCCATCATTGGATAACTTAGCAGATTTATACACAAAGGCGTTCGACAGAGCAAGATTTGAGACGTTGGTTCAACTAAACGGAATGAGAAATCCAGAGTGATTAGTCTTCCAAGGGTATTTTTGTAGTATTTCTGTGTTCATTTAAAAAAAAAAAAAAAAAAAAAAAAGGCGTATGGCATTCATTTGCTTGTTACCTAAGGGGAATCGCCTTCATTTAAGTTTTTATTTGCAAAAACTAAGGGATATGATAGTACATTAGGAGAATAAGCTTTACAATAATAACCTTAAGTCCTAAGTATGATATGGTAGTAGGTTCAAATAAAGTTGCTTTAGAACTACAGCGGTTCTATCAGGTATGTGTTTATATTTATTTGATTATACACCTATATCCACTAGTTATAATTTGTTTATTTCTATTAAAACTTTAGATGGCTTCATCATATGATATACTGGTAGGCAAATTATATGAAATTTTCTAAGCTTTAAGAAGTAAATTAACTACTTGCTTATTATTTTGTGTTACTATTCTATGATGTATGACATTAAGTCTTAAATGTTGAATGATAGTATTACTATACACTGTTATCATGCATCTTAATTTAAAGTGACAAATAGTAGCAATATGGGTATTAACTTAATTACTGGTAACTTTGTTGTACTTAGTACAGAACTGAAACCTTTAATTAAATTAATATTCTCAAATATATTTTGAATTATGCTAGAAGGGATCTTCTGTTGTACTACGTACAGACTTAGATAACATAGCATATTCAAAGTATGTTTGATATTTGTCTAATCTTAAAAAAAAAAAAAAAAAATTCAAGTGTATGTTATATGTTTCGAAAAGATACATCATTTAGTAACCGCTACCTTGAAAATTTAATGAGGCAGTGTTATGTGTTTTACTTGAATTCTTCAGTATATCATATAATAGGGAGCACTTGATAATACTCATACTAACAATAAAGAGTTTGCTTAGAAAATTGAGTCTAATTTGTTTATGTGGATCATAATACCGGTAATCGTCTTGAACTATCTATAATTAAAATATTCACTTTATGTGAGTAATGCATTTATTAATTATGCTATGTGGATAAAGGTACATAAGATATAGTTTTATAAATATAAATGTATAAATGATAAATTTAGTTGTAATTTTACAGTGATTTACTTGAATTTCATAAGGTATGTATACTACCAATCTGCTTAGACTTTTTAATATATAATTAATTGCTTATTCTTACTAATATGATCCCTAAGCAGATAAAATCTTATTTACTTTGTATATTTACTTTGTTTCAAGTGATTAATAAAATGGTACTTGATACCAAAGTTTATATAGTTGTATTTTTATCTTATTTTTATTTGTTTTTAATTTTTGTGTTTATCTGAATTTACCCTTCGGAATTAAATTATACTGTATATTTTTGAGTTGAACAACGTGACAAATACAAGTGAAAATTAATCATAATAAAATATATCGGGTTTTTATTTATACTTAGCATTAAATTCGTGTTTTTAATTGTTTCTGCGAGTTGGCATCAACTTGCGAGTCCACTTAAATCTCGCGAATCGGATATGTAGTATAAAGGGGGTCAAACGAGTCAAACCAGCCCACCGAACCCACACAAATCTCGCGAGTTCACTAAACTTTGCGAATCCGTCAAAAAGGCGAAACGAGGCGATTTATAGTTTTCGTTTGATTTCGATTTTACGAGTACAGGAACGAGTTTTTGAATCCGTATATTATATTCAAGACTTCTTTGCGAACATTTTGAGGTATAATACAATGGATTTCACCGTTTAAATTGCACGAAATCGAAGTTTTAATAAACTTAGGGTTTCGGTTTATAATTCGAACGATTCACGTATATTAAAGGACTATTAGAACACGAATCCTTGTGGTTTATGTTAAATGGATGTTAATAAACGTAAATCAATCGATAGATCATGTTAAAATCAACAGATGAATCGATTTTAATTGAAAATTCGCGACGGCAGTTCATCAAACGAGTTGACATTGTGGATCAACTCGCAGCGAGTTGACTAGCGAATCCATGAGATTAACTTTAGCGAGTTGATAACTTTAGCGAGTTGATAACTTTAGCGAGTTGCTCAATGTAGCGAGTTGATGAGTATAGCGAGTTTATAAGCAAAACGAGTTGAACTCAACTCGTTAGGCCAGTTTATGCGAGTCCAGTACTTAGAAAATTTTTTTTTAAAATAGTGATATAAATGTTAAGATTTTTTAGGTAATAACTTTTATATAATGAATTTAAATTAGACTTAAGACTTTTAGTTATAAGTTAAATTTTTATATACGACTTGAGACTATTTATGTAACAAGTTATATATAATTTCATTTTTAAACTAAGATGTTTGATGAATCTCGATTCATAATACGTAATAGTTTAAATATTTTTAATCGTGCATTAAATTATATCTGTTGTTTGTGTTTACTTTACAGATATGGCTAGAGCATTTGATAAGGGTCACAACGTTTTGGTTGATCTGAACCTTGAGGCCAAGCGGGCTGACCGGGTTGCTGATATTTTACGGTTTCTAGCACGATCAAGGATTAGATACGCCATTACGGCCAATCCTCCTATTTCTCAGGCTATACTGAATGATTTCTGGACAGATATAGTATATGACGAATCTGTCAACCCGCCAGAGATTAGAGCTACAGTTAGTGGTCAGCCTGTTACATTTTCAGCTGGAAATCTCTTAGAGATTTTGCAGCTTGGTACAGTAGAACAGGAGAATGGGGATATTGAGTATCCTATGGATTTTATTGAGGGTGCTATCGGTCGTATGGGTTATAGCGGAGACAGACGCGGACGTCAGTTCCAGAAGCCTCTGGTCATTGGTCAGTGGAGGTTTCTCTGGCACGTGATGAATATTGTATTTGCAGCGAAGAAAGGTGGATTTGATGAGTTGAGTCCTGCTGTTCTCTCGGCTGCACTGTCACTGGTTTATAATAAACCATACAGTTTTTGTGATTATATTTTTGGTGAGATTGCGAAACAGATATCGGGGTCTGTTAGATCAAGATTTTTGGTTTATCCGCGATTTTGCATGCTGATTATCCGTGCATCGTCTACCGGATTTGGCTATACCTGAACTACATCTAGTGGTTAATACGATTGACCATCGTGGGTATAATGCCATGTTCATGCAGACGGTCAGGAAGGAAGGAGTGGTGAAACCGGAAGTTAGACCACTTTTTGGATATGTTGTTGATTCGAACTACGTTGCACCGCCAAATCATGGGTGGTTAGATGTAGCTCCTGCTGCTGCTGTTGCTCCTGCTGAGGCTGATGTTGTACCAGAACCTGTAGCAGAGGAAGCTCAACCTGAAGATCCACAAGGGCTCCTTGAGGATGTTCTTATTCAGGTTGGTCAGGTTGATCAGCAGGTGAATCAAGATGTTGCTGCACAGGTTGTGCAAGAGGTTTTGGAGCAGAATGATGATGCGACAAATCCTTTGCTTCAAGACATTGAGAGTTATTTAGCACCACCTGAGGTAATCTTTTATTTATGTAATAATATAGATGCTTAGTTGATAGATTGTTTTATTAATCATAGATGCATATTATTATTATATAATGATTCTGATATTAGATATTTAGTAAATTGGATATTATTTCTGATTTTAAAATATAAATATCATTACACGAACAGGCTGCTGAAGCTGAGGCTGCAAATCCCGAAGTTATATTACTTGAGGATGAGCAGATACAGCTTGATAGATCAGTTGTTGTACCGACTGAGGTATTATATCTGATTAATCTTAAATATATAGAACTTGTATGATAGAGCTTACGCTAATAATAAATGTTGAATATATTTAAACTTTAGGAGACTGTTAGATCATCTAGAAGTCGTGATGGTGAGACGGCTTCAGATGAAGATTCAGACAATACACCTTCTCCTCCTCCATCTGTTTCTGAAAGGAAGAGAAAAGGTAAGAGTGTTATGGAGGAAGGTACTGAGGAAGTTGAGATTCCTTTGATGAAGCGTCCGAGAAAGCTTACTATTCGAGAAGGTTAGTATTGATTATAAAAGTTAAATAACCTTAACTTGTTGTTTATCAGGAGTTGAACTGAGACAGTTAATTCTGTATACAGTTGCTCAGGATACACCGCAGGTAGAGATGGATGCACCGGTGGTTACTGAATCGATATCTTTACCGCTTCAGGTATGAGATATAAGTTCTATAACTATGAGTGTTATGCAATTAATTAGAGCTTGAGACGGAGTAATCTGTAACAATAACTGATTTTAATTGTGTTTAACTTTACAGCATGAGGTTGCTGATCTAGTTCGTGGAGCTAATTTTTCGACGAACAAAACAGCTAGATTTGCGACAAGTTTGCTTACGCAGGCTTTGTCTCAACCTCATACACCGCTGACCAGAGACTGGCATATTGAGTCTCTTACACCGCCTGGACCAAGAACGATACCTGTTACTCCGACGACTGATGCTGAAAGGATTACATCCTTAGAGTCGAGGGTAAAGGATTTGGAGAAGCTTACTTCTCAAATTCCAGAGCTGGTGTCGAGCAATCTTCTTCTTTCACAGCAGATTCTCAAGCAGAGTCAATCGTACAATCTGTTGATGAAGACTCATGAGACTTTGCTTGCGGACTTCAATGTACAGAGACTGAAGTTATCTTCTTTGGAGAGTCTGGTCTTGAGATCGCATTCAGGACAGTCTACTCAGGGGGAGATAATGGTATATCTGGAGTCTTGCAAAGAGGATGAGCTAAGGAGGAAGAGAGATTCAGACAAAGACGATGATCCCAATGCACCGAGTGGTGAGCAGACTGGTCCTTCAAAGACTGGTGAGCAAGCTACGATTCAGGGGGAGTCTGGTGGTCATGCTGGTGCTACTGGTTCGGGTGCTGGTACAAGTGCTGATAAGACTGCACAGGTTGATACAGAAGCTGGTAAGATAGCTTAGTATTAGCATAGTGTAGTAATTATTGGTATTAATTTGTACAGAATAATTGTAACTTAATATTTTGGTAATATATTCGGCTTGAGATTGTAATTACAAGTTAAATGTATTAGATATTATTAAGTTATTTGATTTTATATAATTATGTTAAGATAAAATAGTGATCGAAAGACTTCCGACTCACTGAGTAGTCGAGTGGCGTGTTCCGATTAATATCGGCGGTCAAAATTTTATGATAACATATGCATTTTAGATTTGATTATGGACTTAAGACCGTAAGGTATATAAGTAATTAACATGTTAAAAATGTATTCGTATTAACTAGACAAATGATATATAATTTAAAGGTTAAATTGATAATGAATGAGATCAATTAACACTTGGAAATTATATAAGGTAATTAATAGTAAATTTAAATGTTTGGTGATTATTCACAATGCATTAGAATTTAAAATTAATTAATATTTGTTAAGTAGACTTAAGAAATTTTGGATTGATTCAGGGTAATCAATCAAAGATTTTATAAGTTGTATGTAAATTGCGTTTATATGTTAGGTTAAAATATACAAAAGAATTAATAAAGAAATTCTTAGATTGGTTCAGGGAAATCAATGAAGAATTTGAATTATTAATATATTTGTATTTATGTTTTTCTCTAGGAATGGAAATGCTTAATCTATCTGATTCGGAAGATGATATTTTTGATGAGATAGATGAAGATATTGATTATGATCTTGAGGATGGAGAATTCCAACCACCTACAGATTGGACTGCTGTACCTGAGAATGTGCAAGACATGGGTGTAGATCTAGATGCAAACATTGATGAACACCATGTGAGCCCATCTAGGACAGAAGTTGTTATTGAAAATGAACAAGGCCCAACAATTGTCGATATAGATGAAGATATTGATGATTCAACCTCTGATGAAGAAGAAGAAGTTCTTGTTCAAACCAAAAATCTTGCTGTTGTACTTAGGAAACTTCCAAAGAAAAAGAAGAAGATTGGAATTTCTGAAGTTGATGTTACGAAAAAGCGTGTACCACGTAAAGGGATTATTGGTTGGTACTTTGACTCAGAACTAAAGCTTTTTGCGATCAAAAGGTTTGACGGAGTTCAATATTTTGAGCGAAAGCTTGCAGTTTTTAGTTCTCTACCATGTTATGAAATACGTGATTTGGCAAGATTAGAGATTAACAATCCAAGTCGTGATGATTATGCTGATCGTGTTGAAAGAATCATTAGACATGAGGTTGGTACGAATAAGTTTGTTCAGATTAAGCCAAGAAAGGGAAAAAATGTGAAATTACAAGAGAGAAGTCAAAGAACAGGAAGAAGAAGAAGGAAGAAGATATATTCAGCTGTTAGATGCATACAGCAGATTCTACTGAAGACAATGCCACAAGATATTCTGGGTAATATGAAGAGATGGCATGTAGATTCAGGAACTGGAGAAGCTGTTATGGTTGAAGCTGATGATGAGGTTGATGGTGGTGAAAGAGAAATCTTCAGAGTCTATGACCATCGACACCTAATGAACATGTCGAAGAAAGATTTGATTAAGTTGAATGAAAATAGAATCTTGACGACAGATGCATGGGGTGATTTAGGACGAGATTATCAGATGATGGTTAAGACGTGTATCAAGATGAAGATTTACGCAGGCAGTAAGATTTACAAATGAAGACCAAAGACAAGCGTGAAGATAAAGACGCTAGAGCTATTGTCAAGGGGGAGTCTGTTGGGACATAGATTGTGACAACAGATCTAGCTTGAAATAGGAGTAGTGTAATTATTATTGTGTTTGTATATTGGTTTGGATTTGTAAAAGAATATTTGTTTTGTTAGTGATATTCGTTAAACATATTGTTTTGTTAAGTTAGACGAATAATTAAATACAAAATAAATAATAGACGTTTGATGCGTAGCGAGTCGAGATCTCAGGTCGCAGCGAGTCTAGCTGTGAGGTGAGATCTGAACTCGCGTAGATTGAGTTTGGCGAGCCTAGTCACTGGGCTGACTTGGGCTGCGAGTTGGACCGAACTCTCAGGCCCATGCGAGCCGAGCCGAGACAAAATATAAAAGGTTTTTCAATCGTGAAAAACCTTAACACTTTTGATACTTTTACATTCTGCGATTCCAGCAAACCAGAGAAAACATAACCTACGACTAGGTTTTGACGATTTATCGTTTAAAGCTAAGTCTTATTAAACGCAATACGAACATATTCGTTGTTAGTAACATAACACTGTATTGAGGGATTCCGCACCTTAATACTACAGATAACGAAGTTATCGATCCTAAAACTAGGGGACTTACATATCCTCCTCCCTAGAACCTAACCAATTGCTAGAAGTAGGATTGCAACCTATTCTGTGTATGATGATCAATGAACTCAACATGGTCGTTGTTCCCTTGATTGAAACATATATGTGAGGGACACGAAGCATAGGATTAGAGATAGATTAGGTTCATGCTTATCTGTTGTGTATCTTTGGGATAACTTCCGGGGTACCCATGATGTAATCCTTAGGTCAGTACTGTGATGCTAGTATTCCGTCCTATTGCATGTTCTTGTTTGATTGTTGCTTAGGTACTGCATACTAGACATACAATAACAATGTTGCTGCCTTAATGATTAGGTTTTCATAAACATGATAAATGTAATACAGATAGGTTTGAAAAGTTGTGGTGCTGTTTAACTATACATTTATGATTTTAAACTAAACTATCGCCTTTCCTCCAAAAAACGTGGTTAGAACCCTTTTGACAAAGGAGTCATGAACCATTGATCAAACGGTCACTACCTATCTATGTTTTCTAAAATAAACATGGTCTGATTTTGAAGCTGTGGAAATACTGCCCAACTTATCGTATAGTACACCGTGAATTAATCAGGGATTTATTGGGTTGGGATTTAAAATTAAAGTGAACGGGTTGTTTAGCTATCATAGATGGTTTTTCTGTAATACAAGCTTAGACATATTGAGTTTAGATAGCCCTAAAGTATGTAATACAGGATAAGCCCTAAAACGTCCGAGTATCCGGTAAGCCGTGGAAAGGCCGTAGGCTGAACACTGTATTACATCCTGGCTGAGTCTGTGATCCAGGAAAGACCGTAATACGGGTGAGTACACAATGTAACCGTGGAAAACTCTGTGGGTTGAAGACTGTATCACAGCCGAATATCTCTGAACTCAATCATAACCATTAATGTATGAGTCAGCAGTCACCAATTGTCTTAATCTTAAATGCCTTGCCCAGCTTAGATATCTCTGTATGTGTTAAAAAAAGGTCAGTAGATAAATTGCGGACTGTCGCCTTATTCCTGCACCCCATCTGGAGGGTCACTTGGTCTCCTCATGAGAGACGGTGAGGGGGGTTTCAAGACAGTCCGATCTGATCATAATCTTGATAGCCTAGTATTCAGTGACATATTAATCGGTTAACCTGATTAGTAGGGTGCTAGTGTTTACACTACTAGGTTTTCTACGTGAAAGCAAGACACAAATCCTTAAAAGACATTTTCAAACTAAAATATCATCACATCTATTCTAAGTCATGGTGAACCACGTTTTCATTATCCTTAAGTGTTGTATATGCTAGTCTCCCTTTAGTTTAATGTTTTAATAGTTTAGTTTAATTAGATATAAATACCAAAAACAAAACCCCTCCAACTTATCAAAACCCTAGCTTAAATACCGACTTATCAGAACTAGCTCTGTTTCAATTCTACCGTCGTGAGGAACGACCCTGGATCATCCTTACCGCTTACTCGTATCAGGTATTTATACCAGTTCCAGTAGGTAGTACGGAGGATTAGGCTCCCCCCGACTATTATAAATTTAAAACTACCCTGCCGTGTGTCTCGGTGGCCGAACCAACGACCGGAGTAAAATCCGACCGACCACTGGGGTCACGACAGTGACATTTAAAAGTCCCAAGCAAGATACGGTGGCAGACTCAACGTGCGAGTCTGAGTACATAGCGGCTTGCGAGGCTTCAAAGGAAGCCATCTGGATTAAGAATTTTTATTGGAGATCTTGGATTTGTTCCAACGGTTCAAGACCCCATTGAAATATTCTGTGATTATAAAAGTGCGGTTGCCTTGAGTAAAGAACCCAAGGATCACGGAAAGTCAAAGCACATTGAAAGAAAATACCATTTTGTTCGGAGAAAAGTCGAAGAAGGACACGTGATTGTGAAGAGCATAAGATCAGAGGATAATCCGGATGATCCGTTCACAAAGCCACTTGGAAAGTCCAAACATGATGAGCATGCTAGGAGCATAGGCTTAAGAGATAATGTAAAGTTTTAGTTGTTAGTTTGATTTTTGAAACGTTATAAACAATGATAAATTGTTATAGACTTGGTGATTAAATAATGGAGATTTATTTATTGGAAGGAGTTCTACCATTTGCTATTGTTTGTCATTGTGTTTCTGTTTTGCATGTTTAGACACCACTTACCGAGTAAAACAGTTTTACTTAAACCTCCTTAGTCGTTCACACTCCTGAAAGTAAGTGGTGAATCAAGACTATCATGGAGTGTTAGTAGATTGTCTATGGAGATTAGACATTGCATTGAGATTGCTGCAACACTCATGGGTACTTAATGAGGATTTAAGTATAGGAAAGACCTGTACTTAAAGAGATCACTTCATGGATTAAATCACGAGTGATTTTAAGATGATAATATCATCTATTCTTAAAATGGAGATACATTGAGTTCCTAGTTTTTCAAGTCTGTTATACTTTAGTCTATTCAAATGTTGTGCGTAACTGCCAGTCATAAAGGGTATGCTAGGTATGACATGATGAGTTGACTAGTGCTATATACTCAAAATTTATTTGTTCCTTTTCGCCTAATGGGAAAAGCGATATCTTGGGCCCTCTGATGATTTTTGATTGACTCTAAAGTGCTAGGCCTGGCCGAGACTAAGTTGATGGTTCAATAGTTTCATAAAGTCAATGTAATCGGAAATCAGAAAACTAATTATGAATCTTGAGATTGATTAAAATCCATGTCTCGATTCATACGATATCAGTAGAACAAAGGAATAGTTGATCACTTATCTAAAGGTCTAACTCTAAGATAAGAATCAGAGTTCGGCAGTTGCGTTGGATGGCACTCTCTGCTTAGTTAATGGATAAGCTTAGACCAATAATAGTTGATGACTTGTCCAAGTCAGAGACTGTTGGAATAGTGTCTAAGGTCATAACTAAATTGGTAAGAATATCATTAAAAGTAGAGTCCTTTTTGGGTCGCCCTCAATGAACAGTAAGAGAAATAATATAAATTAGAATTAATATTATAATTAGTTTATTAATTGGATATTAATTAGAAACTAAAAGAAAAAGAAATTCTGGAAAGTGAATCCATCCGCCGAATGGAAGGTTCAACCGGCGTATGGAGTTTAAAAGGGTAAAAGCGGTGGAGCGCGTTGTCAGAAAGTTCTAGAAACACATCCATTCGCCAGATGGAAAGTCCATCCGCCGGATGGATGGAGAAACAGGTTGTCCCACATCGGCTGGAGGACCAAACCTTTGGCCTCTTCCTCCCCTATAAATAGGGACCTACCCTTAGCTTTCTAGGTGTACCTTTGAATTGAATTGTTTTCAATTCTTTTTCTCTCTTTCTTACTCCTGCTCCTTGAAAGAGTTTTATGACTAAGAGTCGTGACCATAGGAGACTTGGAATTTTTCTTGGTTCGTGGGTGTGAAGCATTAGAGGTGTTCTGGTTTGGGCACTCGCCTCCAAAGCATGAAGGTTCTGCAAGGTGGTCTACACGTGAGAAATTGGTTTTCTCAAAGGTTAGTAATTTCCTATTTATCTCATTAATTTTATTGCTTTTATTTATTCAAGTTAAGATCCTTAGGGTTTAGTTTCCTAATTACCTTAGATTAATTTTGTTATAATACCGTTGTGCATATTAATCTAGTTAGGGAATAGAAAACCCAACAGATACAACTGCTAGTCGTTATTTACTCTTATTAATGCATTAACTTTTATACGAATTAGTAACAACGCGCACAAACCAAAAACCAAACACACAATTGTATGTGTGTTTCGATAAACCCAAAACCGAAATCGGTTTTGGGGTTTTGCTTGGTCCGGCCGAACAAGAGAGAAGAGAGGGAGAGTGAGGGTTTGTAGGGTTTAGCTAGTTGTGTGTTATCAAACTTCTAATGAAACCCTAGCATTATATTTATAGGTACATTTAACTTGTTTACCAAGTTAATCATTACTTACAATTTAAACCCTTGATTAATATTTAGTTTAACATTTAACACTAAATTTAATCAACTCTATATAATTAATTCGCAATTAATTATTCTCATACGTATCTGTCGACGATGCATTAGTATGACCCATTGGTGTCTTAATTTTCGGATTAAATAATTTAAATATAATTATCAAGCACATTATTCTTTCAGTTATATCAAGATTTGTCATCCAACAAAAATAAATAATACCCCATCCATCACAAAAAAATGTCCACATTATTTTCTATATATATGTTCCAAAACAATTGTCCAATAATAAAAAATAAGTATTAAAAATCATTAAACTCTTCATTTTATCCTCAATCATTTACCACTCTCAATTAGTTATATCTTATATAAATTCAGTCGATTATGTCTTCAATATAAAGGCAAAAATGATATTTACCGAACATATTTTAATTCAAAAAAAATTATCGTTGGACAATTTTGTAGGACGGGGTAAAAGTTTCGTAGTTATTATTACTCCCTTCGTCCCACCACAAGTATCCACGTTACTATTTTGGGTTGTCTCAATTAAGTGTCCACTTTCATGTTTAAACTAATCGAAAGAGACTTAAATGGTAGATATGTTATTTGATTGATGAAAAATGTAGTTAGCGGAGAATTCTAAAACTGTGTGCGAAGTCAAAGTGGACACTTTGAATGGGACGGACTACGGAGGGAGTATGTATGTAAGACTTTTGCCTTTAGAAATAACTGAATTTTGAAATGGCCATTTTCAGTTTCGAAGTAAACAAGACGTTTGAGTGTTTTTGGAATATGAAGTTTGTCGACTACAAGTGGAGTAATGGTAAATGACATCTTGTGACACATGCGTGTCAGTGTCACTATCTCTTCGCAGGGTCACATATTTTAAGCCTTAGCGACGACTTTTAGAGTGTTAATTGGGCAAAGTCTTCCAATATTATCTAATTTATACTGGCACAAAGTTTACTAGAATCTTTTAATCTTATTAAATTAAATGTTAATATTTAACTAAAACTATATTAACTATCTTGAGATACCAATAGAAGAGATTAAAAAATAAGTTGTTGGAATCTCGTACTTATTTAACAAATAGTCTTACAACATAATTACTGGTTTTTAACTCGCGAGTCGTATAGTATAAGAAAAAAATAAAATTGTAATCCCTCCGTCCCAAATTAATTGTTCTATTTTGACTTTTTAAAGTCTTTTTTTTTCAACTTTGACCTAAAATATTTTTGTTTGTGTTATATAATACTTGATGAATATTATACTAATGAAGATACATTTAAAACTCAATTCATTCATATATTTTGTATCAAGTATTATATATTACAAATAAAAATATTTAAGGTCAAAATTAAAAAAAGAAATACTTCAAAAAGTCAAAACAGAACAATTATTTTGGGACGGATGGAGTATGTTTCAATGCAACTAATGTTACAAGTTTAATCCTACGTATGCATATAGTTGATCTGAATAACAATGTGTTTTTCAAAACAATTAACATTTATGTGAATATGATAGATGATGTAATTATCGTGTATCACACGATAATAAGAAGTATACTAGAGTTAAGAAGATGAGATTATCTTGGAAAAACCCACTCTTAAATTGTTTGGGGTCGAGCCATTGTATTGGATGTCGGATGTTCTAAAGATTTGATCCTTTTCGCTGGTAGATTGTGCTTGTTGTTGGTTTTTGATTTTTTCAATTAGTGTTAGCAGGCCCCTGGACTTGTATGTGATTGTATCAAAAACGCCACAGAGTGAAACCGGTAGAACGACCTCTGTCGGTGGAGGTTTTTCTCATGTCTTGGTCCGCTGTAATTGGCATAAGTTTTTTCACCCTTTTTACAATTTTTGCAGTTAAGGTTTCCGGGTAGTATCTAGATTTTGGTTTTGTTGTTTTTCTGGATTTTTGTATATTTGGTCTCTAGTTTCTTGCTAGTGACTTTTTATATTAATATATTTTTCTGCCGTTCAAAAAATAAAGATAATGAAAATTTTATGTAATGAAACTACGTAACTATTATTAGTTTAAAATATATATAATAATATATATATATATATATAAGCGTGTCTATTATTTATTGATACATTAAAATATATATATATATATATATATATATAGGGTTGGGTTCTGGTGAGAACAGAGGAATTCCGTGAGAACGGTGAGAACAAATCATAGCCGCCCATTTAAAATCAATGGTTCAAAATGGAGGTGGCATTTTTGTAATTATTGAGAAGTCTGGAAAAGGGTAGTGGCATTTTGGTAAATAAGTAGAACTTCATTTTTCATTCACAATTTATCTTTACTGTGAAGCATAAAATAATTTTGGTTCACAACAATTTTGAAGTTGTGAATTTTTTTTTTAATGTTCACAAAACTTTATTGAAATGATAAAGCTATTTTAACCTTCACATTTAGTATACCTTGTGTTAATCAATATAAAAAAAAAGCTTTATATTATACAAACTTTTGTGAAGCAAAAAAAGACACATTCCATCGATACAAAACAAAGTTTCACATTATCCAAAACTTATGTGAAGCAATAAAGATACATTCCATCAATACAAAACAAAGCTTCACATTATACAAAACTTATGTGAAGCAAATCTAGAATTGATATTAATCGAATTAGTAAAAAATAGGCAATCATTGTTATTTACATTCAAACGTCGAGAACCAAGCACAGCTACATATATCAAGTTTAGCTAGGTTCATCAATTTATATTATTATTATTATTATATACTAATGTATAAAAATAAATAAACCTTCACACATGTAAAACTTGTGAATGAAAAAAAAAATAAAAAAAATTAACCATAGAAGTTAATTGTGAAGGTTAATCAAAATTTACAATAATTATGAAAATGCCATCATGGCAGAAGTTCAAATTATTTACAAAAATACCACTTTCAAAATCAGGATTTTTGATTAAAGGAAAAAATGGAGGGATGAGATATGTTCTCACCGTTCTCACGGAATCCTCTTGTTCTCACAGGATCCCAAGTCTATATATATGTATGTGTGTGTGTGTAATAAATAAAAGAGCGTCTAGTATTAGTATTCTCTCTTTTAAACTCATCGACACATTCTTAGTAGTATTACACACAAGAGCAATTACTATGGTAAGAGCATTGATCTATACACCAACAATTTTTAGTTATACACCACTAATATGCATTAGTCTGTTGTATAGTATAATAGTTCAAAGTAAAACTAGTTCAAAGTATAACTAGTGATGTACAAATCACCGCGTCTATGGTAATAGTGACGGTCCCTTCTCATTTCCAGCAGATATATCACAATAGGTAGTGACTAGTATGTGGTGTATACAACGTTCTTTGTAAATATTGTTATTTTAAGTTGACATTCTTTAAATATAAATTATTATATTTATATTTGTTTGAGAAATACAGAAGTTGCCTAAAAACAAATGTGTTTTTTATTTTTTTGTTTAAAATCAACAAGTAACACACATAAATAAGTTACGGATTTAACTTGGGCGTTTACCTAAAAGCAACAACCACAACCACAACCTTTTAATTAATCTAATTATATACTAAAACCTTGTTTATATTTTAAACTGTGGTTGTTGTATAAGTATAGCAACCTACACTTGCATATATACAAAAATATATACATTACACAACCTACACTTATTTCCATGTAAACCTACTGTTTTTACAAAATAAACAAAATCATAAGTAACAATCCAAAACTAATCACATGAATCGGTTAAAAAATGATCAAATAAAGTAAATACAAAATAAAAAGCACTGACGCAGTGACGCGTACGTACAATCTCATCCACAAGAATCATATATACATGATAATATGATATTACTACAACAATCTAAGAACTCGATCTTCCAGAGATATCGACCAATATGAAGATCTTTAATATGACAAAAATGATGGATTTCCATTAACAGAAACAAAACAAACTTATAAGAAAAAGGAATCCACAAAAGAGAAACAACAACAACAACAATACCCAATCCCGTCAAGGTGGGGTATGGGAGATGTGTGATGTAGAGAGTCGTACCTCTACCTAGGGTAGAAAGACTGCTTCCAGGAGGACCTCCGACCAATATGAATATATATAAGATGTATGCAGTGGCGGATCCAGAAAAATTGTTTAGGGGGGCACTTGGTATCTCGCAATAGAGGTAGCGTATAATAAATGGTTTAATAACCGATCAAAACGGGTCGGGTCCAAACGGGTCATGTACAAAAACCTTTGTAAATATATCAAATACACCACATTTAAAGACAAGTAAGAAAAATATTTTGATATCTTGGACAATATATGGGCCGGTGCTTACAAATATGTTGTTTCAGTTCATATACAAACTCATATTGGACCAATATACTCATTGATCGATTCATATACAAACTCATATTGGGGGCCATTGAGTTTTTGGGTTGGGGGCTACACATATGGGCCATAAAATTTAACACTTGCTTAGCCAAAGTGAGTGGGGGCCCAGGACCCCCCTAGTAACATGCTGCATCCGCCCCTGGATGTATGTATGAACATGCTATACAAATAAAGTAAATAATCATACTGGTTGATTATATGACAAAAGAGAAAGAAGAAAGTGCAAAAAAATACATAAATAAATAAAATGAGCAAACAATAAATATAACCTGAAATCTCAAAACATCTTAAATAACAACATAAAATATTATAACCTAAAAAGAAATTGGCGGAGTCAGGCTTAGATGACTCAAGGTTCATACTACCTCCGTCCCATTACAAGTGTCCACTTTTGACTTTTTGAATTCTTACTTTTTCAACTTTGACCTTAAATATTTTTGTTTGTGTTATATAATACCTGATGATAATTATATTAATGAAAATACATATAAAACCCAATCCGTTCATATATTTTGCATCAAATATTATATAATATAAACAAAAATATTTAAGGTCAAAGTTGTAAAATTTAGACTTTCAAAAGTCAAAACTGGACACTTATAATGGGACAGGGGGAGTATTAGAGAAAGGAGAGTGAGGGGAAGAGGGGCAGCCCTAGGCCCGATCATCCAATTCGCTCCAACAGACATGCATGATTCTGTAGTCAAAGCAACTTCGTTGCATATAAGTTATTATGCTTGCATATCAATCATTTGAGTCTTTAAAAATTATTCCAATAATTACATATCCGATTTGACCTATGGACGAATATGCAAGCAAACAGATGTATTAGAATGGAGTCATGAACTAGCCGTTGCTTGTGAAGTATGAAAGGATGCCAAATTTGAGTATTAGACAATGGATACGAATGAGGATAAAGATAAAAATCGATAATGTCCATTCTCTTAGTTGAATTTCAATGAACCGCTTTTTCAAATAATTGAAATATATCCAGATAGAGATTGGTAAACATGCGCATATAAGACATGTTATACCATTTGAATAACAAGCCTTTGGTTTTACATTAGCACATTTGTGTGCTAGGAAGTCCCTGATAATTAAATAAACCATGACTACAATCATAGAGAGACGCGAAAGAGAAAGCCTATGGGGTCGCTTCTGTAACTTAAACAATGGTATTCGTGCTTGGATGACGGTTCAAGATCGGCCTCATGAAAACCTTATATTCGATGAAGAGGTTCCACCCCTTGGAAACGCTCTTTAATGGAATGTTAGCTTTAGCTTATTATTATTGCCTATATGAGACTCGATCAGAACTACGTACATACCCAACATTTATGAAAATATTCACGAACAAAGTGAAAACCCAAATTGAACTAGTTACATATTGTTGATCCCCATTACACTTATTTACTAAGTGTTTGGAGCTCAGTTGTATAGCTTAAAATTTGTAGAGGGGGTGAATACAAATACTCGTTTAATTTTGTCTTTTATTGATTGTGATTATAGATTAAAGCAATTAAATGTTAAACATAGCAATATAAAACTAAGTATAAAAGCAAGTAAACATGAATCAATAATAGTAGCTCAAAGTGAATTTATCAATGATGAACGCCAAAATGTACTACATTATAGTACTAATTACCCCTGTGTTTAATAGGTTTCTAATGCATTTTGTATGAATAAGATACTTATTTCGTTCATATTTGCATTTAGGAGTTAAATCGGAGCTTGGATCAAAAAGAAACGGAAAACGAACTTATTTGGAAGAAAAGTTGCTAAGAAAGTGAAGATAGACAAGATTGGATTGGATCGAAGTGTAAATGAAGCTCGAATCGGAAAAAGAACGAAAGATGAGCTGAAAATGAAGCAAAGTGTAAAAGCTGAGTTTTCGGACATGCTGTTAGTATTTTGGCCATAACTTCCTCATACGAACTCCGATTGGGGTGATTCAAGTTGGAGAATTTAGCTAACAGAGAGGGCTACAACATATAAAAAATTCAGACCTTTTGGAGAAAGATTTAGCCGGCGGCTAAATCAAAAATAGCTAAATTGGCTACGGATCACATTTAGCCGGCGGCTAAAGCATTTAGCCGGCGGCTAAAATGCAAAATCAGCTATTTAAATCCGATTTTAGGGTTTTCAATTGATAACTTTATCCCCAAAACCCTAGTTCGTATACCAGCCGACCAGAGAGAGTTTTCTTCCATTTTGGGGAGCATTTTGAAGGTAGAAAGCAAGAGGAATCAAAGTTCTTTCAATTGTTCAATCATTATTTCGATATTTCGGTTCGAATACGTTTCTTCCTTTCATTTGATTATGATTATGGTTTCATTTTCGATTCTGATTTTTAGTAATATTATGATTGGCTAAATCTTATATGTATTTGCTTGGATGATGATACTCAGATTACGGATTGATTATTGAATTGCGGATTTGATTGGATTTATTGAAAGTTTATGTGTTTATTTGATAAACCTTGGTTATTGAATGATTAATAGCAATTACCTAACGTGGTTTTATGATTAATTGAGATTGATTTCCACTTAATTGTAAGATTATTGATGATTGTTGATTTCAATTGACGATTGTTGCTGAATATATTGAGTTTGACGGGTTAGGGTTAATAATTGGTAATGATCATTGATGAACAAGATAACTTTCATTAGTTATAGACTTTGTTGATTCAAGTCAAGAAAATAAATCACATAGACGGTGTTGGTTTAATTTAGAATACAATTTGGTGGGCAACGTTAAATTGAACTGTTAGCGTGTTGAAAACAACTTTGTGTCTTTCTTAATTGTGTTTATATCAATTTATCTTGTAAGGAAGATTGGTAATATTTGTCAAATCACCAATAAATCCATATGTTAGCTATTCAATAAAATGATTTCCGGACTCTAAGGAAAGTAATCCAAGCAAATGCATTTAATCTATCATTTGAATCAAGTAATTTTATTTGATTAATTGTTTACTAATTATTTTCTTTTAAGTTTTATTTAATAAATTAGTTTTTATAATTGTTAATTAATTGTTCGATCGGAACTAAAACGCCCCCCAATATTTACTGCTTTCATTATTTGTATCAATTTCCAATTTATTTAATTTGACATCCGTTCCCTGTGTTCGACTCGGACTTACCAAGTCTATACTAACATTCGATCGGGTATTCTTGCCCGGTTGTGTGAGAAGTATATATAAGGTATTTCTATTTTATAAATTAATAAACTAGACGCTTTCATACGCATCAAGTTTTTGGCGCCGCTGCCGAGGAGCGGTTTGATTCAATTTGATAAATTGGAATTTGTTTTCTGTATATTATTTGTTTAAATTTAGTTTTGTTTTCGTGTTTATTTGTATTATCTTGTGCTAGAGATTAGTTGATAAGTTGTTTTATATTTAAGAGTCTTATTCTACCCTTCGTATTTGGAGGACGATTTCGGAGAATATTTACAATCTCTCTTTGAACCACTCATCGATCAATCGGAACCAGATTTAGAAATGGCAGACGACATTGCCAATATGACTCTCGAGGAATATTCGAGCAGAAGGCGTAACGACCTTGGCCCAGGAGTTGTGAGGCCCGCAATTGCAGAAAACGTCGAGTTCGAGATAAAGGGACAATTCCTAAAAGAGCTTAGGGAAAACCCGTTTCGAGGAGAGGAGAGAGAAGATGCTAACGAGCACGTGGAAAAGATTGAGGAGATTACCGATATGTTCAGCATCCCTAACATTACAAGCGATCAAGTCATGCTCCGCGTGTTCCCAAGAACACTCAAGGGAGCCGCAAAAAGATGGATTACTAATAAACCAGCTGGATCCATCACCACGTGGGAAGATCTCCTCATAAAGTTTCTAAAGATGTACTGCCCGCCATCCAAAACTTCGAAGATGATCGACGAGATTAGGAATTTCAAGCAAGAAGTTGATGAGTCGCTACACGAAGCGTGGGAAAGGTACCAGGACTTGATGCATAAATGTCCACAGCACGACCTAAACGACCAACAAATTATAATGGTATTCTACACGGGAGTGGATCGTGCTACAAGACAGCAATTCGATGCTCAAGGACATATCCCGAAGAAGATTCCTAGGGACGCCTTAGCTGCTATACGCGACCAAGCAAAGCATTCTCGGTTATGGGATTATGGTTCCTCTAGGAGAAAGAGGTCAATTAGCAATGACGATGGACTCGCCGCCATAACTGCCAAACTGGACAGCATGGGAAGAGACATAAAAAAAAGTGACCGAGACTGTCCATGCAATCCAAGTAGGGTGTGACAACTGTGGAGAAACGCATTTAGTCAAGAATTGTCCCGAAATGAATTCTGGAAAAGTGAGAGAGGAAGTTAAATGTGTGGAAACTCACGGAACCTACTGCCAAGGCAATGGGGAATTTTTCCTAAGACCATACCAGGAAGGAGGTCGCCAGTTCTGCCAAACTCAGCCAGGTCTTTTCACTAAGGAACAACCCTCAGCAACCTTCCCCGAGAAGAAATCCAATTTGGAAGAAATGATGGGGAAGTTTTTGACTGCCAATGAGAAATTTATTACTAGGTCTGGACAACGGATGGACACCATCGAAGCATTGGTTCGAAATCAGGGAGCGGCGATCAAGCAAATTGAGAGAACTATTTCCAGCATAGCTAAAGTTCTCCAAGAGAGACCCCCGGGAACTCTTCCCGGATACACTGAAACCAATCCATGTGATCAGGCAAAAGCTGTGATTACCAGAAGTGGAAACGTTCATGAAGATCCAATTGTTAAGAAGAAGCATGCACCTCAGCCTTTGCCCGAGAAAGAGAAGGAATCAGAAGTTGTCAACAGTCCAAGGGTGGACACAAAAGCCGATCAAATTGCTAAGGATAAGCAATATGCGAAGGATCATGCACCACCACCACCTTACCTAGCAGCTTTGAGGAGAGGAAAATATGAAGCTCATGACCATCAATTTCTTGAGAATTTGAAGCAACTCCACATTAACATTCCGTTTGTGGAGGTCATTGCTCAAATACCTAAGTATGCAAGATATTCGAATGAGCTTTTGACTAATAAGAGCAAGTTGCCTGAAGCAACCACTGTAACAATGAACGAGCGATGCTCGGCCGTGATGCAAAACAAGTTACCACCAAAAATGAAGGATCCGGGGAGTATCACTATTCCCTGTTTAATTGGTAAGTTAGATATCGTGAATGCACTAGCGGATCTCGGGGCTAGCATATCTATTATGCCTTATACTATGTACGCTAGACTTGGGCTAGAAAAACCTAAGTCCATCCGAATGTGCATCGAGTTGGCTGATCACTCTGTTCAATACCCCAAAGGGATGGTTGAGAATGTTTTAGTCAAGGTTGATAAGTTTGTGTTTCCCTGTGACTTTGTGATTCTCGACATGGTAGAGGATCCTAAGGTGCCGATTATTCTAGGTAGACCCTTCCTTGCCACTTCCAGAGCATTGATCGACGTTTTTGATAGGAAAATAACCATGAGATTGGAGGATGAGAAGGTTGTATTTAATGTGAATGAATCTATGCAATATCCAGAATCAGTGGATGAGACTTGTTACTTTGCTAGCATGAGAGAATTATCTGAGGATGACGAGAGTTTGCAAAGTTTGAAGGATGACGTAGATTTAGACCCAATGATTCTTGAAGGATGGAAGGGAAGCCTCGCGATAATCCGTGACATCGACAAGTTCGATAAATTGCCTGTGGAGATCGAGACAACGTGCGAGAAAGATTTAGAAAATGAAGGCATTAAGATAAAGGAGAGTAAAGAGTCAATCTTGACAAATGGAATCTCGATCAAAACGGAGACGCGAATTCTAAGTCATTGTCACAATGGTCCTACTAGAGGGCATAAGGAACCTAATTACACGTCACAAAAGATGTTGAAGGCGAAGGCATTACCTATAAAAGATGCACGGGATGTGGTGAAGTTCCGTAAGCGATTGTTTTCACGATTTGGAACGCCGAAGGTTTTGATCAGTGATAGTGAAATGCATTTTACGAATGCACAATTGGAAAAAGTGTTAGGGATGAATGCTTATGTTAACGCTCGACTATATATGGAGCGCACCAAGAAATGGCATGATTCACGCTTTAAATCAAATTGTTTATTTGAAAAAGGTGATAAGGTTCTCCTATACAGTTCTCGTCTGCATTTATTCCCTGGAAAGTTGAAGACTCGTTGGACAGGACCTTTTATAGTTGAAAAGGTTTATCCTTTTGGTGCTGTTGATCTGCAAGGTCATTCTGGAAAAACTTTCAAGGTTAATGGAAGTCGTTTGAAGAGATACGATGGTGATGCAAGGGACTCCAAGCGTGATTTGGAGATGAAATTGAGTTAAGTTGTGGAGCAAGATGTCGAGCTTACCGACGTGGTAAACAAAAGCGCTTTCGGGAGACAACCCGTTATTTTGTTATTTTGTTTTATTGTTTTTTCTTGCAGGTTTGAACTTTGTGGGAGTGTTCCCTGGAAGCCCTCACGAGACTACAACTCGTCCACTCAGGATACTGAGGGGTTTAAAGGCTTGTTGCATATGCTAAATGCAACCGTGATGCCTACGGAAGTGTGCTATTGTATTTTATTTCAGAACCAGTTCATTCATGAATTTTTCTTCTTAATCAGGGGAGTTTTTCTGTTTCACTTCTTTTCTATTCCCTAATATTATGTTTCTTTTTGCAATGAGGACATTGCATATTTCTAAGTGGGGGATAGGGGAAAAGAAGTCTATTTGTCCTAACTGATCAAATTGCATTTAATGGTAGATATCATTTTCAAGGGCATTCTGTATTAGTCATTTTTCAGTCCAAATTTTTCTTTTAAAATTTTAATTTTTCTTAAGTTTAGCTAATCTTGTAACAAAATTGGGGAATTCAAATGAATGAATAAATCTTAAATTGCAAATATGAGATAGTTTATAATGTGATGTATCGATAGGCAATCTATATGAATGTTATTGAGCCATTGAATAAATTAATGTAGTAAGTAGGTTTGCCTGAGAGGATCTTTAGTAAGGTATGGCTGTTGCCTTAATTCTTATATGGTAGCGTGTTATAGCCCTCAATTCTGAAATCTTAATTATCATCATTTGGAAATATACTGGGTGTTGTTTCCTCTGTTGTACGAAAGTACAGACCTGGTTTCCGTCAGTATATTTGATATCAAAATAGATAAAAATAAATGAGTACAAAGGACTCATAAATTGAAAAACCAAAGCCAAGTTATGTTGCTCTGTTGTACTGAGGTACAGACCTGTCACCAATGTCTTGGCCTGAAAAATGATTGATTTAATTTAGATTTTCTTTATTGAGGAAAGTTGTGGTGCGTTAGTTGTATGAGGATATCTTGCTATTGGGAATCAAGGGTAAGGCCTGCTAGAATAATAAGAGTTAAGCTCAATGGCTGTAATATAGATTGTTTAGGTGGACAACAATATCGGTAATCCGTGTGATTTATCTTTTATGCCGAATAATAATTAGTGAAGAATTTGGTTTCCTGATAGAGTTTCTTGATTGCTAGATTTAATGAAAAATTAGTTTTAAGAGTAAAATTTGGGTTGTGAAATGCTGGCTAGTTTGTAAGTCCCTATGTTTTGATATTTTGCCTGTTCATGATTTTAACTGATAGTCTACTTGAGGACAAGTAGGATTCAAGTGGGGGAAGTTTGATGAACGCCAAAATGTACTACATTATAGTACTAATTACCCCTGTGTTTAATAGGTTTCTAATGCATTTTGTATGAATAAGATACTTATTTCGTTCATATTTGCATTTAGGAGTTAAATCGGAGCTTGGATCAAAAAGAAACGGAAAACGAACTTATTTGGAAGAAAAGTTGCTAAGAAAGTGAAGATAGACAAGATTGGATTGGATCGAAGTGTAAATGAAGCTCGAATCGGAAAAAGAACGAAAGATGAGCTGAAAATGAAGCAAAGTGTAAAAGCTGAGTTTTCGGACATGCTGTTAGTATTTTGGCCATAACTTCCTCATACGAACTCCGATTGGGGTGATTCAAGTTGGAGAATTTAGCTAACAGCGAGAGCTACAACATATAAAAAATTCAGACCTTTTGAAGAAAGATTTAGCCGGCGGCTAAAGCATTTAGCCGGCGGCTAAATCAAAAATCAGCTAAATTGGCTACGGATCACATTTAGCCGGCGGCTAAAGCATTTAGCCGGCGGCTAAAATGCAAAATCAGCTATTTAAATCCGATTTTAGGGTTTTCAATTGATAACTTTATCCCCAAAACCCTAGTTCGTATACCAGCCGACCAGAGGGAGTTTTCTTCCATTTTGGGGAGTATTTTGAAGGTAGAAAGCAAGAGGAATCAAAGTTCTTTCAATTGTTCAATCATTATTTTGATATTTCGGTTCGAATACGTTTCTTCCTTTCATTTGATTATGATTATGGTTTCGTTTTTTATTCTAATTTTTAGTAATATTATGATTGGCTAAATCTTATATGTATTTGCTTGGATGATGATACTCAGATTACGGATTGATTATTGAATTGCGGATTTGATTGGATTTATTGAAAGTTTATGTGTTTATTTGATGAACCTTGGTTATTGAATGATTAATAGCAATTACCTAACGTGGTTTTATGATTAATTGAGATTGATTTCTAGTTAATTGTAAGATTATTGATGATTGTTGATTTCAATTGACGATTGTTGCTGAATATATTGAGTTTGACAGGTTAGGGTTAATAATTGGTAATGATCATTGATGAACAAGATAACTTTCATTAGTTATAGACTTTGTTGATTCAAGTCAAGAAAATAAATCACATAGACGGTGTTGGTTTAATTTAGAATACAATTTGGTGGGCAACGTTAAATTGAACTGTTAGCGTGTTGAAAACAACTTTGTGTCTTTCTTAATTGTGTTTATATCAATTTATCTTGTAAGGAAGATTGGTAATATTTGTCAAATCACCAATAAATCCATATGTTAGCTATTCAATAAAATGATTTCCGGACTCTAAGGAAAGTAATCCAAGCAAATGCATTTAATCTATCATTTGAATCAAGTAATTTTATTTGATTAATTGTTTACTAATTATTTTCTTTTAAGTTTTATTTAATAAATTAGTTTTTATAATTGTTAATTAATTGTTCGATCGGAACTAAAACGCCCCCCAATATTTACTGCTTTCATTATTTGTATCAATTTCCAATTTATTTAATTTGACATCTGTTCCCTGTGTTCGACTCGGACTTACCAAGTCTATACTAACATTCGATCGGGTATTCTTGCCTGGTTGTGTGAGAAGTATATATAAGGTATTTCTATTTTATAAATTAATAAACTAGACGCTTTCACACGCATCAATCAACAAATTACACTTAAACTAATTGCGGAATGATCTGGTCAAAGCTCAGATCAAATTAGTTGATTAGAAGAGCTAACTATTACAAAAGATGGAATGTAACTTTGGTTCAACAAATCAACCAAGTTACAGTCGCTGACACGCTATCGTACTTAGACAAACTCAATCACTGACTAACGGTGATTGGTACGAAAACGGCAACAAACTAAGTATAATATGTCACTCAATTTATAGGTTGGATATCCCGTAAATATCTCATAAAAAGTAGGATCTGAGAATGACACGTGTCACTGCTGGATTGCCTCTTTTGCGTCTGATAACCGTCAACAGAATATTATGTGGACCCCTTCTGATCATGAGAATGTTGTAACTTGAGTTTATCAAATCACATCCTTTGTTGGTGTCACGTAATCCTTCACTTGAGAAAGTCTTGGATGTTGCTGGCGCTTCCAAAGACCAGGGACCACAGACCAGGTCAAGCAAGTTGCAGCAATACTATATTATTATTCAAGTCACATAGAGGAGTAATATTCTTCTTTACTCATTACGAGTTGATATGCTCTTGTAGAGTAATTCATCATATCATCCTTCAGTGACAAGATTTTATTCAAGGTCAGTGATACTAACTTTATTTGAAGAGCGGAGTGTTTTAAATCTCTAGATGTCATTGTTAGTTGCCAGCGACTGCAGAGAGCGGAGATTAAAAGACACTTCTGTTTAGTACTTAAGAGATTATAAGTACTTGTAGTGATCATCTTCTTCATACTAAGAGTTTGTCTTCATCATTTCCTCGGTGATGTAAATCACCAGTGATTTGGTTGGTCAGCGACCAGTGACCCAACACATATCAACTGTGTTCAATTGCGATTATTGGCCAATCACCAAACGACATGTCAACTTGCAATCACAAACCATCGATTAAGTATATATATAAATAGATCTTAGATCGAAGATAATATATTGATGGATGATTGAAATAGTACAGAGGTAATAATAGGAATGTCAATGGGCGAGAAAAAACACGTGACCCGTACGTACCCGCCCATTAAGGGTGGGTAAACCTGTGAAATTTTTACCCTTGAGTGGGTTACGGGTATGAGCTTTTACCCATTGGCGGATCGTGGATGGGTGATGGGTATGGACTTATACCCGCGGATAAACCCGACCGCGAACCTACAAAACACATTATAGTTACCAACAAGTGTATTGCATAATTTATCACACACACACAGACATATATATATATATATATATATATATATATATATATATATATATATATATATATATATATATATATATATATGAGAAGTTCAAGAGTGAAACACTAATTTTGAGGGAAAGAGGAAGTGTAATATTCATCATGGAGCATCTTAACTTGGTCAATTTCAAATTATAAAAAGAGATTTAATTTTATTAGTAAATAATAATCAAAATCGATGCAATAAAGAATATATATTAACTGATGAAATTCATTTTTAAGTCATAATATTAGTTTATGAATATTTATTAAATAAATTGTTAACATTCCACATAATGAATGTTAACTTAACATTCTTCACGATGAATGTTAAAAAATAACATTTTCACAAATTTAGCATTCATCATGATCAATTTTAACTAACATTCACCTCGGTGAATATTAATGATTTTAGATATAATATTCATTAATTTATGTTATAAACTACAAAAAAATATATATATATATCAATGAAGATTAACATTCATAGCATCGATTCTGATCAACATTTATTAATTTTCACTTTTTATTTTTTGACATTTGTATTGGTGAAAATTAAAAGGCAACATGATGAATATTACACTTCCCCCTTCCCCCAATAAAAGTACATTTACTGATGCGTGTGAAAACGTCTAGTTTTATTATTTATAAAGTACATGATATACCAATCAATACTATCACACAACCAGGGAAGAATACCCGATCGAATGTAAGTATAGACTTGGTAAGTCCGAGTCGAACACAAGGAACACAGGAATGGTGGTTTATTAATTAAAATAGAAAATACTAATTATCCTAGAAAACAGTAAACAAAGGGGGACGTTTTAGTTCCGTGCGAAAATTTAATGTTGAAACAATTTAAATACTTAAATTAAAAATAACAGATAGGAAACAATAGGAAGGAACAAGTAATTGTGTAAATAACTCCACTCAGATTCATATATTCCAATTCATTGCACGTTAATTGTTTAATTGTGATTTCTTTTATATCAACTTAGTTACTAATCAAAGATTCCAAGTTGAATGTAAATTAGCCAACGGTTCGGGTCTAACTAGTTTCTATAACCTAGGTTCCAACATTAAACATCGATCCGATGTCGCAAGAATTGTAAGATTCTATTGCGTGTTTTTCCCTAAATTATGCTTTAAGTATTCACGATTAATTATAATTGATCCTGGTGGTATGACTCAACAATACCTACTAATAATTACTTATTAGCTTATTCATTTTAGATTACTTAGTTATTATTCTCTTAACCTGTCAAACTCAATATATTCAGCAATGATCAAAAACTAAATTCTAATCATCAATAATCAATAATACCAAAGGAAATCAATCTCAATGATACAATCAATCACGTTAAGTAATAACTAATAATCACCAATAAATAAGGATCTACGGATAACATAATAATCTTCAATCAAACAATTTAATAAACGTGCAATCATAATCAGTCAATAATCATTATCCAAGTTTCATTACTACACAAATACTAAATATCAATTTATATTCAAATATGCATAAAACAAAGTATTCAATATCAAAAACATAATTGTAATTGAATTAAATAAAAAGTAGATACAAACCGAATAACGAATCACAAAAAGATAAAGTGAAATGGCTTTAACCTTAGCTTTTCGTGCCTCCAAAGTAACCCTAAAATTCGTATTTTACAAACCCTAGCCGAAATATATATGAAAAAGTATCAAAAAGTCTCTAAATCGTAAGCAGAAGGCTGCCTTTTATACTTCGCTGGGGCTACAATCCATACGCCGTATGAATAAATCATACGCCGTATGGATCATATTGGCGTACTCCAAAAGCAAAAGCCACCGCCTCACATTTAATGCATCAGCCGACTCATTTCCTTGTATAATTCCATCACCTAATTCGTGGGCCCCGCTGTGACCAATGACTTGGACTTGTTTCTGGCCTTTGACTTTCGGCCCAACTCCTTTCCACGTGCAACCTACATCATCATCATCATAAGTATTATTATAAATATGATTCTTTTTATCATAATTACTATTATATTATTATTTATAACTTTAATATTATAACTTAATATGTACGTTAGTATCACCATATATATTATATATTTATTTTAATATCATACTACTACTTACAATTTTATATATTATGTACTACGTATTTTATATATTTACATATATTATATTTATAATTTAGCCTAACTAATTATTTGGTCCAACTCAAAAACTATAATAAATATACAATCTAATTATTTTCGCTTAATCCATTTAACTTTTCGAACTCAAATATTTACAAACTTTATTTATTTTTATCACTCTTTTAACCACTTTGTTCCAATCATATTTAGGTACAACTAACTTTTATACAAAAATTACTTTATTTACTCTATTTTTATTCATTTTCTAATTCAAACTCCATTTTTACCTATTTTGTAAATATGAACGAAATAACTATATTTTATTAAGTAATTGTAATAAAAGTATACAAAAACTAGGGAATATTATTATATAAAATTAGTACTATTTGATGTTATCATTTACCCATGGATCATCCCACTATATAAATATATATATATACACCCGTTTGTTCCTTTCTTGGGTCAAGCAGTAATTTCAAACATTTCCATTTTGATGTCCAAATAAAAACATCCATGCCCGGACTGATAAACTATTCATACCAAAAATATTATTATCAATTCTTGGTGTAATACTCACTCGAAAATGATGGGTGTTAGAATTTCTCACTTTTCAGGCAGTCTCATCCGTATTATGTAACACCCCAAATTTTGTAAGTTCACGATTTTAATATTTACAAAGAGTTAAATTATTCTATATTGAGTATTTATATTTTACTGAGTTAGAAATTTAATTAAATAAAACGAGCCTTCAATTTAATTTAAGTGTTACTGGGAGTAGAGGGATGTATTATGTTAATAGTCTAAACTGGTATCATACCACACACAGCTAACTCAAATAATAGAGGTATGGTGCGGGTTTTATTGGTCTGAAACGTGAGAAATAAACAGAGAGAGAGAGAGATTAAGAGAAAGGGAGCAAGAAACTTGAGAAGATCATCAAATTGATCGCTCATCTTTGGAGATTTCTGATTTAAGCTCTCATGTTTGGAGGAATGTTTTCCCTCATGTTAGTACCATTCTGGGTAACTCTCATTGCTCCCCATGCTTTCGCACCCCAGCGTCGGTAGGGACCCAGAGAGCTGCCTTCGCTTTTGGCGTTCCTTCGTAGATTTACGGATTTCAACCATACACAAGAAATTCCACTCTCCTCTGTCTCACTCAAGTGAATTGGTTTCGACAGCATTTTTTAGCTAAAATATTACATATTCATGATTTACAAGGTAAGCTTTACTCATAACTACCTTCAATTTTGTGATTTGGTGATTCTTGAGGAGAACCCAAATTATTGGTTTTGAAAAAAGATTGATTTTCATAATGTAGAAATGATAGATGATTATGTTTAAAGATGAATTAGTGATTTTTTAACCTAAAATAGTAGAGCTTCATATATTCTTGATTAGTTGGTGATTTTGATGAAGGTAAGTGTTTTTATGAATATGTTAATGATGATGAGATGTTGTTATTGTGTTCATGATGCTAGTTTGGCATCTAAATAACTATATGCAAGTTAACCCCTTGATAAAATGCTAAATTTGTGGATTGGTGCTAGTTGAAACCTTTGAAAATGAAGTATAAGAATTTAAGATGGATTGTGAGAATTGATTGTCATTAAGTTGATGTTTTTGGATTGATTAGAGAATAAGGAGTTAAATATAAAAATCTTAGTAGGTTGTGTCAAGCCTAACTTATGTGTATGTATGACTAATTGTCATTTTTGATATATGTATAAGAAGATAAACTTTGAGGATGATTTGATGAAATTATGATGATAATAGGATGCTAATGTATTGTTGTTATTAGTATGTAGCCAACTAGTTAGTTACATGCTTGAGAACATGAGAAATAAGAGATTGATTAATAATGAGAAATCACTTTGAGTAGTGATTAACAATTCATTGTTGTGATGTAATTAGGTGATTCAAAGAGTCATTGAAAATGTGCTAAAGCTAACACAATCATCCTTTGGGCAAGGTAAGTGATGGTTACTTGAGCTTGATACTAATATTCGTATTACGTATGCAAATAATGAGAATAACAGAGAGGCGAACCAATGAGTATAGTTGAGTAATGTCATTGAGACCCTTGAGTGTGTCTCAATGTGCATATTTGATAATGGTGGAAGTTCAAGGACGGTATTGAGACTTGAGAAAACTCAATGCACAAGCCTTGACACATGAGATTTAACCATTTGAGCAGAAGAGTTATTAATGATTGAATTGAGACTTATTGATCTATAGCTATTCTTTGTTAGTGAATTCTCATGAGTTGATTATGTTGATATTATTGAGTACTTGACTATTATTATTGATGAGTTATTGATATTGATTGAGAGTAGGATATAATCTTGGAATTTGCGTTGAAAGAGTGAAAATACCATACGGGTCAAAAAAGTGTCCATATGGGTCGTAAATGGGCACTTGAGGTAGATCGGGTTGGATTTATAAAATGATTAATATGTTGCGAGTTTTAAACTTCATTTGAAGTGTTTGTAAAGTGTGCAAAAGGTCCAAGCCTAATTGCATATGGTTTACAAACTAGGACGTCGCCTAAAATGGTCCAAAAATGGCCGTTTCTAGTCATGCGACCAAATCCGCGATCTTTGAGAAATTTAAAAAAATTTGAAAAAGGGGAACCTTTATTTTAGTATAGTGGAGGTGTCCACCAAGTTTCGTGTCCTAACTATAAACGAGTAAAAAGTTATGCGCGTTCAAAATTGGGCTTAAAAACGGAGTTTTCTGAGTTTTCATACACACGCAATCGCGTAATATATAGAGGATCGCGTACTTGTAAAAACATGGCATAATACGCGATCGCGTACTTTTGGAGGATCGCGTATTATAGTGTATTACGGTGACAGTTGCATTTTCGTGAGTTATTACGTGATTCCGGGGCTTGTGGTTGGATCGCATATCTTGGGATAATACGCGATCGCGTATTAATTCCAGGATCGCGTACTTGTGAATCATGATCGCGTATTTTTAGTGCAAATTCTGAAAATGCATAAGTGTTAGGAGTACTTTAGAGACCTCTTTTATTTCACAGAAACTGGGTACGTTATGTTGAGTCCGGTTTTGACTACAATTATGTTTTAAAGTTTGTAAAGTTGTGATTGGTTAGTGGGACATTTAAAAAATGCGTATTAGATTAGTGTACCCGGCGGGTACCTTGCCAGTTTTAACATATTTGATTTTTATGCGTATTCGAGTGTGTTGAGTCATGCTCTGAGTTTCGTAATTAGTTAATCATAATTGAGTGATTGTGTATTTATCTTTTGTGAATATTACTGAGATACAAGAGTTTAAACCTTAGATAAGTTATCTAATGGTATTGTATGAAGTCACTTGTGTGTGGATTGTAACTATTGTAATTGATCCCGTAAGTGAGATCAATATTCTATTTCGAGGAATGATCGTTTGCGTATGATCAAGGTTTGTTATGTACTTATAGAGTTGAGAACGAGATTATATATATATAAAAAAAAAATGAGGTGATGTTATAAATTATTACTTACTAAGCGCTATCGCTTATTCTGTTACTATTGTTGTGGTATTGTAGGTAACGAGTTAATGGTATCATTCTGGGACAGAGACCGAGGATAACTTTTGGTGGGACTTACTAGGACGTTAGTAAGTCAATCCCTTTTTAAAATCATGCTCTATACTATGTGGGGCCCATTTGTACAATACGAATGATTTAAGTATGGTTCTAAAAAAAATTGGGACGTTTCATGTTAGAATTTTGCTGCGGATTCGAGCCTCGTCAATCCCGACGTCAGATTCTAAAAATGTGGGAATAAAAGTATTGACAAAAAAGATTTCATCTTTCCTTGATGCGGCAATAAATAGTCCTTACTTTCCAGAATACTGGCACCTATTCTATTTCCATTGGACTTAAAAAGTCTTACTTATTTCGCTGGACCACGACGGAAAGACGAGGTACTATTTTTACAAGCTCATTTGGACTCATAAATCAAACTCCTAGGCAACCATTTGTTCCAAAGATTTTGATAAAGAGATCTCTAGCCAGTCTCTTCTTTTGAGAGGACAACTCAATCACACTCAGCGGATCCCCTCTTGTCAAAATACTGAAAGCGAGAGTGAAGCATGTGTTTTGTTTTCACTCGTTCAAAACATCCAGTCTTTCTTCACTCGTTAGGGAAAGATAAAGGATAGATGACTGGAAATCCTGCTTAGAGATCGCAAAACTATCCCCGGGGGGACGAAGATGGTCCATCAAATCATCCCAACGAGCTGAAAGAGTCAATCCAACCCTATCTTTTCTTCCATTTTTATTTTTTATGCTCCTAATGTTTTGGGGCATCCCGATGCGCTGACTGGATGCGTACCGGCATGATCAATCGATGGACGGGGGAATTGCGTGATTGGATCCCATGAGATTTTTGACCCAAAACAAAGGCGCTTCCCTACGTTGGACGTATGTTTCGCGGTTAAAACTTATTCTATTATTGACCTCTATTAGGGCTGTTTACCAGAGCTAAAACAGGCTCATGAGAAGGGGTCTTGAATAAGCAAAACAACCAATTGATGCCGTTATAGAAGAATTTCCACCGATGAATGAGAATTCGGAATTAGAAATGGATAACATTGATTATCTAGGTTCGATCGTCACTAGAGGCCCGTCGACTATTCGAGGCCGAGGCTTTGCTAGAAAATCAAAACCAAATGAAATTCTTCCGAACCCATCCACGAATAACCAAACCCAGAAAGAACAAGAAATCCATTAATTTAAGAAATCCATTAAAAATTATATGCGGCTTGGAAGGCTACGTCCCATGCGTCAGTTTGTGGATCACAGTCTCATACACTAATCGCACTATGCGAAGAGTTTTGTGGGGGATTGTCCCTAATACCGGAAAACCTTCCCCTTCAATTTGAGGAAGATATATATATATATATATATATATATATATATATATATATATATATATATATATATATAAAGGTTAATTTTAATGTCACATCCCCAAAACGGTAATTCGTGGTTAACCAGTGTTTAGCGGAAGCATTTGTGATTGTGGTTGGGGGTCGTGACGTCAACATTTGGACATTCACGCACAGAGCATATGATTATTGCAGAACAAGTAAATTAAGATGCCATATATAGTTGGTTTGTTACAAAAGCTACGACTTTTCAAAGTCGTAAAAGTAGTAGTATTGATAAAATACAACCGTTTAAGTAATATACAATATCAAAAGGAGATTTCGTAAGTATGACTAAAGTGTATTAGTTATACTAAAGAAATCTCGTTCGTTCCCAAAAGGTGGCATCCTAATTCGTCGTGGGTAGCTTAGTTCCAAGATGCATACAGTATTACTCGTGTTGCTAATTCCCTGAAAAACATAGTAAAAAGGTCAACAAAATAGTTGAGTGAATTCATAGGTTCTATGTATATATATATATAGTGGTTAAACCAAGTTCTGTTCGTGAATCGTTGACGTAAAACACATTCGTTCTTATTCGCTTAGAAAAATCATACTGATGTATAAATCGTAGGAACACATTCCTATATAGTTAATTGTATTAAAAGTATGTATTCAAATATAAATGTTTGTTGGAAAGTAAGTGTCCAATATAAATGATTTTAGGAAAGTACGTATCCAAAATAACTGTTTGTAGGAAATTAAATGGGGGAAAGTAAGTATCCCGGATAAATGTTCGTGGGGAGAGTAAGTGTCCCGTATAACAATTCGTGGGGAAAGTAAGTATCGCGTGGGGAAAGTAAGTATCCCGTATAACAATTCGTGGGGAAAGTAAGTATTCCGTGGGGAAAGTAAGTATCCAGTATCACAATTCGTGGGGAAAGTAAGTATCCCGTGGGGAAAGTAAGTATCCCGTGTAACAATTCGTGGGGAAAGTAAGTATCCCGTGGGAAAAGTAAGTATCCCGTATAACAATTCGTGGGGAAAGTAATATATTTAAAAGAAAACGTTTCAGTATATATGTGTGTGTGTGTGTATATATATATACATACATTTCATAAATACGTAGTTTTCATATGTAGTATGAAAACATTCATGAAGTCGACGATTTGCAAGTATAGTATGATAAGCATTCATATATAATCAAGTTTTCGCATAACGTAATAAAACAGTTGCTATGTATTTCACCCGTGGTTTAAAAGCAGTAAAACAGTAAAAGTAGGGGCTGTGAACTCACCTCGTGAGCTAAGCAGTGAGAGCTAGCGAGTAGTAGTAAAAGTGTTGCCCAAATAATGTCCCTTAACGTCCTAAACGCAAGAGATAGTAATATAAGTAGTTGGCTAAATGCCGAATATGTTAATTGTTCACTCGTTTCGAAAGATCGTTATGTTTAAAATATGTACGATACGTTGGTGATGTTTGTAATAATAATATTTCTCGAAGAGACAATATAATTATTATTGTTTTGTTTCATGTTGGTACTTAATATTTCACAATATTATTATTGTTGGCTCGTCTTAAATTTAGTACATAACTCCACTCGAGAATGTAAAAATATTGCGTTTGATGCGAAAGAAATTGATAAAACACTGTTCATCCGAAAGTTAGGACCAAAATACTGTTTACCCGAAAGTTAGGGTCCGAAAGTGTAAAAATTCGAAACTTAGGGTCAAATATGCTGTTTTCCGAAAGTCAACTCCGAAAGTTGACTTTCGGAGGTCAAAATCCGAAAGTCCTTCACCAAATCCGAAAGTCAAACCCAAATCAAAAAGTCAAACTTTCGGAGTCAAAATCTGACCTATTTTGGGACCTCGATTTGACTAAGTAAACGTTCGCGAAAAATTCCAAAAAAATTACCGAGTGTTCCTCTATGTCTTGGCTTCTTACCCTATTTTTTTCATAATTTTTAGCTAAGTACATCTTGCTAAATAAATTCGCAAGTGGACCTGTGTCAAACAGCTATCAAACTCGACACAGCCTCTCAAATCAGTTTGTAACTTGATTTCGGTGTATATTCAGGAGACGAAGTCTAAACGAAAAATGAAGTCAACAAAATTACCAATATTTTTCAAGTGGTCTCACACGTTTTTGTTACTCACACGATTTGTTATGATTTTTCAACCATGACCAAAAATCTGGCCAGAAACTCAATCTCACCAAAGTTAAGTTTTCTTTAATTTTCGTTACGTTTTTGTGCAAGATCTTTCATGAGATGAACAACAAACATGTTATTAAGATAAAAACATACAAGATTAGTGAAGGAAGGATGATCCTTACAAAGCTCTAAGGATGAAGATAGAAGTGATGAAAGATGATGATCTTTGATGCTGGTTCTTGTTTCTCTTCTTTGCAAATCTTCGTAGATGATTATGGTGGTTTAGTTAGATGATGATGATGATGATAATCTGCTGCTGTTGCTGCCGTGGGATGGAGAAGAAAAAGAGATGAGGGAGTAGAGAGAGTATGGTGAAGAAATGATGAGTGAGGTGTTTGTGTTTGAGTGTTGAGGTAATCAACAAGAAAAGGGGTTGGAATGGCTTAGGTACAGCCGGCCATACCCCATGTGAGGGTATGGTCTCCTCATATTTGGTTCCCTAAATTATTTTGTGTATTTACCCGTTAATCGCGTGACGTTTCTAAATCGTTAAACGATCGTTTGTTTTTGTTTTAGTTAACATTTAGTATACGTTAATTTCTTTCGTATTATTATTTCAAATACTTTGTTTCGAGTTTACCAAATATGAAATTTGCTTCGTTTGGTTGTCGGGTTCGTTTTACGCGTTTTCGTCGCGTACGATTTTATATAAAACGCATAAATATTTTTGTTTTATCGTTATGCTTTATTTGCTAGCATAATATTATCAAGTAAATAACCACTATAAAAATAGTTTTTTGTTATTTATAAAATTTTGTATTGCCAACGATCGCATAGTTGTCGGGTATAACACCCCTCCTATTATAGTTATTTAAATACAATATATCGGAAGCGTCTGTCCAAATTAAAACTTTAATCAATCAAAACATAAAGGTCTAACTAAATTTAAAACTTAATTACTCAATCTGGGTGTTATATGAAAACAAGAATAACACTAATTTATAAAATCAGATATCAGAGTAACACTTGGTAGTCAAATATTCTTCAGTCCATTCCTTGCCCAGCCCAAATCATCTCAAAACCTGTAAAGGATAAATAGTGGGATTAGCACAAAGCTAAGTGAGTCAACCTGTCACTATCAGTACAACTCAGCATAACAATACTGATTATCATAAATATCACATAGACACTAACACAACATCACCAAGAGGATCGGTGGTCCTTGTGACACCGCTCAGACCCGGGAGGTGCACCAAGTGACACTTACAACCAACTGCAGGCCAATACAGTGGCTTTACCGATAACTGTTTGCTACCTTTAGTCAATATGTGTTCCATTCTCAACACATGATCACAAATCTCACATTGACTAACCTGTAGCAACCCAGTCCAACTAATCAGTCAAGTTGACCTCCGAATCACAGAATGCTCAAAGGCAACACATCACTTATTATACGTGTATTTCAACAGTCAACAATCACAATCAACAATCACAATAACACTATGTTCACCTGTTGTAACCAATTTTGTTACAACTAAATCACACTGAGAGAACGAGTCCACTCACCAAATACCTCAGTCATCCACTACTCAGTAGTCTAATGTCAATGAGTCTTCTCCACATCTGAGAATCACAACAAAATACACAAGTCAGTAACTCATCAATCAACAATGAACTTATGTTATAATCATATAACATATCACCATATCTCAATATATCAACATGCCACATCAATCATGATGAATATGTTATCAATAGGTAACCGACATTTATGTCATTACAACTCATCTCAAAATATATATACATCAAACAATATAAGCATCGTATTATAAAAACAATGTAACACTTGAGTCACCATGTTAAAGATAAATCATTAAACAACTATCCTAATCACTCATCATACTCATCAGACTATAATATAAGTAGTAAGTCCTTATTGGAACTTAATAACAACAAACAGTCACAATATATGCAGTAAACGAAACTGGTTTGGTTAAACACTAAATCGCGTCGCGATGGGGGTCAAATCGCGTCGCCATCCTTACTTAATCGCGTCGCTATTATGACCAAATCGCGTCGCGTCATAAACTCAAAATCGCGTCGCCACATACGAATAATCGCGTCGCGATTTCTACTATTTCGCGTAGCGATCCTATACCATCGCGTCGCGACCCTCATCGTCCCCATAACCAGCGAACTGTTCGAAACCCTAACTCGAAAATCTTCATCTAAGTCACAAAACTCTGTTCTAATAGTTTTTTATGCTACTAACAGCTTCATAGAATCATCATGTAATAGATATAACAGGTTTTTAACATCCAATTTTCACAAATCATCCATGAATCTAATTGAAACAAATCAAATTCTAAATACACTTACCATTAGATTATGAACACATGATGATATTGATGATTAGGGAAATCCAAATCACAGCTCAACATGATTTCGAAATTAGTTTAGTTTTTCTCTTTGTTTTTTTTTCCTTGTTTTAGTTTTACATCAGGAATCAATAAAAGGAATTAGGGAAAAATACAAGGAAAAAGGTCGGTTCAAGATTTTCAACCGACTTCAATATACGGGTATAATTTAATACCCCTTCTCAACTCATTGTCTGGAACCCGAAAACCATTTGTGAGTCTAAACATTTTATTTTACCTACAACTTAATTAATTTAAATCACTTAATAATTTATTTATCACAATTGAATATTTAACATCTATTCTTATTATTTTCAAACAATTCAACAATATTATTTCCTAACACCTTAAATAATTATTTTAAAATCAGGAAATAATATAAAACAACTAGGTCCGATTTACGGATGTTACATCGGGCCACACCCAATTGTTTTCGTGTAATTAAACATAATTACAAAAGTTGTAATACATCGCATATTAAAATGGTTGGGCTTTGCTAGACTTATCTCATATAAATCGTTCGAATTCACTTAGCAGGTAATTAGCGTAAGAAATGCATGTGTTTAATGTACGTAATTATATCGAATTTTGAGGAGTGTCACATTTAACAATATATAATGAAACTATTCATATATAGACTAAAAAGTATAGTATTCATGTTTTGAATAGCAAACTTCTCAAGTGATCAAGAAAAAATTATCAAATAAATTAATAGTTATCGAACTATTATTCCGCATGCCTTAAATTTTAACAATTTTTAAATTCGTTTGAAATTACGATCCATTGATTTGAATATAAACATTTTTTAATATTGAAATTATATAAAATATTTTGATATTTGATAAAATATTTTTATTATGTAAAACCCACACATACGAGTGTAAAAATAAACCCGCTAGCGGGTTTACGGGTTAAAAAAATCCCGCACGGACGGTTAATGGGTTTAACATATCCGTATTCACAACCCGCGGGTGCCATACCTAGGTATGATAACTTTTAACTTCTATACTTAATTTAACTTTATCTTCACATTTTGAATTTTTCAGGCTTGGGAATCTTTAAAGGAGACCCAAGTTCAATCCTCTTTAGCTACAACTGTCGGGTCAGCCCTTAGGCGCGCAACCCAGTTGGTTCCTGATGTAGAATACAAATAACGAAACAATGCTTGATCCTGTTGATTCACAGAATGTCGAGAAAAATATCTTCCAAACACATGTTGATTCTTAAGAATACCGCGGTTAGGTTAATTTTCAACTCAATTGAAAAACAAAATTTAAAAGAAAATGCAAATTTCATAAAATCAAAAACTAAAACCCTCTCAACAATGAGCAAGACTCCCCAATTTATTGAAGCTAGGGACATCCCCCAATTAATATGAAATTTAATAAGACTCCAGTAATAACTTTAGAATACTTTATTAAACATAGATTGACTACTCATATAACTCATGGAGGCAAAAATGCTTTGCTGAATTCGGATTGTTGTGACTTTTGGACAACCTGTAGTAAATTTGCCATAACTTCCTCTATAAGACTCTAATTAATTATCTGTTTGATGATCTGGAAACTAGACATCTATAGTTTTCCAACCATGTACGACACATAATTTTTAGACTTCAAAATATTTCCAGGATATAGAATCAATTTGACCAAAATCCATAATTTTTTTTTTATTTATTCATTTTTTACTTTCTTGCTTCTCCTCCTGTATCAGTTCCGGAGGGAAGGACTTTGCAAAAAAATGGTCACGTTTTCCAAAATGTGTGGACACTCTTCTTTAGCGAGCCTCTGGGTCACTCTGAAGCGTATGTTCAGCATTGCTTTCTACATATTGTCATCGGGACAGGGCATACGGACCCATCAATGTTGTTAGTTATCAACGTTTTAAGAATGGTACGGTAAAGAATAATTATGTTGTTTATATAGTTACTTTATTTTATGACGAGCAATGTTTGTTTTTATATATCTTTCCTTTAATGTCGTTATGTGTATGTGTATATGTGTATGATGTAAACGAGTAAATTATGTCCGCGCGTTGTGTCGGGGTAGAAAGTATACTTTTATATATATTTATTTGTTTACCTCACGTACAAAGAGAATGTTTTAACATTTTTTAATTATACCAATTAGTTATAACAAAAACTAAAATAATTGTCGAAAATATAACATCGATATTGAAATTTTGATTAGATCAATCCACTAACAAAATAAATTGCAGTTTTGAAAGAAAAAAAAAAGGTGTATTTATTAATTAACAATATAAATGTATACAATCATAGAATAGAGCTAAAAAAATTTGTTTGTTTTTGTAAAGTAAAAAGTAAAAATAGTTAGAACATCTTCAATGTATGCACTATCTGTACATTTTTGCATTAATATAGTATGAAAGTGTTAAAAACTGACTCCAGTGTTAGCACTAAACACTGCACTATTATAGTGTAGTTGCAACTATTGTTTGGTGCAGCACTAAATTTAGTGTTGCATTAAATACTGCACTAAACACTATTTACATTAAATAATAATATATAAAAAAATTATGTAAAAAATATTGTATTATATTGTTGAATTATGTATATTAGATCAATTAAAAAAAATTTAGTGCAACACATTGAGGCAACTTTTTTTAGTGTAAACATATTGTCAAAAGATTCTCCTTTTACACTAAAATAGTGCAATTTGATACATTAAGATAGTGTACACATTGAAGATGATGCTAGACTACAAACCACCAAGCTATCAAAGGAAATTAAGTTGTTTTTGTAAAGTAAATAGTATATATAATAATATGACGCCTAATAAAACAAATTAGGAAGCTTCTTTTTTTACCATTCATACATGTTTATTCTTTCACTATAGTGGGAAGAAGACAGAAGTTTTCGTTACCGAGATATCTTTTTTTGGCGTTTCTTATCACAACCTTTTTTCGTATCTCAAACCCAACTAAACCCTGAGGACACCTTCTGCTCGGAGGGTACAATCCAGCATTTCTTACAAACATATATATGTGACATGTGATGATGGTACTATTGATGACGTTGATTATCGGTATATTTTATAAGAGAGAGTGGGGGTAGCGTAAACGACGACGGAAGCTTCACGTTCTCCCTATTTTTTTATACATAAAATAAAAAGTAAAAATATTGACTTTGTTTAGAAAAAGACTATTGTACATTTATATACCATATTACCATGTGTAAAGTGTAAACCGTGTAAGATGTGAGGCATGTGGCTTGATTTATTTATTGAGCTCGATTTAACCTTTTCACATAATTTAATAACAACGTATAAATTGAATTATAATTATAATGACGTACATAATTTACATGTTTATCTATGATACGGCGAGAGGTTTGCATAAAAATTCAAAATAATAATAACAATAATAATAATAATAATAATAATAATAAAACAAAATACTAAGGTTAGATTAAATATAATAAAAATCTTAACATAGAATAAAATAAATATAGAGTCAAGTTCAAATGATAATGATCAATTTGGTGAGAAATGAGGAACCAATAAGAATGTGTCACGTGTCCTAAAACTCATTTTCCCCAACGTTTTTAAAAATTAAATATCTCACAAACGGTAAGTCGAAAATTATAAAAATTGCACCATAAAAATCATCATTTTTTTTCTTCGATTTGCCATCTCACAAGATATACTTTCGACGGGTTTTTTTTTTTTTTTGGGTTTTACAAATTGTACAAAATTTGTAACACATATGTTAATAACTGGTATCACATGTGTTACTCGCTGGGTAACACATGTGTTACTAGCTGGTAACGCATGTGTTAGTAGTTTTTAAAACCCACCGAAACACTGAAAAAAAAGTTCGTCGAAAGTATACCTTGTCACATCTCTAATCGAAGAGATTAAAACGCTGATTTTTATGGTGCAATTTTTGTGATTTTTCGACTTAACGTTTGGGAGATATTAAATTTTTAAAAATTTGGGGGAAAGTGGGTTTCTCACAAAAAGTTGTTGTACTAATTTGAACCTTACTCAATAAATATAATAACATACGGAGTACCAGTAATATATATCACCTCAACACAAAATATGCGCATAAAAAATTAGGAGTAAATTCCATAAATGATCCATGTGATTTACATTGATTTACGAAAACAGTCTCTGTACTCTTTTTTCAACGTTTTCGGTCCCTTAACTTTGGATTTTCTCGCAAATGGTCCCCTAATTTTGGATTTTTGCTCGCAAACGGTCCCTCCGTCTAACTTTGGATTTGCTCGCAAATGGTCCCTTAAGGGACCATTTGCGAGCAAAACCAAAGTTATTGGACCGAAAACGTTGAAAAAAAAGTACATGGACTGTTTTTGTAAATCAATGTAAACCACAAGGAACATTTATGGAATTTACGAGAACTCGAAGTTGTGCATTAATGAACATCACAATTCAAACGTTATATGCTTTAATCTTTGTATCATTTATAGAACTAATATCCATGACGTTTTTATATGATTATCTCATCGTTCAACAATTTGATATACTACGGAGTATTAAATTTATTTTACAATAACTAACCTAAAAATTTTATGGATCTTTCTATATATAGCCCCTAGGGCTATCACGTGTTGTACAAAAAAACCATCACCTTAAAATAAATTAATAATCGTCATGTACAACATTTTTATACCTGTTAACGATAACCATAAAGGTTATGTTTAGAAAAATTCAAAATTTATATATTTTTTTTTGACATCCGATCAATGTAACATATAAATGTTTACTTATTGGCGGAGCTAGAAAAATTCTAAATGAAGGGGTTAAAAAAATTTATGTTGTTCTCTCTTATAGTTATGAGAGGGAAAAATATTGAAACATGTCACTATTAATCATAAATTTTTACTTTTTTTTTTACATACTTTTAAATTTCTTGAAGAGGGAGATGGTACCTTTCTAGATCTACCACCGTGTCTACCGGCTTGTATGTTAAAATCACCGGGGCAAAATCAGAATTTCAGGTTTAAGAGGTTGTACTTTTGTGTAGAATAATAAAATAATAATCTCTTTATTATTATATTAAAAGAAACCAATAATTAGGTTACCCTTCCTTAATTAACTTCTTTTAAATTAATCTACCCCTTTTATTTTTTATAACCCTGCACCTTATCCGTTGATCATCTTTTCTTATTGGGTGACAACCTAATTAGCAACTGACAACGAAGTCTGATTAGGTCTAATGACCATTATAACCCTATTTTTAAATCTTAAAAACTACATTTAACTCATTAAATACGTTTAACATTTTTAATTATCAATTAAAGTAGTTACCAAAAAACAAACAAAAACCCACGTCGCCTTACATATGGAATACTCCATTTACAAAATGGGACACGGTCTCCAAAAAATCCAAGAACCCGGCCACCATACCGCATCAAATCAAAATCACCTGCACAAAGACCTCCATCAACCAAAAAAAACCTTGGATTTAGTTAACATCTCCGATGATCAGGCCCATCGTTTAATTCCATGATCGAAGAACTTCACAGGAATTTTGGAGAACCGTTGAACCCTTGTGCCGAAAAAGACTTGCGATGGCAGAGATCCATCTTTAATCCTGATGATCGCCGGCATACTCAGGTATTCCGGCGCTGTTCGCCGACTGAAACAGCAATTTGTTTTACAATCAGGTATTCAATCTACCCTTACCTAATTGTTGGAATTCAGATTAGTATACTATTGAATTTCAAATGGTATTATGAATTATGGTTGGGGTCTCATAAATAATAGACATTTGTTTGAGTTGAAAATTGCTTTTGCATACGTTGACTATATGATTGACAGTTCTTTGTATCGGTTGTTATGTTTATGGAGGACACAAGAATTGTCTAGCGATCACTATATTATTGGAAGACTTTAACTATCTTGAGAGTGAGAAAAAGAGTTTAATTGCTAATGCAGAGAAAAATTTTATGGGATGTAATGTTAACCATTGTTTGCGAAAGTACTCTCAACAGGTGAAATCATGGAAGTTCAATTTATTGTCAGTTACTCCCTAAATTCAGTATCTATCCAAAAACCTAGGAAGAGTTTTGTAATTTATGTTATGAAAATATTGATCACCTTACATTGCCTATGTTTCCTAAAAGAAAACCCAAAGCATCAGGGGTGACCACTTGTCTAAATTTTATGTATCTACAAATTATCTGTGTAATTCGTATTTTAATTTTATCCATATTCGTATAAGTATCTTATCTCATTCCATTTTGCAGCTGGGTCGAATGGTGGGACAATTCTTGAAAGTGACTTAAAGTCTGTTTCTGATTTCTTCCGACCTCGATCAACCAACCTGTTTTGCCATCTCTACTGGGGAACTATTATTAGTGCTGAAGCATTGAAGGTTTGTTAGTTTCTAATTTTTTTTATGTCTTATGTATTACTGTTGTTTCCTTCTTAGTTTCTTTATTACTTTCATGTTCTCATTGGTTATCTTTGGTCACATCCTATTGGTATCCTTTCTCAGTAAGTTCTTTTAAAACTTTCATACAAAAGTGACTGATTGTTTTTTCTTTCTTATTGATGTTATCTATAATCTATAATTTTCCATTAAATAGTAGGTTGATGAATGGAGATGAATTCGCTGTTGAGCCTACTCAACTTGCTAATTTGGCCCACGGAACGTAGTCAATTCAGATGTGAAGTTCTATACTGACCAACCATTTAAGACTATCGAGCAAGTCCGATCAACTTTTGAGGCAAGTTATACTGTGGCCCAAATACTACTCATAATATTCCTATTGTTGTAATTTATTGTTGGTACCACGCATTTAATACTTTACAAATACTCAGGAGTGTCACTGTGTTATCAAAGCTACTATCACCAAATTCTTGACAGACGAGGGTTGGTTTACAAATACGTGTAAAGTCTGCAAAAAGAAATGTTATCGCAGACTTCAAGAGTCTCCCGATGTTAGGTTGTTCGATTGCCCAGCATGTGGTACTGTCAAAGAAGTCAAAACCATGTGAGTGGCTAAACATACTACGTACATATTTAGATGATAAATTAACTGAGATTGTCACTGATTAGTACTCCATGTCTACATGAGTTTCTAACTTTCAGGCTTCGTACTATTGTGAGAGTGAAAGATTCTACAGGCTCTACTTCAATTGTCTTTTTCGACAATCAACTTGCAAAATTACTTCAGCGCAGTGTTGCATGGCTGAGAAAGAAAATCACTACGGTATGTTATATGCCAGTACTATTTTTTCCGTGTTTATCTACTCACTTGCATCTTATAGGTAAACATTTACCTTAACATTTATCGTGCACTTACCTAGATTGATGGCTCTCAAGTCATTCCCTTTGAGTTCTATTGTTTACATTATATTGTTTACTACAACACACATTTTAGTACTTAAAGAACTCTTAAAGAAAGGGAAAAGAAGTTTTAGTGTGATAATTTATTTAGAATAGCAAACTGTGATTATTATTTAAGTACTATAGTTTTTGGTAATCTTACTAAAATGATGATAATTTATTTAGAACAAACTGAAATAAGACGGATGTTAAAGTGAGCATATCTGCATGCCCAGTTCATATGTTTGATGTTGGACTGAACTTATTTTCTTTCCTAGAGTTAGGATAAGCAGAGAAAATATTACTTTATCTTTCTGCTATGTGGCATATTTGCTTTTACGTTTTCTTTATAAATCTCGGAAGCATTTTGATGTGCAAGTATAATATTAAATGCTCAAACCATGTATCTTTATGTGTATGTTTTCTGTGTAGATGTTGGAATTTTGACCCACGACTTCTGAATGAGTGATTTTGGGTTGTGTTTTATCTCAAACGGGTCAAATAGAGTGTCTCAGGTCAACTTGATTGAATGGGGCCAATGGGTTGAAAGTAGACACAGTACTTTTTTATGTTCATGGACCAAACTATAAGTATCCTGACTCTAAAAATAAAGTTTAGTTGCTTTCTGTTTGAATTTGTTATTTGGTTAAATTTTAGATTGGAATGAAAAAGCTGCTTTTACTGAACATATCGGATCAATGAGTAAATTCAGAGCTGGCCAGTGGGTTAAAGTGGTAATTCGTTCTTAATTTCATTCGGTAATAAATGGATTGTTTTATATGTATATAGATTTCGACATGTATCCTATGGCCGGTTCCATACATGGAATTTTGTGTATGAAGCAAAGGGAAATGAAGTGAAATCAAATCTTCAGTCCCTAGCCCATTCGACTTGTATGAATATTTCATTTATAGATAGGTTGAAGTGGGTCTTCGAATTAGTCTTTGTTGCACCAAACAATGTATTTTTATTATAAATTTCCATTAGCTCCTTTTTATAGTATTGATTTGATTATAATGTGATGTTGCAACTTTCAGATTTGCAGGTCATTATTATATGTATTAATGAGTTGAAAGTACCAGTTGACATTTCAATTTTGAAACACGTGAAGGGTTAAAATGCTCTTCGTAAAGTTGCTATACGGGTATATCATGTGAATGTTCTTGTATTTCATTACTATCTTATTTCATATTATGAAAGGACATAAGAAATAAAGAAAGTTAAGATGGGTTAGTTCCTTTTTAACAATTCTTCGGTACTTTTCTTATACAGTAGTGATCTTTGGTTCGGTTGACCATTCTTAATATTTGACTTTCTTGCTATATATATAATTGACCCATTAAGATTTGGAGTAACCTGATAATTGGGTATAGATAGCTACATTTAACTTTGATGAGTTTGTTGAGGTATGGTGGCCTTTTGGTTTTGGTCTTCCCTTTTTATATAAACACTCATATAAGTGTTTGTAGATAAATGTCCATAATAACAAAATGTACTTTGAGAATTATAAAATGGAGGAATTCTGTGAGGTAAATAGGCGATAACAATATTATGCAGTAATGAGAATGGATAGATAAATTATTTAATGGAAAAAGTTACAATTCAACCAATGAGAGAAACTATTTAATAAGGATGGTTAGATTCATATTTTAAATATGTTCTTAAAACAAAGAAAATATACATCCAACTGTTCCATTGTAACTTGCAAATATTGCTGACGATACTATTAATGACTTGCAATAGATGATGCATTTCAACCATGGTTGAACTTTCCAACCAATTATGAGAATAACAATGATGCCTCAAGCGGATAAAGATTCTACATCTATAGATGCTAACTCTTTGCCAGTTGTTAAAACTTTATTATCACCATCACTTTTATCTTTCACAATTTTCATTGCAAACATCATCACTTAAACTTTTATCTTTCACAATTTCATTGCATATTTGAACGTGTAATTGCGGTCATCGGTGTTCTTTAGTTAATATTGTTAAACTACATTTATATTTGAAAGTGAAATTGTGAAAAACTGCTTGATTACTCTTACTTCATCATACTAGATAAACTCAAAACATACATATCGATAGATATTGACATTCTATTGTTTACTACACCACACATTTTAGTAATCATTTCGTGTACTATGCATTTGTTCGCATATTTCATTTTTAAAATAATTTGCATTTTATGTCCTTTCAAATAAAGTCATTTTGCGTGCCACACAATTCATAGGTCCCATACAAAAACATGAAATGTTGATTATATTCAGTACATTATTTTATTTCGATCAAATGAACAAGAAGACTTTAAAGGAGCCCCGCAAATTTTGCGGGCTATAAACTAGTACTATATTATATTACATGATAATAAATTAACTTAATAATCTTGACCATATGAACAATAGAAATTCTTCTTAATAATGACCATCACTGACTTTCTATAGATCAATAAGCACGATGCATAAATTATGGAAATTATCAATCATTGAATTTTATGAGAATAGCTAGATGAAAATTACAGATTAATTAATGAGTAGTTTGAGAGTGTCAAATGAAATATAGAAGTTGAAAGCAGTGTTTTAAGACCCGGTTCGACCGGTCCGGTCGGATCGGTCGGACCGTATTTTTAGGGAATTCCGGCTCAAAAAAACCCGGTTTTTTCGATATTTTGACTAGTCAACGACCCGGTTGACCCGGCCGGTCGGATCAGGTTGGACCGGAAACCGGACCGGCGCATTGACCCGGTTTCATTTTTATTTTTTACAATTTATATGTACATTTAATCATTTATAATTAGGGAATGTTGACTGATTGTGTATTTCAAGAATAATGAGAGTAATGAAGGAATCTTTGATTGATATGTCATCACCATTTATTACTCTATGGGTTATATAATTATTATATTGATGTGTACTCCAAGAATAACGAGGGAATCGATGTGTCATCACCATTTATAACTCTATGAATTATAACTATTATACATGATATAATTAATAATTATAATTATAATAATAAAAGTATAAAAAATTTCACTAAATACTATTAATGTATACTATTATTAACTCCGGTCTGACCTTCCGGCCCAAACGGTCCGACCAGAGATTAACACTTTTCCGGGTCGACTAAAAAACCGGGTTTTAAAACACTGGTTGAAAGAGCTTGAACACCATTTAGTTACCCTGCCATTGAAGACCTAGCCCGATTCTTGAGAATCTAACCTTATAACTAGAGAAGTTAGTTAACTATACAGGTAGCAATTCAGGTTGAGTCGGATCGAATTTAAATTAGTCAACTCGAATTAATTTAATTAGATAAAAGGGCCGAGTATGCCAACCTAATGCAAAACCTGTTAACCCGCACACAACACATGCAACTCGTTTATCAAATCATATCAATGGATTGTCTGATCAGTTTGAGTTAACATGGGGATTTCGGATCAAATGAGTCAAAAAAGTCACTGTGTTCTAAAATGATAACTAATCATTAATAAACATAAAAATGCTTATAGAAGCCGCAAAACAATTGTAACACCTATTAAATTCATTCAAGGAAAGGTTCATAATTTGGGTTTTGGTAACATCTGCCACGTGACACACGATAAGATGTATTTACTGAAATTGAAATTTTTTTTAATATTAACAATTACATTTAATACTCATTAATTCAATCTAATATTTACCATTTTTATGCATATTACTTACAAATTTTGATATTTAAGAAAATTAAATGTTAATTAAATGCACTATAATGTGTGCCACGGGGCACATGTCGGCAAACATTAACAAAATCCTCGTAACTTTCAGCATATGAAATATAAATAAAGTAAAATATTAAAAAATTCAAATTACTATTAAAATGTAGTCCGGTTGACATGTCAACTTGGAAAGTAATTGGAGCCTTGAACCTAACGGCTTCATAGGTTGAAAATCTCAATCCAAACATGCTCTTTTCAGATTTAATATGTGTGGAGTTGCAAATCGCCATTCCCATTGCCAATCATAAGTTAAAATCGATCAACACTTTTATTACTTAATTATTATTAAGGACGTAATCGGTAATTGATACACTAATATAGACTCCATAACTATTAATTTTACATGAACTATAAACTATATAAGTCTAATTGGATATATTTAATAGTAGACCTACTTTTCTCATTGGTTGAATTTTTTTCCCTCTTTAATTTCATCCAATCAATTTTTTACATCTATCAATCACATTTTTAAATATAGATTTAGACCTACAAATTTAGGTTTACCAATAATTTTTCTAAATATAATATATGAAACATATTTATGCCATTTAATTTCAAAATTGAAATTCAACAAGGTATTATTTACCCACGCTTCGCGACGGGTTCAAATTCTATATAGATTATTATGTTTGATTTATACTTTGTATTACTTAGTTTCGTTTCCATATTTTTGAGTTTATATAACCAACTTTTTTTTAGGAACAATAATTCAAAGTGTTGGTTACACCAATATATATAATAACAAAAATGGAAGTTAAAATGTAAAATATACAACATGATTAGGATATTGATTGATTAAAATCATATATATTTTAGAGATATATGTTGTGCTTTCAATAACATACTTGTTGTGCAAAATTTTTTTAAGTCTATCAAGTTTAAAACATAAAGGTATAGATTGAGTTTCATTAAGTAAATTTATTGAATATTAGTCTTTGTTTCACTATTTTTAATGAGTTATCAACATTAATTTAAATTAAAGGCATCTTAATTTCAAATCAATTGATATGTTGTTGGTTAAAGTATCTATAGAGACATGATATTTGCCTTTTGATTTTCTTTTTAACTACTTTAACCTTCATCGCACTACTATATAGAAACGATTTAATTCCAAAATTGCGCGAGATCGATTTTGGTAAGTTAATGTTTAACTATTATATTTACTCACTTAAAAGATTTAATATCATGCTTACGATAGTATTCTAATCTTTTATAACATAAAACTTTAGTATCATATTATAGAAAATACATATCATTGAATCAATGTAATATTTAACATAATAATAATAATAGTAATAATGATGATGATGATGATGATGATGATGATGATGATGATGATGACGACGACGACGATGATGATGATAATAATAATAATAACAATAATGTAATATAAATAAAATAATTATGTTGAAACAAAATTAGTTTAATATATTATTATAACATAGCAGTTTAGTACTCCGTATCATTTTGTTACAAATATATATGTAGTTTGATTAGAAGTTTAGTACTCCATATCATTTTGTTACAAAAATATATGTGGTTTAATTAGTGTAATATTTAACCAAATAATATTAATAAACATCAATTAAAAATAAGTATAAAAGTAGTAGAGAGTGGAGAGCCCAAGATTTGAACCTAGATGTCTAGGTACAAAATAGGAATAATTACTTATATCAAAATAGAAGTTTTTATGTTAGCTTTCAAACCTAGTTACACAAAAGTCCAAACAACTTACTATTCATAGTTGTTTGCTAATTGATATTAGATGATAATTAACCATTATCATGCAATATTTAGTTCATTATTGTTTATAATATTTATTTTTAATTTGATTAAACAACACGCTTTATAATTTAATTTTAATTTAATAAAATAACAAATATATTCATACTCTTTAAAAATCATCATCTCCAAAATTAGCCTCATCATACATACACCCTGCCTCAACCTTTAAACTATTTAAAAAGATAATCACTAAATTAAAACTTTACCATATACAACATCTAATTTTTATATCATAAATAAAAAATTTACCGTATAAAAAATCGAATTCCTGCTCTTTATACATAAAGATTATAATTGTAATTATTTAGGCGAAACTTAATTAACTACATAAGGTTTCATTCTCTATTGTTCTTCCATTATTTATTTAAGTTGTCAATCAATCAATTTCTCTCTTTCTCAACGATTATTTATCTGAAAGAAATAAACAATCACACAATGTTATGAAAGATCAAATCAGTTACAAACATCTTTTCTATGCACACAAATTAGTATAACAAAACTAACATTAATATGGCACAAATGATATGCTTTATATACATATAACCTAAAATAATTTTAATCCGACTTCATTGTATATATTTTTTTAACTCATGTGAAACGATAGAATTATATCAAATATACATTATTTGCGTAATCATAAAAAACAAATACATATTTGAAGAATTGTGTATACACACGGGTTTGATGTATAGTGTTGAGTCACTGGTCGATGACCAACTCAATGATAACTAACTCGATGAAGGAAATTATTAAGTCAAAGCTGCTGTTGCTGAAGTTGTACTCGCTGGTTACTGTTCGTGCTACTCAAGGAAACTTATATGCTGAGGAAGGTTAAAAACTCAACTTTGTGTGTCGTTGATTCCAAGACTGGCAGCGAGAGTTTTACATCTTCAAATGAATAAAGGCAAAAGTCACTGCCCTAATAAAAGCTAGTTGCTGAAGATACATAATTCAAGTCATTCTACAAGAGCGCGATAGCTCGCAGTGAGTGATGAGAATTATTACATCTTCAGTGACTATATTAATACAGTTTCTTTACAAGTACAAGTCGCTTTTCATATGTACGTCAGCAAGTGTTCCTCGTACTTGAAAATATCTGAAGAATTACGTGGCAGCAAGTGATTGGTGTTAAGGAATAAGAGATATTTGCGGTAACAGAATTGGAACCCGCAGAATGTCGGTTCATCAGTGAGCAAGCCAATCAAGCAGCGACACGTGTCATTCCAGATCCTATTTTGTAGGAGATATTTACGGGATACTTGTAGTATATATAGAGTAGCATGTTGTACTTAGAAACTTGCCGTTTGTACGTGTTAATCACTTGTTAGTCAGTGAGTAGTCTGTCTAAGCATGTACCATCGATCAGCGAGTGAATAGTTAGCGTATTTGTCCACTACTATTCATTTCAATTGTAATAGTTAGCTTGGGTGTTTGATTTAGATTAGATTTGGCTAGTCTATTCCGCAATCAACACTAAGTGAGTTTTATTATCAATAAAATTCACAAGTTAAGCTATTATTGTGTTATTACTCTTTACTTGGTATACTCTGTTTATGTTTGTTTAATTAAAAACTTAATCAAGTAACTTAGATAAAATCGGAAAAAGTTTTTAATTGTATTCAACCCCCCCCCCCCCCCTTAACAATTAAACTTTACTCATTGAGATTCCAAATCACTTAGCAATAGTGATTCAGGGACTATCATTTGGTATCAGAGCAGAGTTGGTTTAAATTAATTAACCAGATCTGCGATGGAATTAGTAAAGTACAGTTGTGTCGACTCTGAGTATCAAAAGGGAAATGGTTCTACTACCAAACCTCCAGTGTTTGATCCTTCTAGGATTGAGACCTGGATGTCCCGGATGATGATGTTTTTGGATCTTGTTGATGATCGTCTCTGTAACATTATAACCAATGGTCCTCATATTCCGACCACTATTATTCCTGCTGTTGCTGCTACTGCAACTACTCCGGCTATACCAGAAGTGGTTGTGCCAAAGAGAGAGGAACAATGGTCAGATGAGGACAAGAGGTTAATAAGGTTAGATAAACAAGCTAAAATCTACATAGGAATGACATTTCCTGATGAAGTGTTTGAATCAATCAGGCTTTACAAAATTCCCAAAGATATGTGGGACACCCTAAAGAATATATATATTGGTACTCCTGATATTATTCGCTGCAGGGAAGTAAATCTCACTCGCCAGTATGAGTTGTTCGCAATGGAACCCAACGAATCCTTGTCTTCTACTTATACCAGATATCAGTCACTGATGAATAAGATGGAAAAGGCTGGTATAGGCAAAGAGCAGAGATTTGTTGTTGAAAAGTTTCTGGAACTTTTACCAAGAAAAATCTAGGGAACCATTGCTACCTGCACAAGACAGAGCAATGATTATACAATGCTGAATCTTACTCAAGTTTATGGTATCTTGCTCAACTGGAGCAGTCTGAAAAGCAAGCTGATCAAAGTGAGCATATTCGTGCAACACTTGGAAGTCAGAAGATATCGAATGCCCTTGTAGCTGAGCTTGATGAAATTGATCAAAGACAGAAATCAAAAGTCTCAAAGCTAAGCTCGAAGTCGCTGATAGCTGATGAAGAAGGTGAAGGAGCTGAAGAACAGTCAGAGTATGAGTATGATGAGGGTCTAGAGAAGCTAGAAAGAGACATGGCGATGATGGTTGCAAATTTCAGAAGGAATACCAGATCAAAAAGATTTGCTGGTGCTCCATCATCAGATAATTTCAAATCAAAAGGTGATTGCTACAAGTGTGGCAAACCTGGTCATTTCACTGCTGACTGTAGATCTAAGTCAATCAACCCACTCCCTGAACCAAATCCAAGCTTTAGAAATGACAAGTACAACAAGTACAAAGCAAAGTACAAAAAGCTGAAGGCAATGTCCAAATCTGGAAAGAAGAATGGAAGAGGTTTTGTCGCTGAAGAAGGATCTTTCAGTGACTCTGACTCATCTTCATCATCTGATGAAGAAGAAGCAATGATCTGTTTGAATAAGGATTACTGTCTAATGGCTGATGATGCTGCTTTTCATGAAGACATCAAAGAAGTAGCTCATAAATGTTCAGCATCTGGATGGGATCCTGAAACTCTCTACAAGGTACATTGTTTTAAATCATATTCAGCTACTGAAAAGGGTATTGTCTTTGAAACTTTGAAAGTTGACTTGTCAAATGCTCATGACATTCAAAGAAAACAGAATCATGAAATCAGTAACTTAAAATCTAAGCTCCATGATGAAAATGAAAACATGATGATTGTAATGAATTTAAAACTAGATCTTGATGCTCAAATACATGCAAATCAAGTATGTATTCAAGAGAAAATAAAATTCGAAACAAAGTTTTTACAACTTAAGAAAGTCATGGAGTCATGGTGTAAGTCTACAACGAGAGTAAATCAATGTATTAATAATCGAATTCCAAAACAAGCTAGAGCTATTTTGGGAGGTTATTATGAATATGCTGTTTCTCTCGCTGATTTAACAAAAGTTGATCCTATTTTTGATTCTGATGGAACCTTTTCAGAAGTTATTTTTGAACCAATGTCAATTTTCAGTGAGCCAAAACCAAATTATTTCATAAAAAGCAATTTGGTCACTGATGAGTCTGACATACCAAAGATTGTTGGTGAAGTGAAAATATTGAAAAATAATGACTCTTTGATTAATCTAAATCTCACCAAAACAATCACTGATAAGGAAGAAATTATCAGCAACCTCTCTGACACTGTTTCAGTCACTGATAAAAATCTTATCAGTGACCTTAAGTCAAAGAAACAAGAGGTAAAATCAGCAAGAAAAGTTGTGAATCAGTGTCAGATCAGCAACTTAAACCAGAGAAGGAAAAGAAGGCCAATTATGCAAATAAGAAGTGTTATAAATGTGGCAATAGACAGCATCTGTCTTCTGAATGCTCAGCAACATCTTTTTCAAAATGTCTAACTATTAGTGAGCATTCAGACACCATTTATGCAAATCAGTGGAAGCCAAAAACAAGGCTTAGCCACCATGAACCCATCTTAGGATGGGTTCACCAGTTGAACTAATCTTGTTTATTGTTGCAGGGCATTCTTAGAGAGACTATCTGGTATCTGGACAGCGGTTGTTCCAGACATATGACCGGATGTAAATCCCTGCTCAGTGACTACCAGGAGGAAAGAGGTCCTGATGTAGTATTTGGTGACAACAAGGTTGGTAAAACAATGGGATATGGTGTTTTAACAAATGGCAATGTGACGTTCAAGCGGGTTGCATATGTGGAAGGACTGAAGCACAATTTATTGAGCGTCAGTCAGTTCTGTGACTCCAAAAACAAGGTGCTGTTTGATCATGAAGCTGGTGTTGTTTACAATAAGAAAGGAAGTGATGTGCTGGATGCTAATAGAAAGGGAAATACATATATTGTCAATATGGACTAAGCTCAGTCAGGCTCATGCTTTTATCCCAGAACTGTTTCAGAAGAAAAATGGTTATGGTATAAATAACTTTCTCATCTGAACCTAAAAGTTATCAACAAATTAAGCAAACGTGGTTTAGTCACTGGACTTCCAAAATTGTCCTATGATAAAGACAAGCTTTGTTCAGTGTGACACCCGGTCAAAAAAGGGTCAAAATTAGCGGCCAATTTAAACTTTAATCATTCGTACTCAGTACGTGTTAAAACAAAAGTATCCGGATATTATATATGTATTTATATATATATATATATATATGTATATATATGTATATATATATATATATATATATATATGTATATATATATATATGTATATATATATATATGTATATATATATATATATATATATATATATATATATATATATATATATATATATATAATACAATGAATAAGTAATAATCACGTACAAACAAATCTGAAAGAATGCAAAATCTTAAATACGGACGTTGGTGAAAAACATTTTTAAACAATGTATTATTAATGAGAATAATAATTATTTACTCGGTTGAGAGTTTAAACACATTTTGTACATTGAAAAATATCCGTCAAACCAAAGTGAAACAAAGATATAATTTTATATCTCATTAAAAGTATTTTTATAAAATACTTCGATTAAAAATATATACGAATTAGTATTTAGAAATTTGTCATTTGAAAACATTATACTACATTACGATCAGGTAAATAAACACGGGTATAAAATACACCCTTACATCAATTATTGGAGCCGGTTATATCAACCGACTCCAATAATTCAAACACACACACGCATAAACTCAAACTCTCGGCTCTCTCATCTTTTTCTCTTGGTCTCCCTCTCTTGCTCTCGGTTTAATCATCAACAACAACCACAATCATCACAGCAACATAATCATCATCATCTTCATCCTTGATCATCTTTTCATCTTCTTTGATCATCATCATCATCATCCTGATCACCATCTTCATCTTCACGGTTTCGATTTCAAAATTGTAAGGAAACTTTAATCTACACTTTAAATTCATGCTTAAAACGTTTATATGATCATATTAAGTTGTTTTATTAAGTTGATTATGTCCAAAAATGAAACCATAAATTTGTTGTTGTGTAAACTTCACGAAAAGGTTCTGGATTCCCAAGGGATCCGGCGGATTCCCAAGGGATCCGGAAGATTCCCAAGGGATCCGGCGGATTCCCAAGGGATTCGGCGGATCAACTCAAAATGTAGACTTCAGAACTACATTTTTCCAAGTATCGATTTTATACACTCACGGATATTTGAAAACAATACGAGACACAAGCGTACGAGTTACTTAAACACAAGAACAAACTTAATTATATTTTTAGAATATAATTTCAATCCGTCACCAACGGGCCGTACACTTTTTTTTACAAATTACAAACTTAATCGGTTTCACAATGTACCAACGGATTAATCAAACATTAAACGGATGAATGAACACATAACGATAGTGATCTATATAGACGTTCACTTATATATGACCTTATATGCTTAGGGAATCAGGAAGTTTCGGACTGTTCATTCCATATCGGATATTCATTGCTCGGTGACTTAGGGTGAGTCTCACAGCCCCATCTTTACTATTTTACTGTTTTAAACTTGGGGTGAGATACAATGCTTACTTGTTTTCGTGATCACTGTTATTTGGTTAGTTAATTTAATTATTAACCCAGTTGATTATCATTGTCGGTCTTGATTTTCTTTGTTCGGGTATTGCATGAGTGTTTTAATACGGGAAAGTCCTCATCATTGCATGGTTCGTTAACTTAATAAGGCGCGATTACTAAAAGATAGATCTATCATGGGAGTGACGTCCCGGTCCGGGTTGCTAGCTACAACCACGTCCAAACGGGCATTTTAGTAATTGTTATGGGTGTTGACACCGTTCGGGAGGCACAAATCGGGTTAGGCCTCGAACCATGGCTTAATGCAATACAATGTCATTGTCGGTAAATCTAGTTGGTAACCTTAATTGGTTTAATCATTGTTCAGAAACCTTTATTGGTTTATTATTGTTCGGTTATGTTGTTGAATCATTGTCGGTATTAAATCGTTGGATAATCATGTTGATCACATCATAATTTTATGTTAAACCTATGAGATTCACCAGCTTTATAGCTAACCTTTTAATGTTGCATTCTCAGGTGATCAGCAACAGTAGGATGGCCCTCAGGATAAGCTATCTACTTACGAGTCACATGCATCTACAAACATATGAAGATTTTCTTGCATTATATTTTGTTAAACGTTATGTATTAAAATCTTCGGAAATCATTTTCCGAACTCGCTTTTATGTTTTAAACTTATGACTTAAACCTTGTACTACTTTTGTAATATTTATAAATGTCGCATGTAGAGTCGTTTGCTTGTAATCTTGGTGTTTTGATATTTGATTAGTCACACCCAAATCGTCGCTTCTGCAAATCATGAAATCGGGGGTGTAAATTTCAGCATGTGAGAAAGGAAAGCATCACAGCTCATCTTTCAAGAGTAAACAGACATCATCAGTGACTGAATGTTTCTATCTACTCCATATGGATCTGTTTAGTCCAGTGAGTACTCCAAATCTTTGTGGAAAGAGATACTGCTTGGTAATTGTGGATGAATACTCCAGATACACCTGGGTATTCTTCCTAAAAGCCAAAAATGAAGCAGCAAGTAAAATTATATCCTTTATCAAGAAAATGGAGAACTTAAATGGTAGTTTGGTAAAACATTTAAGAAGTGATAATGGTACCGAATTTAGGAATATTGACCTGGAAAGTTTCTGTGATTCAAAAGGTATTTCTCAAAAATTTTCAGCACCAAGGACACCCCAACAAAATGGGGTGGCTGAGAGGAGAAATAGAACCTTAATTAAATCAGCCAGGTCAATGGTCATTGATACTGGTCTTAAGACCTACTTCTAGGCTGAAGCAGTGAGTACAGCCTGCTTCACTCAGAATAGGTCACTGATTGTTAAAGGACATGATAAGACAGCATATGAAGTGTTAAGGGGGAGAAAACCTGATATAAGTTTTCTCCATGTTTTTGGCAGCACCTGTTATGTTTTAAACAAAAGATATCAGTTAGGCAAGTTTCATCCAAAAGCTGATGAAGGTATATTTGTTGGTTACTCAATGATCTCTAAAGCTTTCAGAGTTTATAATAAAAGAAGAGAATGCATTGAAGAATCAATGGATGTAACTTTTTATGAAGCTTATGATGAGTCACTCACTGATCCACAAGAATATGAATCTCTTGATTTTAATGATTTAACTGAAAAGAACAGTGACTCATCAATCAGCAACAAAGTTATTGATGAGAAATATGAAAATTTCTCATCAGATTCTGAAAGGGAAGATAATGTCCCTGAAAATAATTCTGGCTCTTCTTCAGCTGAGAATAATTCAGGAACATCATCTTTGCCTACTCACAACCCAACATAACCCACTCACTGTTCCAATGCTGATCAGTCTTTAGGACAAACAATGGATAAAACAGTCAATGCTGAACCTCAGCGAATGACTAAATGGACAAAGCATATTGATAATCAATTGATTATTGGTAATCCAAAATCCAAAGTCCAGACTAGATCAGCAACTGCTAACTTTTGTTTATTTGTTAGCTTTGTCTCACTGATGGAACCAAAGAAGGTGGATGAAGCACTCACTGATCATAATTGGATCTCAGCTATGCAAGAAGAACTTGCTCAGTTTGAAAGAAACAAAGTGTGGAAATTAGTGCCTCGGTCACCTGGAAAACAGTAATTGGAACAAGATGGGTGTTCAGAAACAAAATGGATGCTGATGGTGTTGTGGTCAGCACAATGTTATTGTCAGCAAGAAGGCATCTGTCGCACCCCTAAAACACGTGGCAGCGGAAGTATGCGGTGTCACAGGGGCGCCGACCAAATCAAATATCATAACACAAAGATTAAAGCAAACGACCTCTATATGAGACGTTTGAAAAATATTACATTACCATAATTCAAATGTTTACAAAATATCTGGAGTTCGCATAAACCGTTAGAGATTTCTAATACATAAATGTTGATACAAAATATCGTAATGCAATCTAATCTCTTATTGTTTGTGAAAACATGCGACTCGAGCTAATGCTTTCCAAAAGTATCCTACTGCCTTGTTTCCTGAGGGAAGTCCTACTGCATCTGTGAACCTGAGAAATACATGCTAAAAGGTCAACATAAAGTTGGTGAGTTCATAGGTTTACGCAGTTAAAATCATAGTATGAACCACAAGATTTCATAGTTATCAAAGTAGCACGAATGCCAAAGTAAATCGTAGTATACTATTGCCATGAGCTCATAGTCCGAAGCTTAACCGTAGTTGTTTACCCCCAGTGAGTGTATAACCAGTACACTCGGTTGTACGAAATATTATGCATCCGTATAGTGGTTAGAGCGACTAACCCGGATGGCGGATTGTCAAGTCCCGATAGATCTATCCATAATGTTCGCGCTTAGTATTAACGTACTATGATATTTGTTAGGGGCCATCGTAGTTTGGTTTAGTTACTCATGCAATCAGTATAAGAGTTTTTGTTACTTGCGTTCATATGTAAAACAGTTTATAAAACAGAGCATGTATTCTCACCCCAAAGTAAAATAAGCAGTAAAAAGTGGGGCTATGAAACTCACCTTAGATTAGCAAGTAGCAAGCAAATATCAAATAAGCAAGCAAGCCGATGTGCAACCTTCTAACGTCCTAAACGTATAAGGTTGTGTAAGTAGATGTCTTGTAAGACCATCTATAGCGATTGTATAAGTGGGGGTTAATGTCCACTTAAGCCAATCGTGTAGGTGGAGGGTTAATATCCACCTAGAGCTAGTTCATCAACTAGTTATGTCCAAATAAGTTGTTCAAGTTCGTCTATCGAAAACGTGTACGACCCGTTGGTGAAAGTTTGTAATAATAATTCATTTAGACATTATTATTAAGTTTGTTTTGTTGTATACTATTCAGTAGTACAAATCGTGTGTTGCAAATAGATTATTTTAGTTTATATAAGCCTTAAACCGTAGGTCAAAGTTGGTCAACTCGTTGGTCAAACCTGGTCAAACTAGTCAAACTGGTCAAACTGGTCAAACCTGGTCAAACTGGTTAAGGTTGGTCAAACTATGAGTCACTTCTCTATTTATGAGTCACTTATAGAGTCACTTCTGATTTATGAGTCACTTATAGAGTCACTTCTGATTTATGAGTCACTTATAGAGTCACTTCTGATTTATAAGTCACTTATAGAGTCACTTATGATTTATGAGTCACTTCTCAATTTATATGTCGGTTTCTAATTCGGGAAGCTTTCTAAGTTTAGTTTTTGGTCCAAGTTACTAACTAAGTCACCCAAAACCATTTTTGTTACCACTTTCCAAAAATAGTAAGTTTTGTCGTTTTTAGCCACCGAGCCGTTTTTGTTGACTTGGTCAAACCTACCCGGTTTGACCCGAAACTTTTACCCAACCCATACATCAGTTTATAGAGTCCAAATAATTTGTCGGTTCGTGTCGGGGTTCATCCAAAGTGTCGGTTTCTAACATGCAACTTAAGATTTCAAGATTTCATAATTTTTGACTTTTGTCGGTTTGGTTCGCCATTTAATTTCTACCACTTCTGGTCCAAATCAAGTCTCACAAATTTTTCCTACTGATTATCACGGTTTCTGGTCTAACATATAATTTTTACAGAAACTATAGTGTCCATTTACATATTTAAATAAATTCGCGAAGGAACCGAACTCGGTTTTCGAAAACTTCCAGACCAGACTCAAAGATCAGATTATTCACAAAAATACGTACAGATCTGGAAAAAGTGTAAAAAAAAATTCGTTGTCTAAGTCTTCCTAGAACTCGAGATATGACCATTTTACTAGACTGTGTTTTTCTGGACAGATTATATATTTATATATGTATACTTCAAAAACGAGTTTTAGCATTTTATTTGGACATAATCAAGTTAATGGAGTTATGAAACATGTAAATGAGAGTATTAAGAAGAAGAGATAAGGTTCCTTACAATGATTTAGTGATGAGAAAGAGATGAGATGCTCTTAAGCTTATTATTCTTATAAAAGTTAGTATTTTTGTTGGTGGAGCAATGGTGGTTCTTGGTGTTTGTTTGGTGGATTGTGGTGATTTTTGGGCTGAGAAAAGGCTGAGTTCTTTTGAGAGAGAGAGAGAGAGTTTGAGAGGATGTGGAATGAGGTAGTGAAATGAGTGAAGGGAGTGCATGTGGGAAAGGTGTTGAGATGAAATGGAATCTCATCACCACCCTTGCATGAAAGAAGAGTGGGTAAAGAGGGAGGTGTCCAGCCCATGGGGGGCCTCACAAAGGGTATTTTGGTCATTTTACTTTTCCCAATTTAATTCGTTGTGTTTCCCGTTCGTTTACTCGATTGTTTAGACGTTTATTTATACGTTAAACGTTTTATACACACATTTAAGTAACGGTTTAAATTCCGATATTTTCAATTGAAATATTTTATCTAGATACTTGAAAACATTTATAAAAATATTCCGTTAGTTTATCGGCCTCGATTTGCGTGCACGTTTTACGGAGGTTTAATCGCATAGCGTTTTTAATAGACGTTTTTCCTTGACGAACTATTATATGATGTTTTCAATAATAATTTAATACAAAATAATATATTTTAAATTATTAAAATATATTTTGACTTTCGTTCGATTGTCGGGCGCGTTTCGCGCGTTTCTGTTGCGTTTGAGACGTTTTAGTCAAAACGCCTAAGTTTTTCGTGTATTAATTTAACAAATTAACAATATATGATAAATAACTTCTAAAAATAGATTCAAGTTATTTATAGGAATGTTTTCACCAACGTCGTATAATTAGGCGGACTCCGTCCGGTTGTTTTGCGCAATTTCATCAAATTGCGTAAGCGTAATTACAACTAATTACGTAAGCGTATATTCACAAAATATACAAGTAGTTACAAGTAATTACTAGTATTTAGCCTAATTCTATACTAAACACACGTAATTAGGGTTTCAAGTAGGATTATCAGTAACCCTAAATCGTCGTGTGTCACAGCATTGATTATGACGAAACCTTTGCACCAGTGGCTAGACTTGAAGCAATCAGGCTATTTCTAGCCTATTCAGCTCACAAGAAATTCAAAGTATATCATATGGATGTGATAAGTGCATTTCTCAATGGCAAGCTGCAGGAAGAAGTGTATGTCAAGCAGCCACCTAGATTCATTGATCCAAAGCATCCTGGTTATGTGTATAAGTTGGATAAAGCCCTGTATGGACTAAGACAGGCTCCTAGAGCCTGGTATGATACTCTCTCTGTCTATCTGATAAAATGTGGCTATGTCAGAGGTAAGATTAACAGCACATTGTTTATTAAGAGAGATGTCATGCTAGTTCAAATATATGTTGATGATATCATTTTCGGGTCTACTAACAGTGACATGTGCAAGGAATTTTCTGATCTCATGACCAAAAGTTATGAGATGAGCATGATGGGTGAATTAACATTTTTCCTTGGTCTTCAAATAAAACAAACCAAAACTGGAATTTTTATAAGTCAAGGAAAATATGTTAAAGATCTGTTAAAGAAATTTGAATTTGCTAATTGCTCATCCCTTGCTACACCCATGTCACCTGCAGTAAAGCTACATGCTGATCCTGATGGTAAATCTGTAAACATCACTACTTACAGAGGTATATTCGGATAACTGCTGTATCTCACTGCAAGTAGACCAGACATTATGTTTGCTACATGTCTCTATGCTAGGTATCAAGCTGATCCAAAGGAATCACATCTACTTTCTATTAAAAGAATATTCAGATATCTGAAGGGTACACCAAATCTTGGTCTCTGGTACCCAACTGGTTCAGATTTCTCACTGAAGGGATATTCGAATTCTGATAATGCTGGATGCAAGCTGGATAGAAAAAGCACATCTGGTAGCTGTCAGTTTCTGGGAGAAAAGCTTGTTAGCTGGTCCAGCAAGAAACAAAATTCAGTTTCAACTTCAACAGCTGAAGCTGAATATGTCGCTGCCAGTACCTGTATAGCTTAAATTCTCTGGATGAGAAATCAACTTGCTGACTATGGATTTGACTTCACTGAAATACCAATCTATTGTGATAGTGAAAGTGCCATAGCTATTGCAAACAATCCAGTGATGCACTCAAGGACAAAGCACATTGATGTCAGATATCATTTCATTAGAGACCATGTGATGAAAGGAGATATTGAACTTCACTTTATTCCAACAGACTACCAACTCGCTGATTTGTTTACAAACCTTTGGATGAGAAGAGATTTAATTTTCTTATCAGTGAGCTTGGTATGTTAAACTTAAATGAATAAATAAATTCTTTGAATTTATTTATTTATTTTTGCTTTATCTTTTACAACTGCTTTGAATTAATTGACTCTATAAGTTATCATTTTAAACGAATATACTCACTGATGTGATGACTTTCACTGATCCAATCAGCAAGTTCAGTAATTAGTTATTTATGTTCATTTAATATTATAACTTGTAAAGTCACATGAATATTTTTTTTATGTCTTATGTGTAACAACCCGCTTACCATGACATAATATTGTCCGCTTTGCCCGCAGGCTCACGGCTTTGCTCTTGGCGACCACATACTTCCCAGGATGGTCACCCATCCTGAATCTGCCCTCGCTCGAGCACGCTTAACTGCCGTGCTCTTGCGACAATCTGCCACCTGTGGTCCCAAAACGCGTTGTGTCATTTAAGCGCCTTGTTACCCTTATAAGCCCCAGTATCCCTCATGTCCATGGGCGATGTGGGGTCAGCCTAGGGTGTTACAACTCACCCCCCCTTGGGGACTCATCGTCCTCGATGAGGTTTGCCCCACCTTCCCGACGGCACATGAGTTGCTCTGATACCATAACTGTAACAACCCGCTTACCATGACATAATATTGTCCGCTTTGCCCGCAGGCTCACGGCTTTGCTCTTGGCGACCACATACTTCCCAGGATGGTCACCCATCCTGAATCTGCCCTCGCTCGAGCACGCTTACCCATCCTGGGAAGTATGTGGTCGCCAAGAACAAAGCCGTGAGCCTGCGGGCAAAGCGGACAATATTATGTCATGGTAAGCGGGTTGTTACAGTTATAAGCCCCAGCATCCCTCATGTCCATGGGCGATGTGGGATCTGCCTAGGGTGTTACATTATGGTTTAAGTTAATGTTATTTTTCTATGTTATCTTTAGCTGATCTAGTCAGTATTCTAAGTTGTGACCTGATCAGTGAGTTCTAACATTGGAGACCTAATATAGATTTAACCTTAGACATAATCTATATTCATTTTTTTAAAGTGTATCTATCAAAATCTGACAATAGCGATCTATATCAAACTGAACCTAAGTCTGAATAATTTAATCAGTATTCTAAGTTGTGATTAGATCAGGAAGATAAAGGTTCAGCAAGATAAAACTCCGCAATTGTTTCTTTATGATACTTATACTCCTTTTCGGTGGTAAACCAAGAAGTTGGTTATGTATCTTCAGGGACTTTTACTTCCCAAAGATATCATTTAATAGTGGTATATCAATTGACAAACATTCGTTATATTTAATACATTTTGTATTTAATTTGACGGATTTCAAAAATAAATGTTTTATGGTATAACGGAAAAGTCGCATGATTCTGACACCGTCATTGCACTTTTCCGGTGCACCTCTCCAATCACCATTAATGCCACCACACTCCACCATCATCACCCCTATACCACTACCACTAACCACCATCACCGTCCACGACTCCTCAATTTTAACCACACGATCATTAAGTTGCATATACTATAAATCAGTAACTCAAACCCATTTTCACTTTTTACGCATACTTGATTTTCGTATATCCAAAATCACTCTCATTTTCAAAAACCCTAATTAAAACCTGCAAATCAAACTCTTTTAATTGCAATGGCAAGATCAAAATTCTTTCCCAATACTTATTCACCCACGGCAGAAATTAAGGCTCTAAAAGCCTCTGCAGTGAGTGATGATCTTGTCATCACAGTCCCAAAATCAAACTATTTGGGAAATGTTAAATGTACAAAAACAGAGTATGCGGAGATTATTACTTTTTTGAATAATCATTTTATTCTCCCCGCTCTCACCTTATCGCCTGGGGAGATGAACCCTGAATGGCTCAGTGAGTTCTGGTTTACTCGAACTCACTCAGTTGTTAAAGGGGTTTCACAAATTCAGGGTGTTATCGATAATGGAGGTACCAAAATTTTGATCACTGCAGACATCATTCGCACTGTTTTACAACTACCAGTGCATGATATTTACGAGCCACTGCCCGACGGAGATGCTGCCAAAGGAGGCATCGTCAATCTCACTGAGGTTGAATGCAAACACTCTGTCGATGCAAACGGTAACCGTAAGTATTTCACTGTTCATAAGTCTAAAATGGATGGTGTCTGGAACGCTTTATTCTCAAACTTTATTCAGTGCCTGGGCACCAGAACAGGGAGCTATGATCAATTCAGCACCCTAGAGGCACAGATCAGTTGGTCACTGGTCAACTCTATGAGAGTTGACTATGCAAGTGTGATCTTCGATGAACTGATCAATCAAATCGCTAAGCCTACCAGGGTAAAATATGTGCCCTATCCTAGGTTTCTATCACTGATCTTTAAAGATCAGTTTGAAGCCTGTGATAGAGTATCTTTCAATGGTTTTGAGCCAACACTGGTAGGAAGCCAAATATTTTCCAAACCAGCGACCGTGTCTCTCCCTGATTTTATGAAACCACAGGGGATACTTGCACCCCAGCCTATCACTGCTGTACATCCGTCCGCTTCTGCCCCCTCATCGACCACTTCACTGACCACACCCCCAGTGACTACTGTGGTTCAACCACGAATTAAGAAAACCACAACTGCACCCAAAAAGAAATCCAAATTAGGGTCCCTGACATTAAAGGATCAGGGACGTAGCAAAAAGAAGATGTCTAAGGACGCCAAGAGTGAAGAGAAGACTGAACGTTCAGTTCCTGCGGGCACTCTTGATCAAACCACAACCACAACTACTTCACTAGACTCCCGAAAGTCCAATGACTTAACAAAGGGTAAACTACAGACAGCTGCAGTAGCTCAAACTACTGTTAGCAGTGATTCGGGTGCATCCCACACCCACTTATCGAGTCAACCCATCAGCCACTTGTCATCCTCCCAAAAGGATGACATTTTAGACAAAAGGCTAGTGGCATCAGCGGGTGATAACACACTCAATGTTGATGTCACAACACTGGCTACAGACCCGGGCCAACTCTCATCTACCACTGCACCAACCATCAATGTCTCTCCACAGACACATGGAGAGATACAGGTTGACATCTTTGTTTCCGATGATCCATCTGTTAGAACACAAGCAGGTGATGACGAGGAAGCCCAACCAATGGACACCTCCACATCTGATGATGAACCATCACCGCCACCATATCTACCAATCATCACTGCTGCTGCTACTACTGAATCTACACCTACACCACCTACAACTGCTCCACCAGCTACTACTGTCACTTCACCGATCTAAGAGTTAGACGAAATGTCTCTCTCAAGTGACAATAATTCTGCAGTAGCTGGTACTGATCCCCTTGCTGATACTGCCATGGGTGCAGGGGATCAGGGAGCCCAATCACAACCACAACCTACACCACCAACTTCCCTACCAAAAACACAATCACCACCACCACAAACATCCCCACTAAAACAACTCACTCCTCCATCACCATCAAAACAACAAATAACACATCCACCTCCATCTCCAAAAGCTACTGATCAAGCCTCATCATCCACGCCCTCCTCATCTGAGAAGCTGTTGATGAAGTATCTTGCCTCCTCTCAACAACAAATCAAAATTCTAACTGAGGATAGAGAGACACTCAAAGGTCAGGTTGCTGATCTTACATCTGCAGTTAAAGCTCTTGCAACTGTTTATGAACCTATTCCTACCTGGAGCTCTAAGATCAGTGACAAGGTAAAAACTTTAACTAATGCTGGCCTGCATCATTCTCAGTTGCTGGAAACCCAATCAAAGGCCCTCTCTGAGCTTACTACCACAATAAGGATGAATTTCCTTACTCACGATGAAACCATCAAAGCTCTCTCTGATCAACATAAAGAAATTGCAGCTTCTGTTCTCAACTATATCCTAGAAAATGATAAAGTGATTTCCTCCATGACTGCACATCATCAAGCTACTAAAGCTGAAGTTGCTGCCCTCCGCATTGATAACAAGAAACTCTATCGCTGGATCAAGGAGTGTGTAGCATCTTTCTATGATGAAAAGGGGGAGAGAATAGTTGCTGACAATACAGATTTCATCAATGAAAATGCTTATCATAGACAGATTTTGTTGGAATCTTTCTCTCTTCGCTCAATCGCTGAAAAGCCGGAAATTGAAGCTGCTGAAGTTGTTGAACTTTCTTGGGCTGATATGGATACAGAGGAAGATGAGTATGAGTTTGAGGAAATTCATTTCCCTGAGTTTCATCCAGATGAACTCAGGATGTATAATGATAGAGTGAAGGAGTGGGCTGCTGACGAGGCAGCAAGGATTGAGGGGGAGTTAGTTAGTTTTGAACTGGCTCGCTGGGAATGGATGAATAGGGAGGTAAATGATATTGATATGGATGATGGTAATGATGGTGATAATAATGATGATAATGATGGTGATGATAAGGGCAATGGTGCTGATAAGAAAGAAGATGATACTGATGAAAACATGGAGGATGAGTAACCTATCTCTTCCGTTCTAACTAAAAGAAAAAGGACCAGTGAATCCACTAGATCTGAGTCTACCTCCTCCAAGCAAAGAAAGAAAACATTCACTGAGGAGGATGTATCAGCAACCATGTATCATCTGCAAACCATACTTGAAAGCCCTGAATCACCAACTGAACCTCAATTAGATATTGTTATATCTGAGGAAAACCCCCAACCAATAACAACAGCCACTTCACCTCCAACAACAACAACAACTCCACAAATTTCCCTACCAATAACAACAATCATATACCCAACAGAAGCAACAACAATCACAACCACAGCAACTCAAACACCAAAGACTACAATGCCAGCTACTTCTGCCTCAGTTCTTCTTATCTCTTCTGAATCTACATTAGGGAGCCTTCACAGCAATGAAACCAAGGAAGAACGTATTGCAAGAAAGATGGGGGAGAGAAAAGAAATTGAACAAATGATTTTGAAAATCAATGCTGAGGCAGAGGCCAAAGAAGAAGAAGGTTAAAAGAACAATCTGATGCTGATCGTGCTTATCTTCTGAAATTAAGTGGAGACGAAGTTGTGGAAAGAGAAAGAGAAATGTTTTTGAAAAGGCAGCAAGAAGATTTTGATTTTAATATGGCCAAGCTTCTTCAAGATGTTGAAAAGTCTGAACTTCAGCAAAAACTTGATGCTGAGAAAAAGGGCAAAGGGTTGAAAAAGAAAGGGGGAGTAAAACCATCAGTGAATAAACTTTGGAACGAAATAGACAGAAAGAGGTATGCTGCTAAAATGATTGGAAGATCAAACCCTGCATCTATCACCAAGGTAAATCTGAAAAAGCCAAAGAATAAATCTCAAGCTCAGCTACTTATTCACAGAGGTTTGGAGACTCAAGCTATCAATCTTGATCAAGTCTGTAAGTTGCACATGGAAGAATGGAATGAAATCAGACTTGCTATCAGTCACTCCTCTAGTGCAGCTAAGAATGAAGTGCGGAATGAGATTGACAGGCTATTCCAGAAGATGGTTGCACTTCAGCTACTCAGACCAGAAGATACTGTTATATTTGGTGAAGAGATAGTGCATCCACCTAGTCCAAGGTATAGGTCAGGTACCGGTAGCTTATACAGAGTTCCAAACACTTCAAGGTTAAATCTTTCTATCCCTGATGGTGTGCCAAGGATTGAGGGCACTGAAGTAACTGAAGGAGAAAAGGGACTCGTCTACAGAGACTTTAATGATGTATTAAGATTTCAAAGAGAGTCAGAGCTTGAAAAGATAGATCATGAGCAGCTTGTACACTTGATCAGATCTGCCAGCATGCTTCCAAAGAATTCATTAATGAGAAAGGCTATTTTAGAAGAAGGATCAGCCAGACAGTTCAGATTCCTGCCTTCTACAGAGAAATACGAGCTAGCTGATGAGCTTGGTATTGTGAAGGAAGAAGAAATGTGGAGAGATCTATAGTTACTTTTGTAAACTGATATAATATTTTTGAAATGTGGATTAGATGAATTGTAAACTGATCTTACTTGTAATATTTTTGATTTACAGTTTCAATGAAATCTGATCATTTTGAGAAAACCAAAGTGCAAAACTCATATAATATCAAAAGAATCCAAAAAGAAAAATGAATGGATCACAAGTACAAGTCACTGAATGTTTAAGTCCTTAAACACGGACTATAAACTTTTACAGCAACAAGTTCGTCTAGGGAGCTTTTATCACAATCATTTAGGGGGAGATATTTGAGTCACTGGTCGCTGACCAACTCAATGATAACTAACTCGATGAAGGAAATGATTAAGTCAAAGCTGTTGTTGCTGAAGTTGTACTCGCTGGTTACTGTTCGTGCTACTCAAGGAAACTGATATGCTGAGGAAGGTTAAAAACTCAACTTTGTGTGTCGCTGATTCCAAGACTGGCAGCGAGAGTTTTACATCTTCAAATGAATAAAGGCAAAAGTCACTGCCCTAATAAAAGCTAGTTGCTGAAGATACATAATTCAAGTCATTTTACAAGAGCACGATAGCTCGCAGTGAGTGAGGAGAATTATTACATCTTCAGTGACTATATTAATAAAGTTTCTTTACAAGTACAAGTCGCTTTTCATATGTACGTCAGCAAGTGTTCCTCGTACTTGAAAATATCTGAAGAATTACGTGGCAGCAAGTGATTGGTGTTAAGGAAGAAGAGATATTTGCGGTAACAGAATTGGGACCCGCAGAATGTCGGTTCATCAGTGATCAAGCCAATCAAGCAGCGACACGTGTCATTCCAGATCCTATTTTGTAGGAGATATTTACGGGATACTTGTAGTATATATAGAGTAGCATGTTGTACTTAGAAACTTGCCGTTTATACGTGTTAATCACTTGTTAGTCAGTGAGTAGTCTGTCTAAGCACGTACCATCGATCAACGAGTGAATAGTTAGCGTGTTTGTCCACTACTATTCATCTCAATTATAATAGTTAGCTTGAGTGTTTGATTTAGATTAGCTTTGGCTAGTCTATTCCGCAATCAACACTAAGTGAGTTTTGTTATCAATAAAATTCACAAGTTAAGCTATTATTGTGTTATTACTCTTTACTCGGTATACTCTGTTTATGTTTGTTTAATTAAAAAGTTAATCAAGTAACTTAGATAAAATCAGAAAAAGTTTTTAATTGTATTCAAACCCCCCCCCCCCCCCCCCCCCCCCCTCTTTTACAATTAAACTTTACTTATTGAGACTCCAAATCACTTAGCAATAGTGATTTAGGGACTATCATATAGTTTTAACTTATAACTAAGGTATGTGATTCTCACATGTAAGTTACACATAAAGTGGATCAAATCGGGGTATACAGGACTTTTAGTACTTTATAGCGTCATTATACACTCGCCTAATTTCAATGAAATTACAATAATAAATAATAATAATAATGTACTAAAGTCTAACAAACAAAGATTCTTTTTAATATAAATAGAGACTCTATTATACATGAAAGGTTTGTTAATTAAAAAAAGGGTTTGATGCGCATAAATGTAACAAACTATAGTTTGGCATTCGTAGAATGTAGTGAACTATTCAAAGTTAAATTGTATGTAACGAACTTGTAATTTATTTACATTGTATGTATTTTCGTCAGATAACGGTTCTAAAGGACGCCACGTGGCAGCGTATAAAGTCGACACGTGAAAAAGGTACCATAAATTACATACAATGTACAGAAATTACAAGTTCGTTACATACAATGAAAGCCCGAGTAGTTCGTTACATACTATGAATGTCAAACTATAGTTTGTTACATTTGCACGTACTAAATTTTTTTTAAAAAAAAGTATTGGCCTAGATCCTCACAAAAGGTTAACATATTACTGTTTGAATCGTGGCTACTTTAACCCACGGTGTGTTTTTTTATTGTTAGATTCTGTTAAAGTTGTTTGGCTTCATTGTATGATAGTTATTTGTGACATGTAAATGTTACTTTAATGAGATAAATACAAAACACATTTTTAACAAGTCGTGACAACATATGTTTAAATTAATAAATCAGCATATATTGGATTAAATAAGAAATGAGTAATTTTCGGTGGGCAACTTCATTTTGAGGGGAATAAACGGGAGATGATCTCGGTCGTTGATTTCTGTAATCAATGGCGTAGAACGCTGCATCTTAACAACACTGTATATTACGTAAAATGCAGTATTGCGACTCTGAGCTACAGATCACGAAAAATTGACAAGTGAGATCCCATGTCCCTCCTTCCCTTCAAAAAATGTTGTTGTTGATCACGCAACTTAAACAAATGATGTTATTAGCAAAGTGTGTACTTTTTATATATAAGTTGTTGATAAAAAGTAAAGAGTCGTGCATATCCAGATTTTTGGATAAGATTGAGATATATATAAAACTGTCATAGTTTGTCAAAAAAACAACTCATATGTATTGTTTTATTTAGTTATTTTCGGCCTAATAATTCATCATAGTGGTTCTAAAGAGTAAAGAGTATCCAACTACCCCTTGTGATCCTAGCTAGTATGGTTAACATTACTCTTGTCCATCATGATAAAAATGAGTTTGGGATTTGAACCCAAAATCTCAGCCTTGTGCCACAAGTCCACGGTATTGATTGTACTTGTGAAAATCAGTGGGCAATTAAGTTAGAAATTGGTACAAAACTAAGGTCAATTGCACTCGGGCCTGTCCCCCATTGTAATAAGATCCGCCCTTTGATTCAAACAAGATTTTTTCTTGTCCGCGCAGTGCGACAGGATGGAAGTAGATTTTGTATTAGTACTAGTAAATATATGGGTTGTGCAATGCACAACCCTCGCCTAACTATGTTAATTTAGATTTTTTTAACGTTATGTATGTGTTATCTTCAAAGTTATGGTTGATTAATAGACATAACGTTACTAAAAAATAGAAGATTAAAATGTAATAATAAGATCAAATACTAAGCTACAGGTGACGATATGTTGATTAATAGACAAGAAAGTAATTATTATTTTGAATTAAAAGCAATGTAAATTATTTAATAAAAGGAAATGAGATAATAAATGAGTTTATCAATAATCCATTATCTATGGTATATATCAAATTAAACCAAAATAATATAACTATACCGATGCATAAAGAAGATTATTGAAAAACTATTACACAACTGAATAATTATTAACTATAATTATTATAGATTTCTATAGTTTATGTTGGTTTTATAAATTTTAAAAAGTATGTCTTTTGTTTATATATTTCTTTAAGGTTGAAAATATTACGGAGTAGTTTTTAAGGTAAAGCTGTATTAATGTTAATGTTTAAGATTAAGATGTGAAAATGATAAAGAATATCTTTTTTAGATGTATTATTCTTTTAGGTTTAAATTAAGTTGTATATTTATACTAATATTAAATTTAATTTAATGTGAAAAAATAAATTAACAAAAAAATATTAAGAAGTTTAATATTAAAAAATAGAATAATGATACATGACATGTTATTGTGTCATCTTAAGGTGGAAAGTTTTCTTTATATAATAAGTAAAGATAAAAATATGTCATAATGATTTCATTGTAGTTTTTCTTTATATAATACGTGAAGATAAAGATATGTCATAATGACCTACTGAAGCTACTTCATATTTCAATTGAGCACGATCGAACCCCACACAAGGTCCAACATCGCCGGGCAAATCACCTCCATCACATATAACACAACGTCCGAAACGGAACTCGCGCGGATTAAGCCTTAACCTTATGGGTCATACGTTTCATTAGTGGTAGGTACATTTATGATAAATAATACTAATGACAAGTTTCAAACCCATAACATGAAGGAAGTTATAAGCTGCTCTTACCGTTACTTTTCAATCAAAAAGTTGTGGGTTGAAGCCGCCGTATGATAGGAGACACAGAATATTCAATCCACGTGGTTCAGAGAACCATTTTTTGGGGTTAGATTTGGAATTAGCAACTGACATCTATTGACGCACTTTGAAATATTGAATAAAGGGAAAGTGACGCGTACACATTGACCATGTGTTATAAATACCTCTTCACATGGTACTCACTTACCTCGCAATTGCCTCAACTTTAAAACAAGAATAATCCCACTGGTCCCACAAATCTCATCACCACCATATCATATCCTCCGGTCATCGTCTCAACCCACATGGCCGCTAGAGTCATCTCCAGTGGGTTCCGGTACACTACCTTACCGGAAGGCTATGTTCGTCCCGTTAATGATAGACCAAATCTGTCACAAATGTCCGATTGCGACGATGTTCCTGTTATCGATATTGGTTGCGGTGATAGACCCCTCATAAGCAAGCAAATCGGTGATGCTTGTCGTAACTATGGATTTTTTCAGGTTCAAATTCGGATATCTGAAATTATTATGGAGTTTTTTTTTTTTTTTTTTTTTTTTTTTTTAATTTGAAAAGGTAATTAGCGAACACGTAAAAAGTTACTTTTTGACACAAAAAGGATAGTGTGTTACTACTGTCTATAGTACCATGTTTGACACACAACTTTATGTGTGAAAAGATACCTTTTTACCTTTCTTCTTTTTTTAGCTTAAAAAAACATATTAATCATTCTTCATGAGCATCACTATTTAATTTGCGTTTTTAGGGCACTCTCATCCGTAGTTGAACCACTTCCAAATTACTTCTGTCACCTCAGCGTTATATCAGATTTTCACAACTGATTCACAACCGATTACCCACTGTCATCAATAACTAACTACTTCATTTTTCTGAGCCCAACATTTAACAATATACCGCCATTTCTATACACTAAACAAAAAAAGCACGCGGACCAACAGTTTTCAACTGATTATGAATCGGTTAAGCGGTTTGGTTTGCAACCGATGACACCATTTAGCCAACCGGTGCAACCGATGGGGGTGCCCTTTATAATACAATAAGTTAAAAATGGTTTCCATAACACTTTCTAGACAGCGTGATCACATATTCTTTAGTTTGTACCACATGTTGGTGGGTAGTTATATGCTGTGTGCGCATATAATACACGTACTGTTAAGCCAAATGTAATTTGATAGTTTTGAATTTCTTTGTATTCTCGAAAGAGAAACATGTGTTGGTTAATATTAGCTAGAGCTCGATTTATTGTCAGGTGATAAATCACGGTGTGCCAAATGAGATAGTTGAGAGAATGCAACAAGTAGGCAGGGAATTTTTCGAGCTTCCGGTGGAGGAGAAGATGAAGTTGTATTCTGAGGATCCGACTAAAACGATGCGATTATCGACGAGTTTTAATGTTCAAAAGGAACAAGTTCATAATTGGCGAGATTTTCTCAGGCTTCATTGTTATCCTTTGGATCAATACACTCCTGAATGGCCTTCTAATCCTCCTCATTTCAAGTAATTCCTTACTCTGTCTATTTTGATCGAAATTTCTATTATATAGTTTTGCTTTTGGTATAAACTCATACAGTATATTTTTTATAGATAAGATGATAAGCTTTTGTAGCTTTAGTAGAAATATCAAATATCTTGGTATCATTTGTGACATTGACTTGATGGTTAGAAAAAGATAAATTGTCTACGGAAATGTGATAGGTCGCTTTATTTGACTTAAATTTACCGCGTAATAAAGTTACTAGTGCAGTTTTCAGATGGAAGGGTCTAAAAAATTATGGGTCAAATGTTGTAGCGCTACAAAAATAGTAAAAGGCGTCTTATATTTAAGTAAAAAAAGCTTTTCTTTTCAAAGAAGTTAATTCACGTTAATCTATCAATAAAGGTTATGAAATTTGATTTTTCTCATCATCAATATTTTGCTTTTGATAACATCATTTTACTTGATAGATAAAAACAGGGGCGTAGCTAGGAAATGTAAGTAGAGGGGGCGAAATAAATTTTTTTTATTTATTTTGTAGTTTAATGGGGGCGAAATAAATTTTTTCTTAAATCTTTTGTAATTTAGCGGGGGCGAAAATTTTAAAATGACATTAATACCTTAGAAAAATTTCTTTTTTTTATGTAATTTGAAAATTCTAGTGGGGGGTGGCTGCCTACGCTGCCCCCCTGTCTCCGCCCCAGGATAAAAAGAAAACGTCTTAGCGATGTAAAATGCATTATTGTTAAAAATCAAATATATTTTATTTCAATCAAATTTTTCGTAATAAATTAAGAACTAAAGACATACATGTTAAACGAGGTTTATATAAAACATAATCCAATATTTTAGCCTATCATATTTAAATATATGTTAATATGTTAATTGTATTAAGATAATTATTTTTACTTTAATGATTTTTATATATTATATATACTAGGTGGAGACCACACACACACACACACACACACACATATATATATATATATATATACTTGGGATCCTGTGAGAACAAGGAGATTCCGTGAGAATGGTGAGAACACATCTTAGCCATCCATTTTTTAATCAAAAAATCTGATTTTGGAGGTGGCATTTTTGTAAATACTTTGAAGTTTGATTTTGAAGGGTTCACATAAGGATTGCTAGGTGAAGTTTAATTTTTTTTGTTTCACAATAGTTTTAACATGGTGAAGTTTTATTTAATCTCTTCAAAAACTAATGTTAACAAAAAAATATTTACTGAATCTCATTAAAACTATGTGAACCTTTAAAAATAAAAATTCATAGCATCGTAACTTTATGTTAAGGAAAAAATATTAAACTTAACCTCACCAAATGATGTGAAGCTAAAAAAAAAAAAAAACTTCACATGAGCAAAATGATGTGAAGCTAAAAAAAAAAAAACTTCACATGAGCAAAATGATGTGAAGCTAAAAATACAGAAGCTTCACATGAGCAAAATGATGTGAAGCAAAAAAAAAACTTCACATGTGCAAAATGATGTGAAGCTAAAAAAAAAAAGCTTCACATGAGCAAAGGTGATGTGAACCCTCCAAAATCAAACTTCAAAGTATTTATAAAATTGCCACCTCCAAAATCAGATTTTTTGATCAAAAAATGGATGGCTAAGATGTGTTTTCACCGTTCTCACGGAATCCCCTTGTGCTCACCAGAACCCAACCCTATATATATATGTATATATATATATATATGTATATATATATGTATATATATGTATATGTATATGTATATGTATATGTATATGTATATGTATATGTATATGTATATGTGTGTGTGTGTGTATAAAAGATATAAGATTAAACTTACGATAATACTACGATTTAATTGATGATATACGCATTATTTAGCATATTAATTACTTTATTCTATATGTTATTATGTATGTAGAGTATGTATATGCGAGTTTAAAACCATCTGTTAAATTTCTTATACCGTTAGAAGTTACAGTATAGTTGTTAAAATCCCGATCTTGATCTTAAGATCTTACAATTTTACGATCTTTATGAACGAAAACGATCCCGGTCTTAGATAGGATCTTAAATTTGTATGATCTATTTAGGATCCCGGATCTTGTGTCGATTCCGAGCTAGGATCTTACGATCCCGATCCGGTCCGATATTACTCAACATGAATTAGTGAGTTAACAAAATACAAATAAGTTAATTTTTTGTCTAATAAAAGGTTAATAGGCTTATCATTGAATCACTTACTAGACGTAAAACTAATCAATTCCTCAAATAAAATAGTTTAACATATGAAAATCTATATCTTTAGTAACAAATATAGTAATCTCAATCACTATGAGAAGTATTGAATTAATGTTATAGTGTTTAAATGATAAAATTTTAATTAATTTATCATGCATTTTGTCTTTTAAATGTATTACAACACACAAGTATAAAACTATAGTGTATAAGTATGATATTAAGATCTCAATTCGATTTTACGATTCCGATCTTATGAAGATAAAATCGATCTTAGGTAAGATCTCGATCTTAACAACCTACTTACACTAGCTAAAAAATAATAATACAAAAAAAATTACGTAGTAGCATATATTACTACATTCATCAATTATTCAAACTGAGATGTCAAAGTCTCAGTTTCTATTCTATTTGAGTTTTTTGTCCTACCTTTTATTTTAATAATATAATATAATATTTTACTAGATATTATATTCATTTTATGTTTTGGTTTATACGACTTGATTATAACATATTATATTAAACGTGTTTGACTTTAATTACACTGCTACTTACACTAAAATTAATAAATGCTTGGTGCCTATCTTTTGATCTAGAACCTTTTATATGTTACTAGACATCAAACCCGTATAGGCGTATATATATACAAGCTATCAAATGTGTATTTTATTTTTATAATTACATGAATTATGTATATGATAAATTTCTATCATTTCGTAAGAGTTAAAAAAAATATGCAATGAAGTTCAAAAGTCTTTGCACGAAAGGAGTTTAATATATTGATTGCGTATATTAATTAATTAGAGACTGTAATAAAATTCAAAGTATTGAGATTATGATTAAATTTTATTTATTACCTAATTTATTTAAGTTAAAATCCTCTTCGTGCAAGTCTCCTAGTGAATTTAGGAACCTAAAATAATAAAAACTATATTGATAAAATAATAAATAATTATATTTCAATACAAGATATGTATTTTTGACATCATCTCATCCTAATTTTTAGTTAATTAGACAAAATTAAAGAATTGATTTATGATGTTACTAAATCCTATAACAAAATTGAGTAATTCAATTGGTTGATTAGATTTTTGATAACATCATCAACTGTTTCTTATATATAATTTATTTATGATTATTATAATATAAGATTTTATTACTTCTATTTATTTATTTATTATGTTTTCCGTAATTATCAGCACCAGCCGGTTTTTTTTGTTTTAACATTATTTAATACTCTCAGGTGAAACATCATAGTTAAAAATTTAATTAATTCTTTGTACCAAGTGGGATCTAAAAGGGCAGAGGTAATAGTTGCCCCTTCGAGAATTTTCAAATCTTGTAATAACATTTATTTTTCTGCACGAATTATTCATAGTAAATTTGACCGAGTCTACATCTAGTCATCTCTAGGTCGATCTGGAATTTGTGGCAATTCCAGACAACAGCCACACAAAATCAATACAGTATTTAATCAAAGTGATTCGTTTGCTAAATTTCTCATCATGTGACGTCAGATATGGTATTTCATGATGATGTCACATGACACTTTTTTTTATTCCTTTCCAAAGTTCTTACGAAAGTACGTGTACCTTGTTTTCTGATATTGGTTTCGAAAATATCATCTGTTATTGTATACTTACCCGCGCAATGCAGCGGTATACGATATTTTATTGTTATAGTGAGTCGACGATAGTCGTATATTATGTCTGGTCTTCATGAGTTATCCACAACGGTGACTCAATAACAATAGGTTCCTCGTATGTAGAGCTGATAATTCAAGAAACGAAAGTGAAACTAATAATATTAATACTAAATGAAAAATCACATAAGTTAATTTTGAAAATGTTGAGTCTTATTTTTTAACAGTTTCTATATGTATAAAACATCAACATGCTTTATATATTAGTATAGATAAAAGACATATATGGTTATCGATTATTTAATATTATAATCATGGAGTAAATTACACTCCACGTCCCTCTACTTTGTTATCCGATAGTTTCGGGGTTGAGTTTTCTACGAGTTCTGTTTTTTGAACTGGATATTTATTTTACTCTCAAATCTCGTTAGCTTCTCAAATCTTTACGAAATTGAGGACAGTGAAGCTGCATATAACCTTTCTCCACGCAATAGTAACAATCGATATCACTCATGTCTCGATCTCCTCTCACTTGAGACTTCGAACGCTCTACTGAACTACCACGAGTGAAACTTCTTCCTCTGTCGCGATCCTCTGTGACTAATACTTTCTCCCCACTCGAGAAACTACATTTTCCAGTCATTCTCTTATTATCCCGCAATGTTGTAAGCACATCTTCAAGTCTCAAAGTGGTCCTCCCTGTCAACATAGTTTGCACAAAAGGTTTGTATGACCTAGGTTATGACGACATCAACAATTATGCTTATTCTTCATCCTTCATAACCTCATCCACGTTAGACAACCGATACACCAACTGATTAAAAGAATTAATATGATCATATAGATTACTCCCTTCTTCGAGTTTTAACGAATACAAATCCATCTTTAAATATTAGTATTTTATAAGCTATTATCATAAACAGTTACTCTGTATTATTTCTAGCCGTCCAATAGATGGGATTAACACTAGTTTTAAATTATTTACAAGAACATGATGTCAGTGTGATTGATTGGTGGGACAACTACAACTTTATTTTTTTGTAATCAATGAATCAATGGCTGCAAGTTGTCCACCAATCTCGTTCATCGTATTAAATGATCTACATCTAACGCGGTATAATGACGGCATATGATAAAACACGTGTTGACATCATCTCTTATATTTTTATTTTTTAATAAAAATAAAAATATCGTCATTTATATTTCAATACTATTTTTGATCCCTGATATGGTTCAAAAGTCATATTCGCTTTTAATATAAAAACTCTAACGTCACAAATCTTATGACCACACATTTTGTTGTTACATATTATATCTCTATTGATTAGTCATAGCCTTGAACTTGGTACACCAAGTAAACATGTTGGTTGGCTTGTCGTTATCTTGATAATTCAATGGTTCATTTTTCAGGGTATACGTAAGAGATTATTGTATAGCGGTACGAGACTTGGGAATGAGAATACTAGAATCCATATCCGAAAGTTTAGGTTTGGATAAAGATCGAATAAAAACGATATTAGGGGACCAAGGTCAACATATGGCCATCAACCACTATCCGGTATGCCCTCAACCCGAGCTAACGTACGGGTTGCCTGGTCATACGGACCCTAATGCACTCACTATCCTCCTTCAAGACGCACTCGTGTCCGGTCTTCAAGTTCTTAAAGATGGCAAATGGTTAGGCATAAAACCACTCCCGAATGCATTTGTCATCAACATTGGTGACCAATTGGAGGTAACTAACAAATTATTGTTGTTAAATGATTCTAGCACATGATTTTGATGTTTATTAACGTTACAAATGTTTAGTTTATATTTTAGGTGGAATGCTAACTTAAGTCATAAGGGCTCTCAATATAAGAGTACTTAAGTGTGTTACTTACACTCAAAGTTTCATTATATAATCTAAAAATATTATTGAATACATGTTGTTTAAAAGGAAAGTTCGAGTGTATTGAATGTGTTCTTTAATGTTATTATTAAAATTAAATGAAATTGTAAATAAGTGAATGTTTAACTTTGTATAATACACCTAATATATATTTGCTTATTGAAAGTCCTAATAATGGCTTTAATTAGCATAACCATTTATTTAACAAAATATATAGTCCTTTTGGGTATGCATATGTGACCTTTGACCCTTATGAATCCACCTTTCCTTACACAATTGCAAACCCTAAATAGCTTATTGCTTTTTCTTAATAGGCGGTGAGTAATGGTGAATATAAGAGTATATGGCACCGTGCGGTTGTTAACTCAGACAAACCAAGAATGTCGATCGCTTCATTTTTATGTCCTTGTAATGACGCCATCCTCAGTGCTCCGGAAGAACTAATAAAAGATGGATCAATGCCCGTTTTCAAAAACTTTACATACACCGAGTACTACAAGAAATTTTGGAGTCGAGATCTCGAACGAGAAAATTGCTTAGAATTCTTCAAGAACTAGCTATATTTTCTTCATATTATCAATTCTAGCATTGATTGATCGATCAACCAATCTTTATGTTTCAATCCATTTATTTTAGCTTATGTTGTTAGATTTCTGAATAACTTGATCAATGATGTTTGTTATATTTATGAACATGAGTTATAGTTTAAATACAATATCTCAAATCAAATAAAAGGTATGAAACATATATGTCTAAAGATGGGACTAGTAAAATAACCAAAACACATTTCAAATCAATTTAACAATGTATGGATAAGACATTTTTTCATATGCAAACAAAGTGTCATTGGCCTAGTAGTATCGAGTTGGCCCTCCAACCTTGAAGTTGAGGGTTAAGTCTTTGGGCAGGATACCTGCCTTTCTAAAATAAAATAAAAAACTTTCACGACTTCCAAAATAAACGTACATTTTCGTATGTACTATGTAGTACACTTTCGTTTGTAGTACACCTTTAATTCAATGACCTAATAATAATGCGTACGAGGAGTATATAAGGCCCCTACTCTCCATACCATTTATCTATTTTAAAATTAATGTTTCTGTACTTTTCTGTACTTTATTCTTTCACTTTTTCTTACATTCTGTACTTTTTCTGTACTATTTCCGTACTTTTCTGTACTTTTTAATTCAAAAAATGGTATGGAAGTAAATTAAAATGGTATGAAGAGAAAAAGCCGTATATAATTGCACAACATTAATTCCAATGTTAAAGTTGTTGTAAATTTTCATCGATTCAATTTTTGGGCTCAGTATATATTCGTTTACTTCCGTCATAATACAAGTGCAGAGAAGAGTTAAATTGAGACCATTTATTTTGTGTGAGAATGGGGGAACCAACCACAATACGCCACGTGTCACTTTTTTCTCTCTCATCCACGTTTTTAAAAATTAAATATCTCACAAACGACAAGTCGAAAAATCATGAAAATTGCACCATATTTTTCAGCGTTTTATCCTCTCCGATTTGCCGGCTATCAAGGCATACTTCCGACGAACTTTTTTTTTTCCATTTTTTGGTGGGTTTCATCCCGAAACCCCAAACTCCCAACCCTAAACCCTAACCCCTAAACCCCAAACCCGGACGAAACCCCAAACTCCCAACCCTAACCCCTAAACCCCAAACCCTAAACGCAACACTGTAACACACGTGTTAGTAATGTGAAACCCACCAAAAATAATGAAAAAAAAAACTCGTCGAAAGTACGCCTTAATGGACGGCAAATCGAAGAGGATCAAACGCTGAATCTAATGGTGCAATTTTCATAATTTTTCGATTTGTCGTTTGTGAGATATTTAACTTAAGGGGTAAATGGGTTTTATATTCTCTTTGTACACATGACATCATATCATTGGTTCCTCCATTCTCACACAAATTTTTAGTCTCATTTGAACCTTACCCTACAAGTGTACACATTTTTATTTCTAATTGTCCCAAGCTTAAAAGACTACTTTCTACTAGTATTTATTTAGGCATATAAAAACAAAATTTAATTATAAGATAATACTTGATTGGTGAAAAGTATAATTAATAGTCCATCTTCTAAAGGAATAGTTTAACCGAGACGAAAGAATTAATATTTTAAGTTGTAATATATATCTCCTTTCTCCTCCATATAAAACAATATCGTCATAAGTTATTTAAAGAGAAGCTATAGTGCTGGGCAAAGGTTCGTAAATAAAATAGCATTGATTATATATTGTTGTAAGGGAAGGGAAGATGATGCGGTACAATTTAAAAAGTCCGTCTCAATTTGATTGTCTTAATAAAATGTGTACAGTTTTGGAAAGATACATTGTTTATTGTGTCAACCAATAAGATTTCATACATACTCATTAGAGCACTTTCTGATTGTTTGAAATAAGTAGTGAAAATTTATTTTGGGACATTCAAAAATGAAAACCTCGACAACCAAATTGGGACGGTAGTAGTAACAAATTGACAAGAATTTTAACGTCGACACTTGGTTCTATACATCACATTTGGACCTTGACAATCATAAAAACTTGTTCCTCAATCTTAAAAAGGGCAAATTTTCCAGAAACAAAATTTCTCACTTAAAAGATATGTAATATTAACATTATTAAATCATTTTCGCATATATCATCGTTGTTCTATGACTTCTATCTATTTCATTATTTTTTAACTCACACCTTTGTTACAAGACGTATAATGGGTCATAGCTAGAGGCCCAACTATTAGAATTCCCAAGCCCAATTAGCCCAAATTGAGAACCCTTTCGTCTGGTATTCAAAATTCAAACCGTTAACACTTAACACTTCACACCCAAATTATCGAATTCTGTCTCGATTTGCTTCAAGGGTTTTTGTAAGTTTCGATCCAAATGGCTGCTAATGTTCAAAATCTTGATTCGCTTTCACCGATTTCTACACCAAATACGAAAACCAAGAATAAAACAGCACCCATTAAATGCTTCAATCTGGATGACGATGATGATTACCCTAATGATGCCCCTGATAGCAGCACACCATTAAGACCAATTTTCTGCTTAAAACGGAAATCCGCCATTAGAGAGTATGATGATAAAGAAGATTGCTTTATTCTTGATTTTAATCCAGATGAAGATACATTGGATTTTGATAAAATCAATGATGAAAAGGGTCATCCAATCAATCCACAAGATTCACCAGATGTTTGTTTAATTGCTGAAAAAGGACAGGTATGTATTGAATTTTTCTTAAACCCTATTACAAGATTTTGAATTTATAAAATTATTATGATATTAATGATGGGTTTTGGATTTTGTTTAATGGGTATGTTTTTGTTTATAGGTGGCTTGTAGAGATTACCCACATTCTAGACATTTATGTGTGAAGCATCCATTTCAGAACACACCCCATGAAAGCTACTGTAAATTGGTAATCTTTAAGTCCTTCTCATGTAATTCATTTTTTTTTTTTATATTGTGTATTTTGATTGAAATTTGTGATGTTGTGGCTAGGGTGTGCATTGTCAAGGTCTGAAAGATTGGGTTATGGGTTGACGATTTTGGTGTTAAACTAAATTCTTGATTTCGGAGGTTATTTCATGAACTATTAGTTCTTTGAAGTTTCTAACGACCGAGATCATTAATGTTATTCCCATTATGTATTTTGAGTCCAAACCCTTTTTTATAAAAATACTTGTAACGTGGCATTTTTGACGAGCCATTAATTCTACGTGACTATAATGATTGACCTCCACAAATTCAATCATAGTTGTGTACCTTGATCGAAATGTGTTATTTGGGGATTAGACCCATATGTTGCATTTTTATGATGAACCATTCTTCTTTTCGTCCTAGATCAACCTCTTATAGTGTAGGATTTTATTTAGTCAGTAATTTATTTATTTTTTGTCATTTTGGTGCTAAATTTGATGAAACTTGTATGGTCTTCATGATAAAGCTGTTTCTTATTTAATTGCAGTGCTACTGTTATGTGTGCGATGTTGCTGCGCCTTGCAAGTCATGGACTGGAGGTGGTGGTCATTGTCATGCCATTGACAATGAAGGTTGGAAGAATGTGAGGAAAACAATGAGAACGAGCCGAAATCCATGAAGTTTAGTGTTTATAAGCTGTTAGTGATGACCAACCAAATCTCAGTGGCCCCCTTTTTGAATAGTGGATAAAGTTTTCTGATTTCAGATGATAAGGCTTATGGAAGATTTACTTGTGGGCAGTTTATGTTGTGGATCAAACTATGTTTTCTAGTGTTGCTTATCTTTGTTATCAACTTCATGGATGTGGATCAAACAATGAAATTACTTCATATAACATGTACAGACCTTGTTAAATGAGTAAGAAAAGAAGCTTTATTGGTGTCTGCCCTTTTGTTCTACTTTCTTTCTGCGAAAGCGTTTTAGAAGTTTTTTGTACAAGGTGATTGTTGAATTGATCATTTTTATTTATTTATGCCATGGGAAGATGGGATTAGTCTTTTCATTGATTTGGACTGAAGTGTCTCTTTGTTTGATTGATGTGTTGAATCATTTGGCTATTTGCAAATTTTAGGATGAGGGTTGCTTTGTTCTTGTTCGTTAGTCGCATCAGAAAGCGAACAACATGAAATGGATAAAAAGAAAATGAGAAGTCTGGTATGCTATCTTAAATACTACATGAAAATATAAAAGTAAAGTTCTTTTTTCTTTTTTTCTTCTTTTAAAAAGAAGATATCGTTAATTGTAGTAAATTCTTAAACTTGCAGCAAAACACAGCTAAGACGAGAACGTTGTTTTAAGCTGATTGAAAGGAGACTGGATCACTCATCAACCATTCAAGGTATTCGAAGACTCGTAGATTCTCGTCTACTACTAATCATGAGTTTTAGTTTTCTGAAGCTTGTTGAATGGTCGAAGGCTATGTACACTAAGAGATAAGCCTAATCAAAACTCAAACATAAATCTTTGATTTATAAATAAAACACTACATAAAACCTATAATCACATATGTCTATAATCACATGTAATAAGTTAGTGCTATAGTCGATTCACCAATCTAAACAAGCTACACCTCCCGTATCAATTGCATTCGTTCCCTCTGGTAAGTCTATTGTTTCCTACCCATCATCGGTACCTCATAAGACAACAAGATCTCAAAAGTCAAAACTATCTACATTCCAATATTAATATCTTAAATCTACTTCTATATCTAAGTGATCATATGAAATCTAAATTCGAAGTCATTAAAAAGACTCTCTCCATCTCAATTTAAGAGTTTCATTTTTAGAAATGTCTAATCATTACGTTATCATCCAATAAAATTTCATACCAACATTTTAAAAACTTCCCGATCGACTATAATAAAAGTGGACACTTATTTCGAAACAACCCTATCACGCCATCACGGTATTGGTGTAAATGAGTTGGGCTAGGCCCAATAAGAAAAAGCCCAATATGAAAGTAACCCTAGTGAGTAAAATCATCAGTATCTATATCTATCTCTCTCTCTAATCTCTATATCCAAACACCATTTCCTTCAAAAAGCTTATCTATCCACTTCATCACTCACCCTTTGTATTATCAAATTAAACATGCCGGGCCCCGTCGTCGAAGAAATTGAAATCGAGAAGAAGGTTGAATTACAATTTTCTTATATCTATTTATACATTATTAATTATTAATTCATTTATTACGTGTTACTAAAACGTGTAGCTGATTGATTGATTAATAACAACAGGAAGAGATTCCAGTAGTTGAAGGTGTTGTGGAGGATGTTAAGGAAGAAGACGACCATAACGATGATGACGTGGATGCTGACTCAGATGATGATGAGGATGATAAGGAAGACGGTATTCTAGGTAGTTTCATAGTTTGTGAATTACTGTATTTGCTATATATATTATCTTAGGGTTTTATGGTTTCTGTTGGTTAATTTGTGCAATTAAGCTGTGTTTTAATAGGATTAGATACTTTGTTAGATTGATTATTGTGGAATTAGGATTTGCTTTGTTGAGTTTTAGGTTTTAGTCATTGAACTTAAATGGTAGCATATACCTGTTAGGGTTTATGGTGCTGGTTGTATTACCTTTATCTAAAGGGGTTTGTTAGCTTAACATTGCAATGTAAATGCGATAAGCAGCCATGATTGACTGTTAAACAACTTATGGCTTGTTTGAGCTAGAAAATCTGTTTTTGAGAAGTCAGGATGAAGGTGCTGATTCAAAAAGCTTATTAAGCTAATACGCACAAGCCCTATTAGGTAACTAGGTCTGGCCAATGAAAATTGATAATATTGATACAATAGTATAAATGATAAGTTAATAAGGATGTATTGAAGGAGGTGTATAAAGTAAGTCTAAATGCTACCCCTGGGATTTCTTAGAAGTATAAGTGTATAGTACCCGCGTTAAATCTATCAGGTTTTCATTGGTGTCGTTTGCGAACACACCCATAAAGGGAATGGAAGAATCAATGAATGTGGTTCTAACCCGTGCAAATCTTTATTTGTGTTTGAGACTGTCAGTAGTTCTCTCTTTACATTAGCGGGTACTATTGTGGTATTCCATTTTCAAGTAATTGTCAGTTTGGCACAGTATGTACTGTTTTTTCATATTTGGATGTTCTTTGTCTTTCTTTTATTTGAATGATGTTAAAGTGTATCTTAAAACAAATTTCAGCTGGGAGTGAGAGTTCCAAGCAAAGCAGGAGTGAGAAGAAGAGCCGAAAGGCAATGTTGAAGCTGGGAATGAAACCTGTTCTTGGTGTTAGCAGGGTCACCATTAAAAGAGCAAAAAATGTAAGCAGCTCTTTGTTTTTTGGAGAGGGGGATGTTGATGTGTGATATGAAACTAAGTTTCCCGATTATTTTGACTCGAGGTTGTAATTGGTTATCTAGGGGTGAAATTATCTGTTTAAAAAAAGGAAAAAGTTAGAAGTGCCTACTTACTCTCTTTGAAACTAATTCCCAAGTTCTTTTCTTCTTCATCTACAGTTTGACTAGGAAGTACTTAGAACAATCATATTATAGCTGATGATGATGAAGATTAAATTGTTAAACTTGGATATTTCAAGACTTAAGATTGTATGAAAAATGTTCATTTTGCCACTTTATCATTAGTTACTTAACTGATCAAAGTTTGCTGAACTTGGACAACTGTTTGTGTATCACAATTTTAAATAGCGGAAGTGCGTATACCATCTTCCTCGTAATATATGTCACCTGATTATTTGATTTTAGTTGTCTGTATTACAAAGTCAGTTCAAAACGTGCATCTAAGCACCCCTTAAACTGTTGATGTTCAGTTGTGAGGACTTGTGACACGATAAAATTGGTTCTCTTTTTTCTGGTGATACAGATCATGTTTTTCATCTCAAAGCCGGATGTATTCAAAAGCCCAAACTCTGAAACCTATGTCATATTTGGAGAGGCAAAGATTGAGGACCTGAGCTCACAACTACAAACTCAAGCTGCCCAACAGTTCAGAATGCCCGACATGGGATCCGTAATGGGCAAATCCGAGATTGCAGCCGCTCAGGCAGATGAAGAAGAGGAGGAAGTCGATGAGACAGGTGTCGAGCCACGTGACATTGATCTGGTGATGACACAAGCAAGTGTAACAAGGCCTAAGGCGGTCAAGGCTCTCAAGACTCACGATGGGGATATAGTCAGTGCTATCATGGAGCTCACTACTTAGGTAGAATCTCTAGTTTTTTGAAAATGAGTTTTTGGAATTTATTTTCCCATTTGAATATGGCGCACTCTCATTGCAGAATATATTGAACTTCTAGCCACTCAACCCGAATTAGTTTTCATAAAAACGATGTTTATTGCTATGTTTTATATAATTCTAAGGTTGCAGTTGCTGAATTTTGTTTTGTTTTGTTTGTAGTCCTTTTCCGAATACCTGCTCTGAAAAGACCTGATTAATAGTATATGGAGTAGATGATAAAATGTAGTCATGTTGTCTGCTATTAGGTTCATAAGTGTTGTCATCTGTTTTGTTTTTGTTATGGCCTAATGTTTTAGTGTTTGAAAATTTATATACTATATTTGTTTTAAGGATTAGATATATTAAATGACCAAAAAGACATGAACAATAAACAGTTTTATTATATTGGACTGTAAAGAGGTCGAACAAATGTGTTTTTACACCATGGATTTGAAAGATGCTGTATTTTCATACTCTTAATGCATAGAGTACAACTGCTCAATGTACAAATTGTGATGTACCTATCAAATTTCATAGTGTAATAGCCTTTTATAGTAAAGATAATGATAATAATAATAATTTCAAGGTTTTCTTCATTCTTGCGCCAATGTGCTTTTACATGAAAAGGGCAAATACATGGACAAAGAAGTTGATATTTGGAGCACAATTATTATTGGGAATGTTTGCATGATTTACAAGATTGTCTTTTTTATTTGTTAATCACTCGACAATTTTTTCGAATCTCTCCTACACGACCTGTCAAAACACCAATCTTGCCCATCTTCACCATTGCATCTGCAAATTTACTCTTCCAAAGCAACGGGTTCATAGCATTCTGATTTACCTGGCTTGCAGTCGATGCACTAGTGAGTAGAGATTGGTCTGATATGAACAAACCTCTTTTATTCAATACGTCTACGTAGTATCCGACATCACTAATGGTCGGTGAACTAGGGTTCATTGGTACCACCAAGTTCAAATTTTTATTTCCGTTGGGGCATTCCTGCTTCAGCTTGCTAGCATACAAGGGGTTCAAACTCGGGTCCTGGTTTGCTGAGGAACTGAAGTTGTACAATCTGCTAGCAAAGGAAGTACAATGTGCTCGGCCAATGGTATGCGCCCCTCTAATTTCATCAGTTCAGAGTTTACCAGATCATGTTCTCGGAAATAATAGATGTGGCAAGATGATGTGTTAGGTAACTGGTCATAATGAGCTTTTTTAGTGCTGGCAAGGGGTTCGTTCCACCCATTAACAATTTTTGCTCTAATTAAGTCATTTAGTTGAGAGATTAACATAAAAAATTTGGCTGCACTTAAGCACGCATAGTTTCCCCGAAGTATGATCACAAAAGCGATATTATCACATTATTATTTTTAGATGTGCTTAAACGACTCAAAAGTTTGTATGCACTAAAAATGCACTTATGCGAGTATTACGTGTTTGATCCATTTGACCAATTTCTCCTTTTAGTCATGTTTATTAGTGGGTTTATTTGACCCATACTAAGCACAAATCAACTAATTTAAAAGTAACCAACTCAAGATTGCCACCTCTATAAATATTATCAGGAAGAGATGATTAAAGCTTTACCAGATAGAGTAACCATATCTTCTTGTGACAATCCATGGCTCGCAAATATTCGAGTAAGTTGGTTGATATTAGATGTTGAAGGAGGCAATGCTTGAGTCTCCGCTATCAATGAAACTCTGCTGTCTCTTCTCCCAGCTGGGACGTCATACCCAAGTCCCCCAGTCTGCAATAACCACAATTATACATATGCTTGTAAGCGTCCTTTGTTCAATGAAACTTAAATTGTATTGAAATGGGACGAATTATCTGTCAAATTCTATTACAGGATTACATTGTCAAAGTTGACGCTCAAAGACTAGATTGAATGCACGACCCAAAAATAGAAACTGGTAGAAAACATATTTCATACAAGCACAGTTTATACTTATAAATAAACCAGTAAGTTTTTATTTTTCCTTACTATTTCGAAGCTATCTCTAGCTGCGAATGCAACTATATCAGCACATGACACAACTCCCGGACATACAGCTTCAATTCTAGCTTTTGCATTATCAATAACATTAAATCCACGTAGACTCGGGTTATTTGCTGGCGAATCTTTCTCTGCCTGATTTGAAGGAGTCGAATCAATTAAAACTGATCCATCACAACCCTGTCAGTCACAATCTCATGTTAACAAAGAATATGAACACAAACCATAAAGAAAAACAATATAGGTTTAATCTTTCAGTCCGATAGTATAGTCTTATCCTTACAAAACAATCATGAAAATGTAGTCTAACTAGACCAGCAGCTAGACCCTTGTCTTGAAAGTAGGCTTTACGAACTTCATCTTTAACAATGAACTCAGCAACAGAACACGTACCCGAATAGAATCCCACTTGAAGCTGGGCCTCTAAGTGAACAACACATCCCAATGAAACCAGAATGAAAATTTTATAAGCATGAGCCAGGGTTATGGAACTCATTTTTAGTATGACAAGTTATAGATGATGGTCTTCGACTTATTTATAATGCAAGATGAGTGTGTTATAGTAAATAATTGTTTAGTGGCACGTTATCTTAGATTAATTTATGGTATTTGACTTAATCAGGATAGAGAGTTTTTAAAACCAAGTCCTAGGGGATAACTGGGTCAGGGTCCATGCTTTTTGAATATTGCAGAGGTTGAGAGTTAGTAGCACTAGATGGTTTTTAGTAATTGATTGAAGTTGACTTGTTGCATTAAATCCAAAAGAAGCAGTTAGCCATCAGATTCAACACTTGTTCGGTCTATGTTCATGCCTCTCGAGGACTGACTAAGGCTCCGAATGTTGAAGCCTGCGCAGATAGAATAGTCTTTAAATAAATATGTATTTGCTTGAAGGACTACCATGATGATCATGAATGTTTTCAAGATAAACAAATGCTTGTTTATGGACTTATCCACTTAGAAGAAGAGATACTTTTTTTTTTTGGGTAAAGGGGAATTCCCCGGTAAATATAGAAGAAGAGATACTTGAAATCAAGTGAAGTCAAATCCCAATTCCAAACAAATAACTAGTCTTGATGATAGTGGTGACAACTTACATTATACCTATCACAGAAGAACAGATATTAGAACAAAATTCCAACACTAGTAATCAAGTTACGACATATATCTACAATACTCCTTTTTGATATGGACCGACTTTTGTAACTACTGAAAACGATTGATAAGATCTATTGGATGTTTTTCGCTGTTGTTCTAAATCACTGTTTTGAATTGCAAAATGTTATATTAATAAAATATTAATTAATAATATATTGGGTAATGATCCGGAGGGAAGATCCATTTTTTGAGGAAGCTATAACATTCATTAAACATGTCGAATGAATGTTATATTCATTAGACATATCTAATGAAACTTAACGAAAAATTTATCAGTAACATTCACTTATAAATATTATTGACATTCATAAAACAAGTCTAATGGAAGTGAATAATAACCTGAATATTTAAAGCAAATTTTTTCGTAATGAATATATCATTCATTAAACATGTATTACAATGTCAATCAATATTCATCAAAGCTTCCCTGGTTGGCCGCTTCCCAGAAAAACATGCTTCCCTCGGATCATTTCCTAGTATAAATGTTATCAAATAGTGATTTTAAAAAATTTACTCGGTATCAACAAATTTCAGACTGACCCAAATGCTAGGCACTAAACGGGCTTATATTTGAGTGAGGGACCGCACATAAACAGGGCCGGGCCAGCAGGCCTAGACCTGACTTTTACAAGTGGCGGGGCATTTTCATCTTTGGATTGAAGGACTAAAGTTGAAGATGCAGTTGGCAAAGATGGCCAGATGGGTCACCATGTCACCCAAAAAGTGTCAAGTTACTTAATTTACCATGCCATAGTTTTATGCACTACTACTTGGTATTAGTTTATGTTGTTGCCTTCACCTGGACACCTTTCAAGTTCCAACATGCTTTGTTTGCTACTAACTGCAACATCTCTTGTGCACTTGTATTCTGCACTTCTATCTTTTAGTATTTATAATATTATCCCAACTATGAGGAACAGTTTAGCACTAAACTTCAAATTTCTTTTATTATTCTGGGTTAATCGATTTTGCACCAAGTAGACAAACTTTGCAGTGAATCTGTATATTGCTATATATTTGTCAATATGGAAAGAAAAATAATAGTATTCTTACTGGAACTGTTCTTCATGCATACATGATAAATGTATAAAACATAAAACATCTACAAATCAAAGATTACAATGGTGTAGGAAATAATACAATATCAGTCTGCTTATGAACCTAAAAACATGAAGGAAACTACATCGTTTGGTGTGTGTTTATGCACAAATATAATTGATTAGAAGAAAACGAGAAAAAACGAAGAGTCTATGGAAGAGATCGATGATGAAGAAGGGGTGAGCGGCATACTGGTTCACAAATGAGGCAACAATTGCTCTGTTAAAATAGTAATTATCAGCCGGTATTCTTCAAAAAGCTCCACCATGGCACCCACTTTAAGCATGTTGTTTCTTTTAACTTGCTATTGTTTGTATGGGGAAGATTAAATGTATCAAGTAATGATAAAATGATGTAACATCCTCAAAATTGGCCTAGTTGAAATACGGTATTTTCCCTTAATTTAATTGCTATTTAAATTGTATTTTGAATACTTGGTGTATTTTGATAGCTAAATGAATAGGTCAATTAGTCAATTGGCTTATTGTGATAAATGAATTATTACATGTTTTAAATTTATTTAGTCGACGGTATAATAAAAACTTATTTCTCGCAAATGGTTTTTAGGTTCCAGACAATAGATTTAGGACGGGTATAATTTATACCCAAAATGAGCTGAGTCATAAGGTGTGTCGACACCTGGAAATTCAGTTTTTTGCCACCACTTCACTTGATCTCTCAAACTCTCCAACAAATTACAAATCTGATTTCATCAGATAGAAGGCTGTGATTTTATTTCCATAATATTCATCATCTTCTTCATCTCATAAACATCTCCATTGTAAGTGAAATCATCTCCATTTTATGTATGAACTTGAGTTGGTTGAATTGGTTGAATTAATAGGATAAAATGATGAATTTGAGTTAATCTATGTTTGAATGTGTTTGTGTGTTGATTATAAACTGATTTCATGTTCAATTAAGATGAATCAATTGTGTGTTCATATGTGAAATTGAATGAATTGGGTTCTAGTTGAATTTAGAGTGAACACATGATGCATGTATGAATCTTGGTGTTAGATGTTGCTATTAGTTGTTGCTATATGTTTACACATGTTTGTAGAGGTCAATTATAAGTCAAAATCGTGTTTGATGATTGAATTGTATGAAATTTGAGTTTTTGGTTCGAGCTGAAACTAGTTGCAGGTCTGGCCCATTGCTGAAAAACATATGAACGCGATCCCGAAACCCTTGCCCGGATCGCGTTGCTATGTGTATTTTGATCCTAGGATGATTTTGTACGTATGAACGCGATCCAGCCTCTATCATCCGGATCGCGTTAGCTAGTGTTAAATTGGGTCAACGGATTTTGTTCCTTGGAACGCGATCCAGCTCCTTGTCCCGGATCGCGTTTGCAAGTGTATTTTGGCAACAGAATATTTTGGTGTTAAGGAACGCGATCCAACCACACCTTACCCGGATCGCGTTTGTCAGTTTTACTTTGACGAATTTGACAACTTGTAACTTGTGTGTTTATGTTATTTAACGAGTATTGAAATTATATTATGAGCATTATACTGCATTGTTTATGTGAATGTTACACTATAAATTCTAAACATGAGAGTCTAACTCGGGTTTTGATCGTGTTCTCAGATAACCAGAAGACTCAATAAGATAAGATCTTTGAGTGGAGACTACAGTCGACAAGGGTGAGTGGATCTTGGACTGTCAGTCTAATTTGGTTGTAACAATATGGTTACAACGGGTAAATGTGAATTTACTGTTTTCATTGTTAAGTTAATATTTTGCCATGATGGTTTTATTTAGCTTAATTATTGGTGTCCTTGATTGCCTTGATGGTTGTGGACTATATGAATGTCGGGGGTCAACGTGTGTTGGGTTTGTGTACTATTACTTTGGACATCATAAGTGCTTTGTGCATGTGTTGTTCACTGAAATTATGTTGTAAGTAGTAATAGTACCAAGCTATCGGTTTAGCCACTGATTTGGCCTTCAGTTGGTTTTAAGTGTTACTTGGGGAACCACCGCGGCATGAGGGTACTCCAAGGACCACCGATCCTTCATGATTAACTGTTGCTATGCTTTGCTGTATTCGTTTGTTAAGCTAAGTTAGTTGATAGTTTGAGATTTATTCACTTAGCTTCGTGCTAATCCCTCATTACTTCTTGCAGGTTTACTTTGGTATGTGGGTGGGCAAGAAGTACTATAGGAATGGAATGTTTGACAAGCTCACTCTGTTTTGTTGACTTTGCTAATGTTATGACATTATGTTGTGGATTTCTATAACACTAAACTTATCGTGTGTAATGTCTAGGATAATCTAGTTTAAAGACTGTATGTATTTGGATTGCCATTTTGAAATGTAAATATGCAATCCAATGGTTTGTATTTAAATCTTGCGCTTCCTTTTATTAAAAAAAAAAAAAAAATCCTTGTATTTTCGAGAAGGGTGTTAAAAATGAAGTGGTGGCACTAGGAATGGTGGGGAATCATATGTATGGGTACAAGTGGAATTTAGTTTTCAGTTTTCTTAATTTAAAAAAAAAAAAAAAAAAAATCGTGCTACAGAGTGTGGTCAAACAATCCAACAATCCTTGTAGATAGTAACCACATTTTCCGTTAACATATACGATCATAAGATGCGTGCTGCTAGCATTGTGCATGTTACTCACCTTTACATGTGGCCGCATTTGCCCCATGTTATATTTTATAGATAGTGTACGATTCAACGTTTAACACTACGCATAGCAGCATAAATCACTTCTCCATAATGGTTGCCTACTCAAATTGATGACAGTAGCGAGTACGATATTATAACTTTGATCATGTAGAATTTTAGGCAAGAGTAACTTGTAATATCATTTTACATCAAAAACATTGAAGGTTCCTTGTAGATAATAAAAGTGGGTCATAGAAAATGGATATTTGATCACATTTTAATATATTTTGCCAAACTTTCTGTGCCTAATTTAGCCAACCACTGATTTTCCATGTGAATTTAGTGTGTTTTCTAATGTCTTGAAAATTGTATATGGAATGATCATGCAATAATAGAAGGGTGTGATGTCATGAGATCATATGAACTATGAAGTGATGGATCATCTTTTTAGGATCAATAATTGATGCCCTTTTCGGCTTTTTTTGCCCAATCTAATCTTTCAGAAAAAGTCGAAATCAACATATCTTCAATAACTTGCAGCCTTGTTCTTTTCTTTAGCGTTTTCATGGAACACTATGACTTGTAAAGCGATTCTCGCGGCATATTCGCTCACCAGATGCATAATCGACAATTATCAAATCAAAATCGAGTGCCGGGAAGACTGATTACCAAACGAGCAGATACACACTAATCTAAAACGTCTTTTTATTATTCAACATTTACCATACTAATATAAAACACCAATAGATACGTCATATGAACATAAAGCCATCAGTTACCACTCATCTAAGCCCTTACTGATCCACAAAAAAAGTCAGCTCTTTTTACACAACTCTTCTAATAAATTAAACATTTCCATAAACTAGCAATTCCTATACACAAGCCCAGAACCAAAAGCACCTTGTGCATATGCACACGAAAGCCTAGAAGAAAATCAGCTTTTGGCTTCACATTTGAACTGCATTCCTGATCGAACTTCCCATCAATCGTCGAGACGGCATCACTAATAGTCGGGCTATGCTTCTCATTGCCTTCTTTCTCCTGTAAATGTTTAGTTTCGAAATCAGCATTTATTTTAGTAATGGACAGATGTTTGAAAATTGAATTTTAAATAAATTTCTATTGCATCAAACTTACAATTATTATTACTATTGTATGTATCCGACCTTTTATAACTCGTCAACCCAATAGTTTTGATAATACGGCAACTTATATGGTTGCCACATTAGCAAGAAAAATACCGATTACTTAATGAATAAGTCATCAGATATATAATTTTAATAGCGGGACACTCCACATACTATTCTTGGGTATGTTCAACACACATTTTCAGACACCTGACACTTTAAAAAAAGAAACTTCCTTTTCAGGGGAAAAGAGGAAGATATGATAACCTACCTCAGTCACCATTGGTTTTCCTGGCTCGCCATGGCTAACTGACCCTACTTGTAGTTTCATCTGTAAACGGATTCTTCTTGGTGCGGTTCCTTGGGTACTAAAGCTCGCACCATCAGCAACCCTTTGCGGTTGGCGACTCCGTATTATGATGCCTGTATCAGAATCTTCTTTGACTTTGGGGTAAATAGGTAACATGACATTTTCTTCGATTTTGGTGTTTTGGAGGTAAGAACTTTGACCAATCCCAATTTCAAAAGCTTTATGCTACAAATCACACGATGACACAAGGTTGAGTTATTGTTTTGAAAAGGGCAAACTGCAACTAGAAGAAAAAATTATTCTACCAGTACATGTAACATAGTTTTTTTTAATTATCTTTCATGCAACATACTTACCATTTTATTCAACCTTTGAATGCAACACACTTACATTTTTTAACCATTTAATGGAGAACATACTTACCATTTTTTAACCACATGTAATGCAGCAAATTACGTACTTTGATGAGATATAGCAAGTATGTTGCATTAAATGGTTAACAGAAAAGTATGTTGCATATGGCATTAAAAAGTGAAGAGTGCATCGCATATGGATGTACCTGTACTTGCATGACTTCACCATCTGATTCGCTACTATATTCATGCTCCTTCACATGAGTTTCAGGAATAGAAGTTTGAGCAAGTGAACCTTCGTAAGAAACCTGATCTGAATCAACTAAGAAATTGTTCAAGTACTCCATTCCATTCATTCCATATTGATTCTGCACTGCAAACTGTTCATTACCAGAGCTTACAATTCCGTAGTTATTCAGATATTGAGATCGAAGGTCCATTTGCATATGGGAATGCACAGGGGAGAAGATTTTAGAATCAAAATGCTCCGGTGAAGGATCCCAAAAACCTTTTAAAGCCTCTTCTAGATCCAAATCTGGCTGCTAAATAAAAATTCACAATATCAAATAAAGCACATTATGTCATCACGTACAAAAGATAAAAAAAAAAAAATCATACCAAAATGTACATACCATTTGAAATTGTGAGTAGTCAATGTCATCAAGACAATCCAGAGGGTCAACGTTATTGGTCTCTGCATCTTCAACTTTCAAAATTCCGTTGGTTAAAGGTTGGAGTTTCGTCTGACTGGTCAAAATCGGAGTTACAGGCTCTGATTGAGCATCTTCTGTAGAAGACTTTACAACCGAAGGAGGAGAGTCCTCACCCTGATCAACATCAAAGCATTCTAAACTTTCAGCGTTTTCTTCCTTCACATCATGCTTTTTGAACAATCGACAAATCACATATGGACTCTGCAAAAATATGAATAAATTAAAAGTGTTGATAAATACAACACATATCTTACTACATACAATACAATTTAACAAATATAATGCATACTGTACAACTTGTTAATGTGCAGTTTTGTTGTTTGAATCAAAAACCATGTTGTATCTATCAACTACCATAAATTAATGTGAATCCTAACAACTGTTATTTGTGCTTGATTATTCAAACTGCTTATGATATATGAATAAGCAACTCCCAAACTGGTTATACAAAAACAATAGTAATATATAAGCAGTTTGCAGCAATTCAAACAGTCAAAACAGCTTATTAATCGTATCAAAACACAATTAGTTTTAATAAGTAATCCCAAACACCCCCTTAAGTAGACATTATACACAACCAAATAAGTATATGCTTAAGAATCAACACATAGAATCTTATAATGCTTTTAGAAGGTTTACGAACCTGTCCAGGATGGGTACCATCAAGTTCCTTTTCAGTAGCACAATACTCATGGATCACCCAATGGGTCCTCTCTCCTTTTGGAGCCCGACCCGTATAAAAAACAAGAGTCTTCTTCTTTCCAATCACACTACTTCCCCTGCTAGTCTTTATAGTCCTATCTTTTCCAGTAGCCTTCCAATACCCAGAAACCGTAGCCCGATTCGATCTCTGCCCGTTTTGATACTTTCGATCTTTCGGGCAGAAAAAGAACCATTCATTATCTATGGACTCAATCACAGACATATCTACAAATTCAAAAAACACCAAATTTATTAGTATTCCAAATATGGGTATCATCCAAAAAGGGAAAAACTTTAACAAACTAATACACATATATATATCAATAATCAATAATAAAGATTCAAGAATCAAGAAATTAACCTGGTAAGTCCCAAGGCTCTTTTTTGCAAACATCAACTTCACGAATACAGCTAACTTCTTTATCAAATCCATTGATCTTTAACCGTAAGTAATGATTAACTAACTCTTCATCAGTGGGACGAAATCTGTAACCAACAGGAAGTGATTGTGCAGGCAAGATGTCCATTTTATGTAAAATTGAGATCAAGAAAGTGACTCACACAAGAAACCCTAATGTTTTTTGTAATAATTTATGAGTATTTATTATATGGGTTCGTGTAAAGATTTAATTTTTATGCTGCAAAACTAGAAATTGAAATCAAGAAAGTGATTTACGCAAGAAACCCTACTACTTTTTGCAGTAATTTTTTAAGAAATCTGATGGGTTTTTGTAAAGATTGAATCTTTGTTTATAATTTGATTGAAAACCTCAGCTGAAAAAAGAGGAAAGTGGTGAGTGAGTTTCATAGAAAGAGAGAACCCTGTTTTTAATTCTGTGTATATACCGCGTATATTAATTAGACTATAATGAATCGTTAATTACGATAATGCCATTGGCTTTTGGAAGCTGTGGGGTTATATGATTGGTTTTTTGTCTTTTGGTGGGTAGGGGTAAAATGGGGTGAAAAGTTTAAAAGGCTTAATGAGGAAGATAAGGGAGGAAAAGTCATGCGACCAATTACATGATGACACGTTGCAAATTTTGCCGGTGATTGTTTAGGAAAAAACAAAATAACAGAAATGGTACATTTGTGTTAAAAAAAGAGTGATAAAAATGAACGAAAAAAATATAACAGAGAAATATTTTTTTAAAATTTAACTCATGATCCACCTTGTGATATCATTTTGTAACCATAGACTTAATTAAGATAAATGGAGAAACGTATAAATTATATTTGTTATTGTGAGAAGAGTTCAATTGAGACCATTTATTTTGTGTGAGAATGGGGGAACCAATCACAATATGCCACGTGTCACTTTTTTCTCTCTCATCCACGTTTTTAAAAATTAAATATCTCACAAACGACAAGTCGAAAAATCATGAAAATTGCACCATATTTTTCAGCGTTTTATCCTCTTCGATTTGCCGTCAATCAAGGCATACTTCCGACGAACTTTTTTTTTTCATTTTTTTGTGGGTTTTACATATTAGTAACACATGTGTTAGTGATTGATTGTACATTTGATTTAGGGTATAGGGTTAGGGTTTAGAGTTAGGGTTTAGCATGGTTTAGTGTTAGGGTTTAGCAGGGTTTAGTGTTAGGGTTTAGCAGGGTTTAGGGTTTAGGGTTTAGTATGGTTTAGGGTTTAGAGTTTTATTAAGCGTTTAGGGTTTAGGGTTTGGGGTTTAGGGGTTAGGTTCCCGAAACCCCAAACTCCCAACCCTAAACCCTAACCCCTAAACCTCAAACCCTAAACCCTAAACACAACACTGTAACACACGTGTTAGTAATGTGAAACCCACCAAAAATAATGGAAAAAAAAAACTCGTCGAAAGTATGCCTTAATGGACGGCAAATCGAAGAGGATCAAACGCTCAATCTAATGGTGCAATTTTCATAATTTTTCGATTTGTCGTTTGTAAGATATTTAACTTAAGGGGTAAATGGGTTTTGTATTCTCTTTGTACACATGGCATCATATCATTGGTTCCTCTATTCTCACACAAATTTTTAGTACAGTAGCAAAATACAGATACAGATTGATATACACATATAACATTTCTGAGGCAGTGAGGAAATATACAAGATCCCATTTTTATCAAGTTTCCCACTCTACCCACACCCTCAAATGTGTCCGCTTCAACATTCTTTGTGTCGAAAGCGGCCAATATCATCATTTGACTCGTCGTTTCTTCAAAATTTTGGCAAAACCATCAAGAAACCAGCTGAGAACATGTCATTCTAAAGGGCGAAAACACAACCGTGAGGCTGGCATGATCTGACAACGAATAGTCTTCTGGCCATGATCCATTTTCAGTTTCTGTTGGGAATAATTCTGCACTTTTTACGCCTAATCCTATTGTCAAATGCGTACCATTCGTATTGTCTTCTTGATCTCGGGCTGTGTTTTCAATTTGGTAATTCAACATTGAGTTCCATATCCTTTGCTGAAATTCTTTATAGTCAAGGACGCCATTTCCATCAACGTCTGCTTGAAGCCATAGGTCTTTTGTTTCCTCCTCGTTGAGGCCGTACATATTACCTGTAAGATTAAGCTGCATTGAAGCAAAACAAAATGAAAGTTATAGATATGATCAAACAAATATGCATTTGTATATATAGGATTCTATTACGATACCTGGTGCAATGCTTCACAAAATCCGGAGTAAGTAATATGATCATCATCGCTCACAGCCTTTAAAAATGCAAATGCATCTTCATTGGTAAGTGAGGCCCGACTCACTTGATACTGAAAAGAGAATATCGTAATGAAAAACTATGAAATTGTATTCATATTCAATACATGGATAGTAGTATAATACTGTATGTTGGCTAGAAGCATACAACTTAGGTGCTGTCAAGGCTAAATTGGTTCAAATAAATGACATGTTTTATCCTTAAAACTTTTATAACGTACATAATTCAACCTATCTTTATCCTTAATCAATGTTGGATGATTAGTTTCATACCAGCTACAACCAAAGGGCATAAGAAAATCACCTAATTGGCCTTCTATTTATTTATACAGGATTAAGAGACTTGTACTCCAATTTCACAACATAATTGTCTTTTTTGGTCATATTACCTATTTAATTTAATTTTACATAATTAAAATTTCTAAACACACAGACAACTAAGCATCTCATTAGTACAACTTCAAACTACATTTTTTGTATCATAATTGTAGATCAATTTTAATTGACAAGATAATTCCAAAAACTGAATATGGGATAGTCTTAAGTACCTTAAACAACCCGAAGACTGCATCACTCCAACTTGCTTTGAGTAATTTTCGATATTTATTTGGATTAAGAAGCCATATGAAATCCACACCACATATGTTTCCACGATGATTTCTATGACTAACCCACTGCATCAAAATAAACACGTTTGATCAATTAAACAGACGGCACATGCACGTGTAATCCAAAAAGTTACTATAATACTGACCTTATGTGCATCTGCATCAGTGTATTGATGAGCAGTATCGTATGATGATACAAAACCCTGTGACCTTAAAAACCTGTAAACATGACCTCTCTTGCTCCCATTCCAGTCACTGAAAAAAGAGCAGAAAGTAAAGGTATGGCCCAGCATTAACAAACATTTATAGGAGTGTTTGGATTTGCGTTATTGGACGATATGATACTTACATATTAAGTTTTGGAAAAGAAAGATTTCATTCTTATTCTAAATTAATTTGAGAGCCTTCCGATATCATCTTATCTTATCTTATCTTATCTTAGTTATATATAAAACATTTCCAGCTTTTGTCTTAAAGTTAAATAAAGGGGGTGTTTGGATTAGTTTTTTGGGGGGCTTTTAGCTTATTGCATTCATTATAGACAGCTTCTAGCTTCTTAGCTTACAAGGGATTAATAAGCCCATTTTGTGAATACATAAACTTGGGGCTTTTCTAACATGGCTTTTCAAAATGATAAGCTAATAAGCGTAAGCTCAAACACATAAGGTAACCCAAACACTCCTTAAATATATAAATTACTATATTGTCCTTATCTGAAGTAAGGAAATAAAAAACATGATAAGTCAATGAATAATATGATGACTATACTTTCATAAATTATTAAAAGTCAAATTATGTTTATGATAAAATTAAACTGATACCAACTTTTCCAATAAATTACTATTACAACCATTCAATTGATTTGTAAACAAATATGGAAATACTTTTCGGCATCAATTCATTCTTTTCAAAGTTTTCAGGCTTAAATAACGAAAATTTATAACCTTGAGACCATTGACATATACATATTCAATTTGAACTGCTTTTCATTATGAAAATGGAGCAAAATAATCATCCGCTTTGCACGGCCACTATGCTAGTTTCATAAGAAACAAACTTAATTTTTTCACACAGTCCTTTTTGGTCATTTTGTTTAAATATTTTAAAGTAAACACTAGACAGAATTTACGAAACACTCAAACATCCGAATACCTGATTTTATCATATGCTTAATTGCAAACACTATCTTATATATCCCAATTTAGCACACTTACTTAAATCATCTAATTCCGTTTATTCAGCAACACATAATCACTTTCAAAGATAACGACTATTCTTACCCGCAAAGAATGATTGGCAAAGGATCAAGATTGTTCTCTTTTTGATAAGTATCAACCGATTGCAAGATTTTGTACACCTAAAGACAATGCACAATAAGAGGTCAAATTAAGATGTGAAAATGACAGAAAAAGATGACAATTACCAGAATGTCAAAAGTAGTTGTTACCTGTCTCAATCTTTCCAAAGACAAGCTTGAATCATGAGGAAATAACAAGTGAGTGTTGACTATAAGAAGTTCCCGACATACATTCTTGGATCGACATTGTGCAAAGGGTGCGATTACTTCAACGTGCAAAAGCTGAGCAACACGATCTCCAAAATCATTGAATAGGAACTCTCTATGGTCGATTACACGAAAGTAATCTTTATGCACAGCCGTTAACAAGCCTGTTTAATTCCAATACATACAGCAAACCTTAGATTTCAAAGTAAAAAACTTGGTTTGACGGTTTGGTAATGGGAATGATAGATGGTCTTTGGATAGATTCTCATTCCCATTCCCATTCCAACCCCATAATTAAACCGATAAACATAATTTATTCCTTGACTAATGGGGTGTTTGGGATAGCTCGTTTAAGTGTTTTCCTCCTTTTTGTTTCCTTTTACAACAGATAAGCAATACCAAACACACTTTTCGAAAACTACTAATCTGCTTAGTTTAAACACTTCAAATTTGGAATTTATTTTTCAATCAAATATGCACTTTAATATAAGGAATCCCATACACCACCTAATAACGTACCATCACCGCGGTTATTGGTTCTTGGAAGTTTGAAATTGATGTACCCTGCATCCCCAAGCTTTGTGTCATACATATCAACAAGTTCTTCATTATCAACCCAAAACTCCTAACATAACAACAACAATCAACACTTTAAAATTCAATAATGTCATTATACAGTTTTGAAACACGAATATTTGGGAATGGTAGAAACCTGGAGACAAATAATGGATGATCTTTCACGCAACAACAAATCCAATATCTTTTCATTCCTATTCAACCAATAAGCCCTAATTGCACTTTCTCTACAAGCCCTACCCTGTTCTTCCATAAAAATCAAAACTTTACTAATCAGAATCATAACCCAACAACAAAAAACATCAAAAAGATACAAACTTTAATCTGGGTTTTACCTCATGAATCAAGCGTTTGTAAATTGGAGCAAGAATATTGAAAGTTGTACAAGAAAAACAATTTGGGTCTGCAAAATTTTTGATTCTTGATGGGCTTCTTTTAGTCATTGCTTTGTTGGTCCTTCCCATGATTCCTATGTTTGTTTTGTAGTAATATAAGTATAATTACACAAAATCTTGAACAAACAAAATATATGGATGAATTTGTTTGAGAAGTTTGTATATATATTTATTTATGAAAAGGTGATTGATAATGATAATGGGTTACCTTGAATGAATATATACATGAAGATAGAAATGGCTAATGAATGAAGAAACAGAATTAAATGGTGTGGGGGCATCCTGGGTTTATATCATTCATTGAAGATGATGATGAGCATTGTGGGATTATTTATTTATTTATAATATTATTATTTTAAAAAATTATTAAATTTAATTTAATAATAAAAAGAATAAAAATTAGATATTATTCTGTTTTTTTTATTGGATGTATGTTTGTGCGGTGCCTATGGCGCATAATTCGCTTTCAATTCGATGGGCGATGGCAACGAGTGGTTTATTTGTACTAGGTATATGAATAATACAGTAGAGATGTTATTTCTCTTGGTGTTCATTATTTTATCTTTTTTGTTATTATCATTCTCTATATACTTGTTTGATTTTTTTCTTGTTATGATAGTGTCACATTCCCCGCACGATACGATCGATAAACGTACTCGTTATGATGGTTATTGTGCTAGTAAAACACAAATAATTGAGAAAAGTGTCTGACGAAAAGTGATTACCTGCGTTTTGTTAGAAAAGAAATGCAGTTTTGAAAAAGTAATGCTTTTCCGAGAAGGTCATGTCGAAAACACAATCTCAAAACCTCTTGCGTTTTGCATTGAAGTGTTGGTATTTAGTTAAAGTTGATGAATTATTTTTCACATATAACCCTGCCTTTTTTAATTACTATCCCTAAAAAGCAAAAAAAACTATAATGGACCTTGCTTAACACGACTAAAAATACCATATAATATTTGACAAAAGCAAAAGAAATGAAGAAGCTTGTTTTATAATTTAGCCCTTTCCGTGCAATTTAATTAACAGAAGATCATCATCGATCTTCTTATTATGTTAGGAATTAATAATTTTAGGTACACGAATACAAAAAGGAACACGAATATAGTCAAGCGACCGTAGATTAAAAGTTGAGATACATATGACCGACCCTTTTACTTTTTTTATTTATGGTATATTTTAAAAGAATAAAACGAACGCTAATAAATAACCTAGTTGAATGAACAAGTATTATTCTTAAAATAAAGTTAAGTTTATGTCCTTTCCTTTTTTTTTAATGGTGCAAAATGAATGATGCTTCAATATTTATTTATCTCTACTAAAAAAACGTTTTCTTTGTTTTTCATATTTTCTTGTCACGTAGATACAAATCAGAATCAGAATTCCATAGATATAACAGGAACACATGGTGTCAGCAATTGTAATATGGTATTTTGCATATTGCGATTCGGCTCCATAAAAGATACGGAGTATATGTCACACCTTATATACAACGCATACTACTACTACTAATAATAATAATAATTAGTTACGGTTTAGTAATTTTGTCCATTAAAATTGAATGAAAAAAATAATAATTCGCCTCGCGTATAAATAGATGAAAACTTTATGGGATTAAATATATAATGAATCATGTACTTTGTAGAGTAAATATATAGGACTACTTACATAGACCTAAAGTTAGATCTAATTTTCTGATCAGTTTGAATTTTTTTCTCTTTTAATTTCATCCAATCAAATTTTAATATCTACTAATCATATATTTAAGACTATATTTAATATTATAAATTTAAACCTACCAATCATTTTCCTTATAATTATATTATGGTATGATAAGAAATTTATTATTTAAAATACGTCTTAATAAAAAATTGGAAGTAACAACCGACAACCATTCCTTGATCTGATGAGCCATATGCTTTGTTTGACCTCAACCAAAATATAATCATAATTAATTTAATAATAATAAATAAATAGAATATAAGGTATCTATATGGAAGTCAACTAGTCAAGGTAGTGTTATATAATCTTAAAAGATTTTTAATGGGACAAGAAGCATAAATAAAAACTAAATACATATTAGACTATTTATTAATTAAAATATATCTTTCTCAAGGTAGTGTTTTGAAATAAATAATTAAATAAATTCGTATATAGTTTTTGAAATGAATTTTAAATTCGTATACTTTATGTTAATTGAGTCTTTTGGTAGAGCAAGCCATAAAATACTAGGGCTTATGTAACACCCCAGTTTTCAAAGTATTGCTTTAGTAAATAAAAATAAGTTTTAATAGTTCAGTTTTACAGTATTATTTTAGTGTATAATAAAATATACATCTTTTAAATTTTAGATCTCTAAATAATGAGATATAATAGAAAACGCAAACTAGTTGTTCAGTTCCAGACTGTGTAGTATAGTAAATAAATAAAACATATAAACACTGATACGTGTTTTGTCCCTGTGATCTCAAAACATTCCAGAACTTCAAAAATAAACAGAGAAAATCGCAGGGAACAAGGGAAGTCAAGAACCAATCTTCAAATGATAATTAAGTCTCTCAATTCAAGCTTTAGAACTCAGAATCATCATCTTCCCCATCTTCTTCAACCTTTGTAAGTAGTTTTCTTTCTCTAAGAACCCTAGAAATTGGGTTTTCATGGGTTTTAGTAAATTGGTATGATTTAATCCGAAATTAGGGTTTGTAATTGATTAGTTAGTGTTAGTATAACATATAAACAATGATTAGAATCCTAATTTCACATTAGAAGTGATAGGTTATGATTAGTGTTCATGAGGTTTATGAGATTTTTCATGAATCATATGTTTTAGTTTATAGCATGATTTTGATATGTTAGTAGAATCAAGTAGTGATTAGAAAGTAGTTAAATTCATAAATAAAGTTATAATTTTGATCATGATAAGTAAATAAGTTAGTTTAGTTAAAGTGAAATTAGTAAATAACTAGTGGGGGAGAAAAGAATTAGTTGATTTGTAGTTGAAAGTTGTGATTAGTATTGATATTATGTTATAATTATATGTAATAGGTGTTAAAGAAGAGTTGTCATCTTTTGTTCATCTTGTTACAAGTGGTACTACAAATCAAGGTGAGTTATGAAATGAATAGATCATAATTATGTAAATGATTGTGATTAGTTGTGATTATAACATGATTATGATGAAAGGTCATGATTAGAATGACTAATAGAAATTAGTCATATTTGATTAGAATAGCTAACCAAGGTTAGCTTTGTTTTGATTAGTAGCTAACTTATGTTAGCTAAATTATTGATTAGAAATGTGTACATATGATTAGATTTGTGAAAGTGGAGTTGCAAGAAAAGGGAAGTAAATTCCTTACCTTGCTTATTAATTGTTTATTTAATAATGCATCGTAATGATTAGTTTTCATATTCTTACTAAGTGAATTGTTTAATTAGTCTAGTTATGTTGTAGGTACAAGTGAAAGCGGAAGGGGTAAAGATATTGCAAAAGGGTAGAAGTGAAGTGCTAGCTTGTTGTAAGTCACACAAGCTTCTCTTTAGATTATCGTTTTGAAACCTTGAAAGATCGCCCAAACAATGTTTTGACATGTTTTGGTTATAAAAGTAATAGCTAGATAGACTATGTTGTAATAGTGTAAAATTTGTGAATGACTAGTAGATGTAGTTTTAGATTGTGTAAAGTTGAAAGTTATAGTAGAAGTGATATTTTGGTTATGTACATATTGAAAGTTTTAAAGAAAGTCAAATGTGGTATTAGTCAAATTTTGAAGGGCGTTTAGCCATTGAATGGGTTAAATTAGCTCTTTTGGATCAGCGGGTCAAAATGGGTCAAAACGGGTCTTAATGACACCTATGAACCAAATTGAGTTAGATAAAGATTTGAAGCATAGTGATAAGCCTCACAACTTTGTTTTGATGATAGAAATGTGTGTTTAAAAAGTCTCTATGGTTTGAGAGTTGGTGTACTAGCAAAAAGTGATTATTTTAGCCGAAAATGACCCATGAGCCCAAATTCCGGAATATTGAGAATTTTGAGAAAGTGCGAAAATAGAAATTTTCATTTTGACTATAGTAAAGTGCCTGCAAAGTTTCATGTTTTAATTCCTTGTCGTTTATAAGATATGCGCGTTCAAAGTTCAGTTTTTGGCACAAACTAGTGCAGGTTCAGGAATTGGCTGCAGGTCATGGGAATCCGGCGGATTCAAGGGAATCCGGTCGGATTGCCATGAATCCGGGCGGATTCCGAGACCGTATTCCTTAATTTCAGTTCTGTCCACGAGTTGAGTCTGAATCCATAGGGAATCCGGCGGATTCCCATGAATCCGACCGGATTCAGCTGTTTTCCAGGAAAGGTCATTTTAACGAATTTAAAATGAGGTGTAAGGAATTAACCATAGTATTGGGACCATAATAAATCAGTACAAGTACAAAAAAAAAAAAAAAAAACTCAGATTTCAGGGCGTTTCAAGTTGGTATCAGAGCGATGGTTTAAGAGATTTAAGCAATCCACAGTAGGATTGCCTAAACTTAAACCACTTATAGAATGTGCAGTAGTTAATTACAGTTATGTTTTCGCAATGTTTTGCATATAGTTAGTAGATTATGATTAGAGTAAGAATAATTGCTTGGATTTGGAATATATTTAAGAATTTTGAATAGAAACATGTATTTAGTTTAATATAACTACGTCTGGCCAACGAGGTTATATTTTGCTAAAGCATGTGGGAGATTCAAAGTTGTTAAATATGTGAAAAGAAAGGCAATTATTATTTAATAGTTGAAGTAGAGATTTTCTATATTATAAATTGTGTCTTTATATTGTTTAGTAAATGGAATCCACACCAAATAAAGAAGCTGAGGGTTCAAATGTACGTTCTCCCACTCAAGAGGAGAATGTTTCAGAAAGAAGTTTAGATCCTGAGGACCGGATGCTATTAAAAGATGTGATTGGGCAAGCCCTACAAGAATTTGCTCCTAAGGTATATACCCGAATGGAGCAAATTATTAATACACGATTAGTAGAATTTGAACAGAAGCATCCTGTCTTAGTTAACCCTCAGTTGAATAGTGAAATGTTAAATGCTCAGCAGCAAATTAACAAAGAAAAAGAACGTTTTGAATATAAAAACTTTGCCAATTGTAGTCCCCCAGAATTTCATGGTGAAAGAGACCCGATTAGTAGTCATAGGTGGATTAGTAAGATAGAAGAAACTTTTCTACTCTGTGACTGTCCAGAAAGGCTACGTGTGTTGTTTGCTGCCCATCAGTTGAAAGATAGTGCTCAGGATTGGTGGGGTACTCAAGTTAAAACACATGGTGCTGCAGAAGCTGCAAAGTTTTCTTGGAGTATGTTTAAAGAAAAGTTTATAGCAGAATTCGCTCCAATGGCGGAAGTAGAGAGATTGAAAGGAGAGTTCTTAGCCATCAATCAAGGGAAAATGTCGGTAACTGAGTACACTAACATGTTTTATGATAAATCTCAGTTTTGTCCCGAATATACCTCGAATCCAGGGTTAATGAAGGATCATTATTACCGACATTTGAACATTGATATCAAAGAAGCAGTTGACCCGACTATTTATGATTCTATTCCTAAGATGATGAATAAAGGGTTGACTCGAGAGAAGGAGTTGCAAGCGAAAGCTGAGGATCGCGCTAATAAGAGAAAAGCAGAACAATCCTATTCTCAATCACAGCAATCTAAGAAATTTAAAAATTTTGGAAAGCAGCAGTCATCGCAACCACAACAACAGAAGTCACAATCTCAACAATCAAACCGTCAATCTCAAGCTCCAGCTCGGGAATTTCCCAAGTGTAATAATTGTGGTAGAAAGCATCCAGGAGAATGTTAGTTAGGGAGTACAGCTTGTTACAAATGTCGTCAACAAGGGCATATCGCTGCTAATTGCCCTAATCCGTATAGAATGTGCTTTTATTGTTATAAGGATGACCATTTACAAGCTAACTGTAACACCCGGTCAAAAAGTCAAAATCCTCATCCAATTTAAACTTTTTATAATCGTATTATTATATACAATTATAACTCAGCGAGCGAAAACTTTACATTTTTATATAATGAATAATGATTATTTAATAATCACAAATAAAACCATTTGAAGTCACATTAGATTTTAAATTGAGTAGAACTATTTTTAATTTAATTAATTACTAATCGAAGGAACGGAAATATAAATCTAAAAATATTAAATTTATATATATTATTCGGGTACAAAATACGGGTATTTTACACTGCAAAATAGGAACGAAGTGGGGGAAACTCCTCCCCACCTCTTTGGACCAGCCACCCAACCCCCAAACCCACCCTCATTCTTTCATTTCTTTCATTTCATTTCACACACACCTCACCTAAACTCTCTCCCTCAATTTATCTTCAAATTCGAAATCATCAAATCCGACCACAACACTTATATTTTCGGAATCACCATCACAAGAGGAACAACATTTGCAAAGGCAACATCATCGTTTTCTTCCTCGTTCGGCCTCGATTCGCATTTGTAAGAAATTCTCAAATTCTTAGATTTAATCATTTTGGAGTAATGTTTTAGTGTAATAATGTTTACATAAGTTGCTTATAACCTAAACAACCAAGAAACCACGATTTTATAGCTTGAAAATGCGTTTGATTTGCGATTTTGGCCGGAAAATAGCGAAACCCGAAAGTTTCTGGGCTGCTGTTCTTCAGTGCGACACAAGCCTTGTGTCGCATACTGTGTCGCATGAATTACCCATGCGACACAACCCTTATGTCGTATCCTTGTGTCGTACCTTGTGTCGCAGACTCCATGCGACACAACCCTTATGTCGCTATTGATTTAGCATCACACGCATTATGCGACACAACCACTGTGTCGCAGAGCTTCTGTGTCGCACCATGCGACACAACCCTTGTGTCGCATGAACCATTTTTGTGTCGCATGTTATGTCGCAGAAAACAGAAAATAGCCAAATTTTTCTAAGTATCGGAAGACGTTTTCAAATGACAATTTAAATATGATACGACTCACATTCAAAATTAATATACTTTATAAAGTATACGAAAACTCGAACCTAATAATAATATGAATTATTATTACAATTTCACCAATCACGAACCATACTTACAAACATACGAAATCTCTCGTGTTTAGGACACTAGGAGATCATATTTGGACATGACTCGTTACATTAGGACGCTAGCTCCTCAGGTGAGTTTCATAGCCCCACTCTTTCAACTGTTTTACTATTTTCGGGGTGAAACACATGCTCAATTACTGTTTTCGAATTATTTTAACAATGGTTTATAATTCACAACTATTTTTATTACTGTATGTAATACAAAATGTGTAATACTTAGGAATTACACCCGCAATATTGTTTTAGAACAACATCAAGACCCAACCTAGATAGGTCACAATCGTACACTATCAAATTGTTGGAAAACAATTACCAATACATAACTCGATTTAGTTTTCACAATCCTTTGGCCATATTGTCACGGGACAATATCATTGAATACGTTAGAACTAGTTAGTTCTACTTACACTAGGCAACATCTATACTATTACTAGTTTTAGTTATTCTTTAGGAACTAAAACTGTCGATACTCTTCGTTATCACTGGAACGGGAACTGGACTTAAGTGAACATTTCCCCTGAGACTCCGATAAATATATACTTGCTAGGCTTTAGGCTAGGAGTATACAATATAATCACACATTGGTACAGATTCCTCATATCAATACAACTCAGCTGGTGACGACTCTGGCTCAGGATGTAATCCAACCAGGGATGGTCCCCCGGCTCAGGATGTAATCCAACCGTGTGGGGGTGTCACCTGATGAATATTTACATACTATTATACGATCAACTTAGTCGGGCATGTCGTTGTACTGCCGGCTCAATCTCAAATTGCTGCGGGCAATTCCAAAACGATGCCGCGGTATTGCAGCGGGCACCAAACGATGCCACGGTAAAGTGGGCACAAAACGAAACCACGGTATTGCAGTGGACGAAATATCAATCAATGGATCAGCGAGTTATACTCGGGATTCACAAGAAGAACGGGTCGGTGGAGTTTCCACGCGAAGCCGTTAACTCATTTCAATCAGATGGTTGCTGTATGCACCATATTTTCACAAATCCAACATAGTTCTGCGGAACTACAATTATTTGTTATATTACTACGCAGCTCTTTAAGTGCTCAATGGTTATAAGGCATGTATTGCCTCACGATATAGACACAATTACTACCCGATAGGTATTCAAGGCATGGATTGCCAAACGTATATATGTACTTAGGTACAGGACACAGACCAGTTAGGTATGAAATACCTCGATTAAATGTATACACATTGGTGTTACAAACTTCAATATAATATTTATCAAAATGGCTGAATTTGAAACGACTCTTCAAAACATACAGGGTTTTATTGCATCATGATTACAACTAACAATCCTATGAACTCACCAGCTTTATAGCTGACCTGTTTTAGCATGTGTTCTCAGGTGCCCAGCAGGATTAGGATTACTACAAGATCTTACTAGCTCGAGTCGCATATTTTCAACAATTGGGACTACTCTGCATTTACTTTAGCATTTTCAAATTATGTATTTGGGAATTACTGTCAAACTTATAACGTTGTAAACGTTCTATTTTGGAAATGTATAATTATTTTCAAACGTCTCATCTAGAGTCGTTCATTATGTATCTTATGCTGTGATATTTGATTTAGTAACACTCGACCCGACAGCTTCCACAAACCGATATTTGAGGGTGTTACACTAACTGTCCTGCTAAACTAGAAGATATGAAAAGAAATGAACAAAAGAAAGAAGCTGAAAAGAAGAGAGAAGTGGGCGGACAGAAAGCTAAAGGTCGTTCTTTTCAGATTACGGCAGATGAGGCAAAAGAGTCACATGACGTGGTGACAGGTACCTTCATAATTAACACTATACCTGTCCATGTTTTATTTGACTCTGGAGCCACCAAGTCTTTTGTATCATTATCATTTTGTGAAAAGTTGAATACTCCTATTGTTAAATTAGAACGCCCTTTAGAAGTTGAAATTGCCGATAGCAAATTAGTTATTGTTAGTGATGTTTATAGAGGGTGCACTATTGAAATAGGAGGTGAAGTGTTTAAAATAGACTTGATTCCCATGCAAATGGGGGAATTTCATGTAGTTATAGGAATGGATTGGATGGGAAAGAATAAGGGAATGATAAATTGTCATAAAAAGATAGTTCTCCTGAAAGCACCTAGCGGAAGGGAGATTGTTGTTTATGGTGAACGTTCTAGTAGATCCATTCCTGTTTGTACTTTTGCTCGAGCTAAAAGATTTTTGTCACACGGGTGTCAAGCCTTTTTGGCGCACGTGGTTGATAATTCTAAAGCTGTACCAGAACTTTCCAGTATTCCAGTTGTGAAAGAATTTCCTGAAGTATTCCCTGACGAACTTCCAGGTATTCCACCTGACAGACAAGTGGAATTCCGAATTGATCTTATTCCTGGAGCTATTCAAATTGCTAAAACTCCTTATTGGCTAGCTCCAACTGAAATGCAAGAAATGATGAAACAGTTGCAAGAACTTTTAGATAAAGGTTTCATCCGTCCTAGTTGTCACACCCCAAAAATAGGTAATTGTGTTTATTTAATGTTTAGCGGAAGCAAGTTAAGATTTAGCGGAAGCATCTTGTTTAAACAGTTTAACAACGGGGTGATGACGTATCAATTGTGCATTCATTTTATCAGAGCATATGATCATACATAACATAATATATTAAGGATGCCAGTTTAAACAGTTGTTACAAAGGTAGTACAACTATGTAAGTCATACAGTAGTAATAGAGTTTAAAACATTTAAGTTTTACAATACTTATGTTAAGATAAGATTTCATGAGTATAACTGCAATGTCTGCAGTAATACAGAGGAAATCCTCAAAAGCTGTCCCAAAATATATGGCATCCTAAGTAGTCCAGGGTTGTCCATCCTGAATGCATGCGATCCTTACTTACATGGCTAATTTCCTGTAAACATAGAAAGAAAGTCATCAACAAATATGTTGAGTGAATTCACAGGTTTTGTATAAATGTAAGGTATGTTAAACCATTTATGTGTAGATTATTGAATTGTTATTCAATAAATAAATGTTTGCAGGTTTTGCAAAATATAAGTTTGTAGGGATAGTTACCCTAAAATATAGTATTATGTGGGTTGTTACCCAAAATGTATATCTGGTAGTTTACCACCATATAAATATGACCAGTAGGTATACTGGTATAAAACAGTTGTAGGATACGTTCATCCTAAATAATAAGTGGGAATGATTAGACTATAATCCCCTGAAAGGTGAGCTAAACCTCGCAGGTTAAAGTAACGCGACCTAACCCTATAACCAAACCACAACCAAAACTTATGTTTCTTGCCTGAAGGACAGTTAAGTATACGCTCCATCCACAGGAGGGTCGTCACGGCAATAGTACTATTCGTATACTCAGTGGCTAGAGTCACCTAGCTAATGGTTATAGTCTGCATGACATAAGGTCTTTCTTGCACACATTTCAAGTCTGGGTCCGTACTAGGATACAGTGTCTAATTCCCAAAACAGTTGTGAAAATGTTATTTCATATCAAACAGTTGTATAAAGCAATAAAGCATTTATATAATTTGCTGCACGTGTTTGCATGCAGTTTCTATGTTTACACCCCTATGTTTAAAAGCATAAAACATTTGCAAAGTAGGGGCTGTGAACTCACTGTAGTTTGCTCGGTATGAAAGCTAGCTGCCAAACAGATAATTGCCCAAGGTATGTTAACCTATATACAATAAATATATTAACATAAGTACGTTTGATTTGTTTTAATCACTTATGTTAACAGTTTGTTAGTTCGAAGAAATGGTTGATTTCTTATTAATGTAAGTTGTTAACTTTGCTAGTGACATTGTGTGGAAATAACGTTATTATTTCTCAGTCGTACACTTGTAAGTGTACAAACCAATATGTAATTGTCTATTTAACGGAAGGTCGTTTTGTTGTCCTTTGCACATATACTTTGTTTACAGTTGTACGTATAATTAGAATGTTATTCCAATATCGTCGTGTGTGTACATATATTTGTTCTATATATGTATACTTAAGTAATATACTTGCTGTATATTATTAGGTCATACGTTTGTTAAACGTGAAATTCATTGTATATATATATTTGTGAATATATATTCTTAAGTGTCGTATGTATATATGTTTAATAAGTACATTGTTTACGTATGCTAAAATATATATAAGTTTTCATTTGTTTAAGAAAACGTATACGTTTGTGTCTATATATATCGTGTGTCCTCGAATATATATATATATATATATATATATTGTAATACGTTGTTTCGTATTTTAAAAAGGTTGCAAGTTTTATTTGTTTTAAAACTTAGATTGTTTTTATAAAACGAATGTCATTTGTTTTTAATATCACTACGTTTGTTTAGTAAGTCTTGAATATCCCGATAATGTAATCGTATTCAAATCGTATAGTTCATAAAGTTCGTACATATATGTGTTATATATATACTTATATATCGTTTGTTCGTACGAGTTTAATTAAGTCCAATGTCTGTAATCATAGTTTGTCTCGTTTTATAATGTCATTCAACAATTTATCATGTCTCGTATATGTCTTGTACAATTGTAGTCGTTAACGGAATTGTTTTGTGTTTTAAAATAAAAGTCAAGTGTTTTATAGTTTGTTGGGCTCGGCCCGATTCGTTGGCCCACTAATAATAATGTAACTCGTTTGGTCCGTTAACTCGTTTATATAACCCATTTATTTAATCTTTGGTTTAACCCATTACTTTGGCCCAAAAGACCACCGGCCCAGCCTGAAGCCCAGCCCAGTATGTGAATCCGCCGGATTCTATTTGAATCCGCCGGATTCTCGTTAATAGAGAAGGTGTTGCCGGATCTTCGGGTCAAGCCGTCGGGTCGGGTCAAAATTAAGCGAATCCGCCGGATTTAGTTGAATCCGCCGGATTCTTTTGTGTTCACAAAACGTTCATGTGAAGCTTTGGGAATCCGCCGGATTTAGGTGAATCCGCCGGATTCGAGCGTGTCTTTTACTCGTTCACAAATGTTTAACCGATTACGGGGTGTGCGAGTTTCGTAGGGGAATCCGCCGGATTCTTCATGAATCCGCCGGATTCATGTTACTTCCAGAGCCTGTTCGAACAGGGCAAAACACATACACGATCTTTTGGTTCCAAATCGTTTTTACCATGTTACCAATAGCTTATAATGATGTAATATAACGTTTTTATCATCCTAACATTATATTTTAACAAGTTTACACCTTTTAATTTTTGATTTATAGTTTTGATTTTTATAAACCATTTTCAAGAATAATCACCTATAATCATCATATTGTTGTTATATATACAGATTGTGATAGATATACATGTTATATAACGAGATTGAAGTGTAGAAATCAAAGGAAATGAGTTTCCTTACAATGAGGTGAGGATGATGATGGTACCGAATGATGATGATGAACGGATGATGAATATGATGATGGATATGTTGTTGCTTCTTCCTTGTTGTTGTTGCCTCTGTGATCTTTACTTAGTGAAAAAGGAAGAAAGAAAATGATAGATGGTAGGTGTTTGTGTGATTACAGAAAGAAAATGGGAGGGAGCAAAGAGATCAACGAGTATGGTTTTAAAATGAACTGTCTGCTCAATTATTTGAGTTAGGTGCCAATTTTTGGCACCTCAATTTCGAGTACGGGTATAATTATAGCAATATAAAAATAAACATTTTACATTTTTATTTTGTAGGTGTTCTACTGGTTCGTTATTTATAATCAGTATAATGATGTTATCATTATTTTAAATAGATGTACAATTTTGTACATTTTACTGCGCGCAACTATTTGAGCGCAAAATTTCAGTTAATTTAGGATTTCATATTTTGAGGTAATGTTCTAACTTCCTCCAAACGAATGAGAAAATTTGTATTTTTATGATTCGACCTTTTATGAGCGTTTTAGAATTGTTTCTGTTCGTGTTATAATACGTTTTATGTTAAACGTATATTTAGACCATTTTATCTATATGTTATAGATATATAAATACTCGTAATTAATAAATTTCATTATTAATTATTTTTGTGTCACGAAACTTTTGTTATTTATTTTTGTCGGGTTCGTTCCGATATATTTGTACGTAACTTTTAATACTTATGTATTACGTATTACTTTTTGGTTTAAAAGTACCGGGCTTGCTAGGCTTACATCACATCAAGAAGTTTTGTTAAAACTTAACCAGGAAATTAGCGTAAGAATGCACATGCTTAAATGTTAATTAATACCTAATTTGGAGAGTTGTCACATTCTCCCCCCGTTAGGGAAATCTCGTCCCGAGATTTAATTTGTGTCGTCGTGGTCACGGGTTCACATAGGTGGGGGTACTTCTTGCGCATTTCGTCCTCACGTTCCCAAGTGAACTCTGGGCCTCGTTTCGAGTTCCATCGAATTTTGACAAGTTTGATCCGACTATTTCGGAGTTTCTGTGTTTTCGTGTCCATTACTTCAAGCGGTTCCTCCACGAAGTTGAGTTTTGCGTCGACGTAGATTTCGTCGGGAGGTATGATTAACGCTTCGTCGGATAGACACTTCTTAAGATTACTCACGTGAAACGTGTCATGAATATTACTAAGTTCTTGCGACAGTTTAAGTTTGTAAGCTACAGGACCAATCCTTTCTAGGATCTCAAAAGGTCCAATGTAACGTGGATTCAATTTACCGCGTTTTCCAAATCGCACAACTCCTTTCCAAGGAGATACCTTGAGTAGGACTCTGTCACCTACTTGAAATTCTAAAGGTTTTCGTCTATTGTCTGCATAACTCTTTTGTCGGTCTCGTGCCGTTTTCAATCGATTAAGCACTTGAGATATCTTGTCCGTTGTCTCTTGGACTATCTCAGGACCTGATAACTGTCTGTCATCCATCTCTGCCCAACAAAGTGAGGATCGGCACTTGCGTCCGTACAACGCCTCGAAAGGTGCCATTTGAATGCTCGAATGATAACTATTGTTGTATGAGAATTCGGCTAAAGGGAGATGAACATCCCAGTTTCCTCCAAAATCAATCACGCAAGCTCGTAGCAAGTCCTCAAGCGTTTGTATCGTTCACTCGCTTTGACCATCGGTTTGTGGATGGTAGGCGGTACTCATGTCAAGTCTAGTACCCAATGCTTGCTGCAGTGTTTGCCAGAAGCGAGAGGTGAAACGTGCATCTCTATCAGAGATGATAGATAATGGAACTCCATGTCTAGAAACAACTTCTTTTATGTAAATTCTAGACAGCTTTTCCATATTATCCGTTTCCTTAATGGCAAGAAAGTGAGCTGACTTTGTCAGTCGGTCGACAATCACCCATATTATAACGCCCCTCATTTAATACAACAATATAATATTAAGTTTGGCGGAAGCAACTACTTGAAATACATATTCTATTAAAACCTGCTAGAAATTTTCGCAACCCTTTATACAATATGTTTAACTACTAAACAAACATAGTTAACCTGTTTACAAACCCGGGGCATTATATACTATAAAACATTATTTATTACAAACTGGATCAGAGTTGCAAGTTTCAAACATTCCCAGCATCAAAACGTCCCTTCCTGGCTACCCACATAATTAAACATAACCTGCAGGAAGTAAATTGAGGGATTAGCACGAAGCTAAGTGAATGAATAATCAACTACAATTCAATTTAGCTAGCAATCTGTTCACAATCAATAATGCAACAAATATCGTCAAGAGGAACGGTGGTTCCTAAGGACCCTGTTCCGGGTGGCCCCATCAGAACACTTAAATCAACTGTAGGCCAAAACAGTGATTAACCGCTAACTAAATGCTAATCTCTATCAACACATGTACGCAACCCTGTGTTGATCAACATTAGCAATCAAGTCCAACCGACAATCTAGTTGACCTCTGTATTCATCAATCAAGCTCACAGGCTAATCAAACCACCAATCAAATGGCATATCATTTCCAAGTTAACATTCTATCAATAGTAATCCTATAATTACTGATTGAAATCAAACTGACACAACCAAATCAAACTATGAGTTTCAAATCCACTCACCTGATTCGTCTCAGTTACTTACTCAGCAGTCTTATCTCGCTGAGCCCTTGGATTATCTGAGAACATAAAATCAATCATAAGTTAGTAATTTGTTTTCAACTAATGGTACTTATGTAATTAAACACATTACATAAATAATCACATCATTAATCAATTCCAACATACAACAATACTATTTATATATAGTATTTATTTAAGTTCACAAACTAAAATGATCATCAATTTTATTCATGCAAACGCGATCCGGACTAGGGGGCTGGATCGCGTTCGCCTTTAGAAAATATTCTGTCACCGTTTAACACTTGGCAACGCGATCCAGGAACTAGGGCGGGATCGCGTTCACAAGAAGAAAACGTTATGGAATCAATTTTCATTAGGCAACGCGATCCGGGCAAGACTTCAGGATCGCGTTCCTACGCGTTTTAGCTCAGGTGCAGACCTGCAAACACACAGCTCAAACCCAATTCCGAAAATTATACAAACTAACCATAATTCAAGTACAGCAACAGTTTTCAGCTCACAATTCATCATATATACATACCATAACATGTTTAAAGCATAAGTTCAATATCAATTCATGTTAAAACTTCAAATGATCATAACCATGAATTTGAATATGAAAACTAACTTACAATCAAGGAATTACCACTAGAAGATGATGATGATTATGATAACACAAGATCACAATCAGCTCAAGATCACCACAAAGTCTTTGATTCACTTGATTTCTAGCTTTAGGGTTTAAGAGTTTAGAGCTTTAGGTTTTGTTTCTAAAAATGGAAAGTGATAAACTTTCCTATTTGGGAAAGTATTTAAGTCGGTCAACATTTAACACCGACCCGTATCCGCTTAAAACTAGTCCCCTTTCAATCTATTGCCTGGAACCTAAAACCCATTTGCGAGAAACTTCTTTTATTGCACCGTCAACTATAGTAAATCAAAACAATCAATAATTTACTAAGCACAATAAGTCCTGAGGCTTATTTAACTAAATTTTACAATTTAAACATATTTATCAAATAATTTCTAATACAATTAAATACATCAATTTAAAATTAGAAATTACCGGACCAGAAGAGAGGATGTTACAACTCTCCCCCCCTTAGAAAGATTTCGTCCCCGAAATCTCATCACGATCAAATAATCCAGGATATCTGGATCTCATACTTTCCTCAGTCTCCCAAGTTAGGTTTTCACCTAAACTATGTTTCCATTTCACTAACACCATGGGAATCTGTTTCTTCCTAAGTTTAGTAACTTTTCTGTCAAGAAGTTCTACTGGTTCTTCAACTAACTTCTGACTCTGATCAACTTTCAAATCTTTCAAAGGAAGAATCTGAGACTGGTCTTCAACGTTACATTTCCTCAAATAACAAATGTTAAACGTATCATGAATACCAGCAAGCTCTGGAGGAAGATCCAATGTAACAGACTGATCATTAACAATCTGACGAATTCTAAACGGTCCAATATATCGAGGACCCAATTTGCCACGTTTCCCAAACCGTATTACCCCTTTCCAAGGTGAAACTTTCAAGTAAACAAGTTCACCTTCAACAAAAGTAACTGGTCGACGTTTAGGATCAGCATATTGTTTCTGTCTATCACGTGCAGCTTTCAATTTTTCACGAGCCACTGCAACTTTATCAGCTGTCATTTGAACAATATCTGGACCTGCAAACTGTTTCTCACCTGCCTCTAGCCAACAAGTTGGAGTTCTACAACGGCGACCATAAAGCATTTCATATGGAGGCATGCCAATACTAGAATGATAAGAGTTATTATAAGCAAACTCAACCAATGGCAAATGAGAATCCCAAGAACCCCCATACTCCAGAATACAAGCTCTCAACATATCCTCCAATGTCTGAATCGTACGTTCTGACTGACCATCTGTTTGAGGATGATAAGCTGTACTAAGATTCACTCTGGTGCCTAACTCACGCTGCAAACTTTGCCAAAATTGAGATACAAACCTTGGATCTCTATCAGACACAATCGATAACGGAATACCATGCCGAGTAACAATCTCATTCATATATAACTGTGCAAGCTTACTCAGAGATGCAGTATTACTAGTAGCTAGAAAATGAGCACTCTTGGTTAATCGATCAACAATGACCCAAACCATGTCATTTCCACGGACAGTTCTAGGCAGTTTGGTAACAAAATCCATAGTCAATTGTTCCCACTTCCATTCGGGAATCTCAAGCTGTTTCAACGATCCATACGGCTTCTGGTGTTCAGCTTTAACTTGAGAACAAATATGACAAGAACTAACAAACCTTGCTACATCCATCTTCATTGTAGGCCACCAATACAAAGGTTTCAAGTCATTATACATTTTAGTGCTTCCTGGATGTACAGACAATCTGGACTTATGGGCTTCATTCAGAATAATATCCCGAAGACCACCAAACAAAGGTATCCAAACACGAGACTGAAAGGTTTTTAATCCTCTCGAATCATCCAATAACAATTCCTTTCGATTCAACATAATTTCAGATTTCAAATTATGATCTAACAAAGCCTTTAACTGTGCAGCTTTTATCTGAGCCACCAAATCAGAAGAAACTTCTAAACGCATAACATAAACTCGATCAGAAGTTACCTTGCGGCTTAAAGCATCAGCAACCACATTGGCTTTCCCTGGATGGTATTTAATCTCACAATCATAATCTTTGATTAATTCTAACCATCGTCTCTGCCGCATATTCAACTCTTGCTGTGAAAATATATACTGAAGACTCTTGTGATCTGTACAAATAACACATTTAGTACCATACAAGTAATGCCTCCAGATTTTTAAAGCAAACACAACTGCTGCAAGCTCTAAATCATGGGTAGGATAATTTCTTTCATGAGGTTTGAGCTGACGAGAAGCATAAGCAATCACACGATCTCGCTGCATCAAAACACAACCCAAACCAGCAATCGATGCATCACAATAAACAATAAAATCATCGGACCCATCTGGCAATGCTAACACAGGAGCCTGACATAACAACAGTTTCAGAGTCTGAAAAGCTGTTTCCTGTTGTTCAGTCCATATAAACTTTTCATCCTTACGGGTCAATTTAGTCAACGAACCGGCAATTTTAGAAAAATCTTTAATAAACTTCCGGTAATAACCCGCCAAACCAAGAAAACTTTTTATTTCTGAAGCAGACTTTGGAGCTTTCCAATTCATTACAGCTTCAATCTTCGAAGGATCAACTTTAACACCATCATTACAAATAATATGACCCAAAAACTGTACTTCCCGAATCCAAAATTCACATTTAGAAAACTTTGCATACAAATGTTCTCTCTTTAAGGTTTCCAATACCAACCTCAAATGCATTCCATGCTCTGATTCGGATTTAGAATATACCAAAATGTCATCGATAAACACAATCACAAATTTATCAAGAAAAGGTCGACAAACACGGTTCATCAAATCCATAAAAACTGCGGGAGCATTCGTCAAACCAAAAGGCATAACCAGGAATTCAAAATGACCATACCTGGTTCTAAATGCAGTTTTAGGAATATCACAATCCCTAACACGAACTTGATGATAACCTGATCTCAAATCAATCTTTGAATAAAATGAAGATCCCTGCAACTGATCAAATAAATCATCTATCCGAGGCAGAGGATATTTATTCTTTACTGTCCTTTTATTCAATTCCTTATAATCAATGCACATTCTAAAAGACCCATCTTTCTTTTTCACAAACAGAACTGGTGCACCCCAGGGAGAAGAACTAGGTCTAATAAACCCTTTATCCAACAACTCCTGTATCTGATTCATTATTTCACGTATCTCAGACGGAGCTAATCTATAAGGGGCTTTGGCTATAGGTGAAGAGCCAGGAACAAGATCAATCTGGTATTCAACTTCCCTAACCGGTGGTAAACCAGGTAATTCATCAGGGAATACTTCCGGATACTCAGAAACAACCGGTACATCAGAAAGGGACTTCTTTTCTAACTTAGCATCAATCACATAAGCTAGATACGATTCACAGCCCTTGGACAAAGATTTCCTAGCTTTCATCACACTAATCAAAGGTATACAAACATTATCCCGTTCTCCTCGAGCCACGACATATGACTTTTCAGAGATTGGAATTCTAATCAGCTTATTGTGGCAATCTATGCTTGCTTTATACTGACTTAACCAATCCATACCAATAATCACATCAAAACTAGCAATTGGCATCAACAGAAAGGAAATTGGGAAAGTCTGGCTATCTATTATAATACTAGCTCCAATTACCGAGGTGGTAACAGGAACCGATTTGCCACTAGCTATTTCTACTTCAACAGGGTTTGTAATCACAGTAGGCATCAGCTTCAACTTATCACAGAAACACACAGATACAAAAGAACAATTTGCACCAGAATCAAACAAAACACGAGCTGGTAAAGAATTTACAAGAAAAGTACCCGTGATCACATCATCTGTATGGACAGCTTCATCAACTGTCATTTGAAAAGCCCTACTAACTGCAGATGGCGGATTCTTCCGCTTCTGACCGGAAGAAGCTGATGAACCAACAACTGTCCCCGAACCCTGTCTCTTAGCCTCAGAACACTGATTTGCACGATGACCTTCCTTATGGCAATTCCAACACACATAAGTAGGAAAAACACAATCTTTGGCTTCATGCCCAATCACACCACATTTCACACATCTAGTGGTTTGCACAGTACACGGCCCAAAATGTCTAGCTCTACACTTAATACACCAATTGGGACGATCAGAAGTACCACCACGACTTTCTTGTTTCTTACCCTGCTGATTTCCTTGCCACCGTTGCTTACCTTTACCAGAAGATTCGCTCCTAGATTTCTGAGAAACCATTTCCTTACTTAATGCTTGTTGAGGTTTCAAATCACTGTCAACAGATCGAGCTAACATGAAAGCTTGAGAAAGAGAGCCAGCTAATCTCACTGAAGTTCGATACTGATTAGGTAAAGTACCCACAAACTGTTCTATCTGAGTTCTCTCATCAGGAACCCACTGCTGAACAAACCTGAGTTTCTCTGTAAACTGATTTATCAAATCATCCATTGACATGTTATCAGTTAATTGCAAATCCATAAACTCTTTTCTAATCCGAGCTATATCATAGTTTGAACAATACTGCTTACAAACTTCATTACAAAAATCAGACCATCGGATAGATGCTTTCTGAAAAGAAGATAATACAGAAGTAATCGAATCCCACCAATTCATAGCTGCTCCTTTTAAAAGTTGAGTTGCATAAGGAACTTTTAGTTCTTCCTCACATTGACAGACTTCAAATTTCTTTTCAACATCTCTCAACCAATCTAGAGTTACAGAAGGATTCGTACTACCCGAATACACAGACGGATTACTGCTCATAAAGGTTTTAAAGGAACACACCTTTTGCTTTGGCGGTGAAATCGTACCAAACACAGGATGAGATGATTCAGCCTCTTTTTGTTGTTTATACATTCTAAGTGCTTGGTTTTCCTCTTCCAATTGAAGCAGATACTGATCCCTTTCTGCCTCCTCTCTAGCATGGAAAGAAGTACCAGCATTCTCATTCCGGTCATCATGAGTCTCAGCAGCAACTTCAGGCCTTGAGGCATTATTAGGGTTCACAGGTAGTTGCTCGTTATCCGCCATATCTGTAAACACCACAACAGCTTACAAATCATTAGTCGTTAGCACCTATTCTACTAACCAATTCACATTCAGTACATAATCCCTTTCCCAAGAATGTTTGACACAACACAATCAAAGTTTAGGATTGAACATACAATCATATTCAATTGCCCCAAACTATTGCTCTGATACCAACTTATAACGCCCCTCATTTAATACAACAATATAATATTAAGTTTGGCGGAAGCAACTACTTGAAATACATATTCTATTAAAACCTGCTAGAAATTTTCACAACCCTTTATACAATATGTTTAACTACTAAACAAACATAGTTAATCTGTTTATAAACCCGGGGCATTATATACTATAAAACATTATTTATTACAAACTGGATCAGAGTTGCAAGTTTCAAACATTCCCAGCATCAAAACGTCCCTTCCTGGCTACCCACATAATTAAACATAACCTGCAGGAAGTAAATTGAGGGATTAGCACGAAGCTAAGTGAATGAATAATCAACTACAATTCAATTTAGCTAGCAATCTGTTCACAATCAATAATGCAACAAATATCGTCAAGAGGAACGGTGGTTCCTAAGGACCCTGTTCCGGGTGGCCCCATCAGAACACTTAAATCAACTGTAGGCCAAAACAGTGATTAACCGCTAACTAAATGCTAATCTCTATCAACACATGTACGCAACCCTGTGTTGACCAACATTAGCAATCAAGTCCAACCGACAATCTAGTTGACCTCTGTATTCATCAATCAAGCTCACAGGCTAATCAAACCACCAATCAAATGGCATATCATTTCCAAGTTAACATTCTATCAATAGTAATCCTATAATTACTGATTGAAATCAAACTGACACAACCAAATCAAACTATGAGTTTCAAATCCACTCACCTGATTCGTCTCAGTTACTTACTCAGCAGTCTTATCTCGCTGAGCCCTTGGATTATCTGAGAACATAAAATCAATCATAAGTTAGTAATTTGTTTTCAACTAATGGTACTTATGTAATTAAACACATTACATAAATAATCACATCATTAATCAATTCCAACATACAACAATACTATTTATATATAGTATTTATTTAAGTTCACAAACTAAAATAATCATCAATTTTATTCATGCAAACGCGATCCGGACTAGGGGGCTGGATCGCGTTCGCCTTTAGAAAATATTCTGTCACCGTTTAACACTTGGCAACGCGATCCGGGAACTAGGGCGGGATCGCGTTCACAAGAAGAAAACGTTATGGAATCAATTTTCATTAGGCAACGCGATCCGGGCAAGACTTCAGGATCGCGTTCCTACGCGTTTTAGCTCAGGTGCAGACCTGCAAACACACAGCTCAAACCCAATTCCGAAAATTATACAAACTAACCATAATTCAAGTACAGCAACAGTTTTCAGCTCACAATTCATCATATATACATACCATAACATGTTTAAAGCATAAGTTCAATATCAATTCATGTTAAAACTTCAAATGATCATAACCATGAATTTGAACATGAAAACTAACTTACAATCAAGGAATTACCACTAGAAGATGATGATGATTATGATAACACAAGATCACAATCAGCTCAAGATCACCACAAAGTCTTTGATTCACTTGATTTCTAGCTTTAGGGTTTAAGAGTTTAGAGCTTTAGGTTTTGTTTCTAAAAATGGAAAGTGATAAACTTTCCTATTTGGGAAAGTATTTAAGTCGGTCAACATTTAACACCGACCCGTATCCGCTTAAAACTAGTCCCCTTTCAATCTATTGCCTGGAACCTAAAACCCATTTGCGAGAAACTTCTTTTATTGCACCGTCAACTATAGTAAATCAAAACAATCAATAATTTACTAAGCACAATAAGTCCTGAGGCTTATTTAACTAAATTTTACAATTTAAACATATTTATCAAATAATTTCTAATACAATTAAATACATCAATTTAAAATTAGAAATTACCGGACCAGAAGAGAGGATGTTACACATATGGAGTCCATCCCAGATGATGTTTTCGGTAGCTTCGTGATGAAATCCATCGTGATGTGTTCCCATTTCCATTTGGGCAACTCAGGTTGTTGTAAAAGTCCAGACGGCTTTTGGTACTCAGTCTTAACTTTTGCACAAGTCAGACATCTACTAACATAGGTGGCAATGTCTCTTTTCATGCCAGGCCACCAGTAAAATCCTTTCAGATCGTGGTACATCTTATCCGCACCAGGATGTATCGAGTAATTGGACTTATGAGCTTCGTCCAATACTAGGCTACGTAGCTCATCAACACAAGGAATCCAAATTTGATTCATGAAGTACAATACTCCATTTTCCTTAGACTCCAGTTGCTTCTCCATCCCTTTGAGGGATTCGTCCTTCATACGTTCTGGAGTAAAGGTCGCTTGTTGAGCATCACGAATTTGGGAAATCAGATCCAAGTGGATTGTCAGTCCTAAGGCTCGAACTCTTCGAGGTTTTACTCGTTCCTTACGACTCAAGGCATCCGCTACTACATTAGCTTTGCCTGGATGGTACTTGATTTCACAGTCGTAATCATTCAACAGTTCAACCCAACGTCTTTGTCTCATGTTGAGTTCTTTCTGATCAAATATATGTTGGAGACTTTTGTGATCAGCAAAGATCGTACACTTCGTACCGTATAGGTAGTGTCTCCAAATCTTAAGGGCAAAAACGACTGCTCCTAGCTCTAAGTCATGCGTCGTATAGTTCTTCTCGTGAATCTTCAATTGACGAGACGCGTAAGCAATGACTTTGTCGTTTTGCATTAACACGCAACCTAATCCTTGATGTGAGGCATCACAGTAGACAACAAAGTTTTCTACTCCTTCTGGTAATGACATGATAGGTGCGGTGCTCAATTTCTCTTTCAGCAGTTGGAAAGCATTCTCTTGCTTCTCGCCCCAATCAAACTTCTTGTCTTTTTGCGTTAGGGCGGTAATTGGTTGAGCTATTTTCGAGAAATTCTCAATGAATCTTCGGTAGTAACCGGCTAGCCCAAGGAATTGTCGTATCTCAGTTGGGGTTTTTGGGGCTTCCCAATTCTTAATCGCCTCAATTTTGGATGGGTCCACGTGAATTCCTTTGTTATTGATCACGTGACCAAGGAAATGAACCTCACGCATCCAAAACTCGCATTTAGAGAACTTTGCATAAAGCTTCTCTTTCTCCAGTAACTCCAGAATCATTCTCAGATGTTGTTCATGGTCTTCCTTTGTTCGCGAGTATATCAAGATATCGTCAATGAACACTATGACGAACTTATCAAGGTAGGGTTTACATACTCTATTCATTAGATCCATGAACACTGCTGGCGCATTCGTTAGCCCAAATGGCATAACCAGGAACTCGTAATGACCATATCGAGTCCTAAACGCAGTCTTAGGGATATCTTCATCTCGTACCTTCAGTTGATGGTAACCCGATCTCAAGTCGATCTTTGAGTAATAACTTGACCCTTGCAGCTGGTCAAACAAGTCATCGATGCGTGGTAATGGGTATCGATTCTTAATCGTCACTTTGTTTAGTTCTCGATAATCGATACACATCCGCATTGATCCATCTTTCTTTTTGACGAACAGAACCGGAGCTCCCCACGGTGAAAAGCTCGGTCGGATGAATCCTAAATCCAACAGTTCTTGTAACTGTGCAGACAGTTCCTGCATTTCTGATGGAGCTAGACGGTAAGGCGCACGAGCAATTGGTGCAGCTCCCGGCACTAGGTCGATATGAAATTCAACCTGCCGTGGAGGTGGTAACCCTGGTAGCTCGTCAGGAAATACTCCTGGGTAGTCACGTACTACGGCCACGTCGTCTATGCGTCGCTCCTCGGGTTTCTTATCCACAACATGTACCAAAAATGCTTGGTACCCTTTTCGTAGATACTTATTTGCCTTCATGCATGTAATCGTTTTCACCGCACGATTACTCTTTTCTCCTTGAACTAACAACATTTCTCCTGACGGTAAAGGTAACCGTACAATCTTCTCATGACAGATGATTTCCGCGCGGTTCAGTGACAACCAGTCCATGCCAACCACTATATCGAAGCTCCCTAGTTCTACCGGTAGTAAGTCTATCTTGAAAGAATGACCTTCTAATGTTAAGGAACATTCTGGTACTATTTCTCCTGATTCAATCAACTTACCATCGGCTAGCTCTACAGTGTATTTGTTATCTAGCTTAAGGGATTCGATTTCTAATAGTGGTCTAAACTCAGTGGACACAAAACTTAAATCAGCACCGGAATCAAATAACACAGAAGCAAAGTGGTTGTTTACAAGAAACGTACCAGTGACTGTGTTAGGATCCTGACGTGCCTCTGGTGCTCCTAACATGAACACGCGTCCACGAGCTGGTTGATTGTTGTTAGCATTGTTGTTGTTGGCTCGGTTGTTGTTGCTTCCACGGTTGTTTCCATTGTTGTTGCGGTTACGAGCGTTGTTGGCGTTACGGTTTTGATTATTGAGTCGAGGGCATCGGTTTCGATAATGCCTCGTGTCGCCACATTCAAAACAACCCTGGTTTTGGCGAACAGTGTTTCCCTTAGGGGTAGGGTTTACCTTACAGTTCTGGGTTTTGTGACCCCATCCCTTACAACTGTCGCAAAACCAGCACTCACCCTCATGGTGTTTGCTACACTTATCACACTTAGGTTTGTTACCCAAGTATGGCTTTGGTTCTACAATGGTGGCAGCGTAAGACTTTGGATTTCCAGATCCCTTCTTGTTGGATTGACCCTGACGGTCATTCCACTTACGCTTCTTACCTCCAGAACTACCAGCTTCAGCACTGCTCGGCTCAACCTTAACCGACACAGTCTTCTTAGTCAGTGTCCCCATTCTAACTACTTCATCAGTCAAACTCTGCGCTAAGGTAACAGCGCTCCTGAATGTGTCAGGTTTGGAGGACGTAACTAAACTTCTGATCTGTGGTGCCAGTCCATACACATAGCGTTCAATACGCTTGTACTCAGGTGTTACCATATGTGGCACAAGACGAGCTAGTTCTTGGAACCTAGTTGTGTAACCAGTGATATCAGCACCGATCATAGCAATGTTCCACAGCTCAGTCTCAATTTTCTGCATCTCACTGCGAGGGCAGAATTCTTCCATCATCATACGCTTCAATGTTTCCCATGTCATGGAATAAGCAGCTGGTCGTCCCATCGACTGGACTTGACTGTTCCACCAAGTCAAAGCTTTATCAGCTAGTGTGCAGGCGACATATTTTACCGCAGTGCCTGGTAGACAATCACTGATGTCAACACAGAATCCATCTTTTCTATCCAGTGTATGATACCAATAGCACCTTCAGTGCCACAGAAGGGAGGTGGTTTACAAGCCTGAAATGTCTTATATGAACACCCTCGGCGAGTATTCACAACAGTCTCAGCATTAACAGGGGTCGATCCACTGTTATTAATCCCATTCTCACGGTTTCAACTTGCCTCATACTCGGCAATACCTTCAGCTATGCGTCTAGCTATCAACTGCTTAGTAGTTTCCTCAGTGTTAGGGGGTGGAATGGTTTCAGATGTAGGGGGTACAGTTGTCTTCTGACTGTTCCTAGTAATTCGTCGTTTTGGCGGCATGATTCAGTTCTGCGATGAATAAAATGCAGAAGTCAATGCCAAGATAATGAATGTGATGAACAAGATTTCATATTGTCTATCAAATGAATAGTATGGAGAATTTGAAGGAATAAGGTTTCACATTGAATGTCGCACGACTTTGAAACACCCATATGTACTTTGTACAATATAATCACGTTGGCCAGGCGTCATTATATAATGCCAAATACATATTTCTTTTCATCATCGATCAAGCGCAAACAATGTTTTAGGGAATTCAAGATAAAATCAATAATTCAAGGCGTAGCAGGTTTTCAAAGTTTGCAAGAAATGGTTTCAACAATTATTACGTGGTAACTTTTCTATCACATGTATATAGAGATGAATATCATTCGCACGAAATTTCGAATCGAACCTAGGTTATATTATACATTAACTAGAACGTTCTTACATCGTTTCATTACAAAACTTGATGATATCTTCTATATCCATCAAGAGTGGTTTCCAATACAACACGAGTTGCTACAGTACTAATTAGACTAAACTTAGCTATACCTAGATCTTAACAAAATAGTTATATTCCTACGACAGTTCTTCATCAGTTCATTATTAAGCTATCCTTAGCTATATTCTCTGTCGCAGTGTAGATCCTTCACTTTTACTCCTGATTCAGATTGGGAGAGAAGTAGCGTGTTTCCAGCATAGTTTTGTATCGCAGAGTCGGATAATAGCCCAGATCATTCTCAGTTGAGCATTTGCACAAACGTTTGATCCAAGACTTAACTCTTTTCTTGCGATTACTAGCCACTTTCTTCCAGAAGCGTATTTTATTCTTAACTCGGACAGTCATAGGCCTCTTTAGGATTCTCAATTCTAGCTCATGGTTCCTACATTTGAACACAAGCTCCCAATTTTGACCATCCAATCTTTCAGCCTGATCTCGTACTCTTTCGTACTCCTCTATGTTGACCATGCCGAATTGGTGGTTTTCAATTTCTTCTTCCACAAGTTCCACTATCGGAATTGTTTCGGTATCGACATATACATATTGTATCTGCTCGTCGATGGTTATGTCCTCATCTGATGAGTATTCACTTATGACAGGTTCTGCCATTTTTCCAGTTTCAAGAGATCTATAGGTTACAAAGACATATTTCAGTATCCACAGTTATGTAGTCTCTATTGTCAATATATAATCCAATCACGACGCACAGTAACATAAACAATAATAATAAACCAAATACATATGTCATATCATATAACTGATCATAGTTAGTTCATAAGTTTTTATACAAAACAGGATGGATCTATCCTAGATATCCATCGATCCAAAGACTAATCAAAGCATGACGGGTCTGTCTACACACCGTCGATCCAAATGATATACAAAACATGACAGGTCTGTCTATTCCCGTCGAGCCAAAGTTCCAAGTCTAATACATAGTATATATACAATCCTAAGTAGGCACAACCCGCCCTACATAGGTCTAACGGAAATATGGTAGAAATGATCCCACGGCTGTCCTCAACACAGCCATCACTACACAAACACCAACCACAAGCCCTGCAATCCTAACACGTCTCTCAAGTGTCCTCACACGAGCACGTGCGGACTCAGCTATCTCTTGGGCAGTAAACACATGGTTCAACAGAAAGTGATGATGCTCATGTATACCAGCCATGTCTCCATACAGACGGGAGACCTCATCCTGTACCTGTCCAAGGTGAGAACTCCTGCTAGAGGTAATACAGAACAATGTACGCATAACAACAACTAATGTAGGGAGAGTCTGCTTTATCGGCTCTCCAGTGGTAGGCAGTGGTGCTGGGGGTCGTGAGGACTCTCCTGTCTCAAATGTGGAGGGAAAACCCTCTAATGACCTCCAGTGCCTCAACATAGGAGTCATCCACTCTAGATGAGCAAACCTGGGTGCCCTCTGTGGAGACTCAACAGACTCGTCCGCTGGTGCTAACGGACCAATAGGAAGATCTCGGACACACATCCTCGGTGTCCTCCTATACACAGGCCTGCGAGAAGTCTCAGCGGCCTGATGGTGAATACATGTAGTAATAGGGGTAACCTCATGTGCTGTCGGTGGTGGCGCGATGTAAGCGTCACTAGTGTCATCTGACATGTCTCTCAAATGAACAGATGACTCATCCCTTACAGTGATCGCAGGACCCTCAAAAGTAGCCTCGGTCGGCTCCTCATCCGAAGCATAAACATGGTAAAGTGATTGACTAGACATACTGTGACAAAGGAAATTGTGGGTGACGTGTCAGTCGTATGTTAGATGTATGCAAACATATGTATGTATGAATGCATGAATGTTCTAGCCAAGGCTATAGTCTAGGTCTCTAAGGTTTTCAGTCACCTAAAGACTTCTAGTTCACTATAACCAATGGCTCTGATACCAAGTCTGTCACACCCCAAAAATCGGTAATTGTGTTTATTTAATGTTTAGCGAAAGCAAGTTAAGATTTAGCGGAAGCATCTTGTTTAAACAGTTTAACAACGGGGTGATGACGTATCAATTGTGCATTCATTTTATCAGAGCATATGATCATACAGAACATAATATATTAAGGATGCCAGTTTAAACAGTTGTTACAAAGGTAGTACGACTATGTAAGTCATACAGTAGTAATAGAGTTTAAAACATTTAAGTTTTACAATACTTATGTTAAGATAAGATTTCATGAGTATAACTGCAATGTCTGCAGTAATACAGAGGAAATCCTCAAAAGCTGTCCCAAAATATATGGCATCCTAAGTAGTCCAGGGTTGTCCATCCTGAATGCATGCGATCCTTACTTACATGGCTAATTTCCTGTAAAACATAGAAAGAAAGTCGTCAACAAATATGTTGAGTGAATTCACAGGTTTTGTATAAATGTAAGGTATGTTAAACCATTTATGTGTAGATTATTGAATTGTTATTCAATAAATAAATGTTTGCAGGTTTTGCAAAATATAAGTTTGTAGGGATAGTTACCCTAAAATATAGTATTATGTGGGTTGTTACCCAAAATGTATATCTGGTAGTTTACCACCATATAAATATGACCAGTAGGTATACTGGTATAAAACAGTTGTAGGATACGTTCATCCTAAATAATAAGTGGGAATGATTAGACTATAATCCCCTGAAAGGTGAGCTAAACCTCGCAGGTTAAAGTAACGCGACCTAACCCTATAACCAAACCACAACCAAAACTTATGTTTCTTGCCTGAAGGACAGTTAAGTATACGCTCCATCCACAGGAGGGTCGTCACGGTAATAGTACTATTCGTATACTCAGTGGCTAGAGTAACCTAGCTAATGGTTATAGTCTGCATGACATAAGGTCTTTCTTGCACACATTTCAAGTCTGGGTCCGTACTAGGATACAGTGTCTAATTCCCAAAACAGTTGTGAAAATGTTATTTCATATCAAACAGTTGTATAAAGCAATAAAGCATTTATATAATTTGCTGCATGTGTTTGCATGCAGTTTCTATGTTTACACCCCTATGTTTAAAAACATAAAACATTTGCAAAGTAGGGGCTGTGAACTCACTGTAGTTTGCTCGGTATGAAAGCTAGCTGCCAAACAGATAATTGCCCAAGGTATGTTAACCTATATACAATAAATATATTAACATAAGTACGTTTGATTTGTTTTAATCACTTATGTTAACAGTTTGTTTGTTTGAAGAAATGGTTGATTTCTTATTAATGTAAGTTGTTAACTTTGCTAGTGACATTGTGTGGAAATAACGTTATTATTTCTCAGTCGTACACTTGTAAGTGTACAAACCAATATGTAATTGTCTATTTAACGGAAGGTCGTTTTGTTGTCCTTTGCACATATACTTTGTTTACAGTTGTACGTATAATTAGAATGTTATTCCAATATCGTCGTGTGTGTACATATATTTGTTCTATATATGTATACTTAAGTTATATACTTGCTGTATATTATTAGGTCATACGTTTGTTAAACGTGAAATTCATTGTATATATATATTTGTGAATATATATTCTTAAGTGTCGTATGTATATATGTTTAATAAGTACATTGTTTACGTATGCTAAAATATATATAAGTTTTCATTTGTTTAAGAAAACGTATACGTTTGTGTCTATATATATCGTGTGTCCTCGAATATATATATATATATATATTGTAATACGTTGTTTCGTATTTTAAAAAGGTTGCAAGTTTTATTTGTTTTAAAACTTAGATAGTTTTTATAAAACGAATGTCATTTGTTTTTAATATCACTACGTTTGTTTAGTAAGTCTTGAATATCCCGATAATGTAATCGTATTCAAAATCGTATAGTTCATAAAGTTCGTACATATATGTGTTATATATATATACTTATATATCGTTTGTTCGTACGAGTTTAATTAAGTCCAATGTCCGTAATCATAGTTTGTCTCGTTTTATAATGTCATTCAACAATTTATCATGTCTCGTATATGTCTTGTACAATTGTAGTCGTTAACGGAATTGTTTTGTGTTTTAAAATAAAAGTCAAGTGTTTTATAGTTTGTTGGGCTCGGCCCGATTCGTTGGCCCACTAATAATAATGTAACTCGTTTGGTCCGTTAACTCGTTTATATAACCCATTTATTTAATCTTTGGTTTAACCCATTACTTTGGCCCAAAAGACCACCGGCCCAGCCTGAAGCCCAGCCCAGTAGGTGAATCCGCCGGATTCTATTTGAATCCGCCGAATTCTCGTTAATAGAGAAGGTGTTGCCGGATCTTCGGGTCAAGCCGCCGGGTCGGGTCAAAATTAAGTGAATCCGCCGGATTTAGTTGAATCCGCCGGATTCTTTTGTGTTCACAAAACGTTCATGTGAAGCTATGGGAATCCGCCGGATTTAGGTGAATCCGCCGGATTCGAGCGTGTCTTTTACTCGTTCACAAATGTTTAACCGATTACGGGGTGTGCGAGTTTCATAGGGGAATCCGCCGGATTCTTCATGAATCCGCCGGATTCATGTTACTTCCAGAGCCTGTTCGAACAGGGCAAAACACATACACGATCTTTTGGTTCCAAATCATTTTTACCATGTTACCAATAGCTTATAATGATGTAATATAACGTTTTTATCATCCTAACATTATATTTTAACAAGTTTACACCTTTTAATTTTTGATTTATAGTTTTGATTTTTATAAACCATTTTCAAGAATAATCACCTATAATCATCATATTGTTGTTATATATACAGATTGTGATAGATATACATGTTATATAACAAGATTGAAGTGTAGAAATCAAAGGAAATGAGTTTCCTTACAATGAGGTGAGGATGATGATGGTACCGAATGATGATGATGAACGGATGATGAAGATGATGATGGATATGTTGTTGCTTCTTCCTTGTTGTTGTTGCCTCTGTGATCTTTACTTAGTGAAAAAGGAAGAAAGAAAATGATAGATGGTAGGTGTTTGTGTGATTACAGAAAGAAAATGGGAGGGAGCAAAGAGATCAACGAGTATGGTTTTAAAATGAACTGTCTGCTCAATTATTTGAGTTAGGTGCCAATTTTTGGCACCTCAATTTCGAGTACGGGTATAATTATAGCAATATAAAAATAAACATTTTACATTTTTATTTTGTAGGTGTTCTACTGGTTCGTTATTTATAATCAGTATAATGATGTTATCATTATTTTAAATAGATGTACAATTTTGTACATTTTACTGCGCGCAACTATTTGAGCGCAAAATTTCAGTTAATTTAGGATTTCATATTTTGAGGTAATGTTCTAACTTCCTCCAAACGAATGAGAAAATTTGTATTTTTATGATTCGACCTTTTATGAGCGTTTTAGAATTGTTTCTGTTCGTGTTATAATACGTTTTATGTTAAACGTATATTTAGACCATTTTATCTATATGTTATAGATATATAAATACTCGTAATTAATAAATTTCATTATTAATTATTTTTGTGTCACGAAACTTTTGTTATTTATTTTTGTCGGGTTCGTTCCGATATATTTGTACGTAACTTTTAATACTTATGTATTACGTATTACTTTTTGGTTTAAAAGTACCGGGCTTGCTAGGCTTACATCACATCAAGAAGTTTTGTTAAAACTTAACCAGGAAATTAGCGTAAGAATGCACATGCTTAAATGTTAATTAATACCTAATTTGGAGAGTTGTCACACTAGTAGTTCGCCTTGGGGAGCTCCAGTGTTGTTTGTCAAGAAGAAAGATGGTTCCTTAAGAATGTGCATAGATTACCGGGAACTAAATAAAGTGACCATTAAGAACAGATATCCCTTGCCTCGAATAGATGACTTATTTGATCAGCTACAGGGTGCCAGTTTCTTTTCAAAGATTGATCTTCGGTCTGGCTACCATCAGTTAAAGGTAAGGGAAGAAGATATTTTAAAGACTGCTTTTCGTACTCGTTATGGCCACTTCGAGTTTACAGTTATGCCATTCGGTTTAACTAATGCCCCAGCTGCATTCATGGACTTGATGAACAGAGTTTGTCGGCCCATGCTTGATATTTTTGTTATAGTTTTTATTGATGATATTCTTATCTATTCTAAAAGCGAAACTGAGCATGCAGCACATCTCAGGCAAGTCCTTGAAACACTTCGTTGTGAAAAGTTATTTGCCAAACTTTCTAAATGTGAATTTTGGTTGCAAGAAGTCCAATTTCTTGGACACGTGATCAATATTCACGGCATTCAAGTTGATCCTTCCAAGATAGCAGCAGTAATGAAGTGGGACCCTCCTACGAGTCCTACTGAAATCAAAAGTTTTCTTGGTCTAGCTGGCTATTATCGGCGTTTTATTCAAGACTTTTCAAAGATTGCTACTCCTTTGACTCAGTTGACTAAAAAGAGTGTTCAGTGGAAGTGGGAAGATGAGCAAGTCAAAACATTTCAGAAGTTGAAAGAAAAGCTTAGTCAAGCCCCTATACTTGTTTTACCCGAGGGCAACGAGGATATGGTGGTGTATTGTGATGCTTCAAAACTTGGATTAGGCTGTGTTCTTATGCAGCGTGGGAAGGTCATTGCTTATGCTTCACACCAGTTAAAGTCACATGAGCAAAACTATCCCACTCATGATCTTGAGTTAGCAGCAGTGGTCTTCGCTCTTAAAATTTGGCGCCATTACCTCTATGGTGTTAAATTCACTATTTATACAGACCACAAAAGTCTTAAATATTTCTTTGATCAGCGTGATTTGAACAATCGTCAGAGAAGATGGTTAGATTTAGTCAAAGATTATGACTGCGACATACTTTACCATCTCGGTAAAGCTAATGTTGTAGCCGATGCTCTTAGCAGAAAAGTTAGTCATTCCGTTCTGTCAGTGAAATCTCTTCAAATGACTGTGTTTCCCCAGCTATTTGATTCTATTAAAACTGCTCAGATTGAAGTTCTAGCTTCTAATGACCCGAATAATCAACGTTTAGCGGGTCAACTTTCTGAATTAGTAGACGATTCCAGAGGTTTAAAGACTCGTTATGGTAGAATCTGGATACCAAGAACGAGTAAAGTAAAGAAAGTGTTACTAGATGAGGTGCATAAATCCAAGTATTCAATTCATCCTGGTGCTACCAAGATGTACCGTGATCTGAAACGTGACTATTGGTGGCCAGGTATGAAACGTGATATAGTTAAATATGTTCAGAATTGTCTCACTTGTCTGCAAGTCAAAACAGAGCACCAGCAACCATACGGTAAACTTCAGCCTTTAGATATACCGGTATGGAAATGGGAACACATCACCATGGATTTTGTTACCAAGTTGCCAAAAACCCCTAGGCAACATGACACTATTTGGGTGATCGTGGACCGATTGACAAAAAGTGCTATTTTTCTTCCTATTCAAGAAGCTTCTTCTTCAGAAAAGTTAGCTGATCTTTATGTTAAAGAAGTTGTTGCTAGGCATGGAGTTCCACTTTCTATAGTTTCAGATCGTGATACTCGTTTTACTTCTCGATTCTGGAATAAATTTCAAGAAGATTTGGGGACTCGGTTGCATATTAGTACAGCTTTTCATCCTCAGACTGATGGTCAGTGTGAACGTACCATTCAGACTCTTGAGGACATGCTTAGAGCTTGCGCCATTGACTTTGGTGGTAGTTGGGATACTCATCTTCCATTGGTTGAGTTTTCTTATAATAATAGTTATCATTCTTCAATTAAAATGCCACCTTACGAAATGTTATATGGTAGAAAATGTCGAACTCCAATTTGTTGGGGCGAAGTTGGTCAGAGAGAGCTGGGAAGTACAGATATAGTACAGTTGACTACTGAAAAGATCGATCAGATTAGAGAAAGACTAAAGATGGCACAAGATCGACAAAAGTCATATGCAGACAAGCGGAGAAGGCCTATTGAATTTCAAGTAGGTGATAAGGTGATGCTTAAAGTTTCACATTGGAAAGGGGTTATACGTTTTAGAAAGCGGGGAAAGTTGAGTCCAAGGTATATTGGACCTTTTGAAATTATTGATAGAATTGGGAAAGTTGCATATCGATTGCAATTACCAGAAGAACTTGGTAGTATTCATGATACATTTCATGTGTCTCAGCTCAGAAAGTGTTTAGTTGATGAGGCTTCTTATGTACCACAGACAGAAATAGAAATAAATGATAAGTTAAGTTATATAGAAGAGTCAGTTAAAATTCTTGATCAGAAAGTAAAGCAGCTCAGGAATAAATCAGTTTCGATAGTTAAAGTTCAGTGGCGACATAGGAAGGGTTCAGAATTTACTTGGGAACCGGAGGAGTGGATGATGATATACTACCCTGCGGTACACCAAGAATGGTTCGTGAGGACACGAACAGAATAAGTGGGGGAGAGTTGTAACACCCCAGTTTTCAAGGTATTGCTTTAGTAAATAAAAATAAGTTTTAATAGCTCAGTTTTACAGTATTATTTTAGTGTATAATAAAATATACATCTTTTAAATTTTAGATCTCTAAATAATGAGATATAATAGAAAACGCAAACTAGTTGTTCAGTTCCAGACTGTGTAGTATAGTAAATAAATAAAACATATAAACACTGATACGTGTTTTGTCCCTGTGATCTCAAAACATTCCAGAACTTCAAAAATAAACAGAGAAAATCGCAGGGAACAAGGGAAGTCAAGAACCAATCTTCAAATCATAATTAAGTCTCTCAATTCAAGCTTTAGAACTCAGAATCATCATCTTCCCCATCTTCTTCAACCTTTGTAAGTAGTTTTCTTTCTCTAAGAACCCTAGAAATTGGGTTTTCATGGGTTTTAGTAAATTGGTATGATTTAATCCGAAATTAGGGTTTGTAATTGATTAGTTAGTGTTAGTATAACATATAAACAATGATTAGAATCCTAATTTCACATTAGAAGTGATAGGTTATGATTAATGTTCATGAGGTTTATGAGATTTTTCATGAATCATATGTTTTAGTTTATAGCATGATTTTGATATGTTAGTAGAATCAAGTAGTGATTAGAAAGTAGTTAAATTCATATATAAAGTTATAATTTTGATCATGATAAGTAAATTAGTTAGTTTAGTTAAAGTGAAATTAGTAAATAACTAGTGGGGGAGAAAAGAATTAGTTGATTTGTAGTTGAAAGTTGTGATTAGTATTGATATTATGTTATAATTATATGTAATAGGTGTTAAAGAAGAGTTGTCATCTTTTGTTCATCTTGTTACAAGTGGTACTACAAATCAAGGTGAGTTATGAAATGAATAGATCATAATTATGTAAATGATTGTGATTAGTTGTGATTATAACATGATTATGATGAAAGGTCATGATTAGAATGACTAATAGAAATTAGTCATATTTGATTAGAATAGCTAACCAAGGTTAGCTTTGTTTTGATTAGTAGCTAACTTATGTTAGCTAAATTATTGATTAGAAATGTGTACATATGATTAGATTTGTGAAAGTGGAGTTGCAAGAAAAGGGAAGTAAATTCCTTACCTTGCTTATTAATTGTTTATTTAATAATGCATCGTAATGATTAGTTTTCATATTCTCACTAAGTGAATTGCTTAATTAGTCTAGTTATGTTGTAGGTACAAGTGAAAGCGGAAGGGGTAAAGATATTGCAAAAGGGTAGAAGTGAAGTGCTAGCTTGTTGTAAGTCACACAAGCTTCTCTTTAGATTATCGTTTTGAAACCTTGAAAGATCGCCCAAACAATGTTTTGACATGTTTTGGTTATAAAAGTAATAGCTAGATAGACTATGTTGTAATAGTGTAAAATTTGTGAATGACTAGTAGATGTAGTTTTAGATTGTGTAAAGTTGAAAGTTATAGTAGAAGTGATATTTTGGTTATGTACATATTGAAAGTTTTAAAGAAAGTCAAATGTGGTATTAGTCAAATTTTGAAGGGCGTTTAGCCATTGAATGGGTTAAATTAGCTCTTTTGGATCAGCGGGTCAAAATGGGTCAAAACGGGTCTTAATGACACCTATGAACCAAATTGAGTTAGATAAAGATTTGAAGCATAGTGATAAGCCTCACAACTTTGTTTTGATGATAGAAATGTGTGTTTAAAAGTTCAGTTCCTAAGTCTCTATGGTTTGAGAGTTGGTGTACTAGCAAAAAGTGATTATTTTAGCCGAAAATGACCCATGAGCCCAAATTCCGGAATATTGAGAATTTTGAGAAAGTGCGAAAATAGAAATTTTCATTTTGACTATAGTAAAGTGCCTGCAAAGTTTCATGTTTTAATTCCTTGTCGTTTATAAGATATGAGCGTTCAAAGTTCAGTTTTTGGCACAAACTAGTGCAGGTTCAGGAATTGGCTGCAGGTCATGGGAATCCGACGGATTCAAGGGAATCCGGTCGGATTGCCATGAATCCGGGCGGATTCCGAGACCGTATTCCTTAATTTCAGTTCTGTCCACGAGTTGAGTCTGAATCCATAGGGAATCCGGCGGATTCCCATGAATCCGACCGGATTCAGCTGTTTTCCAGGAAAGGTCATTTTAACGAATTTAAAATGAGGTGTAAGGAATTACCATAGTATTGGGACCATAATAAATCAGTACAAGTACAAAAAAAAAAAAAAAAAAAAAAAAAAAAAAACTCAGATTTCAGGGCGTTTCAGCTTAGTCCCTCAAAATGCAATGAACTTTGCCCAAAAGTCTATTGTATGCGACCAACTTTCGACGAGGCATAAGAATGCAACCTACTTTAAAAAGTGGGGTTTTTGATGTAACTTGCTGATGTGGCGATGAGTTGTCAAACTCTCCGTAAGCCACGTGGCACATCCGTAAGCCACGTGGCACATCCGTAAGCCACGTGGCACATCCGTACGCCACGTGTCACCTTCAACGAATGACACATCAGCAAGTTACATTAAAAACCTCACTTTTTCAAGTAGGTTGCATTCTTATGCCTCGTCGAAAGTTGGTTGCATACAATAGACTTTTGGGCAAAGTTCGTTGCATTTCGAGGGACTTATCCCAAAATACTAATGTCCCAAGCCTAAAAATGAGTCATTTATTGCAAGAAATGAAAATGGTGATTGTCGAGTTGTGAGTATTGTATGCATTTGCTACAATATCATTTTGTGTAATTGATCAGGCTTATAATTGCAATAACCATTAGTTAAACGATTAGAATGGCATTTAACCTCATCATGTCAAACTATCTTTTTTTTGGTCAACACGTTAGAATTTTTAATTATACTTAACGACGGCTTAGAGGAAGAATTGAAGCCGGTTGTTTATCAATTCTAACTGTGGAGTAAAGGTTAATTAGTTTCCACTCTTAGTTCTACACGAGTACTATGGTAGTACGGAAGATTTTTATTTACTATATGTTGTTAAGTGCTATTTGATTATCTAATTCATGCAAGGATTTGTACTTTTGGTTTGCCTAGGCTATATATGATGTAATTAATTATTTACTTTTTTTTTTTTTTTTTTGAAAGGCTAATTATATTAAATAAAAGTCTACTAGCAAGAAGCTAGATCGACCCCAAATGTACAAGCACCAAATGATACACCCCATACACTTGATACATGAAAAAAACCTGAATGAGATTCAGGAAAAAATCCCCGATAATAGGGCCGAGCCACCGGTTTTCACCCTATATCGTTTTTGATAGCACCCCGTGTGGATCTAGATCAAGATAGTATCCATGACACTCCAATTGCTATAGACAGTGTAAATTACATGAATTAATGTCCTACAGCTATAACACCAAATAGGAGAAAAAGACTTCTGCTGCACCATGCACTTCACCTGCCATCTTCACCTTTCTTGTTGATTCACCTGCAACCATAATGAATTCCAATATTGACATAGACAAAACTTAATCAAAATTGAAATTCAACCATTGCTTCTCTTCCAAGCTCCATTTAGAAACTCGATTTTTCACCCACAGGAAACTCAATGTTTTAACTTCCTTCAGCATTCCATCTGAATTGATCTTCAAGCCCTTAAAGATTGCCTCGTTACGTGATTTCCAAATGATCCAACAAGCCACCAACACTATCGACTGAACAAGGGTTTTACGAACACCTGATCCTTTGACCTGCTTGTGAAAAAACATCACATCCTTTATTGAGAAGAAAATCATCGGTGATAACTTACACCAAATTTCTATTGCATTTCATAACTCGTGTGCTATCTTGCAACCCGTAATTAAATGTTCCAATGATTCATCCTGCTCCCCACATAAGGCACACATCAGATTATCCACAATAATTCTTCTTCGAAGTAGCGCATCTTTAGAAGGCAGCCTATACAACATCAAGCGCCATCCAAATATATTGACCTTTGCCGGTATAACCCTATTCCACGGAAATATTGTAACACCCGGTTTCTAGGCCTAGAAATAAATGATTATTTAAATAATGGGAAATAACTTATTTGGTTTATTTGAAAATAAATAGGTAAAAGAGTCACATGATTTATTGTGACTAATAAAATTGTACTTGTTTTAAATAGTGGAACCGAACGGTAAAATAAAATATTTTGACTTACGGGTATTTTCGGGTTCCAGACAATAGACTTAGAAGGGGTATAATACTACATTAATAAAATTGGGGGTGGTGGGAATAAACCGACTACACCTAACCTTCTATTTCTTATTTCTTCATCTGATGAATATTGATCCTAGTTAAACTCTCTCAAATTCTTACAAATTTTACCAAGAAATCAAAAAGGAGAATTGCTTGTGATCTTGTTATAGTTCCAGCATTATCAATCTTGTTACTTCATCTTTATAAACGGATGGCAACTCAGTGATATAAGATAACTGAGTTCAAGGCTAGGATTATTGGTGAGTGGTAATTGTATTCCTCGGTTCAATTCTGTTGTAACAGGTTTGGTTGCAACGGATGAACATTTGGTTATTGGAATTGATTGTTTAATCATATGAGATATTGTTATGCTTATAGATATTGTGGAATTGGGTTAATTAGTTGTTATTATTTTGTATTGGCAAGACGATTATGCAATATGTGAATTTGGGCCATTAGGCATATTTGGATTCAGAGGTCAACATTGGTTGGGTTTGTTGCTATTGTTTGGCTGGCGGGGTTTCCGATACATATAGTTGATGGATGAACCCTAGTCAGTGAAGATAGCTTCAAACTATCGGTAAATCACTGTTATGGCCGACAGTGGTTTAAGGGTTCTTTGGTTGGGTAACCAGAAACCGCCGGTCCTCTTTGACGATACGTGATTTTATGTTTACGATGCTTTAAGCGGTAAACATTATTGATGTGTTTGTTTGATGCAAGGCTTGTTATTTCTGAATTGAACTGTCGGATACAGTTCCATTCACTTAGCTGTGAGCTAATCCCACCGTGTTTAATATTTTGCAGGTTTTGGTTAGATTATGGATCCGGATTGTGGATATTTGATGGGATGTTTGACTGGGATCGCGCATACTCTGACTTTTTGAAAATATAAGTCAAGTTTTAGTTAATTATATAACACCCGATCTTGGAACATGTTTTGTAATTATATATGTATAAACGTAAACTTTGAAAATTACCATCTTTTGATATTTGTAAATGCGGTTAACATGTTTTAGGACACGCTTTCAAGGTTTATAATATATTATATGTTCGATAAAAAGCAGGGTGTTATAAATATCACTCCATTTTCATCTTTATGATTCGATCTTAATAAGGATCGAGCTAAGCTTACTGTGAAGTCTTTGGAACCATCCATCTCCCATTTCCATTGATCTTGGATATTACTGAATTCAACATGAATATCTAAATCATGTAAATCAAGTAATTCCATGATAGCCGATTGGGACCAACTGCTACACTTCCATTTCCATTTGAACCTTCCATCATTTTGCACTCTATTTACCACGGCTACCTTTTTATATGATTCTAGTTTAAATAGTTCCGGGAATAGTATGTAAAATTGACCGAATCCCGACCAATTATCCAACCAAAACCGTAGCCTTTCCCCATTGCCTATTTTCCCATGAAACTGAGCATCCATATTTATACCCTTATTAGCAAAAAAATTATCAATGGAACAGATTACCTTCCATTTACCGGTGGCCACCATCTTGCAAGGAATAGATTTCATCATGAATTTCGTATCATGTAGAGCCGTAACCGTTCTTCTCCACAATCTTTCACTTTCATTCCTATATCTCCAATGCCACTTTGTCAACAAGCTTATATTGAAGTCACGTAATAGAGTTAGGCCCAAACCACCACACTTTTTTGGACTCGTTACCACATCCCATGATACCCAGTTGATACCCTTTTTATCTTTGTTATTACCCCATAGGAACCGTCTTCTCAGTGAGTCAAGTTTAAGTATTAAACTAGCAGGTGCTCTAAATAGTGAGAAGAAATAAACCGGCAAGCTTTCAAACACCGATTTTAACAAAGTAACTCTCCCTCCAATCGATAAGGTTGTTGCTTTCCAAAGCGAGAGACGAGCTTCCACGATATAAATCACCGGCTTCCAATTTGAATATCTATTCATATTTGCACCTATCATTAAGCCAAGGTGGATAAAAGGTATTTTTCCTACCTTGCATCCAAGACTAGACGCAACATCCATTACCACAGAGTCCTCACACCCAATTCCATAAAGTGAGGATTTATGAAAGTTTATCTTTAACCCTGACATAAGGTAAAAAATTCTCATAAATCTTGCAAGAAATTTCATGTTATCTTTTGACCATTCACCCATAACCATGACATCATCTGCATACAAGTGTGAAAGTATAGGCCCATTGTTCGGTGTTTTAAGCCCTTGAATAGCTCCAAATCACAACTCTTTTCCATGAAAAATGTAAAAGCTTCCATTGCGATTATAAATATAAACGGGGAAAGGGGATCACCTTGACGAACCCCACATTCATACTGAAACTCCTTAGACGGAGACCCATTTATCAATACCGAGGCTCTTGCGGAAGAAAGAACACCACGAATCCAAGCCCTCCATTTATTCGAAAAATTCATAAAACCAAGTACCGCATCCACGAACTTCCAGTTTATTGTGTCAAATGCCTTTTCAAAGTCGATTTTGAAGAATAATGCCTTATGTTTTACACGTTTCACCCAACTGATTAGCTCATTAATGATCAAAGGCCCATCTAGAATATTACGACCAGAAAGGAAGCAAGATTGCACATCCGAAATTAATTGACTAATCACATTTCTCAGCCTATTAGCCAAAACTTTAGAAATCACTTTTGATATGCAACCAAGTAGACTTATTGGACGAAATTCGTTTAAGCAAGTTGGATCATTTACTTTGGGAATTAAAGTGATAAAACTCGACGAAATACCTTTGTGGATAGCACCATCGGCATGAAATTGGTGCATCAAACCCATAAAATCATTCTCCAGAATTGGCCAAAAACGTTTAATGAAATTAAAATTAAAACCATCCGGTCCCGGAGCCCGATTACCATCACAATCTTTGATCGCCATTAAAACTTCTTCGGTAGTAAAACTGACAGCAAGTTTATCTCGTTCCTCATTAGATAATCTCTTAATACCATTACATACGAATGCAGGTCTTCTCTTAATCGGTTCACTAAAACGTGTGGCAAAATGGTCTTGGGCCGCTTGCTTGATCTTATTAGGAACCGAGCACCACTCATTATTTATAAACAGACCATTGATTCTCGACTTACAAATCCGATTCTTGATATAACCATGGAAAAAGGCGTTGTTTTCGTCTCCCTCTATTGCCCATTTAACCCTTGCCTGTTGTCTGAGATCTATTATTTTATCCGACTCCAATTTAGATAATGCCATACGACACTCCAATTCATGATTGAGTTCGTAATCTGAAAGGACTCGCTCCTCCATTATTTCCTCATATTTGGTTACCATCTCCTTAACTTCCAATATTTGCTCATTTTGTTTCTTTTTGGTTTTGTTTACCCAGGCTTTAATCGCGTTTTTCATTCCTTTTAGTCTGAGTGCCAAAATCCTAGATGGAGCACCATTCAATTCCATATTTTCACAACTACCATAAACCACCCCAGGTAATTCATGATGGTTTAGCCACGAATTAAAGAACTTGAAGGGCTTAGGACCAAAGTTGCGGGAATCTGTTAGCAAAATGATAGGATTATGATCAGATACCCCCATATCCAATGCAGCGAAGGTAGCTTCAGGCCATTCATTCCAAAATGGCTCACACATAAGGGCTCGATCGATTTTACTTAACTTCTGTGAGTTACCCGCTCGAAATGTAAACTTGCGTCTTCCCATGACATATTCCGTAAGCCCCGAGCTGTAAATGAACTCATTGAAACGTTGAGCCCCAGCATGGTTGAAAACCGAATTAAATCTATCTTCCGGACACCGTACTTCGTTAAAATCCCCAATGAATAACCATTTCCCTTCGAATTTCTCTTTAAGCGATGCTAATTTATCCCATAAACTTATTTTTTCCAATCTACCTTGAGGCCCATAGACGTTAACGATTATTAAAGAACACATACTACCCACTAAGAAGCCTTGAATCATAAGAAAGTTCCTATCTTTAATGATTTGTCGTTTAACAAAAAAACCAGGATCCCACAATGAAACCAATCCCCCCCGATCTTCCACATGCATTTACCCACTCCACTTCGTAATTACCTTTACCCCAGAATTGATTGAAACGGATTTTTGAACTATCCTCCAATGATGATTCCTGCATACAGATGAAATTGATGTCGTTTTCCTTTCTAATTTCCCTAATCCATCTTTCCTTGCGACAATCGGCCGCCCCTTTTATATTGATTGATAAGAAATTCATAGGTGCTCAATAGATTTTTCGCCATTCACGATATTAATAAGATGATCTTGAAACTCATGCAAATTAATACCGAGGTTATCTGCCAGTCGAATTGTTTCTTCTACCTCCCCTCTTACTTCTCTGTCTATAACCAAATCACAAATTCCAACTGTATTCTTCTCCTGGTATTCATTAGCCACCTGTTCAATACTTCGTCCATTTGTCGGTTGACAATTCTGCCTTGCATCATTCAAAACGCTATTGCCCACCGAATCCTCACAGTCAGGATTTGATTCCGAAATCTTTGTGCTTGAATTGATCCCTTCATCACTCTTTTGCTTTTTTCGGAATGACTCATCAGATTGAAAAGTCACCCCATTATCACCTCCCTTCTTTCTTTTTTTGGTGTTAATTTTCAACCCAATTCTTTCAATGAGACTACCTAGGTTGAACGGGTCATCTATATCCTCATTTAAATCTGGGATCATGTTCTTTTTATCCATTATCTTTTGCATATTTTCTTTTTTATTATGTTTCCGTTTACGAGCCCCATTATGCATGTGGTAATTGCGAACATTATTACTTAACAACAATTTAACAAAAATTATTACATTACCGCGCATGGCACGAATAATTACACCGGTTGTTTATGTTAAATTACATATTAATTAATTGATTGTAAAGTTAGTTTTACCTTATTTTATTATTACAATTACAAATAAAAAAGGACAAACTCATATCATGGGTCTACTTCTTGTCTAGAAACAACCCCAAAAAAAGAGACAAATAAAAAGTGACCATTAAAATATTAAGATATTAAATTAGTCATATAATTCTACTTTAATTGTTACATTAATATCTTAGGGTAGGGTTCAAATGAGAATAGGAATTTGAGTGAGAATGAGAGAACCAATGATATCAAGCCATGTGTACAAAGAGAATGTTCCACATGTGCAAAACCCATTTACCCTCAACATCAATTATCTCACAAACGACAAATTCAAAAATTATGAAAATTGCACCGTTAAATTCAGCGTTTTCTCCTCTTCGATTTGCCGTCCCTCAAGCCATACTTTCGACGAAATTTTTTTTTTTTCCATTTTTTTGGTGGGTTTCACATTTACTAACACATGTGTTACAGTGTTGCATTTAGGGTTTAGGGGTTAGGGTTTGAGGTTTGGGGTTTCCCCCGAAACCACAAACCTCAAACCCTAAACCCTAACCCCTAAACCCCAAACCCTAAACCCTAAACGCTTTACAAAACTCTAAACCCTAAATCATACTAAACCCTAATCCTTAAACCATACTAAACCCTAAACCCTACTAAACCCTAACCCTAAACCCTAACCTTAACCACAAATTAAATGTATAACCAATCACTAACACATGTGTTACTAATTTGTAAAACCATCAAAAAATAGAAGGAAAAAAAGTTGTCGAAAGTATGCCTTGAGGGACGGCAAATCGAAGAGGAGAAAACGCTGAATTTTATTGTGCAAGTTTCATGATTTTCGACTTACCGTTTGTGTGATATTTAATTTTAAAAAATGTAGAGGATAGAGAATAAAGTGACACATGGCATAAATCTATTGGTTCCCTCATTCTCACTCAAAATTGATGTACTCATTTGAACCTTACTATAATATCTTAAACTTTTGTCGTATATAACTAATTAAATTAATGGAGTAGTACAATTCTTATGTTAGTGAGTAAATGATGATCTACACTTGAATACTTGATAGACTGATTGTAATAATTAGATAAATAGTATGTGGTTTATATTATTTTTCTATACATAATACTCCGTAAAAGTGAAAGTAATATTCTTTTTGTTGGTATTAGATTGTATGATTATACTTTTATTTGCTAAAGGCTACAAAGCTCATAATGATTTATGAGTGGAGTTGTTCAAAACATCAAACTCAAGACTCTAAGCACACGGAGTGGGCGGCGTTTTGTTAAAATTATGACTCGAGAACACTGTCCGACGGCGTCCTCCCACACCGTGATATCGTTCTGAACGGCGTTCTGGAGTGCCGTCTGGGATGAAACGCTGCTTTCTTCTTTTTCTCTCTCCTTTTTTTCTTATTGTACACTCACACACTAATAAAAAAAATCAAATTAAAATTTGAACACACTCTAAACACAACATCCTCTGCACCTCCACTTTTTCAACAACATTCCTGTAACAACACTGTAAAAACAGTGTTACTACACCCTGTGCTCTAACTAATCACACCAAATGGGTTTAATTGAATTCATTATTCACACACTTCAAGTTTACAAGTTCTGATGAAAAAAAAAAAGTTATGATGACGATCTAAAGAAGCTTAAGACTACTCTTAATCCCGTACTCAACATTGCACCCTTAGATCACATTTATGCGAATGTGAAAATCGGGTTGTTTTTTGTTTCAGGCTTCGAATTGCTGGATATCAACAGTGATGATAACAGATGACAATACTAGATAATTGTAAAATGCTAATTATTTGGAATAAGAAGTAAAAGAAAATTTTGTAGAAGGAAAAAAAAAAGGAAAATTCTATGGGTATAAAGGATGTAGCAAGAGTTGAACACCTGACATTGAGTTAGGCTGAATTTAATTAGTTGAAAACTAACCAGTAGCAGAAAATAAATGACCTGCAAAAGATTTTTTAAATCAGGATGTTTTCGAAGGATATTACCATTCATCGACATAATTGACCAGTAGCCTCTGCTACCAGGGAATCCACCATTCTTGAAACTATTAAATAGTAATATATCACAACACAGAACTACAAGATGATTCAAACCGTTTCATATCAACTTCTTAAAGATGTTTGAAGAGTTAACAACAACACAATGAAAAGCGAGATGTAATAAAGTAATACATGAGATCGTCCAGCAAGCTTGCAATGGTTGATTATAGCAGACGTACCATTCTTTCTGAAGGTTACAACAACAAAAGCAGGGTCTTTTCCATCATCCCATGACATGGCGGGAACAACTATCTCGCGGGTCCCATCCACATGAGTCCTATCAGAAAATGTTTGCATGTGTGCACTGAAAACTATCCTGGGCTTAAGAACATGGAATATATACTCTGTTGCGTTCTGTGGAAGCGTTTGCGATAACTCGTATGGTCCAGTCCCAACAAATGGCCTGAAAAAATGCTCAGTTCATGTTAGGTGACATCACACATATATACAAAATCATAACGTGCAACAACAATTGACCCGTAGTTCATACAATTGTATAGGGCTGATTGTATAAAAAGTACTGCGTACAGTATTCTGGATCAATATCTATTTTAGGTAACCGATAAGTTTACCTTAGAAAAAAAGGTTAAGTGTTTGTATCATTGTATGCATCAAACTTTTAAATACTGTTATTCATTGTATCAGATGACTTCTTCATCAAGTGTCCGGATTTTTGCTAATATGGCAGCCATATAAGTTGCAACATCATCGAAACCGGTGCCACACCACTAGTTTACACGTTATGAGAGGAGCTGATATAGTTTGACATATAATGGCATTGGCATACAATAGAATTTTGGATAAAGTTTGATACATTTTCATACATGTAACTATGCAAGTATGTAACCCTAGAAGAAACCATCAATCTCAAAAATTTTGATTTAAGATTAAGAAGATTAAATAAATCAAACGTTAAGACATTCAGATGCCACATCATTATGCTGACGAGTCTTACCTTAAATCGAGATTCTTGAAATTTAGACGGTTTTCCCTAGCCTAAAAATAAGTGGAGGAATAAAAGTTGGTTAACTATTTCTATGCGATTAGCCCTGCTTATATATACATTCCGTTATACCTGTTTTCCAATGGTTCTGCTCTATCAGCGGTTTCATCATGAACACCGTCAACTGTTTGATGCAATGGAATGTGAAGCAAGAGTACAGGACCCGACCCAGATGACATATCATTTTCTCTCCAATTAAGATCATGTCTAGGAATCGTAATTCCAGAAGACTCCTTCATCACACTAGCTAATTGTTCATTTCCCATTTGCAATTCTACACGTTCTCTTTCCAATGCCTTTTCAACACTAAACCGCAAGCCATTATTCTCACAGAGTAATGGCACAGAATTAAGTGAGACAAAATTAACGTTGCCAATATCAAACGCACCACAACCAGCATAATCCAATCCTGGAAAACTTCTGGTTATTTTATTAACTAATATTTCGTTCAGACCATTGCATTCTCCAATGTCTCGATCTCCAGGAACAACATGATACGGCAGATCAAGAAACGGACCCAATAAACTGTGAAACTGTTGTACCACAGTTGACCATTTGCTTTGACTCAACTTTGCTCCTTGAGCAGATACATCTCCTAATACAATCAGCATATCAGGCTTCAATAATTCAAATGATTTCTGGTTGAAATATTAACAATAAAAATATATCAATAACAACAACTGAATCAATACAATATCCATATTCAATATAACATTCCAAAAAGTTAATTTTCCGGCAACCGGCCCACACCAGAGTACCAGACCACCCCAGGCCTATCATGTGAGGCACTAAGCTAAATTTTTTGAGTGTTCAAAACTCATAATGTACTTATATTATACTAAAGATACACTACAATTATCAATGTATACTTTGACTGTTGGTTCTAACCCATTTGGGCGACATGTGGCTCCTACTTGATAGGTAAATCAAGATCATCTTGCAGCACATTAGATGGAGACCCAGCCAACAAATCTACCTTTACTAAAAACTTTTCTGATGAATCAGTTTATTCTTCGGAACCAACTAGTCTACAGTACTCTACAAGCTTAGGGGTGTAATCGAGTAGAGCCAATTCGCGAGCTACTATTACACTTTTACACATTATGTATAGGTATTTTTAAACATTTACCGCACTTTCTAATAAACCCTTAAGTCGATTCGAGCACAAAACAATCGAGTCAAGTCTAGTCAACTAGAGCTCGCAAGTATCGAGTCGATCAGCACAACCTTGATTAACATTTTTATTAATATTCATTACAGATAATCAAGTTTAAGCAGAGCCTAGCTTGGAACTGTTAGATAGTTTATCGAACTCGAGTTTGAAAATAATGGATTGGGTCGAGTTTGGAGCTCTAAGTTTCCTAATCGAATGGAGCTCATTTACACCATACAACATAAATAAAACAACATGATGAAATGCTAATCAATGCAACATTTTATTAACCAGCATGCTCATTCCTAATCAAGTTCAAAAATAAGAAAAGGTACCCATGTTTTCATGTAAGCATTATGTCAAACAGTTGGTGTGCAAAGCACGAAATGTATACGTACCTGAAAGAATCTTGTAAAGTAGTAATCTTTGAAGTGTAGATCCAAGTACCCGGATCCGGAATCATGACCCGACAACAATAAATCAGCAACCATCATAACTTTAAGATCATAATCCATCTTTTCGTGTTTCATTTCTTCATTGTTGGAACCAGGAACGATGTCGCATGAGGGGGTCGGAACCCAATTATCGTAAAATATGTATAGGAATGTGAAGATGAATAACAATACATGTTTCAGAATCATGAATAACAGTACTGAGATGATAACTGACCGAACTGAAATCTAGGGTTTTGCCCTTTTGGATCTTATAATGATGTAATTTTGACTTTTTATTTTTTACTCATGTTTTTTGTTTGTGACTTTCTCGCATCGGCTAGTGACCAAATCTTTCACCCATCGCTAACTTCGAAGCACAAGGGCAATCATCATTGTGCTCTTACGAAGTTAATAATAATAATAAATTATTAACCCTAATTAACAGTTTAAAACTATAGTGCACACATTAACAATATGTAGTTGTATTTTCAGGTGATTTGTAATTTAGGGACGAATGGATTTTAAATATATATTTTAAGTGTCTATTTAAAAAACTATTATATTTTTAGTGGGTTTATATAGATCGGGACACTTAAAAAAATAGAATAAATTAACTGTCACTAAAAAAGTTGATTAAAATAATTAAATTAAATTGATTAGATTATTCAAAAAATAAATTAGCTGAGTACAATTAAAAATAATATAAATTTAAATAAACTTAAAATTTGAAAAAAAAAATTACACGGATAGTCCTTTAACGAATAAAACTAACGGTCGTTAGTGACAAGGACTACGAGTGCAATAACTAACAACCACATGGACGACCAGTGCAAAAAAAAACTTACAAGGACGACCAGTGAATATTTGGACAAACCACAGTGACGACCAGTGTAATTAACTCTTTTATTTTTGCTACTATTCAGGGGCGGAGCCATGTGGAAGGTAGGGGTAACAGTTGCTACGGGTCCATTCTTAATACGTAGTGTAATTTCTATTGAAAAATAACATTTTTAGTTCCATTTCTTGATTGTGCTACGGGTTCAGAAAAATTGAGATACTATTGCTACGAATACTCAAAATCCTGGATCCGCCAATGTTTACATTAGCTCACAATTTTTATACGTCACATTTTTTAGAAACGTATATCTACAACTATATCACATATTCCGCTAAGATATAGGTTCATTGAAGCTAGCGGTAAACTTATTATTTGAACATTACTATTTACTATAATAATAAAATTAATAATAATAATAATAATAAATAAAATAATAATATAGTACTAGGATGGAATTTTGGTTGCTTTTTTTCCCCAATAGTGTCTAATATCTTTTGAATTCTGCATATTAGGAATCTTTAGATTGCCCTTTTTACAACCATCTTTATGCAACCTACACCATACTCCAGGATACTGAGTTAACTCACCTCATTCAACTCACCAATTTTATACATTTTCCCACCATCAACATGCCCTTAATCATGAGTCATTTCTGATTGGATCTCATGCAGTAAGTAAAGAAAGGAATTACTTAATACAAAAGCCACCCATAATCAAAGCAACCTCAAGGCAAATATATCAACAATTAGACCCCATTAATTTTTTAACATAAAGGACTAATTAACAATCATTCAATAGTTAATTAACATGCTTACAATATCAACCAGAAGAAGATTAACCTTATTAATCTATCTTGTGTCGTTGTTCTTGGCCCGTTCTTCGGCTGCTATATTCACCATAACAAATAACTGCCCGTTTACAATATGGCCTGCAACACTTTCAGGTGCAGGAACAACCCCACTTCCAACCACAGGATTCCAGTTGAATTCGGGCCAAAGTGCTCAGATTCCTACAACTCCAAAATGGTCTGGGAGAGTATGGGCTAGAACGGGCTGCACGTTTGATCAAACGGGTGTTGGTAAATGTGAAACTGCGGATTGTGATGGCAAGATTGAGTGTGGTGGCATGGGTGCGACCCCACCAGCGTCCCTCTTTGAGATAACAATTGGTGGCTACAACAATTTGGATTATTATGACGTTAGTTTTGTGGACGGTTATAATCTACCTATCATTGTGGTACCACGTTCCACATCTAGTAGTTGTAATGCCACTGGTTGTGCTTCTGATATTAACTTGGGTGAGTCCTGAATCTTAAAACCTTTAACCTTGAATCTTTCATCTTTATCTGTATATTTCTAATTGATTTAGATAACTGCAGGCTGCCCGAAAGAGCTTCAAGTGGTTGGTGGGGCCAGTGGAGCTGCGGGAGGGGTGATTGCTTGCAATAGTGCTTGTGGTGCATTTGGAATAGATCAATATTGTTGTAGTGGACAGTATGCGAATCCTAACACATGTCAACCATCTTACTACTCTAACATCTTTAAAAGAGCTTGTCCACGAGCTTATAGCTACGCGTTTGATGACGGCACGAGTACGTTTACTTGCAATGCGTATGAATACTCCATCATCTTTTGCCCCAATGCCAATAACAACGGGTAACTTTTAACTATCACATGTATTCTCTCATTATTTCCACACGTTAGGTGCTAGAGGTTGCAATATGGACAAGTCAAAAATATTTTGTTAGTTATGAATGATACTTGATATTTAAATAGATTATAATAAAACGCTTCGGAGGTAATAAAACATAAAACATTCCTGATTATAATAAAACGCTTCGGAGGTAGTAACTTATAAGCATTAAAAAAATGCACTTTGGGTAACTTTTGATCGGTTTGTTTTTAACATAATCTTTGAATTCTGCTTCTTTGACCCGTTGGACATTAAACACAACACAGATCGGCCCATTTATATGTGAAAAGGGTTGAAATTCACACTTCTATTAGTACTAATCGTAACCAATTTATCTTATTTCGATACTTTTAATTTGTAAATTGCAATGCAGGATAGAGCAACCCATTGAGCCTGGGCCGTTAATAGCTCCACATATGAAAAACGGCAGGATATCAGGTTCTACACGAACAAACACATCGTCAAGCACCAGTTTACAAGTTTCTGTATCAATATGTCTCATTTTAATTCTATCAATGTACTTGGTACATATGTAAATGTAACCTTATTTAGTCAGTTTCTTCTCTGATTCACCCCATAACTACTAGAGATGATCTAGAGAACATATTTAGAATATCTAGTTAATTAGCTACAAATTACATTCGATTTATCTTATAGATGTAGATCGTTGTATGTGTTATAGTCTTGTTGAATATGTTCCGCATGTGAATTGTTACGCTATGAGGTGATCGCGAATACGAGAGAACTGTTGAATCATTCTTTAGATTGAGGACTTGAACATGACTTCCAATACTTTTATGTGGCCAATTTTCTAACCAATGATGGTTCAACTAGTGAAAGCCGGCCATTGTTCCTTTTTTTCCTCTATAATTCTTGGAAATCAAATCAAATAATTATAATTATAGTAACTTTTTTGGATTGTTTGAAAAGATAGAATATTGGAGTCTTTTGAAAGATTTAGTACCATGGATATACAATTCTCATTTTAAGCATGTTAGGTTTTGTTAGGGATCCATAACAATACAAACTTGAATTCTCAACAAACTTATAATATGCTTAAAACCACAAAACATGTTCAAGAATTAGGAAAAAAGAACAAAACATGTATCTTGCCTAAATACAACAATGTTGTTCAAAATTTGCTTATCGATCATAGTTTGGAGTTGTTTACTTGAACCAAATTATCATCTAAGAATAGGGTGTTTGGATAAATTGATTTATGCATCTTATTTACTTATTGGGTTATCAAAATTTGATAGGGTGTAGACCACATTAAAATACTTTAATATTTGTTGAATAATTTAGATAATTAACTTTTGCATTAAATTCCGGAGGTGCAATAATTAACTTTTGCATTAACTCATGCTACGTTAGAAGAGATTTCTAAGATGAGAGATGATGACATATATCCCGAGGTGCAACAACGGTCTCTTATTTAGCTTTCAAATAGGTGTTCTAACAAAAATCTAAATTGGCGTCAATGGATGATGAACCTAAATAGTTTAGCCTATACTTAAAAATGATATTTCTTTTCGGGTGTTTGTGTGCCTCCATGTAATCCTCATACCTTTATTTCTCTTCAAGTTCTCCAACTTGGAGCCCTCTCTATTGCTTTTGTATTTTGTATCTTCACGTGGTTATCAAGTAATATAACGTGTTGCCTTTTCCAAAAAAAAAGCTTTTGGATTAAATTCCGGGTATATACTTATTCTTTGTTAGAAACATGACTTCTCATGTTAGTTTCTGATGCAGATATGGAAGAAAATAAAATGCCATCTTTTTAAGTTTGGAGTTTATTTTGAACAATTTTAATAATTATTATTATAGCTTTCTTTTCAAGCTACCTCCTTATTTAAATAGCTTATATTGTTTAGGATTTGAGTTAGTTTTTGATATTGAATAAAGAAAAAAAAGCTTTGCTTTTCTCTAAGAATTGACTCATTGGAATTCTTATGATCTTTCTTGTTATTTGATTGCTCGGCCATTACGATCCGCCATTAGTTTCGACATAAGAGGATCTTGATCTTACAACACTACTTTAACATAACTTGATGGTAATAATTGAAAACAAAATGACATGTCTAAATAACTCGATCATCGATTTGATACCATGTCTAAATCTGAAAAATAATCTTAGCTCTGAATTCATTTTTTTATTGGTTCAACATATTTTTAAATTAGGTGAAAATTTCTTAGAATGACTATGAAAATTGAAAACTTATATTGGTTTGAGAGAAATTTTTTTGTTAAACAAAAGTCAAAAGATAAGTAAAACACTATTTGCTTATTTGCGTAGATTTAATAATAAACTTTTTTTGAGCAAAATAATAAAATAATAATTTTAGAAAATCAAAACCACACTTATCAAAACATTTTCCCATAAATAAATAAAAAGGTAAAAAAAAAAAAAAAGTTTTAAATCCGGCCGAAGTCTGCTGCTACTATTTCATCCCAAAAAAATAACCCAATCCAAAACCCACCTCCATCATCATCATCATCATCTTCTCCTCAGTTTTCACAACAACAACAAAAATGGGGGCAGGAAAGCAAAGCGAATTAGTAATTCATACACAAAAAGAATTTGTGGAAAACAACCCAATTACCCAAATTCAAACAAAATACAAAGAATTAGAAAATGGGTTTAAGGGTTGGCTTGCTAAACAATCTTTACCCGTTGAAGCCGCCGTCGTCACCATCACCAGCGCCGCCCAGGGCGCCGCCATCGGTGGCTTCATGGGTACTCTCACTAACGACGCCGCTTCCACTTTTCCAGCCACCCCACCTTCCGGCGGCGCTCTTAATTCACAAGCTATGGCCTCTTTCCAACAAGCTCAGGTTTGGTTTAAAACTTTGACTTTTTATACTATTTCTTGGATTTAGGGTATTGGGATTCTTGAATTTTATTCTTTTTTAAAGGTGAGATCTTTTTGTTACCATGATTTTTGAGCGTGTGATTTGGCAACTGGGTACTTGTAACTATCTTAGAATGGACATTGTTATAAGAATTTGGAAATGATGTTAGGGTTTTAAGAAATCTTGATAAAGTTTGTGTTATAAGATTTTATTATAAGTTTATGGTGTGTTAAGGATTGAGTTGTAAAATGTGATTATGTGATAATTGCACTTTGTATTCGCAGGTTTGATATGTTGAAACTTATTCTGATTATCTGATTATTAGTCAAATAATCGATTCAAGAGTAGCTGCAACACAACTTATTTACCTTTATTTTATTTTTTTTCAATTTCTCAAATAGCTGGTTATTTGATTATTGCAACTTCTAAGTTCTAATAGACACATGTTCAAACACTATATACTGCATCCCGTTTTGGTTCGAGCTGATTGTTTCATATTACATAATGTCTTGTAATATCGGTTTCTACCTTTTATATTCATATTTAACTCATTCAAAATTGAAAGTAAGAAAAGTATAATGTATTATTTGTATAGCAGTAGGGAAATGAGTACTTTTTGGTAATGTTGGGACTTTGGAATGAGCTTTGAGTTGAAAAGAAGCATGTTCTTTGGTAATTAGGTCTTAATATATTATACAAGAATTTACTAGTGGAGACCCGCGCTATGTGGCGCATAAGTTTTTTGAAATTCACCAAAAAATATTGTTATTAGTGGTTACATAATCTGTTTGATCCTATTGAAGTTTAACTATATCCTGATAACACCTAAAAATAAGATTTAGTTTGTTATCGAACCAAAAATAATTCACTCCCAAATAATCAAATATCAGTTGGAAAAGTATTTGAATAATCGTGATATTTCCAAAATTTTAAATGTTTATTTATGGACCACATTACATGTTATTCAATATGTACATCTATTTTGATTATTATGGATTTTTTTCAAATTTAGTGATGAGTAGTTTTGTCCTTTTCATTGTAGATAGGGGTAATTTTCTCATTTCCGATCTTTAGAATTGTAAGGTCGTGAGGAGAAGTGTTAAACCCTTTATAAGGGTGTATGATGTATGATAATTAAATTCTGTACGAGTATGGAAAGTTCTTATAGCTATGTTTATTTAATGCGATTGTTGTATTACAGGCTCTTGCAGGTGGGCCCTTCATACAAGCCCGTAATTTTGCTGTTATGACGGGTGTTAATGCAGGCATATCATGTGTCATGAAAAGATTAAGAGGCAAGGAAGATGTCCAAACAAGGTAACTAACTGTATATTATGATCCTAAGTTTATTAAAAAAAAATTATGTAAGTTAAGATAGTTGTATGTTGAGCTCTTAGATTTTGATTTATTCAACACACAGTGCCTAAGTTTGTTGTTATAAAAATGCATCGTTTCAGTATGGTAGCAGCTTTCGGTTCCGGAGTCATGTTTTCTTTGGTTAGTGGCATGGGAGGTCCTAATCAGGCTGCCAATGTACTCTCATCTGGTGTTTTCTTTGCACTTGTTCAGGGTGGACTCTTTAAGGTGATCATATTTACTAAGAAAGTGTTCGCATTTGTATTTGGGTCCCATTAAATATTTCCTTTTAAAGTTGTGATAACCAGATCTAATGTTTGGATAAATTTACTATACATATGATTATTTAGGGGTCAAATATTCAGTTTCATAGGGGTAAATTAGAAGTACTTATATATCTCAATTTTCAAACCTAATATAAGAAACTGATATAGTCATTTACCCATAGTCATTAACCCATAAGTATTTGAAGATGTGTTTCTCTCCTTTTCATTATTTTTTATAGTCATTTCATCTGGGGTTTAATATTTGAAGATGTATCAAACGTTACCCATAAGTATATTCTATGTATCCAGTGACTTCTTGACATGACACATCAATAGAAATTACAGGTGCCACATCACCGTTTTCCAATCTATAAGAGGTCAGATACATAGTTACATACATCAGTATACTTTAAACTTTACTTTGATACTTTCAATAGAAGAATTTGAGATTAAGTTTGATACATTTTCAAACACTTAATCCTTTTAGTGTTGTGAATACTCTTAGTTTACCAAACGCTCAAACATTTAAGCAACAGAAAGTCAGAAATACATCAAAACATATATCCTACGGTCTGTCATTACAGCTGAATATCTGAATTAGATTGCTTAATCTCACATAATAACTTTCAAAACCCACATCCATATGTTGGGGTTAAAAGCACACGTGTCTAGCGCATTCTTGATTGATATTGTACTTGAATTTGTGTTGTTAACTGGAGTTATAATTGTGCAGGTAGGGGAAAAGTTCTCAAAGCCACCAGTTGAAGATGTGCTGTACAGTGAAACTAAATTGATGCTGTCTACACTCGGTCTTGAGAGTTACGAGAAAAACTTCAAAAAGGGCTTGTTAACCGACAGAACCTTGCCGCTGCTTAATGACAGGCAAGTTTGTATCTTGTAGTAGTTAGAGGTTGGATTTTGACCCAAGTTATTATGGATTGGTGGATTCCAGTTATGTTATATTCTAACAGGTAAAAACAAAAAATCGGCTTAAAAGGAAATGGGTTAAATACTTAAACGGACTGAATTTTGCTTAAAGTGTGCTTTTATGCTCAAAACCATGTGGAAATGTTCATACAAAACATTAGGGTGCATTTAGTTGCAGAAAAGTGGATGTGTTCTCAAGAAAGTTTTTCATGGAAATCCTGAAAAATAAAAGACGTTCAAATATGATATTACCGGAAAAAATTTCATTGAAGATGGAAAATTCACTTTTTTAAACTAGGCTTTTGAAAAAACTCCTTTTCATAGTATTCAACTGTTTTCCTTTATAAAGATAGAATCTCCTGTTCTTTAAACTGTAAAAAGATAACGTTTGATCACGTTTTCAATAATTTTACTATTTTCCATAGATACAAAAACACCCGTCTCATCATCTAGAAAACTGGAGATGGAAAATTAGACAAAACTTTTCAACTAAACGCACCCGAAGTGTCTAACTCGACATGGCTAGTGCTTAAAAATACCCGTTTGACCCAACCCATTACCCAACCTGGCCGATCTACCCATTTTGCAACTCGTTTCCTAACTGGTGTGTTTGTGCGATATATGAATCAGTGCTCTGCGAGATGTAAAAATCCCTCCTGGACCACGACTTGTGATTCTTGATCATGTCCAAAGGTATGAATCTTGCCCCTTTGGTATTCCGAAAAGGTGACATTAAAGACTGATGGTTATGCTACAGCCACAAATTCCAAATTTATATAAGTTATAAATACAATTTAAATGGATTAGTTTGAGATTTTGATCATATCCAAAAGTACTAATCTTGCCCCTTCTTTGGTGCGAAAAGGTCACACTGGGATTTATGGTTATGCTATATCCAACCATTGCCAAAATATTTTATTCTTAATATTGGCTTTACGTGTATTAGGGGGAGTGTTTGGCTTCAGCGTTTTGAAAGTAATTATGTGATATTAATTAATTAGAAAATGTATATGTAATGAAGCGGGCTGTAGGATGTAGTGCCTGGATGTGCTTCTACGGTTTGAAAATTGAGCATAGTTGTTTTCAATTCATAATGCAGGAACAAGGATGCGAAGAAAGGTGGGAGGCGGGCATAGGAGCAAGTCAATGTAGGACGATTAAGTACAAGAAGAATCAAAAACAGTAAGAGATCTATGGTTTGGTAGCAAGTTCAATTTTATGTAATAACACATGGCACCATTGAAGATATTTCATGTCTTTACAGAATATGCTCTTTCTTATTATGATTTGTGCTCATTTGGCATTTGGATTTCTTCAAATTTTTATAAACCTTGCACAATACTGATGTAAAGAATCAATAATCCCTAAAGAGAGATTTATTATCGTAAATTACAAACACAGAGCAATAATGACACATGATAATGAAAAAAAAAACAAACAAACAAACAATTCAACCATTATAACACAACCATCAGGACATTAATCATAGGATAGACACTTGTTAAGGATCAATTGATGCTGATTCAATGAGCTTGTGAGCAGCCGAGAGCTGTTCCATCAATGCCACAATATGCGCTCTGTATTCGTGTGCCTGATCTACAGTTTCTGCCTCAAGATCACCGAGCTGGGAACAAAGTCGTTCTTCTGCGTCTTCTGCAACACGCACTCTCTCCCACAGCGCTTGCAGCTCGATTTTCATCTTCTCTTCTCTTTCGAGGCTGTTCCTCAACTCCCTCTCGAGTTCTTCGTTTCTCCTCTGCAATTCCTCCATCGTTGAGGTTAGATTGATGTGTCTTTGGTTGACCTATTTATAAGCATAGAATGGGAATAACTATGTCCAAGTTCAATGTATCTATCTGCTTGACCTGACCATTTCAATAAGGAATACAAACCTTGCTTATCATTGCAGCTAAAACTTGAATTCCTACTAAATTTCAATTTATGATGCTGTTTTGAAGGTAATGAGTTCAAAATCTCTGAACATATTCAACAACAGAACTTGCTGAAACTAAATAGACTAGGAGGGTGTTTGGGGGGGGGAGTTAAGATTTTGGCTTTTGGCTTTTTAAGCTTTTTAGCCTAAAAAGCTCCCTGGTTTTGCCAAACACCATTTTGGCTTTTTAAGCTTTTTAGCTTAAAAAGCCTGTTTTTGTGAAGCCAAGGAAGGAGTAGCTTTTAGCTTTTTAGCTTATAAGCTAAAAAGCTAAAAGCTCAAATGTTAACGCCAAGCCAAACACCCCCTAGATCATTATCTCTAACAGCTCTAAAACTGCATTTCTTGATATTCAACAACAGCAAACTGATAAATATAAATAAAAAAAACTTTGCTCATGAGAAACTTATTTCTTTCCATTAAAAACAATATTTACAGTACGAAACTTTCTGAAACAAACATACTAGAATGACCAAATGAGTGAAGTATACACTAAATTGCTTCCACATTGTATGAAGTTGTACTTTCTACTTGTGTAACTTCTACTTCATGCTTTGAATCCGGTAGAATCTAGAATAAATTCCCTCAGAAACTGCTACCAAAGATGAATGTGTACCCATTTCCACCACTTTACCTTTCTCCATAACAACAATAGTGTCCGAATGTACTACAGTCGAAAGCCGGTGTGCAACTGTAATCTGTGTGGATTGTAACCCACCGATTCCATTTCTGTTTATTGATTCCATTGCAGTCACTACAGCTCTTTCTGACTCTGCATCAAGCGCACTTGTTGCCTCATCAAGAAGCATAATTGCAGGCTTCTTTAACAATGTTCTCGCAATCGCAATCCTTTGTTTTTGTCCACCAGAAAGTTGACAACCTTTTTCTCCAACCACTGTATCGTACCCATCTGGCAAATTGCTAACAAATTCATGAATATTCGCTTCTTTCGAAACCCCGATGATTTCACTTTCTGAAGCTGTTTCTGTTCCATAACATATATTGGCCCGAATCGAGCAACTAAAGAGCAAAGGTTCTTGTTGCACCAACCCAATTTGTTTCCTTAAGTTTCTTAAATTGTATTGTGTTATATCTCTTCCATCTATTACTATCATTCCATCTGATGGAACGTAGAATCTTAACAAAAGCGCTAAAACAGACGACTTTCCGGCCCCACTTGGTCCCACTAGAGCCACTTTTGAGCCAGCTTCAATCCGCAAGGTAAAATTATCAAGTATCGTCACTTCGGGCCTCAACGGATAACTAAAGTTGATATTTTGAAACTCAATTTCTCCTATAATCTTCTTGGAAGGTGGGTTCTCGGGTTCATCTGGTTCAATCTCGGTTCTTCGATCTAGAGCTTGAAATACAGGAGTTAATACATTGACAGCTGAGATTACAGTTGGAATTAGAGTCCATAGTTCGGTTATGGAAGGTACTGTAAGGGAAAAAATCTGGTATGATCGAATCCCATCCTCAAAACTGGCTTGATGTTTTTCAACCAAAACCGTAGAATACCATAAAGCAACCGCATGAGCAATGTTCCATAAACAAAGTGACACACCTTGAATGAACCCATACCATAAACTTTGCTTTCTGCTTATATGTAACGGCTTATCGAGTGACAACTTGGCTCTTTCTAGTATGTATTCTTCGTGACAGAAAGAAGCAACGGTTCTTATGTTAGTTGCTGATTCGGAAGCAAGTGCAACGACTTCTGAATGAGCTGCAGCCGTGTCGCCTGAAAATCCTTTGGCGGATTTGGCTTGAATTAGACCACCAATGAAGTGACATGGCATAACTGCCCATGCTACTAGGCCCATTCTCCAGTTAACGATCATGCTAACGACGGTTGCTATTAATATCGAGGAAACACATTGCACAATGACTGCCATACGGTCCGATATTATGGTCTTGACTGTGGACGTTTCGTTTATGATTCGTGAGGTTAGAGAACCAACACTGTTCTCGGGCTTGTCAAACCATGCTAATTCGTTGCGAAGTACCGCTATAAGATACATATAATCACACCATAAGGTAGATTTACTTAGAGTAAAATGTACATACATACATGTAGAATACAGGTGGCAAGTAAGTGGTGCGCAGCAGGTTGGGTAATATCTCAGAACTCAGAACTGGTCTTTTTTTTTTTATGCAGGTCGGGTCATGTTGACCGTAAACACTTTTTGTCCAAATTCTTTTTAGCATCTAGATATGATTTACTAAAATTATACCATTGCAATAATAATCTAATATTCTAGTTCAGATTTTATTTCAGGCCACCAACTTTCTCTTCACAATAAAAATGCTAACTTTACTGATTTAGGCTAATCTTGTTAGTTAACTGTTTTCAAGTTGTTAAAAGAAAGTCAACATGGTCAAAGATGCTGATGCGTACGCCTTTTTAGTCAAAGATTTTTGAAAGTTTTGAGTCTTTTCATGTCCAAAGAAATTTAACACTTTTAGCGATTTCGACCAGTTTCGTTTTAAGCTCAATGAATGGTTACATAACCCAAATGGTTCCGTTCTATAGTAAATGAATGGATACCTGTATACAAAGCTTGTCGAAGATTTGTCATTGCCTTTTCTCCGATTACTCCATAAAAGTAATGCTGCAAAGTTTGGCTGAAGAGTGAAAGCAAACCAATTCCCGAAAATAATAACGAATACCATCCAACTTTCTCTTTAGCTCTATGGTCGTAATATGCAACTCCAATTGTTATGATAAAGAATCCAAAAACTGGTTTTGAGATTCCAGAAAATGCAGCAGCAAAAGAGCCAACACCAATCTTTATAAACTCTTGGTTGTTCAAACCAAACCAGATTCTAAAAAATATATCTTTTTTCACACTTTCATCTTTTTGGTCTTTCTTGGGAGTATCTTCAATGACTTTTTTAGTTTCTAAAGGCTTACCATATTGTCCCACTTGTTCATAAACCTCTTCATATATAATTTCCGTCTCTTTAATGGGATTGACCAAGCTGCAAAACAACATAATTGAAATCAGTACCGAATTTCCCAATCGTCAAATATGTCCTGTTTACTTATAAACGGACCGATTCAGGTTATACTTATCTCTAACGGGTCAGACGGGTAAGAAAATGTAGTTAGCAAGAAAGGGAACGGGTTGGTAGTTGTTCATAGTGTATCTTTATATGTAGCACAAAACCTGCTAACCAATTTTAATAAAAATATATCTTATTATCATAAAAATAAATTGTATATGACAATAGTTATAGTGTATCTCTAAATATAGAACAAAACCTGCCAATCATTTTTAATAAAATTATAGCTTATTATTGTAAAAATAAATCATATCTTACAACACTTATTGATTATAAAAAAAATGTGTTTGGTCAACTCAACCCAGCCTGTTTCAACCCATTCCAAAAGGTTGCACGTTTTGACCAAAAAGTAGTTTGACCCGTTCCCCAACCCGCCTACTTTGCCACAGCTAATTTAGATGATACACAGTAGTTGATACAAACCTCGATTCACTTTCTGTGCTGATGTTCTGCATGCTAAATAAGTTGCTATAAAATGTGCTAGTTTGTAACAAGTTACTGTGTGTTCCCGTATCTGTGACTTGTCCATTTTGTACAACTACAATCATGTCTGCATTAACAATAGTCGACATCCTGTGTGCAATTAAAATGACTGTTCTTCCTTTCATTGCACACTCAAGTGCATCTTGAACCAGTTTTTCAGATTCTGAATCAAGTGCACTTGTTGCTTCATCAAGCAAAAGAATTGGAGGGTTTTTCAATATGGCTCTTGCAATAGCAATCCGTTGTTTCTGTCCGCCTGATAACTGTACACCCCTTTGTCCTACCTTATCATTTAAAAAAATCCATGTCAGCATCTAAGTATCAGGGAATGTCCACATAGGCAATGACATGGCATAAAACTCGAGAAACGAAAATATAACACGACTCCATCATTACATTGGGAAATCAAGTCTAATTAAATAATAAATTACTCAGTGTCAACTTTAGAATGTTGAAACAAAACCAAATTTCTAATAACTAAGCATTAACAAAAGTTCAAGTAACGGAGCTCAATTCACACTCCCTATGATCTACAATCCGGTCTTGCCTAAGCTATACTTAAGAGCACAAAAGACATATTATGATAAACGAGTTAATAAGTTAATGAGACTTACATCTGTTAAGTACTGATTTGGGAGTTGGGATATGAAAGTGTGTGCATTTGCCATAGTGGATGCTCTTTGGATCTGGTCGTCGTCTGCATCTTTGTTTCCTACCATCATATTGTCCTTGATTGTGCCAGCAAAAAGTGCTGGTTCCTGTGAAACCGCTCCTATATTTTTTCTTAGAAACTTTATGCCAAGATCCTTGACATTATGGTTGTCAACAAGCACCTCACCTGATCGTCACAAAGTGAATCAGATATTTTACAAATCTCTTCTTAGTACTGTTTGACTAGACTTTGCCAAATGGGTGAACTGGGCGGGTTGGGTTAGAGGTTAAAATGGGTTTGAGTTAAAGCATTTAGGCCGAAACAGGGGGGTACCCGATTGGACCTTTTTCTTAACAATTAGTGTGCCAAATATGATTACAAATGTGTAATATTCATGATCATAGCTGTTAGATATTTTAAGAGGTTTTATGCACTAAAATTACACTTTGAGTAAATTTTGAATGATTGACTTATTCGATCCATTTATCATGTTCAACCCAATTGACCCATTTCCGTTTCAATGCTATTTTCCCCTAATCCTACCCATATGAGTAAAATGATTTACGAAGGATCATTTTTGCGTGATTTAAGCGGTTTTGTTTTTAATGTTACACTCTTGACTAAAAAATAAAGCATAACCAGATTATGGGTTGAAATCGCCACCTAAACATATAGATGCAGGGGTGGATGCAAACCTTTTTCGGGATCATAGAATCTTGGCACGAGAGAGATGATGGTGCTTTTCCCGCACCCGCTACTACCCACTAAAGCCACAACCTTTCCTGCAGGAATCGATAATGAGAATCCTTGAAGGATCATTTTTTCTTGGCGTGACGGATAAGCAAAATGCACGTCACGGATCTCGATATTCCCATTAATCTTTGCTAGTGTCTCTCCTTTTGAATCATAACTTATAGCAGATTTTCTGTCAATCACCTCAAACACTTCTTTTCCTGCAGCTCTTGCTTGATTAAAGATTTGCATATCTGGTGCTGCATATGTGATTGATCTGGTTGGCAAAAATGAGATAATTCAACTAATATGCATAAGTGTTATTGCGTAAAAGGTATCAAACTTTGGTCTTATTTTCACTCATAATAAGGTAACTGTATTTCGGTTAAAGGTAATCTATAACCTTGTCAGCAAGTAACTGGTTTTCTAGACGGAGTGTCAGAAAAAAGATGTCAACATGGTCAAAGTTACTCATAAGTCATCATTATGAACTCATACCATGAATGTGACATATAAAAGTATGAATATTGTAAGGTGTAAACTGCACATTATATAATTCTTACATGGCTCCAAAGAGGATGCTCATCACTGCAGCTATAACATCTCCTCCTTGAGCTCTTTTGGCTACAACAACAATGGCTCCAATCCATACAATCAGAGCCCAAGAACAGAATGTTACTGTTTGAAATAAGCCCGTTCCGACTCCTTTAATCAACGCTTCTCCCTTGCTTATAATTAACTGTCTTTGCATGCACTCTGAGAAATATTGTATTGCACTGCTTTCTCCAACAAAAGCAAACACTGTTCTAATCTGGGACACCGTCTGCAACATATCAAAGTGGAGTTTCAAAATATTTTCGGAATAAACGGGCAGGTTATTACATATTGAAACGTGACCACCATGTTGACTATTTCTTCAATATCTTAGCCTTTTGTTTGGTTTTAGGTAATCATCTTTACTTAAAAAAAAATCCATAAAAGCCCTCAAGCATAAATTTGTTTGAGATAAACCGTCAAATTTCCGAAAAAAAAGTTGTTCAAAGTAATTCGGCCCAGCAACTAGGTCAAACTACATGTGTCGTTGAGTTTGACCATGTTGACTTTTCTGATGTGGCAATGGGAAACTTGTTAAATTTTAAAGATTACCTTCCCTTGAAAATTTTAAAAGTTGATTTTTGGGTAAAAATGAAAATGGTTGGGAAAATAAATCAGACCCGAGTTAGTTTTCTTTTTAGACAACTCCTCCTAATCAAGCTTAGTACTTGACATTCGTTATTAAAGTATCAGATACTTACCTGTTCTACCATTGTTGTGGCTTCTGCAAGGTATGTTGCTTTTGTGGCTGATATGGAGTTCATCTTCTTTGTATAAGTGGCTCCAATCATAAGAATCATAGGAACAACCAACAAGGTGAGCAGCGAAACTTCCCAGCATGATATAAAAGCTATTATAACTCCGGTAAAGAAGGTCGCAAAGCATGATAGAAAATGGCCCAACTGTGTACATGAGAGTTAGTTCCAGCTTAGAGTTAAAAAATGGAAACATGTATGTTCGGGCTATATGTTATCAACAGCGGGTCAAACGGGCTAAATATAAAAAATAGCTTACTTGTTTTAAACGGGTCAAACAGGTCAAAATTCGTATTAGAATGTCCTAATAAGTTCATGTAAAATCTTTTGATAAATGTGTTAATCCCGTATAAAGTTTAACAAAATGGACAACAAGTGTTGGTGGCTCATCCCAGCCAGCACAACCCAACCCACTTTAGCATGGACATCAATTACCTGCTATAACCTGATCCCATTTGGACACATTACCCAACCAGCTCGACCCACCTTTTTTGCCACATCTGCATGATATATTTTGAAGCCACTCATTGTCCACACAGAATTTTTAATTTTTTAGTTTTCTTTTGCATGGAACGATAGTACACAAATGAAGCATAGACCATTACCTTCTCGCCAATAGCGTCTTGTATGATACTCATGTGATTACTAATGCCCGTAATAATTTTTCCGTTTGTCAATTCTGTGTCAAAAGCTCCAATCTCTTGTTTAAGAACTGCTTTCAAGTATGCCAATCTCAGTCGCGTAACTTGTCTTTCACTTGCATACATCCATCCTCCAACTTCTGCAGACGCCAAACCAAATAGTGTAAGCATTGTGTTTCTCTAAATCATGCATGAGCAATAAATACATACTTGTAAACTAGCTTTACCTATTATTCCAGCAGGAAATGTAGCAAAGGCCATATACCATACAAATGGTATAACCTGATTGAAAGTAGTAAACAAAATTAAGAACCGTAACATATCTGTTTCAAATAGCTTAAATTGTTGCAAATCGGAAAAAGGCATGTAAATCTAAGTGTTACCTTCTTGAGGGCTTTAACCATACCAATATCATCATGTATATTGTTACCAAACGCATCTATGGCTTTCCCAAGCAGCAGATAACCAAGTGGTTGGGCAAGCCCGTGAATGATAGAGCCCAACGACGCTAGAGCCATTAAAGTGTAATCTAGTGGATCGGCATAACTTAAAAGCTTGGTAAAAGGCAATGGCTGATCACTCAAAATTAACTTTTCGTCATCAGTTATTTCTGTTGTGCTAGCTTTCTTCATTGTGCATGCAATTAACTTAACCAGAGAGTGCTAATTGTTAAAAAAGTAGTTTTCTTTATATGGTTTATTTATATAGATGTATATAAAGAAGTATCAGAGAATCTCGAGTGCATATTCGCATGACTTTGTAATATAAGAAATTAAGAATGTGATAGATAAATACAGTAGTTTGTCTTGTATGTTTGTAATTAGACAATGACCAGTTGTGATATTGTTTTGATGTTGATTTAATGAGTAACAATGTTATTGTCTTATTCTTGGTCTGCCATCCTGTGCAGCATATTCTTGGTTCATGTGTATAATATACCATGCTAATTGGTCTACTTTCACGGAACCAACAGGAACAGATTCGTAGGTTTCGTCTTTCGTTTAAGGAATCATTCAGCTGGGTCTTTTGGTTTTGGGTTATTCAAACCCTGTGACTTAATCTTACTTTCTCGGAAATTTTAAGCCTTTGTGTCTATCTATCACAGTGTTAGGCCAAATTAATCAGGTCTATCTATTGTTTTTCTATAAAGTATTATAAATTCTCCAGGAATATGGAGGTTTTTCAAATGTATATTGAAACTATAAATTTTCCTTGGAACTTCAGATTTATTTTCAGTGTCACCGTTAGTAAGATTCTCTTTTAAATGTTGGTAACTATTCACATCGAAATGTGGCGATCCCAAGAAGCAAAAGATAAAACACATACATTCAAACGACACTCAAATATGCACCCGTTGAACCATATGCATAATTCCAAGTTTTGAGTTTCTCAGACGCTTTACAATAGATCGATCCGCTAGAGTCCTAGGGATAATCCCATTTAAAATATGCAGAAGTAAAGTAGTAGGGTGGGGTTCAAATGAGTATGACATTTTAAGTGAGAATGGGAGGACCAATCACAATGCTCCATTTTATTTAGGGGTGGAAGGGTAGTTTGGTCAACTTACATTATATTTAATACTAATTAAACAATTACTAAAAACAAAAATATAGAATATAGATACAGACGCAAAACATATACGTACACACACATTCTTCGTAACCGCACGGCTTTTCTCCAAAAACGATCGATCGCAGGGTTTCTATCGAAATTCATCGCACAGAAATCAAAAATCGAAGGTAAACATATACGATTACGATTTACGTTAACGCGATTTTATATAGATCGTATTTTGCGCGATTTTAGCGTCATTAATTTAGGATTCGATTGACGAAAACTGCATTAACAATATGATTTTCGATGAATCACAGATTAATTTATTAAAAAAACGCATATTAAAATCACCACGCAAAAAGCGTAATATGATCATCAAAAGTCTGTGTTACTAACATATATGCTAGCAGTAGCGTTACAGTATCTGTGTTCTATCTGTTTCGTTGTTACTTGAGATGATTCCTAAAAAGACTTGCAAAAACCACCTGTTGATTTTTAAAAATTAACTAACACATGTGTTGCTAACATATATGCTAGTAGTAGTGTTACAGTAGTATCTGTGGTATATCTGTTTCATTGTTAGTTGACATAATTCCTCAAAAAAGACTTGCAAAAACACGTTCCAGCTGTTGATTTTTAAAAACTAACACACGTGTTACTAACATATATGCTAGTTTTAGTGTTACAATATCTGTGTTCTATCTGTTTCGTTGTTAGTTGACTAAATGGTAACACATATCATAAACGCTGGTGTTACTTGCTGCTAGTAAAGCAAGTCTTAGTTGTTGAATTTTTATGTTAAGTAGCAAACGTGGTGCCTGATAAAAATTGAAACTTATGATAGTGCAGTACGAACAAGATGGCTGTAATACAAGAGTGTAAAGTTAATGATCAGGATCATAAAGAAAATGCAGATGCTGCAGGTAATTTGAATACCACATGTGCTAGCAGTTACTTAACACATGTGTTAGAAGTTGACTAACACATGTGTTAACGGTTACAGAATCTAACATATCTTCAAAAAACACTTTTACAGGACCACTAGCTACACCGAAAATCATACAGTGCGCTCCAAAAGAGTTTGAAACTCCGGGAGGGACTACACTATGGATACCAGAGGTGTTGGAAGACTTAAAACCACACATTGGACAAGTTTTTAAAGAGCTTGATGATGCATATGTATACTATTTAAGATATGCGAATGCTGGAAGATTTGGAGTTAGAAGCTCCACTCAAAAGAGGTTGAAGAGTAACATAGTATACGAGAAGCACTATCTATGCAGAAAGGCTGGATATCCAGAGAAAACAGAAGAGGACACACTGAAAGAAACAGAGAAAAAGGGGAAAAAACGTAAAACTAAAGATCGAGTTTCCAACATCAAAGTCACTGGGTGCCCAGCAGCAGTAGTGGTAAAGCTGACTAGAGATGACACTTTTAAGGTGATCAAGTTTATAGAGACGCACAATCATGAGATGTGCCTCGAGGAACATGAATACCTGATGAAAAAGGCGAGGAAGCTGACATTACAACAACAACAGTTTATATTCAAGCTGGGTACGATGAATATTGGACCAACAAAGGCACACAACATATACAAGACGCTCAAAGGATCTTATGAGATCACGAATGGAACGGTGGTGGATTTCAAAAACTTCAGAAGGGACATCAACGTGTATATAGGAGGCACCGATGCACAAATTCTGGTGACAAAGATGCTAAACAAAAAAGCTTATGTAGCAGACTTCTCATTTGAGTACAAGACCGAAGAAGGAAAGCTAGCCTCTTTGTTTTGGGCTGATGAAGTAGCGAAGGCTAACTTCAGGGAATTTGGTGATATTGTCTCCTTTGATGCAACTTACTCAACAAACAAGTACGTATAAAAACAAGTTAAAAAGCATGTCACATGTGTTACCGATTGCTACTAACACATGTGTTTCTGTCTACTAACACATGTGTTACCAGTTGCTAACACATGTGTCTCTGTCTACTAACACATGTGTTAGCAGTTGCTAACACATGTGTTACTGTCAGTTTGTTATCGTGTGCATCGTTACATTTTCCTCATATATAGAATTCAGACATAACACATATTTTATCCAACAGGTACAACATGATGTTCGTACCGTTCACTGGAATAGATAACCACCGAAAGAGTGTGACGCTTGGTGCGGGCTTGCTAAACAATGAAACTTCCGATAGTTACGAATGGCTGCTCAACGCATTCATAAAGGCGTTTGGAGTGCAGCCAAGAATTATCGTGACAGATCAGGATAAATCAATGAAAAAAGCAGTGGACAAGGTCCTACCCGAGTCGAAGCACAGACTTTGTATGTGGCACATCACAGATAAGCTACCGGGGAAGGTATGTTTTTTTGATAACACTCATCTGTAAAGTATGTCACATGTGCTACAAATGCAGCTTGTTTGATGAAACATGTGCTACTGCTTGCTAACACATGTGCTACTGATTACTAACACATGTGCTACTGCTTGCTAACACATATTTTACTCAATGTCTTTGCACTTGCAGATTCTTTATGATGTACCTGATGACAAAGAGTTCAAGAAAAAGTTCAACAGGATTATATGGAACATGTGGATTACGCCTGAACAGTTTGAGGAAGAGTCGGCAAAGTTAATGGACGAGTATAATACACAAAACCACAAATGGCTCACAAAGATCTATGACATCAGGTCTACGTGGATACCCGCATATTTTGCAGACGTTGAACTGTGTGGACTAATGAGGACAACCTCAAGATCAGAGAGTGAGAATTCATTCTTCGGGACGTTCAATAACAAAAGATCAACTCTTGTGAATTTTATGTTGTGTTTTGAGAATGCTATGGAAAAGCAGCGGTATACTCAAGATGTTCTAGATCACCAAACCACAGAAACGATTCCAAAGTACAAGACACAACTTAGGATTGAAAAACATGCGGCGAAGGTTTACACGAGAACGATTTTTAATATCGTGCAGATAGAGATAGTGAAATCACTTTGGGAATGCTCGATAGACGCCTTAAGAAGTGAAGGTGCTTTCCAAGAATATATCATCAAGGAAACAAGGAAGTATACGGAGGATGAAAGAGCTTCAAATGAAGACTGGGAAGTGGAATTTTGGCCTGAAGATAAAAAGACACGAACATTTGACTACAAGGTACATGATCTAAAAAATTGTAAGTCTGTAAAAGTTTGTTTACGTGTTGCTAACATATGTGTTACCTATCAGTAACACATGTGTTAATGTTAATATAAGTTAAAAAATTTGATTCTATAACTTTGTTTTTACTAACACATGTGATAGCCATAGGTAACACATATGTTAGTGATGCTGTCACATGTCTTACCTATCAGTGACACATTTGATACTGCCAAAACTAACATATGTGTTAGTGATGAGTAACACATGTGATACGAACTGTTTACACATGCAACACTACTATCTCACTTTGTTTTATTTGAATCAGGTTCTTTACAACATACAGGATGAGTCAGTGGAGTGCAGCTGCAAGAAATTCACTAGGCGTGGGATCTTATGTAGGCACATTTTTTGTGTTTTGAAAAACCGTAACATTGAGGAGATTCCAAACCGTTACATTTTAAGAAGATGGACCAAGAATCTTATTCCTGTTGAAGTTCGTAAAAGAAAACGAATTGCAACCGAGTATGACCAACTATCAAGCGAGGCGGCTTCCACTTTTGATGATTGTTTACAGCTGTTAGGAAATAATCAAGAAAAGATGGCTGATTTTGTGACAAAGTTGAAGAAGATGAAGATGGATCTTGAAGCTTCTGCATCCGAGAATCAACCTCAAAGCAAGAATGAAGTGATAGAACAATTGCACGGGATCAAGAAACCGGATGTAGTTGAAATTCAAAATCCAGATGTGTTGAGATACAAAGGCTGCGGCAGAGACAAGCGTTTGATGAGCGCTAAGGAAAAAGCAGTAAAAGCTGCCGGAAAGAGGATAAACAAATGCGGAAAGTGTGGAGAAAGAGAACCAGGTCATAACAGGCGGTCGTGTGACAGAAAGAAGGCAGAGGCTAAGGCTAGAGCAGAAGCAAAAGAGAGGGAAAAAGCAGAAGCAGAGGCTAGGAAGATAGCATAGGAACAGATGAAAAGTGGAAAGTTATTTTTTTATAATAAAAAAATTGAAACTTTTGAACAATTGTCTAGTGTTCCATTTATTTTTATAACATGATTACTGGATAACTATCTTTTTATTATTTGTAGTAGCAGTAAAACAATTTTATTACTATTCATATGCTGGAAATAGTACTTGTATCTGCTGTGTATTTCTAAATGTGAATCGTGAAACACAAGTGTTAGTGTCAGGTAACACAAGTGTTAGTTGTATTTAACACATGTGTTAGGGTCAAGGAAAGTAAGTGTTAGTGGTACGAATAACAATTGTCAGTGAAAGTTAGCACTAAACTGTTAGTGTTAACTAACACATGTGTTAAAGACGGGTAACACAAGTGTTAATGGTTAGAATAACAAGTGTTAGTGGTGAGAATAATTAACACAAGTGTTAGTAGTTGGTAACACAGATGTTAGTATCCGGTAAACCAAGTGTTAGTGGTAAGAATAACAATTCAGTGATAGAGGTAGGTAACACAAGTGTTAGTGGTGGTAACCAAAGTGTTGGTGTAAAAAATAACAAGTGTCAGAGATGGCTAACACTAGTGCTATAGTTTTTTAACACATGTGTTAGTGGTTGGTAAAACAATTGTTAGTAGTAGGTATTACAAGTGTTAGTGGTATTAATCCAAGTGTTAGGGTTCTGCAACATACATCATCATCATATAAAAGTAAAAAAAAAAGGATGTTTTTGGGATAATAATAACACGTGTCAGGGGAAGCTAACACTAGTTCTAGTGTTACTAATACATGTGTTAGTGATAAGAATACACAAGTGTTAGTTGTATTCAGCACAAGTGTTAGTTGTATGTAACACAGGTGTTATTGGTATTAACCCAAATGTTAGGGTTCTGCAACATACAACATAAATAAAAAAAGTATATGATAAAAAATGCAAACAGCCAAATAATTTCACAAAAAAAATATAAAGCAATTCTACTTGACTGCATCATAGAAAATATACTTGGATTCAAAAAAAGAAAACATGATAGAACCCTGTTTTCAACAAAATGCAGGTGAGTACATCGTGCCTCACACCCCCTGATTCCAAAAAGATAATGACCAAAAAACTATTATGAATTGTACTTCATTACAGAAAAACCTAAAAATCCACAGCCAAACTACGATGTATCATCTTCAAATTCTTTGTCAGCCTCCTCCTTGCGGGTTTTTATAGCCACTTTGACTTGCTCCACAACCTTGTCGCGTGAGTACGAATGCACGAAATGATCAACAAACGACATAACACGCTCTCTGTGAATATTATGTTCGTGAATCAACATCTTAGCAGTGTACTTTATCCTCAAACGCAAAAGCTGCAAGTTCTGCATACTACCTTCCTCAGCCAGCCCACAAACAAACTTTGAAGAAAGCTCACCACGATACTGATCCATGTGCATCATTGCAAACACCCCACAATCACAATGGTTTTTCTTCGTTTTCCACTTCAAATTCATCACCACAGCCCTCTCCACCTTCTTCAATTTGTCAGATGCAGGATGATCAACTGACTTTAAATGCTCAACAAACAGAGATTTCTGTGACGGAAAAAAATCATTGATATAATGAAATTTTAAAAATATATAATATATAAACCATAAAAGGAGAGATAATCGAAGTAATAGAAAATAAAGAGTACATACAACAAGGTTGCAGGTTCGCTTGTACTTCGACTCATAATCAAATTCAACAGTGTTATCAAGAATTTGAAACGTTTTCTTCTTCAAATTGAAAACCAGAACATAGAAGTGGTGAGAGCGAAAGATAGGGAAGAAAACCTGATAATATAAAAATTACAAATATGTGAAAAAACTTACAAAAAATATTATGATGAAAAACATTAACGAAAACAAAATAAACACTGTAAAAAAGGGTTACCATTTCAAAATTCTTCATTGACAACATCTCAACATCATTACGCAACCAACCAGAAATGGAAGCATTAAAAGCTTCTATACTTTTCTCTTTTGTCAGATTTAACATACCCTCAGGCTAATAAGAAAAAACATTAAAAAAGGAATCAGAAAAAATAAGCATTTGGCCATAAACATGTGTTACTGTCAGCTAACACATGTGTTACTGTTAGATAACACATGTGTTACTGTTAGATAACACATGTGTTAGTAGTTGGTAATACATGTACCCTATTAGTATTTGGTAACACATGTGTTAAGTAAACACTACCACTTGTGTTATCAATTTAAAACACACACAAAAAAAATATGAACAATGCAACAACTTACAATGATAGAACATGGGAAAAACAGTCTTTTGGGTGATTCAGGGGCAGTTTGCAGTTCTTCATGATTAAGAATGCAGGCCCAAGTGTCAATTACGTTACCACTTATCCACAGCCCAGGTGCAAGAGTTTGGAAGTCTTCGCGTGCAACTGCTAGCCCATACTTATCTTGAAACACAATTTCGCTGAGAAAAGAAGTAAACAAAAACGTTAAAGATGAATACGGAAAGATGAAATAAACTTAAAAAAAACAAAATAAAGAAAGTACACTTACGATCTGTCGCCTATCATGGCAAACAGCCAGTTTGAAAGTACAAACTCTTGCTTGACCACCTTTGTCTGAATGTCGGTTTTCGTGTTCATGTAAGGTGAAAAAACAAACACAGGCTGCTTGCACGCACTGTTCTTTTCACCACCACCCTGATCACCCTCAAATTCCTGAGTTAGACCAAGGGAGAAATTAGGACAATCAGGACTGGGTAAGAAAGTCGATATGGGTATTGTACTAGAGGTAGGTATATCAGATGAGATAGAAGGATCGGGAAATGGAAAAAGTGGCTGATTATAGGCAAAAAAAGTAGTCATGTCAAACACCTCGATAATGTCATTTTCGATATCAAAGAAATTATTCAAATAGTCAGCATTTTGATCTTCCAAAGCACCATCTGTCTTAGCATCTTCACTAACAGCAACATCACTTTGCTCTGGCTGATACGTCCTCTGTCGGAAAATTGTATCAAATTTAACAGAAAGATCCAAAAACCGTTGATCATTCGGAAACTTATTGCATCCTTCATGCAGCTTCTTCTCTATCAGCAGTTGAGTCTTTTTTACAGACTCAAACATCAAAGAAATAGAATCCAGAAGATCCTGCCACATAAAACAATAAATAACCACATGTATATAATGAAAAATCAGTAGGTAGCACATGTGATATAAAGTATGTAGCACATGTGTTACTTTAAAAAACATTTAATATTAGTAATCGACACATACATACATAAAAAAGAACATTTTTAAAAAGACTTACGCTTGGACCATCATCTTTTTTAAGATTAACAAAACCCTCGGCTTTGAATGCAGCTGCAGCATCATATGGACCAGCTAGAGGCAAGCTACCAAACACACCACGATCAGTCTCCTCAGTTTGAGCAATCTGAATCAAAGTGGCGTCCCAATTCTGAACAATTGGGCGTTGGCGTACAACGCTACAGGACGTATACTTCACAGAGTCGAGATACAATAGCTGTTGTTTTTAGTAACACATGTGTTAAATGAAATTGTAATCACCAACAAATAAAGATGACAAACACCTATGAAAAAGGAAAAAACATAAAAAGCAACAAATAAAAACTTACAAACAAAAAAGTGATTGGACCAGTAAAGTATTTGGTTTTATCTTTCTTCCACTCTGGCACAGTTTTCTTCAAGCAGTCGATGATAAAACCACACCAGTCATAATTATCAGCTTGAAAGTCTTCATTGAACTTGTATAAAAAATGTTGAACACACCTGCCATTGCTCATGCACCTTCCCATTGTGTTAGCAAAAAGCATCAGGAAAGTGATCTTAAAGAAAAATCCATGATCTTTGCATAGCGTAATCTGGTGTGCAATCTCCTTGTGATTGACAGTATCAGTTGGAAATCGTGTAAAGGTTTCGTGAAACTGAACCATAAATGGTTGGTCTTGGCAGACATCAGGTAATTCCATGATGTTTATGGAACCTTTGGGAATACCAAATACATCATGAACTGACTCTCGGGTGACTTTAATGCTTGAATCACCAAAATTGAGCTCCATTCTTTCCGGATCAAAATGATCCACAAGGAAATACCCAAGTTGACCTGCAAATATAGTAACATAATTGTAATTAAAAAAATAAGAAATTAATCATTAAATTGTTAAAAATGTAAATGAAAGTAACTAGTACCAACACATGTGTTAGCAAACCAGTAACACATGTTGTACCAAGTAAAATAGAACATTTTTCTGTTAGTGAATAATAACACAAATGTTAATAAGCAGCAGCACAAGTGTTAGCCATTAGTAACACATGTGTAAGTAATATTCAGTAACTAATAATAAAATCACAAAAAAACAGAATCTCTAAATAATTATAACCAAGGAAACAATTAGGCCAAAAAAGTACCTGGAAGCGAAATAATTGGGAAATCGATAAAGGTACCAAACCTCATATCTCTAAGGCATTGTTTTTGTTCAAAGCTGAGATTCTTCGTCGCCTCAAACATTTGCTTTGGGGTGGTTCGAATACGAATGGATGGTAAAGTTGATGCTCCCTGTCCTTCATCCTTTTTTACAGTCTTCTTCAATTTAACTATTTTCTTCTCGTCCTCGTCTTTGACACGTACCTTTCTTTTACGAGGCATACGTGTCTCAACCTCAATCATGGGATTATCATTCTCATCTTGGGTTGCAGGGTGCTTACTGTTGTCTTTTGCCCCATCCGTTTTCTTCTCATTCTTATCATTCTTTTCCAACACTTCCTCAGAAAACTTGTTGTTTTTAGATTCATCAACCTTCTCCTTCTCCGCCTTCTCCTTCTCCGCCTTCTCCTTCTCCGCCTTCTCCTTCTCCGCCTTCTCCTTCTCCGCCTTATCCTTTTCCGCCTTCTCCTTCTCCGCCTTCTCCTTCTCCGCCTTCTCCTTCTCCACCTTCTCCATTTCTGCCTTCTCTTTTTCCACCTTCTCTTCTTCTGCTCTCTTCAACTCGGCAGCATTCTTCATCTCCTGGTCTTTTCTATCTTTCTCAGCTTCTTCCTCTGCTAATTTGTTCTTCAACAAATCAGCAAAAGCAGCTTTCTTTTTTTCCTGCTCTGCTTTCTTCATCTTCACCTCATCAATAGCAGCCTTTTTATCAGCTGCAGCCTTCTTCTTCGCCTCCATAGCAGCCTTTTTATCTTCCGCGGCCTTCTTCTTTTCCATATCAACAGCTTTCTTCCTCTTCGCCTCTTCAATAGCAGATTGTTTATCATCATCACCCTTCCTTTTTTTGACTTTTTCATCTGGTGATTCACTTCTCGCAGCTGATGCTTTTGTTCGTCCACCTCCTTTGATAGCTTTACGCTTCTGTCTACCGACCTTGGTTTCTACATTAAGCATATCTGCGAGTGTAGGAGAATTAGGAGGTTTGCCACCTGAAAAACACCAAAAGTAAAGAACAAAAAAATGTGTAAAAAAGATTATCATGACACTAATAAAACAAACATATTTACAAGGGAAAAATAGCTTAATGTTGAATTTATAACAACAACAAGAATGCTGACATACGTGATACTACCCACAAATCACATTTGATTCAAAGTAACTATAAAAACATGTTATGAATTGATGGAATTTACCTTGACAATCAACATCACTAACATTTTGTTTTTTAGGTCGTTTTCTATAGAACTTTAAACCACTAGCATCCAAAAAAGGTAACTTTCTGACAACTGAAAAAGTAAAAGAATACACACGAAACTCAACAATAAAAAACTTGCAAACATACATATATCGGATATGGTACTGCAAAAAAGATGATAATTGAATAACAAAATTAACCTTCTAGTGAACTCAAAACGGCTGGATCAGTTTCTGATACAATGCTATCTCCGAAAGCTATTAAATAAAACGAACAGCCACAATACTTTAATAAAAAAAAATTACAAAGAAAGCATACATCATATACATACACCACATAAAAAACATATAACAGCGTGATATAACACATTACAAAACAACTTGCGCAAAATTCAAAATATACCAAAAACTTGTGCAAATTCAATCTACACAATAACTAACACTTGTGTTAACAAAAAACTAAATTCAATCCAATCAAATATACAGATTCAAATACACCAATAACTGAAACACTAAAAAATACCAAAAGCTAAACAGTAGAATCACTTGAAAATGCAAACACTAACATATTAACAACCCATTTGCAGACACTATAATGAGTATAACAAACAAAGCTAACACATGTGTTAGTAAAACCCTAATTTCAAACCAATCAAATTAACTAACACAAATCATCATCCAAAAAAAACAAAACAAGAAAAGAAAACGCATAACGTAAATTTAGATTGATCATAAAAGTAAAAGAAACTTACTCATTGGTACACAACTGATAGGTGGAACGTCAATCGGTTCTGACGATATTGTTTTAGCAGGAATTTCGTCACGCAAATCACTCATTTTAAAGTGATTTCTATTACAAAAACACGTACACTTTAGATTACAATCGCGTTTAAGAACTAGGGTTTTATAAAAACGAAATTTAGTAAATAAAAATACTCACCGATACAACGTTATAGATAAGCGAGTATGCACAAAACGAAGATTTGTGAGAATACGAAGATGATTTGATGATTTGATGAAGCAGCGCTGCGATTTCAAGGGTTTTCAGTGAGAGTCGTGAGAGAGGAAAACGAAAGGAACGAGAGGGAAGAATGAACAGAGTAAAAATTTTGAACAAAAGTGAAAAACACGGAATAAATTAATTAATTGTATATTTACCATAATACCCTTCCGCCCAAAATCATATTTGTTTTTATTTTTTTAATTAATAAATGATGTATTAATATGGACCATTGATCTCACAAATCTGATGGCTCAGAATGATTCCCCCATTCTCACTTAAAAAGGGTGTACTCATTTGAACCCTACTCTAAAGTAGTAATACATAAATTCATCTAGATGAATCTTTTTTTTTTTTTTTTTTGGCATTTACTCTAACAATGATATATATATATGTATGTATATATATATATATATATATACATATATATGTATATATATATATATATATATATATATATATATATATATATATATATATATATATATATATATATATATAGGGGGGAGATCATTGTGGAAGTAAAAAAATGAGGGAAGTTGGGAAGTGAATGTGAGCCGCACGATTCATCACATTAAAAATTTGGGCGGAGGGGCATATTAGTAATACGACAAACCTTTATATCCTTTAATAAGTAATTAAAAAATAAACATACGATGAGAAATTAGGTTTCACTGAACTTCCCCCATTTTTCAGATCAACATAATTCTTTTAGGTCTTTTGATTTTCGATTTGCTTCGATTTCGAGTTGAAATTAACATCTAACAAACCTCGTTCGCAGAATACTAACCGAAGATGGATGAAGATGGAAACGGTATCATTCTAATTTTAATTTTAGCATAAATTTTACGTTGTGGTTAGAATTTATTGAGATGAATGTTATATGATGAATTATTACATGATCAGTAACTGAATGTTGTGAATAACATCATTTTTTCTATTGAATTTCTGCATAACATGATTCTTTATATGAAATTTGTGCATAACATGAATCCTCGTTGAATTTTAAGCATAAACATTAATTCTAACTGAAATATATCGAGATAATATGATATTTGATCACATTTATTGTTCTCTATAAGTTTTATTTTATTAACATGCATCATATCCGAATCTAAATTATTGTGTATTTATATCTTTTTTATATTCACTTTATTTACATAACATCATTCTTAACTGAATGTAAAAAAATAAATATCCTGATTGTTTATTTTAATATTTAATATATTTTTCTTCATTATCGTAAACATAAATCCTTACTGAATGTTATTTATATGCACTTCCTTTTTAAAAAACATGAATCGTCACTGAATGTTATATTGTTAAATTCATTAATTTTATTCACAATATCAAAAAAAAAAAATTGATTTGACATTTGCTAAAAATAACTTTGTTGTATCATCACTGATTGTTTATTGTATATTCATTAATCTAAATTTTGATTTGACATTTGCTCAATTATTAATTTTCATTACTTAATTTCAGGTTCAAACTGTGACACCCGGTCAAAATAACCCAAAATTAACACCTAATTTAAACTTTTAAAACACGTAATTACATACGTGTCAGTACTCAAGTACACAAGTATTATATATATATTTTTATATATAAACCGAAACGATTAATTAATAATCGCAAATACACGAACCTAACAAAACGTAGAAACTCAAAATGAAAGCGAGCGAAAAACATTTTCAAACAAAGTATTATTATTGAGAATAATAACTACGTACTCCGAAAATTATTTAAATACATTTTAGATACAGAAAACTATCCGTGTATTTTGAGTTAAACAAAGATATATTTTTATATCTCTTTAAAAGTATTTTTATAAAATACTTTGATTGAAAACGCATACGATTACATTTTTAGAAATTTATCATTTTAAAAGATTACACTATTTAACGATCGGGTATGCAAACACGGGTCGAAAATCACCACCCACCACCAATAATTGGGGCCGGATATAACCGACCCCCAATAATGCAAATAACACACACGCACACTTTTTGATCTATCTCAAACTCTCGGCTCTCACTCTCCCTCTCGGTTCCAATTTTTAACAACAACAACAAACAATTAGCAACATCATAATCATCATCTCCTTCGTCTTCTTGGATTATCATCATCAAGTTCATCATCTTCACCATCTCTCGGTCTCAAATTTTAATTGTAAGAAAACTTTAAACTTTGTTTTAAATACGTGTTAAATTACTTATATTATCGTGATATGTCGTTCTATTATGTTGATTATATGCGAAAATGAGTTTAAAACGGATTTGGTTGTGTTTTGGAAAGAACAGAGTCGAACCAGACCTTGGAATACGGCGTATTCAAGGGAATACGGCGTATTCCCGCCCAGAAAACATTTTTCCCGCGTCTCCTCGGAATACGGCGTATTCCAGGGAATACGGCGTATTCCCTTTCGAAACCATTGAATACGGCGTATTCACACCAATACGGCGTATTCCCCTTTTAAACCATTGAATACGGCGTATTCAAACCAATACGGCGTATTCCCTTTGAAACCTTTGAATACGGCGTATTCAAACCAATACGGCGGATTCCCCCGTCATATTTCATGATCCAACGGATCAATAAACTAGCCCTGCGAATTCTAGCTAAAACAGAACACATAAATTTTCGAAAACGTCGACGATTTAACAACTTAAAACAGGGTAGCTTCTCGATGAAAATTTTATTATAACGGATTGGGCTCAAATTCGCTCGGTCATTCAAAAACAACCCAATAGACAAGGCTAAGTACCTTAGCCTAGTCAGTTTTAAGCCATCCGGGGTCGTCTAGGGGTCGAAAATGGCATATTTAGTTTTTTTTCGGACTCGTGCCAAATTTTGTAACTTATGAAATAAAGAGTAACGGATATAATGAAACTTCAAATGTAATACAATTCGAATACATTGAATGTAATTAACTTAACGAACAACTAAACAAACGAATTATTACGCGTACACTTACAAATATATAATCTCACGTGTTTAGGACACTAGGGGATTACACTTGGAATACGTGCGCACTTTAGGATTGCTTGCTCTACAGGTGAGTCTCACTGCCCCTTTTTACTGTTTTCACTTTGGGGGAGGTGCATCACTTGTTTACTGAATATATTGTTTACAAAATATATTTGTTACTGCTACTACTTGTTTACTGTGTGTAATTGTTTACTAAAATTTCTTAAGATATAATACAAGTACAAAATGTATTAATTTACCAACTATAATACAAATACAAAATGTATTATTTTACTGACTTTAATACAAATACAAAATGTATTAATTTACTGATTTGAATACAAGTACAAAATGTATCGTTTTACCGACTTTAATACCAGTACAAAAGGTATTATTTTACAAACTATAATACAAGTACAAAATGTATTATTTTACCGACTTTAATCCAAATACAAAATGTATTAATTACCGACGTATTGCCTTACTGAACTGCATGAGTTTCTATCTAATCCAATGAAGTCCTCTGAATTATAGTCGTCAGTTATACGATAAGCGCGAATTTTAGTATATGGATCCATATGGGACTGACAATCCCCGCCTGGGGTGGTAGCGCCACCACGAACCGCAAGTGTCTAAACAGGCGTTTCTTATTCGTTTCATATGAGTATTTTTGGATTAGTACTCACGGGGGCAAAATTACTGACGTGTTAAGCTTCGACTATAATGGCTCATGGCATGGCAATAGATTGACCGACTATACCGACCTTACTGTACTTATGAAATACTTGGTGAAATACTTGGTTACTGACTTATTACTACTGTACAATTAAACTTTACTGTTTTACTATTGTGAATGATTTACTTACTGATTTACGCAAACTGTTTACTACTGTACATACAAACCTGTGAGATTCACCAACCTTTTGGTTGACCTTTTTAGTGATGTATTCTCAGGTACTCAGCAACAGTAGGATGGCCCGCAGGGTATGCTAGGCTAGTACGAGTCGCATGCATAAACTCTTGAAGATTTTATTGGCATAATCTTTTGTACTTTGATTATGTGTTTAAAATCTTTTGATTAACTTTGCGAACTCGCAATGATGTATTACTTATAACTTAAAACCTTGTACTACTTTTGTTATAATGTAATGTATTTCTAAAACGTCTCATTTAGAGTCGTTTGCTTGTACTTTGGTGTTGTGATATTTGATTAGTGACACCCAAAACTCGCTTCCGCAAAACATTAAATTTGGGGGTGTCACACAAACACAAAAAGAATGGGTAAGAGAAAAGCAAAACCTGAAATTGATCCAAAAATGCTGGAAACTGTTCTAGTTCGTGTACTAAAAAAATACAAATTTCTTCCAAACAAAATTGGAGATGCTATTCCACTGAATAAACAAGATGGAGAAGGTACAAGTGTTTGTAAAAAATACAAAAGAAAATACATAAAAAAGCAATCTGGAAAAGGGAAAATAAAGGCTGCTACCACTGAAGAAATCAAACACATTACAAAGTCTGATTCTGATGATGATTTCCAGATGTGTAAAAGTAAAGGCTTGCAAAGGAAAGGTAATTACATTTTTCGTATTTAGTTCAATTCATTAAAAAAAAAAAAAAATTTTGATATGAATTTGAGCTACATAATATAGCAGTGACTGAAATGGAAGATGAATTTGATATGAATTCAAGAGCATCACCGAAAAGCTTGTTCACATGTATCAAGAATATGACCTCCAAACAAAGGCAATATCTTAGAGACGTTGGATTCAAGTCTATAGTTGACATGAAATTCAAGTCAAATCCAATGAAACTCTCATACTTTGTTGTTGACAATTTTGATGAGAACTCGTCAACGTTAAAGTTGAAAAAAGGATCAATACATATCACTGAAAAAATAGTACATGAGATACTAGGAGTGCCATCTGGTGAGATAAGAATTCAAGCACTTGATAAAAGTGACCATGATGATCCTGTTACATTAATGTGGAGAGATCAATTTGTTGGTAAAAAAAATATCAGGCCAAGAGATGTTGTGATGTATATGAAAGGGAAGAAAGAAGTTGATAGATTGTTTGTATTGAATTTTCTGGTTATATTCACTACATCAATGGAAGAAGGGACAAAACTAGGGACCTGCAACTTGAAGTTTTTGCCATTTATAACACCAGATGTTGATGTTTCTATGCTAAATTGGTGTCGATACATATATGAGTGCCTGCTTGAAAGCAAAAAGGGATGGAACAGGGGTGCTAATCAAGATTACTATTCTGGCCCTCAGACTTTCCTCGTGGTAAGTTAATACATTAGTTAACCATACACTACAATGACTGTGTACACTTTGGAGAATATACGATCCCTTTTGTGTTATCAATAATCGTGTTCTTGCCATATGACCTGTTATATATTCTTAAACTCCATTCTATCATTCACATAAATAGATGACAACAAAAAGCATGTTTGGGTAATTGGTTAACCTGTAAAGGTGAGGGTGGGTCAAAATGAGTACTCTGTTAGTACGGTTCAATATGATTAACATTCAGTTCAGTTTCTACTTCATTTTTATGTATTTCAATTATTTTATATTAAACAAACTTATATGTCTTTTTATATATATCTACAGTTACTCTATTTAGATAGAGTAAAATGTGAAAGTTTCAAAGTTGAAAGAAAGAAACCAGCTATTGAAGGATGGACTACTGAGTACATCAATAAGAGAATTGCATTTGAGCTGGAAAAAGGTGAATTTGGAGAAGGTGATCTGTTGGAAGAATTCATTGTGATTGAAGATAAACAAAAAGAAACAATACCAAAAGAGCTTAGTCAACCAAAATATGCATACCTTCCCGAGCCCAACAGTAAACAGGTAAAAAGAATGATTACAAAACTACTTTATACAAAATTACTTACTTAACTACAAAATTTATATTAACATTTTACAGAGTTTTCTAGATTGTTTGGAGTTGAGATATGACCATATCCTTGAAGAAAAAAGTGGAATAGAGAATGTTGTATCAAAGGCATTAGCTTCATTCCCAGAAGATAATGAGATTTTAGTATGGAAGGATAGATTGTCAAAATTATTCAATAATGAAATCATCAAAAACAACAATGATGTTGTTAAGGGTGATGTCCTATATGATGAAGACTTTCCACTTACAATGTTGTATGGAATAATTGATGCTGAACAACAGAGATCAAATGAGGAAAAACTTAAACAGAAAACATTTAATGAATCAGATGTACCATCTTTTGATCTCGGTATTGATGATTGTTTGCAAGCTACACCAAAATACAGAGAGGTCAACCCAAATAGTGAACTCACTGTTTTGGAGAAAAGAGTTTCAAGATTCATGTATTGCTTTGTTGATGATCCAAGGCAAGATTTACTAAAAACGCACATTAATTTCAAACTCACACATACACACACTTCATATACTACTATTGATGATTCAATGTTATGTACAGGAAATTAGTCTTCAGATCTCGGACTGGCAAATATCTTGAAAGGATTGAACTATCGAGTTTGTTGCATCAAACAAAACTCTCCATGAAAACGATTGATTGCTGGGCGACTGTTTTAAACAGTAATGAAAAAATCAATAAAGTGGGAATACCTAGAAGATACTACTTTGCAAGTACATTACTGGTAAAAAAAAAAAAATTCTTATAATAAAAAACATTCATAGTATATGAATGTCAGTTAACGTGTAACAATATATACGCAGAATGAGTGTATGCTGAACAATGGAATTAGGAGTGAAGGATCGTATACTTCTTTCAGGACAGGAGTTGTGCAGCAAACAACATCGGAGGATTCAGATTTTCGGTTTGCATCAACTGATTTGGTACGTCTTTAATTAATAATACAATTGTGGAATAATAACCCCTTATCAGAACATTAATGCTTTATTTAACTTATCATGTAGGTGTTCTTCCCAGTTGTAACAAAAAAATTCAACATTGTTATATGTTTTAACATGAGAAGTTCTGAAATAGAAGTGATTGATCACAGCAAGCTTACATTAACATTTGCTGTGAAGTATGGTGATGTGCCCCTAAACGTAGTAAGTAACATCACATCACATAATATTATTAAAATGAAAATATATTAAAAAAATATTCTATTACACTTTAATTACTATGCAGAGAAACCTGTTTGGAAAGTACTTGTCAGATGTCGAGCATCCAAAGGCTAGATACATACTTTCATCTTTGCCAAAAAAAAAGTTCATCAATTGGTTAACCACAGAGTACCACCATGGTTATGGAGTGTTGATGATGAGACACATGGAAACTTATAAAGGAGAAAAATCATGGGATTGTGGTCTATATCAAGAAGGGGATGCACAAAATAATCAGATTGAAGTACTCAGAAAGAGATATGCAACACAAATCATTTTAAGTGATATGAATGTGCTGAAATCAGAAATCTTGAATGACTTGGCATGCTTTGATGCAAATTACTCAGAAGAACGCAAGGAACATGCATGTCAAGAAGCTATGAGACTATCTTATCAGAATTTTATTAACATTGTTTGAGAATTTTTACTCCTATGTTTTTGTCTACTTTCTATATACTTTGATTAATTTTCCTGGCATCCGAATTATATAGGGGCTTAGTGGCTTACTGGGCCTTGTGGTTAATTGATTTTAGTGGCTTACTGGCCTAATGGCTAACTGGGCGGGTCTAAAAACTTTATTCCTTCTGATATATAAATGTATATGAAATACGGTGGTAATCGATCATTGTTTGAGAATTTTGTAATTGTATGTCTGTCTACTTTCTATATCCTTTGTTGAACATGCTTATATAATGCATGATTGTTCATCAAGTCTAGGATAATTAATCAAGTCTTCATAAATGCATGATTGTTCTGTTATATAAACATTTATTTTTTAACATGCTTATATAATGCATCATAGCAAGTAAAAAAAAATAAAATTACTCCTATGTTTTTGTCTGCTTGTATACATTGTAGAATAAAAGTTTAACATTAACTCCAATTGAATGTTATCAATAAAATGTATCTAATGTTAACATTTTTCTCCAATAACGTTTGGTATAACATAATAACTAACACTAATACACAACATTCAAGTAATTTATTACTTGTTTGTGATATTTAATTTTGGAGGAGTTTAATTAGCTAGTAATGATAACATGCATGCTAACCAAATGTTACCAATAAATTATAACATAATAATTACACGCATGTTTAGTATAATAGTTCCTGGTTGATAACATGCATGTTTGGTATAACATAATTTATAGAATGTTAATCAAAAATGATAACATGCATGCTAACCTAATGTAAGAAAAATTACATCGGGATTAAAAAAATGATAACATGCATGCTAACCTAATGTTATCAACTGAAAAAAGTGACTGGTGCTATTTCATTATTCTAGAAAAGTTTTAAAAAAATGAAAAATCAATTGAAAAATAATTTCGGGTAAACAAATTATCCGGGTCGGGTCTTTTATTTTTTTATACTCTAATTAAATACCGAGATATTAAATGATACAAGGTTAATGAATTTAAAAAAATTACTCTCATAAGAAACCCTCTTTCACCTACCATTACCGTCAACGAAAATCACTCTCATCACTCTCATTTCAACAAAAACAACAAAAAATCCTTAATGTCTAAAACGGATGAAAGAACATGACCTTGAATGAGAGAAAAAACGCAGGTATTATACCTACCTCTGTCGTTTTTTTTTTTTTTATTATATGAACTCAACAACTGTTAAATAATCTAAATGTAATAGCAGCCGGAAGCAAGTTGAAAGTGAGAATCAAGTTCCGATCGACTATCAGTAAGTTCTATTAACCAAACATTTATTTATTTTTAATATTCAAGTGTATTTTTAGATATTTTATAACTTTTTGATACTATATAAACAGATGAATCGGAAAGGGATAACAGAGGTAAAAGAAAAGAGGACACTATGTCAGAAAATGAAAATCTCGAAGATGAAGGTAAGCTTGTTTTATCCTTATTATTATTATTTTTTAAATTTTAAATTGATCATCAGTAAACATGCTTATTAAATGAATGTTAATATGTTATTTATTTCTTATAAAATATTTTATATATCATGATCTATGGAAGAATGTTAAAAGTAAGATGTTATTTTATTATATTTTATATAAAATGATTATGAGCTGAATGTTGATATGTTATTTATTTCTTATAAAATATTTTATATAACATGATCTATGGAAAAATCTTAAAATGTTATAACATGATTATGAGCTGAATGTTAAAATGTTGCCATTTATTAATATTTATATATAACCTGATTTAACATGATTTGTAACCTAATGTTAATATTTACTTGTTTTTAAATATTTTATATAATATTATTTATAACTGAAAGTAAGTAATCATTTATCATTATTACAATCTGAATGTTACTATGTCAAATCTTTATTATGTCAAAACTTTATTAAAGTGAACATAATTAATAAAATTGCAATTATTTTAAAATGTGAATTTTTATTTATATCAGATGTTCAAATAACTGGAGAAGGATATAATGTACCTTTGAGATCAAGTTTGAGGTTAAAAAGACTGAGGCGCATGAAAGGTAACTTTAAAAAATATAAAATACATTGACAACTTTGTTTAAAAAATAGTATACATATTCAATAATTATATCAATTTATATTTTCATAGATGATCTGAAGGAAGATAACGCAGAAGCATGTAAGCAAGACAAAGATGAAGAAATGAAGGATGAGTCTGAATTCAATCATGATCAACAGCAGCTAGAACTCCCAAGGCTTGATAGTCGGATGTCACCAACTCCTCTTTATAATCTTGTAAAAAAGATGAGCCCTGAACAGAAGGATGTTGTACGAAGTATAGGATTTGCAAAGATATTGGATCTTGAATTGTCAGAGATAACATCAAGACTTTCATATTTTGTGTTAAGTAGATTCAATCCTTCAACTTGTTCCATTTAGTTGAACAAAGGGCAAATTGAGATAACAAGGGAAAGTGTCAATATAATGCTCGGTGTGCCGATCGGTGGAGACCAAATTCTAACAGGAAAGAGGGCAAAGAAAGGAGATGAGGTTAATTGTACATGGAGGAAACAATTTGGTAAAGGTGATATACGACCAGCCATTGTTGTGCAAAAAATAATTGATTCTAAAGATACTGGACCATTATTCGTTCAAAACTTTCTGGTAGTATTTGCAACTGTAATGGTTGAAGGAAACCAACTTGGAACTGTTAATACAAAATTTTTACCTTTGATAACGAAAAACGAAGATGTAGCAAATTTAGATTGGTGTGGCTACATTATTAATTGTCTGAAGGAGCAAGCGACATTGTATAAGCAATCTCCAAAGCCGATAAAATTCTGTGGATCATTAACTTCTCTTGTTGTAAGTTTACTCACTCTACAAATTCTTTGTTGTATAAAATATATTGGATTTCAAAATACATTGTGTTAAATATATATATATATATATATATATATATATATATATATATATATATATATATATATATATATGCTAAATTATGACATTTGTCCAGCTGCATTATGTACAATCTACAACCTGCAACATCGCTAGCTTACAAACGCGTGTACCAGCAATCAAAGCATGGACATCAACTAAGTTGAAGGTGAGAGAAGAGGAGGAGCTTGAACTAGGTGGATTCGGAGAAGTTGAACTTATTTCAAACAAGGATGATGAAGAAGGTCTTGAGAAAAAAGCGGAGAATGATTTGTATGAAAGAGCTTACATTGAACAGGTATATAATTTTAATATATAATGATTGCTAAATGAATGTATAAAAAATAATTTTAATAATTAAATGGTTTACATGATAAATAACTGAAAATGTTAAAAAAGTTTAAAGTTAATTTATCTTTATAACAAATTTTGTTATACAGGAATTTGAACATAATTTGAGGATAAGATACAAGCAGATTTTATGTTATAAGGATGAAATAACATCAGCTTTGGCGATATATCCTTATAACAAAATGTTCAACCAAGTGTACAATGATGTACAAATGCTGTTTCAAGAAGGTTTTGCACCGTCAATTCCAGATACACCACCACACATTTCCAGTGAACCAGAAAATGTGGTTGCAAAGAATGCTACAACTGAATCTACTGCTGCTGATCAAAATAATAGTCAATATGCTATTTTAGACATGAATGAGTTTTGCAATTCTCTTTTAAAGAATGAAAGAAACTTGAGTTTTGAGAAGGTCAGTGATAAGCAAAATGAGAATATGAATTCTCCAACTGAAATGTACGAGAATACTGGAAAGTTAAATTTTGAAACACCGGAGAAGGAGAATATGTGCCCTAACAATCAACATGAAGAAGTGTCTGGTAAAGAAACACATGCCTCTGATAATAATGTGTTTGTTGCATCTGATACAATTAGTGATCGCCTAGCAGAATCTGAAAGCCAAGCCAATATTCTGTTGAGTTTGAAAGATCAAACTGTTGTGGTGGACAGCACAAAAGGTAATTTTGTGAGTTTAAAAAAAATAATTCCTAATTACTGGTTTTTATGATATACATTATTTTTTATGTGATAGATATCCCTGAAAATGAGCCTGTTACTCCATCTTCACCACCAAGAGATAAAAGAGAAAAGTTTGTACCAGCTGTTTACAAGTCACCGTATTATCGAAGAAAAGTGGATATTGGAGAACCTCTTGAAATGAAAGAAAAGAAGCTTGCTCGATACATGTCTTGCTTCATGGGTGATCCAGGGTACAAAGAAAAAAAAAAAATTTACACATGGGAATGTCTTTGTTCCTGTTAATATCTTTGATAAGCATAAATTTGAGTATATATATATTAACTCTGCAGGAAACTATCATACATGAATCATATGGTAATGTCTGCCTACAAGATTGACTTTGCGAGTTTATTCCACAAACAGTACATAACTGCTCCCATCATTGATGTTTGGAGTAGTTTGCTGAACATGGAAGAACATCATGCTTCTGTAGGATCGCTGAAAAGATATTTTTTCACAGTTACATTATTCGTAAGTTACACATATAAAATAAAAAAATAAAAAAATTAATTGAATATAGTAAAACAATAAAAACAAAAATTTTTTATGCAGAGACATGATATGCTTAGTGAAGGGCCTGATAAGCACATAGAGACATTCAAGAAAAACATGTCAGATCTTATCACTGAACCCAAACTGAGGGACTTAAGAAAGTTCGATCTGGTACGTATTGAATTTACTTTAATATTTCCACGGCTTTGTGAGTTTATGTATACAATTTAATGCCTTAAGTGAGACTATAACCTCAAGCCTATTATTGAAAGATTTTTCTCATACAATTATCATTGACTATAAACCTCAACAGGACAAATAATGTGTTTTATAAATTTCAATTGCACATGTTGGGTCAATTGAAAAAATTAGGTATGAAATTTTTCTAAGATTTGGGGGGTTTTATAGAAAACATGCTTAAAAGGAATTGTACATTTGCTAAGTATGGTCAGATTTCCTTTTGATAGACAAATGCGTAACACATTTTATATATTAAAGCATGTGTTCAGTAATTTTAAACCATGCGTAACAAAGCATGTGTTCAGTAATTTTATATATTACACCACTAATCACATTTTTTTGCCACTAATCAGCAATGTAAGGTTGCTATGATCAGTGGAAACTATTTGGGGAAAGCATGTGTTCAGTAATGCTAATGTAGGCTTAAACACAGCATTTGCTTGGGAAAAACTCGTCTGGTGTTACATGGGGAAACTTGTCTGGTGTTATAATTACTAGTGACGCGTCTAGTTGATAGTCTTATAGTTAAGTGAGTGGTATTTCAAATTAAAACATAATTGTTACTTGTAAGTATAACAGGTCAGTATTATTTATACTTATAGGCTGAGCCTACATACTTGCTTGAATTCCTTCAAGTGTTACTTATAACAGGACAGTAACTGTAAGTTACCGGGTTTATATCAGTCAAATGTTTACTTCTTTCACCGTCACGTACAGTTGAAGTTGTCTTCATATACTTTTTGTGATCATTTAACTGAATTATATATATCTATATGGGAAATTCATAATGATATATATGCTGTACTTTTTACAGGTTTTTTTCCCTGTATGTGCATCAGAACATTACTATCTAATGTGCTTCAATCTGAAGAGTGGCAATGTGGATTTAATTGACAACAGTAGTAAACAACCCGACTTTGAGCTTAAGTACAACAAAAAACCAGAAACAGTTGTAAGTAAAAATATATGAAATAGACTTTGAGCTTAATTTAAAAAACAGTTGCTTATACATACAGGATACATCATACTTTGTGTTTTACAGGTGAAGTTTTTTGTTGAATACCTGAAATATGTTGGTCATCCAAAAGCAGAAGTGTTTGAGAATGCAAAAATCAAGAGGAAGGAAATGAAGTGGAGAACAAAGGAAAATGGAATCGATTGTGGGGTTTTCTTAATGCGTCATATGGAGACTTGTAATGGTCTTGAAAACTGGGATTCAGGATTGGCAGCTGAAAGTAGAATCCAAGTTACACAGTTGAAGAATCTGAGAATCAAGTATGGTGTAAAAATGCTGTCTCATGAGAAGAATCTGATGAAAGATCAAACTTTGATTGCGTTTGAAGAGTTCGAGAAGATGTATGATGAAAAGACTAAGAATAAACTTCAAAATGAAGCAGTTAAGATTGCAGAAGAAGAGATTAAAAAGTGGGTATGTGGGTAAAACAATTAATGTTTGTGAATCTGATGTTGTACGTTTGTACTTTGATAAAAACGTAGTAGATATTTTGTGAAACTATGGATAAAGGTTGACACATATGACCTTTGAATGAATGATATTTCGGTACTATGAAATTACTTGTTATTAACTACAAAACTTTGTATAGTCTGCTATAAAGATGCTTCAGATAAGGTGCATAGAGGTAATCAGTCTTCGATTAACAAAAGATGAATGTATCGAGTAGCTATATTCTCAAGAAACCGGCTCGGTTATATATGCCTGTTTAGGAAGCATTTGTCAAGTTGAGCCTGATCAGCTAGTTGAACTTTCTTTATCTCTAGAATCGTTTAAAAAACATTCATTTGGGTTCTTTGAGCGGGTAATAAGTCTAACAATATAGAGAAATGGATAGATGAAAATGGTTTGAAGAGAGAATTAAAGATATAGCTCTTTTAATTCGAGGGTGGGCTCCACAACTTCTAGTCTTATCGAATAGCTGTAAAAAGTGAGAAATTTAAAAAGGCTATAGAGATTGACTCAATGAAACAAACACATTACTAATTTGTATGAAAAAATATTGTAACATGATGCACGAATGAATGTAATAAATTGCATAAAAATGAATAAGTGAATGTAATCAAAATTGTTATGTGTATCTTTTATGTAACAACTAACATAATTAAAATGAATGAATAAAATAAAAAATTAAGATAGATAACATGATTCAAATTATTTTCAAGTAATCAACATCTGATTTAAAAAAATATCTAAAAAATGAATTTTCAAAACATTCATCAATATATCAATGTTAATACAAATAACCAGCAGATACTACACATATTATTGATGATACAATGCTATATAACAACATTGTATCATCAATAGCTATGTAACAAAAATGTATCATCAATAGCTATGTAATAACAGCTAAGAAGTCTTATTATCTACTGTTGATATGCCTTCAAAGGAAAGTATGCCTTCAATATTCACAATTGAACAAAGAATGATTCAATTTTTTGTATTCAGATATCAAACTAATTTCTCCTCTTTACATGATTAGTCTGCTGCTGTTGTCTCTGTTCTTCAATCAATTCATCTTCAACCTTTTTTGTACAACTCCTGATATTATGACCAACTGTGTGACAATATTTGCATTCTCTCCTCTTTACTGTAGCATTCTCCATCGCACCAGGAATTCTTTTTGCTCCACGTTGACCTTTGTTACGAACACCTTGTGGAGGACGAATATGTACATCTGATGGCCTAACAATACCCACAACTTCCTGAATTTGTTGAATTCTGCTAGTAGGAGGTTCTTGTTCATCGACAGATTTATTCCACTCTTCCAGAAACAAAACAAATTTCTCTCTAAAACTTAAAAGCTTCTCATTATCATTCTGAAACAGGGTAATCACTTTCCTGAGTTTATTGAAAGCATCTTTTGTAACTCTTGGAAATTCGCTTTGACCATTGGAAACAATATGCAACAAATTGAATGATGCTGACACATCCTGAGACCATCTTCTCAGTGTAAACTGTGAAGGTATAGCATGCACATCATTTATTTTGTATACAGAAAAAATGTGTCGACATATATAACCCTTACGTACAAACATGTTGCAAGAACATTCAGCAGACAAATCAGAAACATCAAACGAAACCTGCTCCAACAAATGAATGTTATCAAAAATCTTTAAAAAATGTGAAATGCTAATATTACCAGATTACTAACCTTGTAATTCCATGTCTTTCTTGGTGAGTCAAACCTTTCTTGAATGAGACACAGTTTCTTATCACCCTCATCAACACAACTTATTTGAGCACATGTCAAAGTTGATTGTTCAATCTCCTTTTGTAGTTTAAGAAAAACAGTTGGTGTATAAAACTCACGTGCATGCCTTTCAATTATTTCTCGAGTAACGAAATTTACACGCTTATTTTCCATTTCAAACTCCAAAAGACGGTTGTTATGACGCTGCTTATCCATTGCAGCATCAAAACGAAAAAAAAAGTCAACTAAAGTTGATGACTTATTCTTGCATTTACTGAAAAATGAATTCTCACTTTCTGACAGAGAAGAAGTTCTCATTAAGCCATTAAGAGGTAAATCACGGAAGAAGTAAGGGATCCAAATCTCTTTTATTGTATACATGTAGTTGTACCATTTATTATTTTGCAATCCATAATCTTGCACTATTGAAGACCATCTTGTTTCATAAGTTTCAGGTGTCAAATCTGGACTCCAAAATATAAACTTCATACGCTTCTGAAAATCTTTATTATTATACAACACATGCCCAACCTATAAAAAAAAAATATTGCATTAATAATAAATAACATAGCAAAAGCAACATACATCATTCATTATGCAAGCATCATTCATTTTACATGATTAGTAAAATAATAAAAGCATCATTCATTTTACATGATTAGTAAACTGAAATGTTGTGAATGACAAGACAATGAAAAATAGATGTAAGCTGCAGTTTACTATTCAACAACCAACTAAAAGAGTGTATATTCACCAAGCTAGCTAGCTAGCATGCTTATAGTACTCTTTCCTATTGACCAATAGCTAGCTAGCAAAAGCAACATACATTATTCATTATGCAAGCATGATATGGGGTAAAAATGAAAAAAACAAAGAAAAAAACTAACCTTATATATCAGCTTCTGACTTATATGCCACATGCATAACCTGTGCTTTGCAGTCTTAAACCTTTGCTTTATTGCTTCTTTCATAGCAGGGTCTTGGTCAGTGACTACTACATCAGGTTCTTTCTCAAAACATTTAAGGAATGCATCAATGAACCAAAGAAACGAGTCGGTACTCTCACTAAACAACAATGCAGCACCAAATACAACACATCGCTTATGATTATCTATACCCGTAAGAGGTACAAACTTCATGTTGTATCTAAATTAAAAAAAAAAACAAAAAAGAAAGATACATTAGTGTAACATATCATTTGTAAAAAAAAAAAAATATAAAAAAGGAGTATAAAAATAACACTACCTGTTTGTTCCATATGTTGCATCAAAGCACACAATGTCTCCGTACTCTTGGTAGTTCAATTTGGATATATTATCAGCCCAAAAAACACCTAAAAGTGAACCATCAGAATCACATTTATATTCACATGAAAAGTTGGGAAGATCTTCTTTCTTCCTTAACAGTCTATCTATAGCAATATGAGCATCACTTTCCCCGATATATGCATTGATATCCCTTTTAAAATTCTTATAATCTATACTTTGAGGACCAACCATGTCATAACCTCCACTTAGATCGCATTTAAGTCGATGAGCTACCATTGGTCCAACATTAGATCGACTGCTTAAATCATGGAAGAAATACATATCTTCAAAATCCATCTTCCTTTTACTAGAAAGCTGATTTTTGTTAGACTCTGAAACTAGTGAGTGATTATGGGCCTCACAGAACTTGTAAAGAACAAAACTTCCACCAACAAGTTTACATCGAACACTAGCTTCACATCCTGTTTTGATACTCGTAGACTTGCGATTTACTACATCTTTACAACCAGATTTCAGAGAATCAAAATCTAAATTATCTGCATCACCTTCTTTAGTACATCTGTACACCTTGTAACTAACAGTCCCATCTTTTAGTCTATTCTGTGATGACTTCTTAGCATCAAAACCAGCTGCATCAGCATATTTACAATAAAACTGAAAACATTCATCATAAGACTTGAACACGCTACCAATCTTAGGTAAAACTTCATAAGGAACAGCAGGTATCCAAATTTTAGATCCATCTTCAGATACATGTTCAACTGATGATATAACATGCCTCTTTGAAACATAACTACAACCTACCAAAAAAATTAAAAATTAAATGAACACTACAATTAAAAAATAAATAATAAAAAAAGTAGCAAAAAGATGTTACTACAAAATTCAGTTGATAAAATGTACTTACATAGCATATTTAAACAATACACATAAGCTACAAAAAAAATGCAGTTGATAAGCATGTTATAAAACAAATAATAACAAAAAGGCAACATATTACAATTCACTTAAGAAGCATATAAAAAAATTCACTTAATAAGCATACTAAAAAAAGACGTTACTACAAAATTCAGTTGATAAGCATGTTATAAAAAAGGCAACATATTACAATTCACTTAAGAAGCATATTTCAAAAATACACTTGAGAAGCATACTAAAAAAGGCGTTACTACAAAATTCAGCTCTTATGCATGTTATTAAAACTACAAAAAAATAACATATTACAATTCACTTAATAATCATATTAAAAAAGCATTACTGCAAATTCAGTTCATACGAATGTTATTATAAACATGCTTATTTAATAAAAATCAATACATCCAAACAATTCATCACAAAAAAAAAATGATAAGAAAAGAAAAAGAATAAAAATACATCACTTTATTAAAAAAAAAAAACTTTCTTGAATCATTAACATGATAATATACATGAGTATTTTTGAAATTCATAACAAAATACATTACTAAAAAAAAAAATTCAATTCGTACGCATGTTATTGAAATTAATGCTAAATAAAAAAACAAAACGTATAACAATCATCACAAAAATCATGTTAATATAATAATGAAACAAAAACAAGAAGAAAATAACAACACTTTATATATATATATATATATATATATATATATATAAAACTTACTTGCATCATCATCAAGAGTCGAGCAATATTCAGATTGATTATCCGACCTAATTGACATTATAGCAACAAATTGAGGCGAAATTGAGGCGAAATCGATATTAAAAACATATAATTCTGAGAAATAGAGATCGTATGTAACATGAAAGTGAGTAATCGCAACGAAAAGTTGAATAAAATCGGAATCGAAATCAGTAATCTTCGATAATTATATATTACCTTACCATATAAATAAATAAAAAATTAAAAATAAATAAATGTATAAAGACTAAATTACCCTTGTCACTATAACATCACCTGTGGAATACTGAAACAAAGTCCGGCGATTAAAATGAAAAAACAGAAAGATCGACGGCTAATACAGTGCTTCCCTGCTTCCCTAAGATCAAGAGCTTCCCTCTTGATCCTTCCCCTATATATATATATGTATATATATATATATATATATATATATATATATATGTAGGGTAGTGATCAAGAGGGAAGTGCATTTTTGGGGGGAAGGAGGGAAACGTTAGTATGCATCAAGAAGCATATTACAATTATCAATCAAAACGTCAACAAAAAATTATTTTTATTGGTAAATAGTAATCAAAATCGATGCTATAAAGAATATTTTAACGAATGAATTAAATTTTTAAGTCATAACATTAATTGATGAATATTTATTTAATAAATTGTTAATATGCAGTGTGATGCATATTAACTAATATGCATCGTGATGCATATTAAAAACTTCACATTATTTGAAAGATATTTTTATTGTTAATATGCATCACAATGCATATTAACTAATATGCACCACGATGCATATTAACGGATTTGGATCTAATATTCATAAATCGATGCTATAACTTGAAGAAAGAATTTATCAAGGAAGCTTAACATTCATAGCATTGATTCTGATTAACATTTACTAAATTTCAGTTTGCTTTTTTCGAGATTTGTATGAGTGAAGGTAATATGCTTCCTGATGCATACTAACGCTTCCCCCTTCCCCAAAAAATGCACTTCCCTCTGGATCATTCCACTATATATATATATATATATATATATTTATTTATTTATTATAATTCAATTAATAAAAAGTTGAATCATAGTAATAAAAATACTGAATCATATTGCTTCTCCCTCTTCTCCAATCTCCACCTAAATTTCCTTCTCCATAGATCCTATATATATATATATTGGAATGATCCAGAGGGAAGTGCATTTTTTGGGGGAAGGGGGGAAGCGTTAGTATGCATTAGGAAGCATATTACCTTTACCTATACAAATCTCGAAAAAAGCAAACTGAAATTTTAGTAAATGTTAATCAGAATCGATGCTATGAATGTTAAGCTTCCTTGATAAATTCTTTCTGCAAGTTATATCATCGATTTATGAATATTAGATCCAAATCCGTTAATATGCATTGCGGTGCATATTAGTTAATATGCACTGTGATGCATATTAACAATAAAAATATCTTTCAAATAATGTAAAGTTTTAATATGCATCGCGATGCATATTAGTTAATATGCATCACACTGCATATCAACAATTTATTAAATAAATATTAATCAATTAATGTTATGACTTAAAAATGAAATCCATTCGTTAAAATATTCTTTATAGCATCGATTTTGATTTCTATTTACCAATAAAAATAATTTTTTGTTGACGTTTTGATTGATAATTGTAATATGCTTCTTGATGCATACTAACGCTTCCCCCCAAAAAGGCACTTCCCTCTTAATCACTACCCTATATATATATAAATGCACTATTATCACTAAAGGTACTTTAGGTTATGCTACAATTAGGTTGCTTACCCAACTTTCATGAAGAGGTATGACATTATAATCACCCTACCAACCTCAGTTACTCTAAACCATCAAGAAGATATTGTACTCAATTCCATACTTACTTCAATAAATTCATTTAACTCAACTACAAACTTGATGATTTCATTGACAAAATATGCATACAAATACATGTGTCTGATACAAGTGCAATAAAACTAAAACTAAGCGCCATCAATATGAATTAATGGATTAGATCTCTCTTTCTCTACCTTTCTTCAGTTTTGCTTTGAACCGCGACTTTGACAAAAGCGTTTCCACTGTATTTGCAAAGTTCCCAACAGCCATGATTATCAAAAGGATGCCACAGGTAATTACCTGCCAAATAAAATTAAAGGATCCTACTTTATAAAATGATAATAACATGACTATATGTCCACAAGATGTTTTCTTTTCTTTTTTTAATCTTTTACCTGCCATTCAGAAATGACACCAACCATGGCAGTTTTTAGTAATAGCACACCAACATAACCTTCAAAACCTTGCAAGACGAAAAGCATAGGGCACAACAACCACAATTGACCTTCTACTCCAGACGTTTCGCCCCACACAACGTCCATTCTTCTTGCCTACAATAAAGAATATAAAAAACCAGTTGGGTAACGGGTCAAAGTGGGTTCAGGTTGAATATGGGTCATTTTATAGTACTTATCAACAGTGCTCGGGTTTATTAACCCAAACATCCTTTTATGTCCATTTTTCTATTTTTTAAACAAAAACTAATGCATGAATATGATTATGAATACACTGTTGTTATGAGAATTTTAAAGCTTCCTTTAGGAGGTTGTATGCAGTATATATGCAACTGTCCTTGATTATTTCAACCATTCAACTCCTTTGACATATTCCATTTTTAGCCAAGTTTTCTGTTTGACCCCTTCGAGACAAAGAATAAGCAAATGGACCCATTAGAAAATAAATGGGTCGAAATTGCCACCTGTAACCAACACAGTCTTAAAAACATAATCTTAAAAGTGCTTATTTGTAGTCGAATTTGATCATTATATGAATCTAATATAGGACCAAGCTTCAATTTCTTTTTTCTTGTGTATGTGTTAGTACCTTTCCCATTGCAATACGTGTGTATAGTCTCTGGCGTTGGTATTTATTTTGCACAAGCATTGCGACTCCTTGCATAATTGCCCATTTCAGAAACAACTGTATACCTTTCTGCAAAATGGGTTGATGAAAAATACAAAAATTAAAAATATATAAAAAAAAAAATGCAACATGAGTTTAACAAGATATACCTGCTTCTGGGCACAATTAGGTTCCTTTTCAATCTCCCAAGTGAGACTAATAAGTGCCATTGTCATTGCACAATAGTGATGGTAGATCCACCTAATAAAGATATGAAAAGTTAATCCAATCAAATGTCCCGTATAAGCATACATACAAATTCGAACTTTTCAGGCACAACCTTATATGTATAGAAATGACATTACCATGGACGGATATCGCTTCCATTGACCCTGAGTATATTTTCTCTAAAAGACAACCCCGCGTACAGAAAGAGCAACCACGCCTGAAAAGGACACACGTTATGCTTTTGTATACTGTTCATTACTTATTTTTACATTCCAATATCGATATTTTTTTTTAGAAAGGCAAACTCACACACACCTAACTATCACGAATATGCACAATTTTTTTCACGAATATATACATATGTCCACCACCGGACTTGAACCCACAACCTCAAGGTTGGAGGGTTCCCACGAATCCACGATACCGCTAGGCCAATGGCCCTTTGGTCCAATATCAAGGATATTACAAACCAAAGATAAAGTTACGTACCTGGTAAAGCTGCACAGGGAATGCAGGAAAACATCCATTCCACATCCATGATTGTAGAAAAAGTAGCAATGATGGGAAGAAAAGAAACAAATATGTAGTGGTATCCTGCATATAGGAAATTACTGCAAGTAAATACAATCATAACAAAATACGATCTTTTACAAAAAGGATTGTAATGGGCCATATATACTATACCCTGAAATTGTTGTACTCTTCTTTGACTTTCAATTGAATATCTTTCCTGCTAGCTCGAACGTTTGTTGGACCAAGAAACATCCTTAAGAATTGTCCTACCCAAATCACACACCCGTCAAATTCTCCAGAATGTGAACTTTGTTTTCCAAATTACGTTTAAAAGTGATTTTTTAATATAAGATCCTAAGTGTTAAATATACGGGTTGTCCGAGATTGTTAAGGTTAAGCTGCTTAAAGCTAGTACTTGACAAAGTTCGATATAAGGAATAAGATTAGCGATATTAGTTTCATTGTACAACAAAGAAACTACTCATAATTATTCTTGACTGAAAAGGAAAATGTAGATAATCACTAACATAATGTAATGCCAAACAATAATATGTTAAATCATAACAATCATTCTTAAAAACTAAGAGAAATTATAAACAAACCATGAGATTTGCAGGGAAGAAATGCAGCTGCATCACCTTCACCCAATGTATAACCAACCTTGGTTAATTCTTCAACCAACTTTTAACAGCAACACAACACACAATTAATAGAATTAAATATAAAAAATAAAAAGATAAATAAAATAATGATGATATATATTTTACTAAAACATCAAATGTAAATCAAGGGGACTTCTATGAAGTACTTTTTCAGCAATCTTAGAATCTAAAGTTCCTTTCTTGACCGAAGAAGCAACGAATGATCGTAACATTTTGATATTTGAACGGAGCGCTAGAGCTCGCTGCTTGAGGGAAGCTTCCTCAACCGAAGTTCGAGATATTAAAGATGCTGCAACATCCTGCAACTCTTTAGTTTGTTCGACAATTCTAGATACTTCATCAGCCATGTTTCTCTCGGGCGTTTCGCCACTGACAACAGTGGAATGTTTCATTTCTCTCGTGGTTCAACTAACACTCTACTTGGACAGTGCATATGTGTAAACTTGCATATTGACTATATGTATAAAACAGTTAAAATACATGAACAAATATGTGCAGTGGGGCCTAGAGTTCTTAGAAAAGAGGAAAATACATTGATTGGGAGATGCAAGGGGGGTTGGATGGAATTTATTTTTTCTGATGCAACTAGTCAGACCAAACCAGCAACTCTCACCTAACTCAAATATTACTAAAACAGTTACCGGAAACTTCCATACTCCGCCGTGATCAACCACATCACCGACACCCCCATCGGCCACAAATCAGGAAACCCTGAATGTTGGTTTTCAATGTATAAATTCTGTAATGAGTTGTCTAAAAATTTTTTGGATCAAATCTGTTACTAGTCTTTGCAAATGTAGAAAGAAGTTGTATGGGCTATATTTATTACAAGTATCAAATTCGCAAAACTGATAAGAAAGGAAGTGATTTAGACATAAATGAAAACTCCATTTGGACATCAGATTACAATTATTATACATATACATTAGCATAGTGTGACACAATAAAGCAAAAATCACTAATACGTACATAAAGTTATTTTTTATTTTGTATGAATATGAATCATCACCTACCAATAAATAAATAATTTCAGAATTGATGATTAAAAGGGTGGACCATACCAAAGTAGCTTGTACAAACCTTGCATTTTATGGAGAAAAAATATATGTGCATAGTAAATATCGAAAAATATATATACTCTACATATTAAGGTAAACATGTAGGAGTCTCAAATGTCAAGCCAAAGTACTCATGCAACCATAGATGAATGCTAACATGTTTTGATTATACTTTTTTGATTCATTGTTCGTATCTGTTGGCCCCTCATTTCTTAACTATTTTGAATATTGATGCTCGAAGGAAGACGATAATAATATATATTCGTTAAATTACGTCGTTTATGACTTGGGGTTCAAGGTTCACAATGGTTTTGTGACTTGAAACACAAACTAAAGATGCCTAATATTGTATATGGTGCATCAAGATATTCGTGCAGTCTATTAGTTATATATTTTTTGGAAAAATGCTTTATATGTCTAGCTTATTAAATCATCAGGACGTTTATTAGTTTTATTAGTGAAGACAATAATAAAAGAAACTAAATGCGAAATATGGTTTTGTTGTATGAGATAGGCGTGGTGATTCACACACAATCACTTTTTATTCTTTACAAAGTAATATTGTATAATAACACAAACTATGTTTGATGATGTAAGGCTAACCACATTTTGACCATACACCACTAAATGTGCTTTACAGAGTTGTACAGTACAACACTGTAAAGCATATTTAGTGGTGTATGGTCAAAATGTGGTGGTGTAGGGATCATCTCTCGTGATGTAAGGATAAAAATAGTGGCGTTAAAATCAACATATTTCAAAAAAAGTCAAAATTCACGAGAAATAATTTATGGGCCTTCAAATGCAAATAAATAACATGCTAAACGAGCCAAGTTTTTAGTAGTACTATAAAATTTAGGCCTTAAAGTGAAGCCCAATAACGGCCCAGTAACTACGGGCTAGTCTAAAACCCTCAGTTCATTTTGCAGCCCATATAAATACCTTACAGACTCGCACACACTCACAATTCTGGTGTAAATCCTGTTAAGCCGCCGCTGGTAAGCAAACCCTAATTCCGAAGATATACATACACATTTTTATCTCTATATATCAATTCAATTCAAAAGCTAATTCCTTTTTGCTAATTTGTTCACCAGAGAGACACAATTTCACAGTTGCAGGATCAAAAATGGTGTCAGGAAAGAAGACGGTAATATATACATACACATTTTCATCTCTATATTTTAATATATATGTATGTATGTGATTTTTTATTGATTATGGTGTGTGTTTTTGTTTGGGATAACAGAAGAAGACTCATGAGAGTATCAACAATAGGTTGGCTCTTGTTATGAAGAGTGGAAAATTTACTCTTGGATACAAAACTGTGCTTGAATCTCTCAGGAGCTCAAAAGGTATAAAAATATTTGTTTAAATTCAATCTGAAGTATGTGAATGATGAATTAGAGTTAGTAATCTGTACCATAGGATAATGCTACTTATAAATAGTGTAGATTGAATTATGTGTTAAATTTATACATATTGATATAATAGTTTGATCCCTTTAAAAGGTCCTTAGATGTAGGAGAACAAATATATCTTAAAAGGTCCTTATAAATTGATTGAATAAGAGCTTTAGTTGGTTGCTTCTTGGTTTTAATATATAGTTATATACTGTAGATGTTAGCATATACAAATCTATATACAGTATGGAAAAGATGTTATTGTTGTAGCTGTTATTGAATTGATTGAGGTATTGTGTGTACAATTTTCTAGAAACTTAAATTGATTGAATTAGGAGAACATGTTAGTAGTGGTTGAAATGTTGTAAAATAATGATCACTTCAATTATAAAAGATTTATGTTATATCTCATTATATGGTTTTGATGTTTCTTATTTTTTACGATTGGATGCAAATTGCAGGTAAGCTGATTATCATCTCAAACAATTGCCCTCCTTTGAGGAAGTCTGAAATTGAGTACTATGCTATGCTCGCCAAAGTTGGAGTTCATCATTACAACGGAAGTATGTGCACTTGTTGCTATTAGTCTTTATTTACACTTTCTACTTTTCCAGTTATGTTTCAGCTGATGTATGTTTTTAACATTCCTCAAATAAAATGCAATTTAAGGAACATTTAGGTTTATGATAATATATAAAGAGGGATATACTGAATGAGGGATGTAACTATTAGTTTATGCCATTGTAAGAACTAACAATATGTAGGTCTATGATAGTATTTAGTTTTGGGATAATATAAAGAGGGATATACTAAATGAGGGATGTAACTATTACTTTATGCCATTGTAAGAACTAACAATATATTCGTCTATGATATTATTTAGTTTGGGATAATGACTTTCATGAAGTTTAGTTACTGGTTGTTTTCGTAATTCTTTATCTAATGAAGTTTTGTTGCTGAATTTTTTATTTTGTAATTTTTTTATTTAATGAAGTTTGTGAATAGTATGCTATTCCCACTTCAAAAGCCACTTATTTAGAATTGGTGATCACAGTAAACTAAAAGTAGTTGTTTTTATGATTTTTGAACCCACCAAAATATTTCATCTGATTGTAAGACTAACCTATATTGAGACAGCATGAGATAGAAAAGTTATACAACTGAGAATCAATTTGCTGATTTTTGCATTTATGTTTCCTCAGACAATGTGGATCTTGGGACCGCATGTGGAAAGTATTTCCGTGTGTCCTGCCTTAGCATCATCGACGCAGGTAACCATCAATCAAATTGCTTCGATTATGTTACTGTCATTATTAATTTTTATTGTGAGCTCTTTATAACACGCTTTTTGGCATATTGCTGACACAGGTGATTCTGACATCATCAAGTCTCTCCCTGGTGACAGCTGAAAGACAGGATGAATTTCTTCATAGGGTTATAAGATCTTTAATTGCTCCAGTGTTGAGTTTAAATTTCTATTTGTTATCTTAAACCTGATGAATCTGTAGAAGACATGGATGCCTTTAGCATTTTGAGCCTCTTGTAGGATACAATTGTTCAATGAATGAAATTTTGGTTGCGTTTCTATTGTAGTTGCTTGTTGGTTGTCGAATCCTTCTGTCTTTCTTCATTGAATTTCAATAATTTTTTGTTTAGAAGTCCCCAATCTGGGCAGTTGCATGCACAGTGGTTGATCTTGGATCCAACGCATAAACCTTGGTGATTGGTGAGTATGAGATATAAAGTTGAAAATGATTCTTAGACAACAATTTTCAAGGTTGTGGCTTTAATGGTGAAGTTTGGTTATTACCATTAACCTGTTGAATGTTTAACAGTCTTTTCTGTCTGCTTTTCTAATGTGAAAACAAATCATCGAAAGAAACTTGAGCTTTAAATGAGTAGAATAATATACAATTTTAATGTTGGCGGGGCAAAATTAGTCAACCCGATCCCATACTGAGTAGATGAACATGTTGAGTTTTTCGATCCAATTTGTAACCTGCTAAGCGGAACGTTACTTGATTAATCTGTTTTTCTAAACAATTCAACATGTTGGTATTCCGATCGGATCGTTAGGACTTTATTATTATTATTTATTTATTTTGTATCGGATAGGACAAAAACAGAATTAATATGTCAGCTTTCGAATTGATTTTGGTTACTATGATTAATGATTAATACCGAGTTGTCTAAATAAACCGAATAATTATTGACCGGGGTTGTAATACTTTTGTTTATATATATCAAAATAAATATATATAGATATAGATGTTTGATTATTTTTCATCATAGAACCTTATAATATACTCCCTCCGTCCCATTTCTATTGTCCATTATTTCCATTTTGGGGTGTACCAAATTAATTGTCCACTTCCATAAATAGAAAGTTTAAGGAAATAAAGTTCTTTTTTACCCCTAGTGTATATATATAAGACAAAAAAATAGGTAAAAAGTAGAGGGTAAAACTGTCATTTTATCAAAAAGTAAGAGAGAGATAGTTATATTTTCTTAAACTGCGTGTCTTTTTGTCTGGTGACAATAAAATTGGGACGGAGGGAGTAATACGTAGTAGATCGCTGTATACTAATTTATAATCTTAACTTTTGAATTTAGAAACTAATTTCACATTTATAAAAACACTCAACGCAATGCGTATGCATTGACACCGTTCAGGACATTACCCTTTCACGAGTCAAAACGATACCCATGTGAAGTTAACGGAGAAACTTAATGGTTAAAAGCGATTCATCCGAATAGTTAGTTCGGTTCAATTCGGATTCGATATCTCTTTGGATGCATCGGATTCACATTTTAAGAACCAAAATCCAAATTGATTAATCTGATTGGATCGGATTTGATCCAATCCATCCAAACGAACACACCTAATCAAATTTGTTCAAACCAAAATTCAGGAATTCAAATGCATTATACCAATGATTTTTCTTAGGGGTGTTTAAAATATGCGGACTCTAATTCGAATAGACCTGAAAAAACATCAGGTTGGCTGGTCAATTGTGATTCATCAACCTTACATTAATATTAATACATATAATATACATGGTCATAAACACGATAGGAAATAGTGTTGATAATCAAATGCCTATATAGAATATTTTACAGCATTATGGATAAAATGATAAATGAACAGAAGTAGTTTATTATTTATCAACTTTTTTATCTATAAAAAAACCATGGCACCTTATGCAGTAGTAAACAGAAGCCTGTCAAACAAGTTAAACAATACCTTACATAACCAACAATGAGAAGCAAAACTTGTTTATTCAATGTTCAAAACTGATTATAGTGACTCCTATGTCACAATAATCAGACAATCGATTTCATAACGCAATTCCAAATACCCTTTCGGAGTTAAAGTACCATTCTGGCACAATAAACTTTACTGTTTTCAAAATTTTGAATGTACAACAAAAAATGATTTCATTCCCCCTAACTTCATCTCCATCTTTACAATACACAATACTCAACACAGCAGAAACAAGCACCAAAGTTTAACACAAAAATACCAGACACAAATTCTTCGAAACGAGTCGACTTTGGTACCCCAACCAATAATTCAAACCTGATTATAGGAAGTCAATCACTTGATACCAATACACTTGAGAAATCTTGTCCAAAGACCAACTGCCTCCTTGACTTCAAGAGGATTTGCAGGTTCAGTAAACTTGGCCTTCTCACTAAGCTCTTCAAATGCACTTACAAGATTTTGAAGCCTTGCGACAAACTCCATCAACAATGACGTGAAAGTGGCAAGCGACAAAGCACTTGCACTTTCATACGTCTTCACTTCACGAATGTTTAAAATTTGGTCACCCAGAACTGATAGCCGTGAAGGCCAGTGTATTTGATGTTTCAGCATATCTTCAGAGGAACCCCAGTGCACCATTGAAGGATGGTTTGACAAATTTGTAACATTGCGGTCTAAAGTTTTACTGGGTGGAAGTGGCGGTTTTAGGTTTGCTTCACTTAATGAGTTGATGACGTTTGGTTTGATTTCATCTTCTTTTAGTTCTTGAAGACGATCGGCATCTTCAAACTCTTTCGGTTGTTTTCCAGCTGCCCATTTTTCTGAGTTGACTAAATGGTAAGATTTTTGGTCAATCATCATTTGCAACTCCTCTGCAGCCTCGTGCACTTTTTCAAGCAAATCGATATCTGGGCTTAATTTTTCCATCTTTTCCACTTTGCTTCCTAGCTCACGTAATATTCTTGCGCCTTCAGTGCCGACCTTTTGGATCTCATTTTTGAACATGTTTCTTAGTTCAGATGGTGCCTAGAAGTGTAAATATGAAGTTTCAGATAATGCAATTAAAAGGCTTTAGCTCAGATCAAACAAATATTCATAGAATATTCCATCAAGAAAACGGTTGACATTTCTATGTTGAAATGAGAGCAAATCTATCTGAAAAAAAGATTCTAACTTTACAGTCAACACCATAAGTATTTACAGTTAAAAGCAAATCTGCTTACCCATTTTCTTAATTAATTCAATAAGGATGATTGGACTGTTATATATAAAAGATATTAGTATCATAACATGAATTATAAGCTGAAATGTATAACGCCAAAAGCCTACATCATACGTATATGACAGTGATACCTTTCTAATTCATCTGTACTTGATATGCTAATACTCTATATGCTAGATTTAAAAAATTTCCATCTTAAACTCCATTATTATATCGACAGGTAAAAGTATATTGGATGTAAACTGTGCAAATGAATAGACAGTAATTACTAATTATGGTCTGCCAATTTGTGAGTAGCTAGCTCAACAACGGGCAGATGTATTTGATTTTCCAATTCTTTTGACCAGAAGAATTTACATATTTATCCGTTTTGTTTATTAAGTACTGAAACTTAGGACAACTTTTAAAAATCGGAATTGCACATCAAAAAAATAGTGGTGAGACTGCTTCAATATATTTCTTCAGGAACTAACTTATTTGAAGTTAAGAGGACAAAAGCTGAAGAGCAAGTACAGAAAGCCTCATAATAGAAACGGTAAACTTCCCTATTTAGATCTTTTTGTAGTCATATTCTAGCAGCAATTAATTGCGCGCCACACAAAATTGTTTACTACTGTACTAATTATCATGTAATTATAGAAGGTAAGAGGGCATGCCAAGCAGACTTGTATTAGTACAGGTACAAGTACGTTAGAATATCTATGGTTAAAAATATATATTAGACTCATGTGTGACCGTGTGGGCCTCGCTTTAAAATCAATACATGTCATCCGAATGGAACACATCGCACTTCCCCCAAGTGCCAATGATATCTAATCTACTAGATCCCTAATTATAAGCCTAAGATTTGTAACAATCATATGGATGCACACCTATTACTCCACCAAAAATGATATATTGGCAAGAAAAAAACTTAAACTTACCTGTATTTCTGAAAGTATACAACCATGCATCGCCATGACCATAAAAGCACAGTGCCTTAGTGCCCCGCTAACTTTGACATAATTACTCCATGGATATTTCAACATTTTGTAACGTCCATGAGGCGGTTCCCAAACAGCAAACGCGAGCTTCAAACCACAAAATATAATTGTCAGCTACTCAACAATAACATCCTAATTAGAAATTAGAAATAAATAAAAAACAAACATTAAAACCATACCAGAGCATCTTCTTGACTGCTAGACTGTACTGCTGATCTATATCCACTATACAAAGGATCATCGGAAGCTTGATACACAAGAATCTTTGAAGGTATCCTTTCGTACCCAAAATGTTGAAGGTAATTATTAACACAACCTATAAAAAGCAAACTGAAGAGATTAATATTTAATAACTAATACTACCTATATTGTATATACACCAACATGGATACAGAAAGGTTGTGTATTTAATCTTTACCTTCTAAAGAAGTAGCAACGCCCCTGAAATTCTTGACAACCAATTTATGCAGATCTTCACCCGCCCAAATCGGATAAACACATATATTTACAACCAAACACACACCCGCCCCTACTCCAATCAACAACAATCTAGAAACAGCTGTTTGAACAAAATGTGAAGTACCCGATACAAGTACTATACAGAAAGTCAACATAAAGACTCTAAACCCGTATTCATATGCCTTCATTGACGGGTAGAGTTTCACATAACTTGAAATAGAGCCTGAAGATATAAAAGAAAACAGCAACCTAATTTTGACTATCCAATAAACTTAAAATTAACGGTAAAGTAAGTTATAAAAAGGGTATTGATTGTGACCTGCTATAAAGATGCTGACTACAATCACAACCTCTTGCCACTCCCCAGACCACATAGAGATTTGAGCAATAGCTAACGCAAGCACACCAGCAGAAAACGTCCCTAAAGCACGGTTAAATCCTTTGCTAAGTGTTGCTCCTACACAGATTCGAACACGATCAGTTTCAAAATTAATCAGGTGAAACTAAATAAGTCAATGACATCATCCATTATGATCAACTAACTTTAATACTTATTTCCCACTAGTTTTCCCATTTAAAACTGCACAATATACTAGGCTGCAAAAGCACTACTTGACAACATATTCTACAGGTCAAGATCACTTGGTTCAAGTTAAAAAGGCAAGAACACCATTATGCTCAAGATTCAAGCTTAGTGTTTATTGCAACTACCAAGTAGTTTTTCCAATCTAAATTGCACATTATGTTAGCTTAATAGCAAGTTCTACACCGAAAGGATGAATGTCATGTATATCCTTCCAAATTTTCAAATTTGAACAAACGAATAGGACAAGAACTTCATTGCAAGTAACATTCCTAAACGGCACATCGAAAATCTAACAGGGTGTAAAATCACTACTTGATAACAAATTCTACAAATCCGGAACACGATCAATCTAGTTAAACTAAAAAAAGTCAATGGCACCCATTATGATCAACCAACTAGTTTTCCCAATTCGATTTCCACATAACACAGGCTTCACAACAAACACCAAAAAATCCAAAGATGTAATCTAGTCATCTAGAAGCAAAACTTAACTAATAATAAGAATTAAGTATTAGTTATAGCTTACCAATGCTGAATTCGAACACAACGATGACAGTCAGAATGGCCCATATGGAATACTGGCTAACATAACTGGATGATTCTTTAAAAAATATAAGTACAGAAACAAGAGCAAGTGCTAAACCAGATTTAGCAGCAAATATAAACTGTCTCTGGTCGGACCGACCCATTTCATAAGCATTAACAAAAAACACCCTAATATCATTCCACCATCTTTTGATCCTATCAACAAATGACACGTTGTCATCATTGTTAGTAGCAGTAATATAAGATTCAGGAAAGAACCCTAATTCTGAATACCCTTTTCTTGGTAACAACCTTTCTTTAAATGACACGGATCCAAGATTTCCTGCCATTTGTTACAAAAATTACTTTTTGTTCATAAAGCAAGAAACTTTTTATAAAAATAAAGCGACCCACTTTGGTATGGACGGTTATCGGAAAATTGGGTATCGGAGAATTGGGGTGGTGATCGGAGGGAAATAGTTGGAGTAATGGGTAAGCATAATTTAAAAGACTTATATATGTCTGACTTTGAGATCTATGATCCAAACATGTTAACGACTAATGTGTGGATTAACCTTAACCTTGTTCTAAAAACTGGTTTTTTTTTTTTTGGACAGCCGCCATTAAAAAGATACTACCTCCGTCCCAAAATTATAGTCCATCTTTATTTTTTGGGACGTCCCAAAATAATTGTCCACTTCACATTTCAACCAATAAGAAGAGAGTTTAGTGGGTGCAGATTCTATTTGAGTGGTTGAAAACTGTTGTGGTCCCACTTTTATTAAACTGTGTGATTTTTGTTGGTGGACAATAATTTTGGGACGAAGGGAGTATAACCTTTTCAAGTTTATGTTATACGGAGTAATTATAATTACAATAATTAATAATTAATTTAATATAAAATTACTATTATATAAAAGATTTTATTTTAATGGATTTTTCTTGCTATGAAGAGTATGAGGTTCACAAATCACAAGATACTTGTGGTAGAAAACAAATTGTTAAAAAATTGGGAACCCTTGGTTGTATTAACAATTTGTTTTAGACATTTATTTTAAAAAAATTGGGACTCTTGGCATATGTTAATAAACATTTATTGATTTTATACTTTCCTTTTAAAATAAAATTTTATATTATTTTATAAACATTCAAGTTGAATAAATGCATTTTAATTTATTTAATGAAAAATTAACTGAATCAAATAGTTGTTAATATGTGAGGCACATTGCAGAATAATCCTTTTTATTTTAATTGTTTATATTGCTTTTATTTAAATTGAATATGAATCGCATTTATAGAAAGTATTAATATATTCAAATGTTTTCTTAGAAATGCAAGTACTCACACACTCCAATACCACGAATATTTACATTAATTCACGAATATGTACATTTGTCTCATCCCCAGGACTTGAACCCCCAACCTCTTAGTTGGAAGGGTCACTACGATGCCGCTAGGCCAAATGCCCTTTTGTAATAAATTCAAATGTTATAATTTCTAGCTCTACTAGAGTAGAAAAAGCACTTAGACTTTGATCTCTTAGGAGTATATTATAATTTTAAATAACATTTAGAAATAAAAGGTGAGAAATTATTTCTATGTTCTTTAAGATAATATATGGAAACCTTTTTCAATGAAAACTTTTTTATTTTGTAGCCTATAATTGTTACTGTAATATTTTAAGTAATTTATTGGCAAGATTTCAAATCATTAAACAAACTAAAAAAAGTAATACTTTATCCATTAGGCAATATTTAAATTTATTAAACAAACTAAGAAAAGTCCTACAATTCTTATTTTACCTTTTTACGAAGATTCTAAATTTGTTTAGCTTTATATGAGTAAGGGCTATTAATAACATAACAGGTATAAGTTGATTGTACTTCAATGGATATTTGTAGAGGTCAAGCGAAATTTAGAGGGTCGATTGAGTTTACTATAGTATGAATACAAAAAACATTAATGAATGTCCTAAAATTTTATTGACGGCCTTTAGAGTTGCCGTTATCATTTTTCTTTATACGTTGAGAAAATATATATATAACACGAATTGATAAATTTAAAAATATGTAAGTTGAAACTATAAGCGCATATATACTAAACTAAAAACACGTAGATTGAGTCTTTTATATAAAATAATAAGTCGTTTTGCATGAATAACCCGATAAGAATAAATAAATAAACGTCAACTAACATAATCAAGAAAAAAAAACAATTAAAAATTAACAAATACAATCATATTATTTAGTTGTAAAGTAAATTACTTCTGTAGTTGATTAATAGGTTTGCTAGACTTTCTCGATACTTCTAATCTTTTATACCTTTCTAATCAAATCTTAGCTTAAACATGTACTAAGAGCACCTTCAATGCATCTAGGTGGAGAGTTCAAAGTAGAGAGGAGATGCCAGCTATCTTAGTTCAAAGTATTGCAGGTGATCCACGTTTGATGTGTATAAAGTTGCACTCAAAGTTCTTTGAGTGGCACTTTAGACGGAGGAAAGGTTGGGCCCAGTTATATGGGCTATTTTGGGCTTGGAAACAAAAAACTCACCATATATTTAGTCATCTGCATGTATATATTTGTATTACAAGATACGATAAAATGATGATGTGTAATAATATAGAGTTTAATGGGTTGTAGAGAACTTGTTTAAAGTGATTAGATGCACATGTGGTCAAACTTTAAACTCTAAATTGTATATTGCATTGGAGATGCTCTAAAAGAAACATATATTGTGATATTGTCTAAAACAATTTATAAAAAAAATTTGTTGCTTTTCATTCATCATGTACAGTTTTATACACGGATTTGTCTGATATTCAATTCAATTAATCAAAACTACTCCGTATTAAATTTGCACTCAAAAAGTATCCTACATTCCTACCACACATCCTATACAATCCACTGAAAGTATGAAACAGACGATTTTTAAATATATTTTCCAAATTCTATTTGCACATTAATAATTAGTAATCAATATATCCATCAATCAAAACTTAATCCAACCACACTACAAATATTTACTCCCTACTTCATAAATCATGTTAACTTGATAGCTAATTCTACAAATCCAAAAACAGTGATTAATGATCTTTCAAACAAAAACTACATAATTAAAGGTTACTTACCTACATTAAACTCGAAAATGAGGATGACGGTGAGGATCGCCCAAATAATATTTTCACTAACATAACGAAGAGGGTCCGAAAAAAATATAAGTGCAGAAACAATTGCAATCGCCAGGCCAGACTTAAGAGCAAAAACGACCTTTTTTTGGATCAGAAATTTCATAAGCCATAACAAAAACCGTTCGAACATCCGCCCACCATTTCTTGATCCCATCAAGATACGAAGGTTGTTCACCGATCTCCGTAGCGGTACTTGAGTCAGTAAAAAGCCCAATGTCCGAATAACCCTTTCGAGATAACAATCTTTCACTACTATACTTTTGTAAAACCCAAGTGGTGTTACAGATGTAAAACCAGACATACTGGATTGTGTACTTCCCAGACTTCTAGATGCATTAAGTGTGGTGTGTTTGGTCATGATGTTAGGGATTGTGATTATCCTAATCATGTTTGTTGGATTTGTCATAAGGAGAGTCATCGAGCAAATCAGTGTCCAGAGGCTATGAGATAGGAGTCGGGATTGGTCGGGAGGTTGTCATTTTGTGCCATGCGTGGGAAAATGTGTCATCAGTTGTTGGCAGAGTTTTTCTGATGACAGTTAATTCGACTGTCGAGATATGTGACGTCATCCCAGGTACTTCTGTATTACTCTATACTAGCATATAATTATGTAACTTAGAGTTAATTGTACCTTTATATTGTTTGATATGTGATAAACTAAATTTGCTCCTATTGTGTTTATTAATTCTGTTGAAATAGAATTAAGTGATGATAAGATAATTCAGGTTGCCATGTAGGTGACTGAGATTAGTGTTTGATGGTGAGACAAACTTTTGGGCTTGACATGTTTGGATCAAGACAAATTGATTAAATGATATCAATATGAGATGATGTTAGAACTTGATGATTGACCTGTTCTGGATAAGTTGTATAATTTGACTCGAAAGATGTGAGAATGATTATTCCTTGGATTGATTAAAATTGTGAACTAGTACCTGTGCTTGGGGGAAAAGATAGAAACATATATATCTTGGGATATGTGAATGTGGAAAGAATTCAAAACATGTAATTACATGTATAAGTTGCTCACGGAGTAACGTGTGACATGTGTATCTATTATGATTAAGTAGTTGATGATGTTACCTTTGACTTGGAGTTTATAACAGTTGTTTTGCCTTAAACTCATGGAGACACGGTTGATGGATAAATTAAATCAAAGATTTGATTGTAAGACCTGATATTATTGAAACCGTTGCTGGATTTTGATGGGATTTATCCAATATATTTGACAATTCCTTCAGAATTAGTGAATTGATTGAAAGCTGCTAGCTTGAAATATTGATGGAATATAATCTAAATTCCAGAAATTGTTATTGAATTGTGTTAGTGGATTAAAGACTGTCTAGTCTTGTATGGAATACAGTTGATTTGAGATTATTGAGATGTGATCCTAAATTGAAACTCTTGATTGTTGAGTAACTATTCATTCGAGGATTATTAAATTGTGTGATGATTTGAAATTATTATATTGATGGATTGTCATGGAGCGGATGTGATATTATCGTGGATTCTAATCATTGGATTTCGAGTATAAACCGGTGTTGACTGATCCTTGCAGATATTATACGATTGTGTTATTTTAGATTATTGAGCCGGATTAGATTTCGGGGACGAAATCTTTTTAAGGGGGAGAGATTTGTAACATCCGCGAAATGGGCCTAGAAGTTTTATATTATTTCCTGATTTTAATTGTTAGGAAATAGTTTTGATTAGAATTGTCGAAAATAAATGGGTAAAATAAGTTCAGGACTTATTGTGGGTAGTGAAATATTAATTGTTTTAAATTAATATAGTTGACGGAATGATAAAATGTTTGGACTCGCAAATGGTTTTCGGGTTCCAGACAATAGGTTGTGAAGGGGTATTAAATTATACCCGTATATTGAAGTCGGTTAAAATTGTGAGCCGACCTTTTATTTCTTTATTTCCTCTAATTTTCATTTCTTCCTGATGAAACTCAAAACACACACATAGTGAAATCAAAAAGAGTAAAGCTTATTCCTGTGATTCATCATACAATATCATCATCATCAGATTTCATCTTCATCATCATATTGTTCTTGATCAATATGTAAGTGTTTATATGGTTTATGATTTAAATTAATTGAATCATTAGGATTAAGTGAAATTGATGATTGATATTAGAATATGTGATGTTATTGTTGTTAAAAACTGTTAAATTGATGTACATAATCGATTAGAAAGCTGTAGTTGCTGATTTATTGAATTAAAATTCGGATTTTTGGAGATGGGTTTGAACAGGAAGAAATCGCAGAGCCTGTGGCCGGCGGTCAAGCCGTTTGGCTGGCGGTCAAGGGTCCGTTTTGGGCAGCCGTGACGAGGCTGCTTTGGCCGGCGGTCAAACAGTTTAGCCGGGGGCTAAATGGCCCCAACGTAGAAAAGATAATTGTTATAAACATTTTGTGAATCTGAAGCAGTAACAACAGATTAGAAAGAGATGTTAGTCATGAACTAACTAAAGCTAAATAAGTACTTGTGGTTTAATATGATATATACAATTAGTTGATGATGTCGGTATGATGATAACTTGTGATGTTGATAATATATAAGTTGATATAAGGAGATATGGTGATATGTTATATAATTATAACATGTGTTACTTATTATAACATAAGTTCATTGTTGATTGACAAATTACTGACTTGTGATGTTTTGTGGTGATTTCAGATTGATAGAAGGCTCAGTAACATTAGATCTCTGAGCGTGCAGCTGAGGTATTGGTGAGTGGTTCTGTACCTTCAGTGTGATTTAGCTGTAACAGGTTTGGTTACAGCAAGTGAACGTAGATTTACTGTTTGATAGACTGTTTAGTCTGCTATGTGATTGTGATTAGTTGGCCATTGGGCATATGTGATAAATCAGAGGTCAAGATGTTTGGGTTGGGTTACTATTGTTGGACGACAGGGATTTCCTTGTACATGTCATTAATAGGAAATTAGGTCGTGTGAAAGTAGTAACCAGCTATCGGTTAACCGCTGTTTGGACCTGCAGCTCAGTTGGGTTATTGAATAACCGCTGTTGTGGTCTACAGCTCAGTGGGGTTACTAAGTGTTGTTTGAGGAGCTTTTTACTGGTTTTGGGCTGCCTCAAGGACCACCGATCCTCTGATGTTGTGTGAAACTATGTGATTGTGACTGTGATTATTTGTTGTAGACAAAGTTATTATTGCTAAATTGGACTGTCGGTTACAGTTCTATCTCACTTAGCAGTTGTGCTAATCCCACCACTTTAAATTACTTCTTGCAGGTTATGACTTGACAGGGTGGTCGGGCAAGAAGGTGTCGACCTGAATGAATGTTTGACGACTTCTGCGTTGACTCTGATATTGATCTTGTTAAATATTGTGACGTTTGGATTTATATAACACCAAACAGCTGTATTTTGGTTTGTGTAATTATAAATTATTGAATGTATTTGTATTTAAAATGAAAGTCTTGTTTTGGGACATCGCTTCCGGGTCGAGATTATCAAAATGTGAGGGTGTTATAAGTTGGTATCAGAGCCCAGGTTTGGGTTAATTGAACGGTGGTAAGTGTTCCATCCCAAATCTATGATTGTGTTTGTCAAACATTCCAGGTGTGGGATTAGTTGGTGATTGAAATTGTTAGTCTGTAGATACTAACGATTAACAATTTGTGAGATTGTTGTTGTGATACAGATATGGCAGGTAATGAGCACCCGACCAATGTTCCCCCTAGTGCTTCTTGGATGGACACTTTTCCTTTGGAGATACAGAGTGATAAATATGAGCAGACTGGTATTATATTTTCAGCTCATGAGGATATTGACAGGGATGAGGATGTATCTCAGATGAAGCGTGAATTACTTGAACTTAGAGGTTTTAAACAACAGGTTGAACAGGATAGACAGGCTAGATTTTCTCAGCAACCGAGGCAGGTTTGTTCTTTTAACACATTTATGAGAAGTAAACCTTCAGAATTTCAGGGTAGTTCAAATCCTTCGGTTACTTTGGATTGGTTGAGAGATACTGAAAGAAAATTTGAAGTTTGTAAATGTGAAGAAACAGATAAAGTTCCATTTGTTGTTCAGCTTCTTAAAGGTCAAGCTATGACTTGGTGGGATTCGATTACATCTGTTTTAACCCCAGAACAAAAAGTATCTTATAGATGGCCGGATTTTTATAATGAGATGTGTAAACAATTTTGTTCTGAGTTTGATGTGTCACGTATTAGACAGGAATTTATGGAACTACATATGACAGACCAGATGACTATTGATGAGTTGATTTCACAGTTTACAGATAAATTGAGATTTGTTCATCAGTGGGTTCCAGATGATAGAACCAAGATTGATCGTTTTGTTAGAGCATTACCACCCGATTATCGTACTACTGTAAGATTGGCGAGTTCTGTAACACCCCCAAATTTAATGATTTGCGGAAGCTTGATTTGGGTGTTACTAATCAATAACAAAGCACAAAGATAAATAGCAAACGACTCTATATGCGTCGTTTTAACAAAATATATTGATAACTGAAATGTTTACAACATTTAAAGCTTTACATAGCTCGAGTTAAATAAAATGAGATTTCAGTACATAAGTACTTGTACAAAATATACTAATGCAAGAAAATCTCAATCGTCCGTATGCTGACTCGAGCTAAATCCTGAAGCAGAAACATCCTACTGCTGGGTACCTGCGATATATGCTAAAAGGTCAGCTATAAAGCTGGTGAGCTCACAGGTTTGAAATCAAGTAATATCGTATGAACCGCAAGATTTAAATAATGAATTGCATCCAGCAATTAAATAATGAATCGCATCCAGCGATTAAATAGTGAATTGCATCCAGCAATTTAATGATAATCATCGTGTATACAGCCATGAGCACATAGTTGAGCTTAACTCGAGGGCCGGGTCCCCTATAGAGAATTCCGGGCGAGGTGCCTCCACGAATGCCTAATCAACATTCGTCTTCCCAAATATTAGTACGTCCGTTTACCAGGTTAGTGCTTGCTAACCCGGACGAGGAGGGTCAATCCTATATGGTACCATATAATAATATTCACGCTACAACGTATTAACAACTATGCTGACGGAGGACTTTAAAATGATTAGTTTCGAAAAACTCATGTAGTATATGAAAAGTTGGTACTTGCGTTCACATGTTAAAAGTTGAGCAATATATCACACCCCTGAGTAAAACAGTAAAAAGAGGGGCTATGAGACTCACCTGAGTCTGAAAGCGTTTAAACAAACGTAAGTTGATTAGCCGAGTATGAAGTCCAAAGACTTGTAACCTGAGGGTGTCCACGACACGCGATGGTTATAATCATGATTGGGTATCTCAAAAGATCACCCTTGTAGTTGTTACACAACTATATATGTCCAAATTACTTCGACTTGGTTGATTCGTTAAGCGTTTGAAAATGTGTACGGCCCGTTGGTGATGGGTTTGGAATAATAAACTTTAAGTATTATTATTTTGTAATTGGCGTTTTGCACTTAAAAGTGTGTCACGAAGTGTTTTATAAGTCGTATCGTATAAGGGTTTGAGGTTATATATAGTTCCGACACTTAGTGAAATTGAGATTTGAAAACCTGCTGTTTTATGCGACACAATCATGCGACACTAAATGGGTTATGAGACACAAGGGTTGTGTCGCATAGGAGTGCGACACAATGTCCATACGACACAAGGGTTGTGTCGCATGGATGCGAAATGCTGATTCAACAGCGACATAGTGATTGTGTCGTATGGGGTATGCGACATAGTAGTTGTGTCGCAGGACTTGCGACACTAAATATCTGGTACGATATAAGGGAGTTTATGCGACACTAAAGCTAAAATACGACACAACATGCGACACAATGATTGTGTCGCATGGATGAACACCAGCCCAGAAAGTCCGGCTGTTCAACATTTTCCGGCCAAAAATCCGTTTTTAACCCGTTTTCAAGCTGTAATTTCGTGTTCTATACATTGTAATGGACATATACTAGTTATAATAACAACCACAAATGAAAAATACTAAGAATCGAGAGCTTTCGGGATTTTGTCGAAAACTTACAATTTGCCGAAATGGAAATTCGGAAAGATAGAAATGTAGATCGTTGCGAGGTGGTCGTGAATCTCTAAAAATATTGTTGATACGAATGCGTTTGATGGTGTTATTTGTCGATTTTAGTGAATGTGGTGGTTTTTGGAAAATGAGAGAAAAAGAGTAAGAGAGAGAGAGAGAGACAAGAAAAATGAAAGGAAAGAAAAGAAAATGGGAGGTTAAGTCCCCCATTTTCGGTCTCCGTCTCCGTGCCCCGCGTGGTGTTCGTTTTCTCCGTCATTTAACGTTTTAAAATTATTTTACATATTAATTGGTAAGTTTTAAAATACAAATTATTACGCGATATTTTATTTAAATATTTTTACGAATCAATTTATATTTGAGTTATAAAGTGTAAGTTTGCTTATTTAGTTTGCGCGTTTTAAATATTTTAAATTGTGTACGTTCTGTTTGTACGATACGATTGAATACAAAATATTATCAAAATAATATTTTTGACATAAAAGCGTTATTTAATAAAATTGGTCACCAACGTCCGAATAATATTGAATCGAAATACATCCGATTTAAATTGCGTACGATTTAATCAAATCGCATTTTCGTATATATTCAACAATATATATAATTCGATACATTAATTAGCCTAACCAGGAACTAATTACATGTATTAACATATGATTAGGCACTAAATCACTAGTCCTAATTTGGCGGGTGTTACATTCTCCCCCTGTTAGAAGAATTTCGTCCCGAAATTTAGCTCGAAGTCGTGTTTGATGTGGAATCAGTGAATAGTTGAGGATATTTGAGTCGCATTTGGTCTTCCCGTTCCCAGGTGAATTCCGGACCACGCCGCGAATTCCATCTGACCTTGACGATGGGAATACGACTTTGTTTCAGTTGTTTGACCTCACGGTCCATAATTTCAGCGGGTTCCTCAACAAAATGAAGTTTATCGTCAACACGAATTTCCTCTAATGGAATGATAAGTGTCTCATCAGACAGACACTTCTTCAAATTCGAAACATGAAAAGTAGGGTGCACGCTGCTGAGTTCGGATGGCAGCTGCAATCGATAAGCTACGGGGCCAATCCGTTCGAGGATCTCAAAAGGCCCGATGTATCTGGGATTTAACTTCCCGCGTTTGCCAAAACGGATGACGCCCTTCCAAGGCGATACTTTTAAGAGTACTCGATCCCCAACTTGGAACTCGAGTGGTTTGCGTCTCACGTCAGCATAACTTTTCTGACGATCACGTGCGGTTTTGAGTCTGTTTTGGATTTCCACAATTTTCTCAGTGGTGGCGTGAATGAGTTCAGGACCAGTGAGTTGACTATCTCCCACCTCAGTCCAACAGATCGGTGATCGGCACTTACGACCGTACAGTGCCTCAAAAGGTGCAGCTTTAATGCTGGCGTGATAACTGTTATTGTACGAAAATTCGCACAACGGTAAATGTCTTTCCCAATTTGTACCGAAATCAACTACGCAGGCTCGTAGCATGTCTTCCAGTGTTTGAATGGTTCGTTCACTTTGGCCATCGGTTTGAGGATGGTACGCGGTACTCATATCGAGACGGGTACCCATAGCTTTCTGAAGTGATTGCCAAAAGTGAGAAGTGAAACGGGCATCTCTGTCAGAGATGATTGAGACTGGAACACCGTGATGAGAAACGATTTCCTTGATGTAGATTTGTGTAAGGCGTTCCATTTTATCGTTTTCTTTGATTGCCAGGAAATGAGCAGATTTGGTGAGACGATCGACGATCACCCAAATGGTATCGCAACCGCTCGACGACTTGGGTAGTTTGGTTATGAAATCCATGGCAATTTGATCCCATTTCCATTCAGGGATTTCAGGTTGTTGGAGTAAACCAGGAGGTTTCTGATGTTCGGTTTTGACTTTCGAGCAAGTAAGACACTTGCTGACATAAGTGGCGATTTCGGCTTTCATGTTTGGCCACCAATAAAATTTCTTGATACCGTGGTACATCTTATCGGATCCCGGATGAATAGAATATTTAGACTTGTGAGCCTCGTCCATCACCAAGTCTCTTAGGTTCCCAAAACTAGGCAACCAGATTCGGTTTGAGAAATACCTAATCCCGTTAGATTTGATTTCAAATTGTTTGTCAATGCCCCGCAAGGCTTCATGTTTGATGTTTTCCGGTTTCAGGGCTTCGATCTGAGCGGTATGAATTTGAATGGTAAGATCGTTATGAATGGTCATACTGAGGGCTCGGACTCGAAGGGGTTTTGATCGTTCCTTTCGACTGAGGGCATCGGCTACAACATTAGCCTTCCCTGGATGGTACTTGATCTCGCAATCGTAATCGGTAAGCAACTCGACCCATCGACGTTGCCTCATATTGAGATCCTTCTGATCGAAGATATGTTGGAGACTTTTATGATCGGTAAAAATGGTGCACTTAGTGCCGTAGAGATAATGTCTCCAGATTTTGAGAGCAAAAACGACAGCTCCAAGTTCGAGATCGTGAGTGGTGTAGTTCTTTTCGTGAATTTTCAGCTGTCGTGAGGCATAAGCAATGACCTTGTCTCGTTGCATCAGCACGCAACCAAGACCTTGGTGAGAAGCATCGCAGTATTCCACGAAGTCATCGGTGCCTTCGGGTAGGGATAGAATTGGAGCACTGCAAAGCTTTTGTTTCAAAAGTTGGAACGCTGACTCTTGTTTTTCGGTCCAATCGAACCTTTTGTCTTTCTGAGTCAGTACCGTGAGTGGTTGAGCTATTTTGGAGAAATTTTCGATAAATCGCCGATAGTACCCAGCAAGACCCAAGAATTGACGTACTTCAGTTGCAGAGGTGGGTGCTTGCCAGTCTTTGATTGCCTCGATCTTTGATGGGTCCACGTGAATTCCCTGACTGTCGATCACGTGACCAAGAAATTGAACGGTTTGAATCCAGAACTCACACTTAGAGAATTTAGCGTAAAGCTCCTCGTGTCTAAGTAGTTCAAGGATGGTCTTAAGGTGTTGCGCATGTTCTTGCTCGTTGCGCGAGTAAATGAGTATGTCATCGATAAAGACAATGACAAACTTATCGAGGTAAGGTTTGCACACCCGGTTCATGAGGTCCATGAATACAGCCGGTGCGTTGGTTAGACCAAAGGGCATCACTTGGAATTCGTAGTGCCCGTAACGAGTTCTGAAAGCAGTTTTTGGAATATCGGCGTCGCGAACTCGTAACTGATGATAACCTGATCGCAGGTCGATTTTTGAGTAGAAACTTGAACCCTGAAGTTGGTCAAATAGATCATCAATGCGAGGAAGTGGGTATCGGTTTTTGACGGTCAATTTGTTCAATTCTCGGTAGTCGATGCACATTCGGAAAGAACCGTCCTTCTTCTTAACAAATAAGACCGGAGCTCCCCAAGGTGAAGAACTCGGTCTAATGAATCCTCGATCCAGAAGTTCCTGTAACTGAGAGGACAGCTCCTGAAGTTCGGATGGGGCTAAACGGTATGGTGCGCGGGCCACCGGTGCGGCACCTGGCACGAGATCAATTGAGAACTCGACCTGTCTAGATGGAGGTAAACCAGGCAGTTCTTCTGGAAAGACTTCGGGAAAGTCTCTAACAATCGGCACATCCTCAAGTCGCTTCTCCTCCGACTTCTTCTCCGTGATGTGTGCAAGTATTGCGGGGTAACCCTTTCTCAGATATTTTATTTAAATATTTTTACGAATCAATTTATATTTGAGTTATAAAGTGTAAGTTTGCTTATTTAGTTTGCGCGTTTTAAATATTTTAAATTGTGTACGTTCTGTTTGTACGATACGATTGAATACAAAATATTATCAAAATAATATTTTTGACATAAAAGCGTTATTTAATAAAATTGGTCACCAACGTCCGAATAATATTGAATCGAAATACATCCGATTTAAATTGTGTACGATTTAATCAAATCGCATTTTCGTATATATTCAACAATATATATAATTCGATACATTAATTAGCCTAACCAGGAACTAATTACATGTATTAACATATGATTAGGCACTAAATCACTAGTCCTAATTTGCCGGGTGTTACAAGTTCCTTGAGACATGCTTTTGATTTAGCTCGTTCAGTGGATAGTGATATACGGGCTAGAGATGTGCAAAGTAAAGAAAAGACTTTACAGTATTCTGAAAGTGATCGTCCTGGTAAAAGTAGACATAAGGGACAGAGTAGTCAGCAAAGTAGGAAACGAAGTGATCATAGTGGTTCAGTTGATAAACCCAAGTGGTGTTACAGATGTAAAACCAGACATACCGGATTGTGTACTTCCCAGACTTCTAGATGCATTAAGTGTGGTGTGTTTGGTCATGATGTTAGGGATTGTGATTATCCTAATCATGTTTGTTGGATTTGTCATAAGGAGAGTCATCGAGCAAATCAGTGTCCAGAGGCTATGAGATAGGAGTCGGGATTGGTCGGGAGGTTGTCATTTTGTGCCATGCGTGGGAAAATGTGCCATCAGTTGCTGGCAGAGTTTTTCTGATGATAGTTAATTCGACTGTCGAGATATGTGACGTCATCCCAGGTACTTCTGTATTACTCTATACTAGCATATAATTATGTAACTTAGAGTTAATTGTACCTTTATATTGTTTGATATGTGATAAACTAAATTTGCTCCTATTGTGTTTATTAATTCTGTTGAAATAGAATTAAGTGATGATAAGATAATTCAGGTTGCCATGTAGGTGACTGAGATTAGTGTTTGATGGTGAGACAAACTTTTGGGCTTGACATGTTTGGATCAAGACAAATTGATTAAATGATATCAATATGAGATGATGTTAGAACTTGATGATTGACCTGTTCTGGATAAGTTGTATAATTTGACTCGAAAGATGTGAGAATGATTATTCCTTGGATTGATTAAAATTGTGAACTAGTACCTGTGCTTGGGGGAAAAGATAGAAACATATATATCTTGGGATATATGAATGTGGAAAGAATTCAAAACATGTAATTACATGTATAAGTTGCTCACGGAGTAACGTGTGACATGTGTATCTATTATGATTAAGTAGTTGATGATGCTACCTTTGACTTGGAGTTTATAACAGTTGTTTTTCCTTAAACTCATGGAGACACGGTTGATGGATAAATTAAATCAAAGATTTGATTTAAGACCTGATATTATTGAAACCGTTGCTGGATTTTGATGGGATTTATCCAATATATTTGACAATTCCTTCAGAATTAGTGAATTGATTGAAAGCTGCTAACTTGAAATATTGATGGAATATAATCTAAATTCCAGAAATTGTTATTGAATTGTGTTAGTGGATTAAAGATTGTCTAGTCTTGTATGGAATACAGTTGATTTGAGATTATTGAGATGTGATCCTAAATTGAAACTCTTGATTGTTGAGTAACTATTCATTCGAGGATTATTAAATTGTGTGATGATTTGAAATTATTATATTGATGGATTGTCATGGAGCGGATGTGATATTATCGTGGATTCTAATCATTGGATTTCGAGTATAAACCGGTGTTGACTGATCCTTGCGGATATTATGCGATTGTGTTATTTTAGATTATTGAGCCGGATTAGATTTCGGGGACGAAATCTTTTTAAGGGGGAGAGATTTGTAACATCCGCGAAATGGGCCTAGAAGTTTTATATTATTTCCTGATTTTAATTGTTAGGAAATAGTTTTGATTAGAATTGTCGAAAATAAATGGGTAAAATAAGTTCAGGACTTATTGTAGGTAGTGAAATATTAATTGTTTTAAATTAATATAGTTGACGGAATAATAAAATGTTTGGACTCGCAAATGGTTTTCGGGTTCCAGACAATAGGTTGTGAAGGGGTATTAAATTATACCCGTATATTGAAGTCGGTTAAAATTGTGAGCCGACCTTTTATTTCTTTATTTCCTCTAATTTTCATTTCTTCTTGATGAAACTCAAAACACACACATAGTGAAATCAAAAGGAGTAAAGCTTATTCCTGTGATTCATTATACAATATCATCATCATCAGATTTCATATTCATCATCATATTGTTCTTGATCAATATGTAAGTGTTTATATGGTTTATGATTTAAATTAATTGAATCATTAGGATTAAGTGAAATTGATGATTGATATTAGAATATGTGATTTTATTGTTGTTAATGTTTGTCCATGTTTAACTTAATAAACAATCTTACGTAATAAGCTTTGAATATATTATTGAGAAGTTGCGGAATCACACTCAATAATATTAAGAAGATCAATGAATATTAATTAATTTAATGAACACAATAATATACCGATAGCTTCAATCTTATTAATGATATAAGACGAATACACTTGATGTATTAGGGTTACAGAAAACCTTGAAGCTGCGCAAAAATCATTAACCTATCTAGGTCTAAAGGATCTCTATTTATAACATATAGAGTCCTATACAATCTCCTACAAATATGGAATAAAATAACTTCCATAACCGACTCATACTTATCACAAAATCATAAACAGTTTTAACTACCATTCTGATGTAAACAGTTGTAACTGTTACACATTCAGTGGTAACTGCTTCAATTGTAATATACGACTAAGTACAAATATATAATCAGTGTTAGCTGTTTCATATATAGCTAACAGTTACTAATACATAAGCAGTTTTAACTACTTACAGACACATAACTATCAGTTGTAATCTATCTTCAATCAGTTGTAACACTTGTCTTCTCATCAGTTTTCTTCTATCAGTTGTAACTTCATAAAGACAGTTTTAACCTTCAAAGCAAACAGTTTTAATCACTTATACTCTGTCTTCTCATCAGAAATTCAACTCAGACCTGAAACAGTTTTGACCCAACAATCTCCCCCTAAACTTAATCTGTCCTTCACAGCATTAAGTTTCTTTTAATCCTCCATTATAAGCTTCACAAAATTCTTTCAAAACTGTTAGTCATTTCTTCTCTTCTTCCTATCAATCTCCTCCTTCTTATGAATCTGATTCAACACCATATATACCAATTCCAGAGCTACATCATCTAAAACTGCAGCTTGTAGCCTTGCATTTCTCAAGCCCATCAAAAATCTCAGATTTATATCATAAAATCTATCTGTCAATAACCACATAAACACTGCATCATCCATAACAATCTGATGTACTCCAGGTTTGGCATGATAAATCCAATTTCTGACCTTGCTAAAAGTAGCAAACTGAAATGGAAACTCTTATGGCTCAAACATAGCTTTAATCCAATGCCATGTAACTTTTTCAACCAGATTATCAAACCTTTTCAAATCTAAATTCTTTTCCATCCCAATCTCATACATTCTCACCAAATCAGTCCTACTAATTCTGTTTATCAAATCCCTAAAAGATCTCCACCAAGATACATTTCCATCTGCTCTTTCAACTTTAATCTTGTGAATCTTAACAGGATTGACAAATTGCTCAATAGAACAATCAATGATACCAGGTAATTCAACATTAATTACCTCAGATTCCATAGGCTGTAACAGAATAAACTCCTTCAATTCATCAATATTCCTTTCTCTATCAGGAATTTCATCTAACTCTCTCTTCTTTTTCTCAAGTTCATCTTTCCTCCTCTTCTCAGCTTCTATCTTTTCTCTTTTTTATTTTTCTTCCTTTTCTTTCAATTTTCTTTCTTTTTCAGCCTCTTTCTTTTCCTTTTCAACTTCCTGCTTTTTCTTCTCAGCTTCTTTCTTTTCTGTTTGTTTCTTTTCAATCACATCAGGATTCAACTCATCTTTATCCCATAACTCCTGCAATCTCTCTAAACTCATCTGTTTCAATGCATTCAAAGGAATATACCCACCTTTCAACTTTGCAATTAAGTTCTTCTTCATTTGAGCTTTTGTTGGTGGTTTTGCAGTTTTTTTCTTTCTTGCTTCCTCTGCTTTCCTTTTCTTAACCTGCTCAACAAGATATTCAATATCATCTTGTCTCTGTTCTTTCAGTAAATATTCATCCCACTCTGCCACTTGCTCTTTTGTCATTTTCACAAACTTTCCTTCCTCAATCTCAACATCAATCAATCCCTCTGCATTTATCTCAGCCTGTAACCTTTGAGCATACTCAATATCATGAGCAGTTACTTCTGGTGGCACTGGTTTTTGCTTTTTCTTCTTTGGTTCTTCTACCAGTTTTCCCTTGCCTTTATCTTTTGGATCAATCTTTGGCAATTCTTTCCGTTGAACAGGAACAGCAGCAGGTTCTCTAATCTGAAATCCAGGTAAAGATGATTGTTGTGAAGATTTCTTCTTTGGAGTTTCAACCTTCTTTCCTGTACCAGTCATTTTAGCAGTTTTAACTGGAATGCTCTTCTTCCTAGTCTTTTCAACTTGTTGAGCATCAGTTTTAGCATCAGTCTTTACTTCTTTTTCAACTGCTATCTCAGGTTTACTCACCTCTTCACCATCATCCTCATCAATCTTTAACTCCTCAGTCTTATCACCCATATTCACCTCTGCAGTTTGCTCCACTGACCCAATAACCTCAGTATGATCAGACTTATCCTCATCTGCCACTGATTCCTTCATTTCTGTTTCCACTGTCTCATATACTGATTCATTTATTTCTGGCTCTGGCTCTGTAGATGGTGTTGGAGGTGTATGCACAAAATCATCATCCACTGGTTGTTCCATTTCAATCTCTTCATCAACTTTTTCATCATCAGACACAACCTTATCATTCTTATTCCTCTTATCACCCAAATTTGTCCAGACCTTCTCCCCCTTTTTGAAAGCATTTTGTTGAAAGTTATAAGTCTCCTCAGGTTCTGAAGTATCATGAACCACATATTTCCTCCCTTTCTTCAAACATTTAATAACAATCCTCTCTAACTGCTGCACTCTCCTCTGCAACTGAGTAATAACTTCATCCTTAGCCTTATTCTTCTTCCTCTCCTGTACAAACTCAGCCCATACATAATCAACCATTTTTGTCAATTCCAAGTTAGTTCTAGCCTCAACACCTTCAGGATGTGAATCCTTTGGTGAATCATTGACATCATCAAACTCTGACTCATGCCTAGCATGATCATCAAAGTCCCCTTGGTTCTTGGTACTGGGACCACTAGGATCATTTACAGGTGTAGAATCATGTCCATGTGTTGCCTCTGATTGGGTCTTATTAATGTTACTTCTGTCCTGCTCTGCCAGTGGGCTAGAAGCAGTAGAAGCAGCCCTCTCAGAATGATCATCCTCCTCCTCATTGATCATCTGCTGTGATGAATCATTTGTCTGAGACACCTGAGCAGCAGCAGCCTCAGATGCCTGTTTTTTAGCCTTTTTGGCTTTAGTAGGTTTAGCTGTTGTGGTCCCTTGTTTTCTTTTAGTACCCCCAACTACTGTGGGTTGAGAAGTGGTGGGTGGAACCATTCTCTCAGTAGTTGGTTCAGCTTCAGTTGGTAGTACTGATGCTGTGGTGGAGGGTGCAGGAAGCATTGTAGAAAATAATGCTATAACCTTCCCAGAAAATTTAGTATCTCTCTTCATATTTACAAAAACTTTTGGTTTAAAAGAGACAATACCAATAATCTTTTCAAGTGCAGTTATATTAGGAATTTGTTCATTTAAGAACAACTGCACAAAACGTGGATACATCAAAAATTTAATCTTTGGCTGCTCAATGTTGCTAAGCATACCAGAAAATATCAGATTTGAAAAATTAAACCTTTGACTAGTTGCAAGACAAGTAATTGCATAAGCAATGTTGCTTCCAAACTGCTCAAAAGATGATCTCTTAGATGATAAGCAGTGTAAAATTGTATGTATTAAAAACCTCCACTGATGAGAAAATAAGGTTTTCTGAAAAGTAAAAATTTCAAAAAGAACCCTCATAACCCATCAATCGTAAAGTATCATACATAACAGTATCCTCTAAAGATGATATACCTGCCTCATCATCTAGTTGTAATGAAGCTCTAACAGTAGCTTCTGTGATTACAACACGTGTATCCATAACTTCTGAAACTATTCTTTTAATACCCTGTTCCTCTTCTATTGATGCATTCACCCAGAAATTGTTGATATGATCGTGAGATATTCTGGGTGCTACAGTGAGAGCATGACGAATATGTGAAGCACGAAGGAAATCAATGATTTCCACATACTCGTTTGCCTCTGCAGGTTTCATTAAGAATGCAATCATATTGTGATCTTTTCCAATCGGTAGTTGAACAGTAGACGAAGTCGATGCCATGATTAGAAATCAAGTAATCGAGAAGAATCGAAGATGATTTTACAGAATCGAAAATCGATGAGACTTAGCGCAGTTGTTTGTATGTGAAATTTTGAAAGCATAATGAGAAACCCTAAGTGTTGAGAGTTAAGTACTGAAATTAAATCAGTTGTAAGCCCTAATTTGATCAGATCCCCAATTATAACTAAAACAGTGTTAATTAAATAAAATAACACGTTCAGTGATAATTATGAAAATAACCATCAGTGGTAATCAACACTTGGTTTCTCAAATGCATCATTTACATAATTAAGCTAGCAGTGCTAACTTGTACAAGCAGTACCAACCGACCAAGGCAGTGCTAACTTAATACAAGTAGTACTTCAGTTCTAGCAAAATCATATAAACAAAGCAGTGGTTGAAATTTTTTTTTTTTTTTTCTTTTTTTTTTTTTTTACCGATAGCAAACTCCACAAGCAGTGACACTTCATAAACACCTGCATAAGTTAGACTCCAAAACCTAGCAATATAACTTGCAGTGGTAATTCCAAACAATAGTACAAGTATACAGTGTTAACTATACACCAACAGTGGTGAAGTGATTATTACCACTGTTTATAATAAAAGTAAGAAACAGTGATAACGATACACATTACACACAATCAGTGTTTAATTAACAAATCAGTATTAACCCAAATTGAAATCACAGTAGATATTATTCACAGAAAGCAGTAACAAGAGAAATAACTTATGACAAATTGATCATTCCAATACTAGTAACCAAGAAAGTGAATCTGCCTACATCAAAAGCTTTTGTAAACAGATCAGCAAACTGATTATCAGTATGAACTTTCAAAATTTGAATAAGTCTTTTCTCATTACAATCTCTAATGAAATGATATCTGATTTCAATATGCTTTGTTTTAGAATGTTTAACTGGGTTATTAATAATACTGATTGCAGAGCTATTATCGATAAAAATAGGTGTATTAAGAAAGGTAAAACCATAATCTAGCATCTGATTCTGAATCCATAGCACTTGAGCACAGCAACTTGCAGCTGCTACATATTCTGCCTCTGCTGTAGATGTAGATACAGTGGTTTGTTTCTTGCATTGCCATGAAACCAATCTTTCTCCCAAAAATTGACAACCTCCTGATGTAGATTTCCTGTCCAGATTAGCTCCTCCATAATCACTATCTGTGTAAGCTATCAGATCAAAAGAATTAAACTTTGGATACCAAAGGCCCAATTTTGATTGACCCTTCAAATATCTAAATATTCTTTTGACTGCTAGAAGATGTGATAGCTTTGCACATAAACACACTGCAAACATGATGTCAGGCCTTGATGAAGTGAGATACATAAGAGACCCAATCATTGATCTGTAAAGATGTTCATCCACACTCTCCCCCTCAAGATCTGCATGTAATTTCTTGTTTGTCTCAACTGGTGTGCTTGCAACTTTAGCATCTTTGTACCCAAACCGATCCAGTATATCATTCACATACTTACTTTGAATAATAAAGATTCCTTCTTTCTGTTGCTTTACTTGTAGCCCCAAGAAAAATGTTAATTCCCCCATGGAGCTCATCTTGAACTTTTCATGCATCAATGATTCAAACTCCTTGCAAAGACTATCCTTTGTTGAACCAAAAATGATATCATCTACATAAACTTGAACCAGTAGTATATCATTCTTAATTCTTTTAGTAAACAAAGTTTTATCTATTGCACCCCTTTTGAATCCATTCTGCAACAGATAATCTGAAAAAGTATCATACCAGGCTCTAGGTGCTTGATGTAAGCCATAAAGAGCTTTATCCAGTTTGAAAACTTTATCAGGAAATTTAGAATCTTCAAACCCTGGTGGTTGACATACATAGACCTCTTCCTGTATAGTGCCATACAGAAAAGCACTCTTAACATCCATCTTATACACAATGAATCCCTTGAATGAAGCATAAGCCAAAAACAATCTAATTGCCTCTATCCTCGCAACAGGTGCAAAAACCTCATCATAATCAATCCCCTCTTCTTGTGAATACCCCTGTGCAACCAATCTAGCCTTGTTTTTGATCACTATACCTCTTTCATCCTTCTTGTTCTTGAAAATCCATTTAGTACCAATTGCCCTCTTCTCTTTAGGCAAATCAACCAATGTCCAAACTTCTTGAATCTTAAACTGAAGCAACTCCTCTTGCATAGCTTCAATCCAACTAGGATCTCTCAAAGCTTCAGTAACCTTCTTTGGTTCTGTTTGAGACAGAAAACAGGCAAACAAAGAAGTATTAACAGCTTCTGTATCAAGATTTACTTCTTCCTCATTTGCTGAAGCTTCAAACACCTGACTTTGATTTCTTGTTTTAACAGCTGATTCAATATCTCCTATTACATTCTCAAGTGGATGATCTTTATGAGTAATGTATTTAGATGCTGCTGTTTCTTGAATACTCTCCTCTAAGTTGGTAAAATTTCCTTCTTGACCAGACTCACTACTTGACACTTCTCTTGCAATTCTCTTTGACAAAGGAGTAGAACTCATCAAATGTAGATAATTCAATTGTTCCTGCTCTGTGTCAAGATGCTTTGTAGGTGTCTGATCAACATTCACACCTGCCTTTGTATACTTCTGTACTGGACTCATATCACTGTCTTCTGTACTGTCTTCAATAACAGGTCTATCAGAATCATCAACATGAGAAAATGATGTTTCATCTGATTTTCCTGTTTCCACATCCTGTGATGTCGTTGGTTGATCAGTATCAAACACTTCTGGGGGATCAGGAGACCAAATTGGAAATAATATATATTCCAATGAATCATTCTTCTTTCCAACTGATATTCCTGATTTTGCTCTACCTTCTTCATCACCTGTTCCTGCATTTGTACCTGCACTTGTACCTGCACTAGTATCCACATTTGTATATCTAAAAGCAGTATTAAGTGCATCAATATCAAACAGTGATTCAGGACCTTTTCCCTCAGGATTAACAGTGTTTTCATTAAAAGTAATGTGCACTGTTTCTTCTATGATTCTAGTCCTTTGATTGAATACCCTATAAGATTTACTTTGAATAGAATAACCAACAAATATCCCCTCATCAGCCTTACTCTGAAACTTACCTAAGTGATCTTTGGTATTTAAGATTGTACAAGGACACCCAAAAGATTTTAAGAAACTAACCAAAGGCTTTCTCTTAAACAACGGTTCATATGGTGTCTTGTTATGAGGCTTAACAACTAATACTCTATTCTGAACATAACAAGCTGTGCTAACTGCCTCTGCCCAAAAAGACATAGGTAGCTTTGCATCAGATAGCATGGTTCTTGCAGCCTCAATCAGTGTCCTATTCCTCCTTTCAGCTACTCCATTTTGTTGAGGAGTTCTAGGTGCACTAAATTCTCTCTTAATACCTTTAACTTCACAGAATTTATCCATCTCATGATTTTTAAATTCTGTTCCATTATCACTTCTGATGATCTTTACTCTTTTATCCAATTGATTCTCCATCTTAGTTATAAGTGATCTAAGTATTTCACCTGTCTCATCCTTTGTCCTAAGAAAGAAAACCCATGTAAATCTAGTATAATCATCAATAATCACAAGACAGTAAGACTTTTTCCCCATACTACTTATACTGGTTGGTCCAAATAAGTCCATATGCAATAAGTGTAAGGGTGTGCTATTTGTGTTCATAGATTTGGACTTAAATGAGGATTTGTGTTGCTTTCCCTTTTGACAAGAAACACAATGATCATCACATGAATAGACCTTTTCAGGCAAACCTCTAACAAGCTTGTTTTTGACAAGTTTATTAATGGTTTTGAAATTCATGTGACACATCCTCCTATGCCACAGTTCAGATTCATTCACACTTGCTTTAGAAATAAGACAGTTTAAATCAGGTTGAGGTGTCATATTTACTAAGTCACACTTATATACATTATCTTGTCTTGGAATTCTCATCAAAATCATGTTTTCCGGTATTTTGAATTCTTTGGACAAGATAAGGCATTCAGTGTCAGTAAAATGAACTGGGTTCTTTTTATCTGTGATTTGACTCACACTTAGTAAATTATACCTCAGTTGTTCCACAAAATAAACATTATCAAAACTTGGCTTTTCACTCTGAATTGTTCCTTTCCCTGTGATCCTTCCTCCTTTTGGATTGCTTCCAAAAGCTACATATCCTCCATCAAAAGATTTAAAGTCCTGCAGCTTTTCTTTGTCTCCAGTCATGTGCCGTGAGCATCCACTATCAATATGCCATAAGCTCTTAGGCTTGCCCTGCACAAACAGTCAAAAAGAGAATTAATTTCTCTTGGGAACCCAAACCAATTTGGCTTTGGGTTTCCCATGTGCATTCACATAATCAACTTTCTTAAAGATTATTGATTGTGAAGCACTGTTGGTATTTGGATCTGTTAATTTATCAGACTTAATAGGTGTCCAAATCCAACTAATTTTAGACTTAACAGTGTTCTTTGGCTTAACAGTTTTAACTGTTTTACCAACTGAAGATTCAGTGTTAATTTTGTTAACACTGTTTTTGAATTCAGTTACCACTGTTTTAGTCTTTGAGCTTTTGGCTAATTTTGTTATTACTGCTGCAGTAGATTTACCTGTAACAGTGTTTAACATGGTAGCCTTTGAGTTTATCTTCTGAACTCTGGCAGTATGATCAACTTTTGATTGAAAATTTTGTTTGTTAATCATATTTGCTTTCATCCATGACTGTTTTCTAATCCTTTGAACATTCTCAGGATTATGATAACAGTCATATTTAAAATGACCCATTTTTCCACATATAAAGCAAGACATTTCTTTAATCACAGTAACATTATTACCCAGTTTTTGTGAAATCATTTGATTCCAATTTCTTTGATTACCTCTGGGTTTTTGATTTTGAAAACTCTGTGAAGAAGAAGCACTTGCTTTACATTTACAATTCACACAGTTATTCACAACAGATTCAACAACAGGTTTAGTAACTGAGTTAACTGTATTACTAACATATCCTAACCCATGTTTAGATTTGTTAGTATTCAAGCTCACCTTCTCTAAGTCCAGTTTAACCTTTTCCTTAAACATTTTCTTACCCTCTTCTAGTTTATCAGTTTTAAGATTAACAACTAGATCAGTAATTACTCTCTTCACATCCTCACATGTTGACTCAGACTTAGATGATTCAGATTTCACACTCTTCTCACTATCAGATGTCCTATCACTCTGATCATCTTCTTCAGTCCAGTCACTAACTTCACCTTCTACAAACAGATCATCATCAGATAAACTTTTAATTGGATCAGCCTTTTTAACCTCATCTACCATTTCTCTTTTAAGTGAATTGATATCAATTTCACTTTTGGGAGGAAAGTAGGTGTGATTATAAGGTGGAGGTACATTATTGTATCCTAATCCAGTCTTAAGTTTATCATGAATCTGTGAATTAATAAGTTTATTTACACTCTTTGAAGCATGTTCTAATTTACTTACATCAAGCTTTATACTATCTCTTTCACATGTGACCTCAGTAAGTTTCTTAGATAACAAATCAACTTTATCTTTAAAAGAGTCTCTCTCCCACCTAGCATATTCAATGTCATACTTAAACTGTGTTGCATTGACTTCATATGCCTTTATTTGATTTTCCAGATTTTCAATGACTGCTATGGTGTGTTTACTTTTGATTTCCCATTGTTTTAGTTCCTCACACACTTTTATATTATGATCTCTGTAGTGTTTAACAGTTTGTTTACAAACAGCAGAACATAATTTATTTTGTACCTCAGTAGGAACTTCTGACTTTTTGTCAGATTCTGCAATGGCCATGAGACATTGATTCTTCACAACATGCTCTTCTTGATCACTCCAATCCCATCCACAGCCATCCATAGACACCAAAGCATTTGCTGAAGCCCCCTGAATTGGAATGTTTCTTGTCTGTGTTCCAGTGCTTCCAGATCTCTGACCATTACCATTCTGCTCTTGCCTAGGGTTTCTGCATTCTCTGGCAAAGTGTCCCATCTTGTGACAGTTGAAACACTCAATCTTGCTCTTATCAAACCAATTTGCATCATTCCTCTTGTATGCAAAGTTATTTCTACCAGTCCTCTGCATGAACCTTTTTGCTCTCTGAGTAATCAATGCAATTTGCCACTTGATGTCCATCTCCTCTAGATCATCACCATCAAATTGTTCCAGATCTTCATTAGTAAGTGAAGAATTCACATTACTTGCAAAAAAGATTCTAATATTTGATCATTAGAACTATTTGATGATGATCCTGCTCCCCCTGAAACATGAGTAGAACCCATTTGACTTGATTCTGCTTTTGTTCCAGCCATAGACATAAAAGCAGCATTATGACTGTATCCAGTTGCTTGCTTCTTACTTTCCACCTCAGACTCAAAGTTCCTCAGATCATTGTATATATCTTCTAGTTCCTTAACTTCAATGTCTGAACTCTGCCTCAATCCAACAGTATAGATTGTCCATTCATCACCTAATGATCTCAAGAACTTTCTGTTAAGATCTTCTTTGTCAATCTTAACCTTGTGATTTTCCAATTCTCCAACTAATTTAGTAAACCTATCAAAGGTTTGAGTTAGAGTTTCAGATTTCACATGGTTAAATTTTTCAAATTGTTGTTTTAACAGAGATCTTTTATTCTTTTTGGTGTTATCATTACCACCAAACCTCTTCTCAATTGCCTCCATTAGTACCTTGGGATCTTCACAATTATCAAATCTGCTCTGATGCTCATTCGGAATGGATAGCAACAGAGTACTAAGTGCTTTGTACTCAGTAGATCTGATTTTCCTCTCTGCTTCAGATGTTGGTGGTGCTCTTGGTTGCTTTACTCCATCACCATCAAGCGTTACTGGTATACCATTAACAACAACTTCCCACATCTGATAATCCGTGAGAAGCATATATTGCCTGATTCTGACCTTCCATAGGTCAAACTCATCAGGTTTAAGCATTGGTATCTTTGTTGCTTGAATTCCTTCATTGCCTTCAGACGCCATTGAAATCAAAACTTAATATCTGAACTAAACTCAAATACTAATACTAATAATCCCAGATCTTCCTGTCTTCAAAGCTTCACAAGCTCTGATACCACTTTGTTTGTCCCTGTTTAACTTAATAAACAATCTTACGTAATAAGCTTTGAATATATTATTGAGAAGTTGCGGAATCACACTCAATAATATTAAGAAGATCAATGAATATTAATTAATTTAATGAACACAATAATATACCGATAGCTTCAATCTTATTAATGATATAAGACGAATACACTTGATGTATTAGGGTTACAGAAAACCTTGAAGCTGCGCAAAAATCATTAACCTATCTAGGTCTAAAGGATCTCTATTTATAACATATAGAGTCCTATACAATCTTCTACAAATATGGAATAAAATAACTTCCATAACCGACTCATACTTATCACAAAATCATAAACAGTTTTAACTACCATTCTGATGTAAACAGTTGTAACTGTTACACATTCAGTGGTACTGCTTCAATTGTAATATACGACTAAGTACAAATATATAATCAGTGTTAACTGTTTCATATATAACTAACAGTTACTAATACATAAGCAGTTTTAACTACTTACAGACACATAACTATCAGTTGTAATCTATCTTCAATCAGTTGTAACACTTGTCTTCTCATCAGTTTTCTTCTATCAGTTGTAACTTCATAAAGACAGTTTTAACCTTCAAAGCAAACAGTTTTAATCACTTATACTCTGTCTTCTCATCAGAACTTCAACTCAGACCTGAAACAGTTTTGACCCAACAGTTAAAAACTATTAAATTGATGTACATAATCGATTAGAAAGCTGTAGTTGCTGATTTATTGAATTAAAATTCGGATTTTTGGAGATGGGTTTGAACAGGAAGAAATCGCAGAGCCTGTGGCCGGCGGTCAAGCAGTTTGGCCGGCGGTCAAGGGTCCGTTTTGGGCCGGCGGTGACGAGGTTGCTTTGGCCGGCGGTCAAACAGTTTAGCCGGCGGCTAAATGACCCCAACGCAGAAAAGATAATTGTTATAAACATTTTGTGAATCTGAAGCAGTAACAACAGATTAGAAAGAGATGTTAGTCATGAACTAACTAAAGCTAAATAAGTACTTGTGGTTTAATATGATATATACAATTAGTTGATGATGTCGGTATGATGATAACTTGTGATGTTGATAATATATAAGTTGATATAAGGAGATATGGTGATATGTTATATAATTATAACATGTGTTACTTATTATAACATAAGTTCATTGTTGATTGACAAATTACTGACTTGTGATGTTTTGTGGTGATTTCAGATTGATAGAAGGCTCAGTAACATTAGATCTCTGAGCGTGCAGCTGAGGTATTGGTGAGTGGTTCTGTACCTTCAGTGTGATTTAGCTGTAACAGGTTTGGTTACAGCAAGTGAACGTAGATTTACTGTTTGATAGACTGTTTAGTCTGCTATGTGATTGTGATTAGTTGGCCATTGGGCATATGTGATAAATCAGAGGTCAAGATGTTTGGGCCGGGTTACTATTGTTGGACGACAGGGATTTCCTTGTATATGTCGTTAATAGGAAATTAGGTCGTGTGAAAGTAGTAACCAGCTATCGGTTAACCGCTGTTTGGACCTGCAGCTCAGTTGGGTTATTGAATAACCGCTGTTGTGGTCTACAGCTCAGTGGGGTTACTAAGTGTTGTTTGAGGAGCTTTTTACTGGTTTTGGGCTGCCTCAAGGACCACCGATCCTCTGATGTTGTGTGAAACTATGTGATTGTGACTGTGATTATTTGTTGTAGATAAAGTTGTTATTGCTAAATTGGACTGTCGGTTACAGTTCTATCTCACTTAGCAGTTGTGCTAATCCCACCACTTTAAATTACTTCTTGCAGGTTATGACTTGACAGGGTGGTCGGGCAAGAAGGTGTCGACCTGAATGAATGTTTGACGACTGCTGCGTTGACTCTGATATTGATCTTGTTAAATATTGTGACGTTTGGATTTATATAACACCCAACAGCTGTATTTTGGTTTGTGTAATTATAAATTATTGAATGTATTTGTATTTAAAATGAAAGTCTTGTTTTGGGACATCGCTTCCGGGTCGAGATTATCAAAATGTGAGGGTGTTATAAGTTGGTATCAGAGCCCAGGTTTGGGTTAATTGAACGGTGGTAAGTGTTCCATCCCAAATCTATGATTGTGTTTGTCAAACATTCCAGGTGTGGGATTAGTTGGTGATTGAAATTGTTAGTCTGTAGATACTAACGATTAACAATTTGTGAGATTGTTGTTGTGATACAGATATGGCAGGTAATGAGCACCCGACCAATGTTCCCCCTAGTGCTTCTTGGATGGACACTTTTCCTTTGGAGATACAGAGTGATAAATATGAACAGACTGGTATTATATTTTCAGCTCATGAGGATATTGACAGGGATGAGGATGTATCTCAGATGAAGCGTGAATTACTTGAACTTAGAGGTTTTAAACAACAGGTTGAACAGGATAGACAGGCTAGATTTTCTCAGCAACCGAGGCAGGTTTGTTCTTTTAACACATTTATGAGAAGTAAACCTTCAGAATTTCAGGGTAGTTTAAATCCTTCGGTTACTTTGGATTGGTTGAGAGATACTGAAAGAAAATTTGAAGTTTGTAAATGTGAAGAAACAGATAAAGTTCCATTTGTTGTTCAGCTTCTTAAAGGTCAAGCTATGACTTGGTGGGATTCGATTACATCTGTTTTAACCCCAGAACAAAAAGTATCTATTAGATGGTCGGATTTTTATAATGAGATGTGTAAACAATTTTGTTCTGAGTTTGATGTGTCACGTATTAGACAGGAATTTATGGAACTACATATGACAGACCAGATGACTATTGATGAGTTGATTTCACAGTTTACAGATAAATTGAGATTTGTTCATCAGTAGGTTCCAGATGATAGAACCAAGATTGATCGTTTTGTTAGAGCATTACCACCCGATTATCGTACTACTGTAAGATTGGCGAGTTCCTTGAGACATGCTTTTGATTTAGCTCGTTCAGTGGATAGTGATATACGGGCTAGAGATGTGCAAAGTAAAGAAAAGACTTTACAGTATTCTGAAAGTGATCGTCCTGGTAAAAGTAGACATAAGGGACAGAGTAGTCAGCAAAGTAGGAAACGAAGTGATCATAGTGGTTCAGTTGATAAACCCAAGTGGTGTTACAGATGTAAAACCAGACATACCGGATTGTGTACTTCCCAGACTTCTAGATGCATTAAGTGTGGTGTGTTTGGTCATGATGTTAGGGATTGTGATTATCCTAATCATGTTTGTTGGATTTGTCATAAGGAGAGTCATCGAGCAAATCAGTGTCCAGAGGCTATGAGATAGGAGTCGGGATTGGTCGGGAGGTTGTCATTTTGTGCCATGCGTGGGAAAATGTGCCATCAGTTGCTGGCAGAGTTTTTCTGATGACAGTTAATTCGACTGTCGAGATATGTGACGTCATCCCAGGTACTTCTGTATTACTCTATACTAGCATATAATTATGTAACTTAGAGTTAATTGTACCTTTATATTGTTTGATATGTGATAAACTAAATTTGCTCCTATTGTGTTTATTAATTCTGTTGAAATAGAATTAAGTGATGATAAGATAATTCAGGTTGCCATGTAGGTGACTGAGATTAGTGTTTGATGGTGAGACAAACTTTTGGGCTTGACATGTTTGGATCAAGACAAATTGATTAAATGATATCAATATGAGATGATGTTAGAACTTGATGATTGACCTGTTCTGGATAAGTTGTATAATTTGACTCGAAAGATGTGAGAATGATTATTCCTTGGATTGATTAAAATTGTGAACTAGTACCTATGCTTGGGGGAAAAGATAGAAACATATATATCTTGGGATATGTGAATGTGGAAAGAATTCAAAACATGTAATTACATGTATAAGTTGCTCACGGAGTAACGTGTGACATGTGTATCTATTATGATTAAGTAGTTGATGATGCTACCTTTGACTTGGAGTTTATAACAGTTGTTTTGCCTTAAACTCATGGAGACACGGTTGATGGATAAATTAAATCAAAGATTTGATTGTAAGACCTGATATTATTGAAACCGTTGCTGGATTTTGATGGGATTTATCCAATATATTTGACAATTCCTTCAGAATTAGTGAATTGATTGAAAGCTGCTAGCTTGAAATATTGATGGAATATAATCTAAATTCCAGAAATTGTTATTGAATTGTGTTAGTGGATTAAAGACTGTCTAGTCTTGTATGGAATACAGTTGATTTGAGATTATTGAGATGTGATCCTAAATTGAAACTCTTGATTGTTGAGTAACTATTCATTCGAGGATTATTAAATTGTGTGATGATTTGAAATTATTATATTGATGGATTGTCATGGAGCGGATGTGATATTATCGTGGATTCTAATCATTGGATTTCGAGTATAAACCGGTGTTGACTGATCCTTGCGGATATTATGGGATTGTGTTATTTTAGATAATTGAGCCGGATTAGATTTTGTAACACCCGCCAAATTAGGACTAGTACTTAGTGCCTAATCATATGTAAATACATGTAATTAGTTCTATGTTAGGCTAATTAATGTATCGAATTATATATATTGTTGAATATATACGAAAATGTGATTTGATTAAATCGTACGCAATTTAAATCGAATGTATTTCGGTTCCATAAATACGGACGTTGGTGACCAATTTTATTAGGTAACACTGTTATGTTAAAAGTATTATTTTAATAATACTCGAATTACAATTTGTATCGTACAAACAGAACTTGCACAATTTAAAATATTTAACGCGCAAACTAACTTACATTTTATAACTCAAATATAAATTGATTAGTAAAATATTTAAATAAATATCGCGTAATAAGTTTGTATTTTAAAACTTACCAATTAATATGTAAAATAATTATTTAACGTTTGAACGACGGAGAAAACGAACACCGCACGGACCGCAATTGCGGAGACTGAAAGTTGGAGGTTAAACCCCCAACTCCCTCCTCTTTTTCTCATTCCTTCTTATCTCACTCTCTCTTTCTCTTTTCTCTCTCTTTCTTTTCTCTCTAATCACCACCACCTCCACAATCCTCATTAAATCACCAAATACTACCATTAAACGCACGCGAAACATACTACTCCTTTGGAAAAGAACGACCACGGCATCCCGATCTATCATCCTATCTTTTCGGATTTTTGATCCGACACTTAGTAAGTTTCCGACAATTCTCTAAACTCTTCGATTTCCATTATTTTCGACTTGTGGTTGTTTGTATACACTTAAAATGTCCATATTTGGGTTGGGTAAAAATAATGGACCGAACGGTGGCCGGGAAACTCGTTTTCGACACAAAATCCGGACAACAGCCCGTAACGTCGCATCTGGCCTGGAGCCTTTGCGACGTCGCGTATAACGTCGCACAGAAATCAATAACTTCGCCTTAGCGACGTCGCACATAAAGTCGCATTGAATTGCGAAGTCGCACATAGCGACGTCGCCTACTACGTCGCTGGAATCAACAACGTCGCGTATAGCGACATCATCCTTAACGTCGCATTAAATTGCGAAACGTCGCCTTTAGCGACGTCATGCTCAACGTCGCAATCCTTACCTGCGACGTCACACCTAACGTCGCACAAACCAGGACTTGAAAACTCATATTTTTACTAAGTGTCGAGACCTAAAATTTTAACACCTGATTTTATCCAAATTCGGATCCAGATGCGTTTTTCGTCAAAGCAATATAGTAGAAATAAAAATTTTCCAAGCTGACCTGGCAGCTCGACCCCAGCCAGGGGCTCTGCCCCTTGGACCCCGCTACCAGGGGCGCTGCCCCCGGACCCCCGTACTTAGATTTCGTAGACACATTTTACACCAAACATCAAACTTGTATAACACTTTGAAACTAACAAAATAACATCAAGATCATTATTACCAATAATCACCAACGGGCCGTACGCGTTTTCAAACACTTAAACTATCCACCGAATTGGGAACATTTGGACATTATAGTTGGACGAACAACTACAAGGTAGTCTTATTAGATACCTTCGCATATTATAACCATCGCGTGTCGTGGACACCCTCAGGTTATAAGTCGTTGGACTTCGATTCTCGGCTAATCATTCTCAGTTTATTTTCATAAACTCAACGACTCAGGTGAGTCTCATGGCCTCTCTTTTTACTGTTTTACTCAGGGGTGTGATATATTGCTCATTTTTAACATGTGAACGCAAGTACAAACATTTCATATACTACATGAGTTTTTCACAACTAATCATTTAAAGTCCTCCGTCAGCATAGTTGTTAATACGTTGTAGCGTGAATGTTAGTATATGGTACCATATAGGATTGACCCTCCTCGTTCGGGTTAGCAAGCACTAACCGGGTAAACGGACGTACTAATATTTGGGAAGACGAGTGTTGATTAGGCACTCGTGGAGGCACCTCGCCCGGAATTCTCTATAGGGGACCCGGCCCTCGAGTTAAGCTCAACTATGTGCTCATGGCTGTATACATATACCTTATCAATTGCTGGATGCAATTCAATTATTTAAATCTTGCGGTTCATACTATATTACTTGATTTCAAACCTGTGAGCTCACCAGCTTTAGCTGACCCATTTAGCATATATCGCAGGTACCAAGCAGTAGGTTGCTTCTGCTTCAGGATTATTAGCTCGAGTCAGCATACAGACGATTGAGATTTTCTTGCATTAGTATATTTTGTACAAGTACTTATGTACTGAAATCTCCTTTTATTTAAACTCGAGCTATGTAAAGCTATAAATGTTGTAAACATTTCAATATTAATATTTTTTGTTAAAACGACGCATATAGAGTCGTTTACTATGTATCTTTGTGCTTTGTTATTGATTAGTAACACCCAAATCGTGCTTCCGCAAATCATTAAATTTGGGGGTGTTACAGATTGGTATCAGAGCCTAAGGTTATAGTGAACTAGGTTGCTTTTAGTGGGCCTAGACTATGACCATTAGGCAGTATTCCTTATTAGGTATAACTGGTTCAGTGATTACGTCATATAAGTTTAATTTAACATAGCCTGATCAACTATGTACAATTAAGCAAAGATGATGTAAGATCTGAAAGTAGTTATCGCTGAACAGGGTACACTAGAAGACTCTGACCTCGAGAGGACCGAGACTGAAACATGTTTGTGCTAGACACTCAATAGGCTATATTATATAGGAACTATATGATCATAGGCCTCACTTTCTCTAACGCTTTGTCTCAGAAATGGCAAACATCCCACCCAATTCATCGCGCTCTCAATCCGGGTCGCAGAACCCAAGGGTAGCAAGGAGGAACGCCAGGTTGCCTCGAGCTGGCCCGTACCCCACTCACTTCACCTTGCCGGCCTTAGCCGCTAGGGTGAACCAACACGAGCAGCGACTTCGCACCATGGATGTCGTGTTGCAAGAAACCAACGAGAACTGGAGACTTACATCCCTCGAACGCATCGAACAAATCTCCAAGGATCACGAAACCACCGTTAATAATGTAGACGTTCTTTTCAACAAAGTGGTGGAGATAAGCGTGGAAACCGCTCTTTTGAAGCACAAACTAGATGAGGGTGAACAACGCTCACGGGTATCAGATGAATACATTGGCAGTTTGGTTCAACGACTGGCCTTGGCTGAAGACAATGCCCGACAGGCCAGCAGACTTGCAAATACAGTGGATCGCCTCATTGAAATGATGGAGCAGATTAACCTACGTTAAGACTAGTGTAGTCTTTGTCTTGTAATCTATCTCGTAATCTAATGACTATCTAGCGCTACTCTATAAATTAGTCGGATGTAACAATTCCTGACACCTTTTGTAATATCTCTGTAGGATGTAACCGTTGAACTCGTATTATCTATCAAATATTTCCTTGCCGATTCTACTTATACTAATTGCCATTTTTCTTTTCCATATTGATGTTATGTATTACCGCCTTTATACATGTACATCTGAGACAAATACAATTTTCTTACAAAATCTCATGTATCTTCATTTCTTTTATGGAAGAATCATGCCGCCAAAGACAAGACCATACACCGACGCTCAGCTTACGTCACTCATAACCCAGGCTGTGACTGAAGCCTTGGCTCGGAATACTCCACAAAATTCTGTGAGAAACAGCGATGCCGCTGAAACCCCCGCTGCAAAACCTTGTTCTTACAAGGACTTTCAGAGCTGTAAACCCTCAAGCTTCAAGGGTTCTGAAGGAGCCATCGGACTGATCAGATGGTTCGAAAAGATGGAAACTGTTTTCCGTGTCAGCAAATGCGCGGAGAACGACAAAGTAAACTTCGCCACCTGCTCTCTCGAAGATGATGCCCACTCTGGGTGGAACTCATATACCCAATCAGTGGGTGCTGACATTGCCTACCAACTCTCTTGGGAGGACTTGAAAGCAAAACTCACTGCCAAATACTGCTCAATCGCCAAACTCCAAAAGCTAGACGAGGAGTTCTGGAACCTAAAGGTTCAGTGTGGTGATATCGATGGTTATACCACCAGATTTCAGCAACTCGCTGCCCTCCGCCCAGCCATGGTAAGCACTGAACCTGATAAAATCAGGAAATACATCCTTGGTCTTCCTGAGCCTGTTCGGGGGTGTCGCGGCTCTATCGGTCGGACGGATTTGATTCCGGTCGTTGATCCAACAGCAATAGAAGCGGCGAACAGTGAGTTTTAAATTTGTAGAGCAGGGGAATCCTAAGCTGTATACTACTGACAGACCTAAAAGGGCAGCAAGTGGTATGTATGACTCAGGTGTCGTTCTTCAAACTACAACGGGCATGGGAGTCTAGGAAGTTTTATTATCTTTGGAGATTTAGCTAGGGTTTTTAAAAGCTTTTGGATAGGTTTGGTTTTTTATAACTAAATACTAATTAAATAAGGAAAATAAAACAAAAGAGGTTTGTACGGAGACTCGGTCAACAGAGGATAAGCGAGTGTTTACTATGATTTCGTTAAATGTTATTTGATGAATAGTCAAGGGTAAGGCTACTAGATGTGATGACTAATCCGGAGAGGATAGAAACATAATTAATGCAAAGTATTATACCTACGACCGTTCCGCGGCTTCCATACGTTTGTACTCCACCAATGGGTGTTTCCAGCACTATACCGAGTAATAGGGCGTTTTACGGTTTTTCCGTTACATTAATTAGGGTTCCACATTACTCCCGCAGATTTCCTATATCCTAATGAGCTACAACTACGATCCTATTAAATATCTAACGTAGAGTTGTCCGCAATCAGATAAATACAATGTCACGTGGATAGCAGTTATAGAAGTCAGGTACACCGGAAGTTCTCCCAAATGTACAGACCAATTTAACCGACGACTATCCTCGAATCCTGGTCCCCAGTCATAGTCATCAGAGATGTCTGTATAGTAGCGTGAATTGTTGATTGAACAAGAACACGAACGGGGGTAATCCCGCGGACCAAGTTGAGATAATCGGGTTAACGGTCAGTTAAATTGTTCAGCATTACAGATATAAATCATCACAACTATTCCATGCATGTTAATCTACTGTGTAAACCAATATTCTGTGTTTGAAAACCTAATTGTATAGTTACTGATATGAACCAAGGGGATAACTCTAGCATGCATCATTCCTAAGGCAACAATCAAACAAGAACATGCAATAGGGTGACACATAACAGAACACCGTAATCCTAGCATAGCAGATAACCAATAATTAGATCATAGATATCCCTAAAGTTCTCTCAAAGATATATAACAAATAAACATGAATCTAACCTATCTCTAATCCTACGCTCCGTGTCTCTTATGATTTGTTTCAACCTAGAGAACACAGCCATACCAAGTTCATTGATCATCAAGTATAGAATAGGTAGAGAACGTACCACTAGTAATTGGCCAAGTTCTAGCAGGAAGCTTCTAACCACAGCATAGGTTGGATAGATAAACATTCGAGATTCAGTTTACGAGTTCATACACAGTTTAAAGTAACACGGGCAGAGTAAAAGCATGGCATAAACATTTTGACTATTCTAACATAACTACATCATAGTAAACACAAAGAAATGTCTAGCCTAACATTATATATCTAGCATACAATCCTAAACAAGCATAAACAAAGCAACACATGTTTAAAACTGGAAAGTAAGAGATATATAAATAGAACCTGATACGAATTTATTACAGACAGATCTTCGCAAATACAATGTCTTGGAGTGCCTCCGTACAAAAGCTAAAAGCTACATCTACCTAACTATCTCTCTAACTAGCTCAATTCTAGAGAGAGAAAATCCTCTAGAGAGAGAAACTAGAGAGAGAGTGATGTGTGTGAGAGAGAAAGTGTAAGGAAGAAATGAAATGAGAAAAGTGGTATGAATGAGGTGTTGGGGATGTCCACTATTTATAGGCAAACCACCAAATCGTACGTACAACTCACGAAGCAGCACGTACAAGCAAACGGAGCACGATATGGGGTAGGGGCCGTATACGGCCTTGTAGGGGCCGTATACGGTCTTATATGGGCCGTATACGGTGCCTGAGGCCGTATACGGTCTCCGTCTGATTTTGTTCGTTGCTTAAAATGTCCGTATCTCCTTCGTTATGCGTCCGTTTGACTTGATTCTTTCGCCTGTGATTTCGTAATTCCGTTACGCTTCTAATGATGCCAATCTCACAGAAATTGGATGTGTAGAGCTTAGGCATAGCCGAAATGACTTTTAATGGCTCTGAAAGCGTAGTGGTTTCTCCGTCCTTTGGCCGTTTCACTTGATTCCAGATTATTTTGTCTTGATTTTACCTGTATAACAGATGGTAGAAGTTAGGAAGTGTGCCTTGACAGGAAAATGAGGTCGGAGGAATTGGCCTGTATTAAAATGCTGTGTTTTGTGCATTTTTAGAGTGTTTTCAGTGATTTTTATCACAACGTCTACTTTTGAACCACTTTAGTGTATTTTAGTAAATAATCAATGTTTTGGAATGTTTTCACTAAAGAAAGGTTCAAAATGTGAGGAATAACGCTTCTAAAAACATGACTTTTTACGTCACATCAGGGGCACGTCGCCTCTTCAAACCAAACCACCATTGACGGTGCAATCCTACTGGCCCAAGACCTGATGTCAATGAGCCAAGATTCTGAACCACCCACTTCCTCCTCCCACAACAACAAAAGAAAGTGGTCCGACTACCACAACAACCACTCAAACCAACAAAACAAGAAACCCGACACCATCAAAGCCTACAACACCACCACAGACATCACGCGGGGCTACACTGGGAGCAAACCCTATTGTTCCAAGTGCAGCCGTCACCATGAAGGTTCCTGTGGTCCCTTTTGCAACAATTGCAAGAGGTACGGTCACCTCACCAAAGATTGCCACTCTCCTACCAACAACAACCCTAACAACACCAGAACACCCAAAGTCTGCTTTGAGTGTGGGAACCCCGGGCACTTCAGAGACACGTGCCCAAAGCTGAAGAATAACAACAACAACAACAACCGCAACAGCAACAACAACAACCGCAACAGCAACAACACCCGAAGTAGAGCCTTCGTCATCAAATCCGGGGACGCCCGCCAAGACCCGAATGTGGTCTCGGGTATGTTCCTCCTCAACAACTTAACTGCTTCTGTTCTATTTGATACTGGTGCTGATAGGAGCAGGGTTTGGGTGGTGGAGTATTGGTTGCGGTGTCCTCACTACCAGGTGGTGTTCGGGTAGCCAAGGCTTCGGTCACACTGCGGGCAATTATTCCCGCGATCTCAGCTTCGCTAAGGGTAATATGACGACGTGGAGGCATGATGCTGAGTAAGAAAGAACAAGGAAATGAAATAAGATACTAGTCCGAGTATGATGAACTAGTGGTGTGTTTGTCATTTCGAGACAAAGCGTTAGAGAGAAAGAGGCCTATATTCATATAATATAATATAGCCTAAAGTTGTAATGAGGTCTACTTATGTAAATATATATGTATATCACATAATAACCTATTGAGTGTCTAGCACAGACGTGTTTTGAGTCCCGTTTCTCTCGAGGTCAGAGTCAACTAATGCATTCCTGTTCAACATAACTCTTTCAGATTTCACATCATCTTTCTCTAATTGTACATAGTTGATCAGGCTATGTTAAATTAAAGTCGTATGATGTAATCCCTGAACTAGTCATAACTAATAAGGAATACTGCCTAACGGTCATAGTCTAGGCCCACTAAATGCAACCTAGTTCACTATAACCTTAGGCTCTGATACCAATCTGTGACACCCCCAAATTTAATGATTTGCGGAAGCTTGATTTGGGTGTCACTAATCAATATACAAAGCACAAGATATAATGAACGACCACTATATGCGTCGTTTTAAACTTGTATAGATAAAGTAAATGTTTACATCAAAATATAGTTACATTAGCTCAAATCCTAATATTGAGAGATTACAAAGCATAATTACTTTTACAAAATATAATAATGCAATCAAATCTCTAGTTGTATGAATGCTGACTCGAGCTAATAGTTCCTGCTTGTGCAGCCAACCTACTGCTGGGTACCTGTGATAAATACTAAAATGGGTCAGCGAAAACGCTGGTGAGCTCACAGGTTTGTATGTCAATTGTATAGTTGTCAGAACCGCAAGATTTATATTGAATTTAAAATGCAATTAAGCAAAATAAAAGTTATACTGTCCATGAGCACATAGTCTGAGCTTAACTTGATTTGTCAGGCCCACTTAAGGAAACCTAACTTGAAATGCCTCCTACGAGTGCCTAATCAACACTCGTCTTCCCAAATGCTAATACATCCGTTTGACCGGTTAGTGCGTGCTAACCCGGATGAGGATTGTCAATCCCATATGATATCATATACTAACATTCACGCTATAAAATACTAGAGACTATGCTTATGGAGGACTTTAAATTGATTAGCTTGAAACTCATGTAGTATTTGAAGTTTGGCACTTGCGTTCTACTTGTAAAACAAAATCGAGTAGTAATATCACACCCCTAGTTGTAAAGCAGTGAAAATGGGGCTATGAAACTCACCTGAGTCTTGAAGTGTTTAATTTAATAAACTTGAAGTTTTTAGCGGTGAATTGAAGTCCAAAGGCTTGAAACCTGAATGTGTCCACGACACTTGAATTGTTATTAATTGTGCCGGTAACTCGAAAGACTACCATTTAAATTGTTTGTTTAACTTAATGTCCAAATTACCCCGATTTGGTTGATTGTATTGTTACAAGTTACTACGACTTGTTTGATTGAATTGACACAAGTTACAACGACTTGTTTGAATAAATTATCTAAGTTACTATGACTTAGTTGATTCAATTGTGTATTTGAAAATGTGTACGGCCCGTTGGTGATTTAGTTGAAATAATAATAATTCTAAAATGTTGACTTTGCTACAGTACTGCTACAGTACTGCTACAGTAAATTTGACTTCAAAATTTTGAGGTTTGAAGATTCTGTGTTGTGCGACGTAGGGTGCTACGTCGCAGATCCGGACTGCGACGTTGGGCATAACGTCGCTATGTGCGACTTTCGCAATTTAATGCGACGTTGTACGTGACGTCGCTATAGGCGACGTAGTTGATTTCTGCGACGTAAGGGTCTGCCGAATAGTTTCTACCGAAGGTTAAGGTTTATGCCGAAGGTTATAGTTTCTGCCGAAGGTTATAGTTTCTGTCGAAGGTTATAGTTTCTGCCGAAGGTTATAGTTTCTGCCGAAGGTTATAGTTTCTGCCGAAGGTTATAGTTTCTGCCGAAGGTTATAGTTTCTGCCGAAGGTTATAGTTTCTGCCGAAGGTTATAGTTTCTGCATTTTATGGTATTTTCATATGTCCGTTTAATATTTTAAACAAAAATAAATATGTCGAGGGGTCGGATTCGGTCCAGAACAGACCTATGTCCAAAGATCAAGTAATAGCCGAAAATGGGTGTATTTCTGGAAGTAGCTAAAGAAGAACTTTTTGTTCAAGACGAAAATACCAAACTTTTCCAAGTGGTCTCACACGTTTATTTAACCTACAACTCGAGTTATGGTTGTTTTCGTGCGACGGTTTTTCTGGCCAGGAAGTGGTATGTACATAAGTGTTTTAAAAACGAGTTTTAACCAAAGATTTGGACATTTCTTTGTTAAGTAAGCAACTAAACATGTTAATAAGTAGTAACCAAGTAAATCTAGCAAAGGAAAAGAGATCCTTACAGCGAGATCAAAGATCTAGAGTCGAAAACGTGATGAGGAGGTGACTAGCTTCGTTTCCTTGCTTGGAGCTTCAAAAACCGATGGTGGATGAGGGAGATGAGTGTGGTGGCTTGTGGTGGATGATGGTGGTGGTCTTGGACTGATTAAAATCGCAGGGGGAGGGAGGGAGAGAGATTGGAGAGAGTTGGATGGAGTGTGGGAGTAGATGAAATGAGATATGGTGGATGGAGTGAGTAGATCATCAAAGGAAAAAGGGGGAAAATGTATGGGAGGGAAGATTTCAGAAGAAATCTCATGGGTCCCACCCCCACTTGGTGTTTAAATTGTTTCCCCAAAGTTACGTTAAATAATTATTTTAAATATTAATTGGTATATTTTAAAATACGAATTATTACGTTATATTTTATTTAAATATTTTACTAATCATTTTATATTTGAACTATAAAAAGGTAAGTTAATTTGTTTGCGCGTTCTACATTTTAACTGGTGTAACTTTCTGATTGTACGATACGAATGAATACGAAATATTATAATAATAATATTTTTGACATAAAAGCGTTATTTAATAAAATTGGTCACCAACGTCCGTATTTATTGTATCGAAATTCATTTGATTTGAAACTCGTACGGTTTAAATAAACCGCATAATTGTAGATATATATTCAACAATATATAATATAATTGATACATTAATTAGCCTAACACAGAACTAATTACATGTATTAAAACTTGATTAGGCACTAAATTCTAGTCCTAAATTGACGGATGTCACATTCTCCCCCTGTTAGAAGAATTTCGTCCCGAAATTTATGTTGAAGTGGTGTTTGACGTCGAATCAGTGAAGAGTTGAGGATACTTGCGTCGCATTTGGTCCTCCCGTTCCCAGGTAAATTCCGGACCGCGCCGCGAATTCCACCTAACCTTGACAATAGGAATACGACTTTGTTTAAGTTGTTTGACCTCACGGTCCATGATTTCAGCGGGTTCCTCAACAAAGTGAAGTTTCTCGTCAACTCGAATTTCATCGAGTGGAATGATAAGTGTCTCATCAGACAGACACTTCTTCAGATTTGAAACATGAAAAGTGGGATGCACGCTGCTGAGTTCAGCTGGCAGCTGCAATCGGTAAGCCACTGGACCAATCCTTTCGAGGATCTCGAATGGTCCAATGTATCTGGGATTCAACTTCCCTCGTTTGCCAAATCGGATGACGCCTTTCCAAGGCGATACTTTGAGTAGAACTCGATCTCCAACCTGGAACTCGAGTGGCTTGCGTCTCACGTCAGCATAACTTTTCTGACGATCACGCGCGGCTTTGAGTTTGTTTTGAATTTCTACGATTCTCTCGGTTGTCTCGTGTATGATTTCTGGACCTGTGAGTTGGCTATCCCCAACTTCAGTCCAACAGATAGGTGACCGGCACTTACGACCGTACAGTGCCTCGAAGGGTGCAGCTTTGATGCTGGTATGATAACTGTTGTTGTACGAGAACTCGCACAATGGTAGATGTTTTTCCCAGTTTACACCGAAGTCTACTACGCAGGCCCGTAGCATGTCTTCCAGTGTTTGAATGGTTCGTTCACTTTGTTCGTCGGTTTGAGGATGATATGCGGTACTCATATCAAGTCGAGTACCCGGAGATTTTTGAAGTGATTGCCAAAATTGTGAAGTGAAACGACTATCTCTATCGGAGATAATTGAGATTGGAACACCGTGTTTGGTCACGATTTCCTTCAGATAAATGTTAGTGAGGCGTTCCATTTTGTCGGATTCCTTGATTGCCAGGAAGTGAGCAGACTTTGTGAGACGATCCACGATCACCCAAATGGAATCGCAACCGTTCGAGGATTTGGGTAGTTTGGTTATGAAGTCCATGGAAATTTGTTCCCATTTCCATTCAGGAAGACTGGGTTGTTGAAGTAAACCAGAAGGTTTCTGATATTCGATTTTGACTTTGGAGCAAGTAAGGCACTTGCTGACATAGGTGGCGATTTCAGCTTTCATGTTCGGCCACCAGTAGAAATCCTTGATACCGTGGTACATTTTATCGGACCCTGGATGAATAGAATATTTGGACTTGTGAGCTTCATCCATCACCAAGTCTCGTAGGTTTCCAACTTTAGGCAACCAGATTCGGTTTGAGAAATGCCTAATCCCATTAGGTTTGATTTCGAACTGTTTATCCGTGCCTCGCAAGGCTTCATCTTTGACATTTTCGGGCTTTAAGGCTTCGAGTTGAGCAGTGAGAATTTGAATGTTTAAATTGTTGTGAATGGTCATGCTGAGGGCTCGAACACGAAGAGGTTTCACTCGCTCTTTTCGACTGAGGGCGTCAGCAACAACATTTGCTTTGCCTGGATGATATTTGAGTTCACAGTCGTAATCGGTAAGCAACTCGACCCATCGACGTTGCCTCATGTTGAGATCCTTCTGATCGAATATGTGTTGAAGGCTTTTATGATCGGTAAAGATTGTACATCTGGTACCGTAAAGGTAATGTCTCCAGATTTTGAGGGCAAAAACGACAGCTCCTAGCTCGAGGTCATGAGTGGTGTAATTCTTTTCGTGAATCTTGAGCTGTCGGGAAGCATAAGCTATGACTTTGTCTCGTTGCATGAGCACACAACCGAGACCTTGATGATAAGCATCGCAGTATACAACGAAGTCATCGGTGCCTTCGGGTAATGAGAGGATTGGAGCACTGCAAAGCTTTTGTTTTAAGAGTTGGAATGCCGATTCTTGTTTATCAGTCCAGTCAAACTTTTTGTCTTTCTGGGTCAGAGTCGTGAGTGGTATGGCTATCTTGGAGAAATTTTCAATGAATCGTCGATAGTATCCGGCCAGTCCTAGAAACTGCCGTACCTCAGTCGGTGTGGTTGGCGATTGCCAATCTTTGATAGCTTCGATTTTTGATGGGTCAACGTGAATCCCCTGACTGTCAATCACGTGACCAAGGAATTGAACGGTTTTGATCCAGAACTCACACTTAGAGAACTTGACATTACACCTGTTGCTTTAGACGTTAAGTACACCGTAGAGTTAGCAAATGGCAAACAGATAGAAACCGATAGTGTGATACCTAATTGCACTTTAAATCTAGCCGACGAAATCTTCTCCATAGATCTTATGCCTATTGAGATAGGAAGTTTCGATGTCATCGTAGGCATGGACTGGTTATCCAAACATCGCGCCGAAATCTTTTGTTACGATAAAATCGTTCGCATACCTCTCGCAGTCGGTAGAACCCTGATCATACAGGGGGAGACCGGTGGGACGAGGCTTAACATCATCTCTTGTCTTAAAACCCGGAAATTTCTGAGAAAGGGTTATCCATCAATCCTCGCGCACATCATGGAGAAAAAGTCGGAGGAGAAACGACTTGAGGATGTTCCAATTGTTCGAGACTTTCCAGAAGTCTTTCCCGAGGAACTGCCTGGTCTACCACCACCAAGACAGGTTGAGTTCTCAATTGATCTTGTACCAGGTGCTGCGCCTGTGGCCCGAGCACCATACCGTTTAGCTCCATCCGAGCTTCAGGAGCTGTCCACCCAATTACAGGAACTCCTGGAACGAGGGTTTATCAGGCCGAGTTCTTCACCTTGGGGAGCTCCGGTCCTATTTGTTAAAAAGAAAGATGGTTCTTTTCGAATGTGTATCGACTATCGAGAGTTGAACAAGTTAACTGTCAAGAACCGGTATCCACTTCCTCGAATCGATGATTTGTTCGACCAACTTCAAGGGTCGAGTTGTTATTCAAAGATTGATCTCCGATCCGGTTACCACCAATTGCGTGTCCGCGATGCTGATATTCCAAAAACCGCTTTCAGAACCCGTTACGGGCATTACGAATTCCAAGTGATGCCATTCGGCCTAACCAATGCACCGGCTGTATTCATGGATCTTATGAATCGATTGTTTTTCTTGTTTGAGTTGTGGTGGTTTTCAGTGGATTTGCGTTTGTTGTTGTTGGAGGATGAGGTGTTGGAGGTCTCACGGTTGACAACTAGAGCCATGAGTTCGTGGGCCAATCGAATGGCACTCTCAGTGGTGGTTGGTTTGGATGAGGCGACGTTTCCCTGAATGTTCTCAGGAAGTCCACGAATGTATTTCTTGATGCCCTTACTTTCCGGTTCAACCAAGCCTGGGCATAGTAAAGCAAACTGCTGAAATTTTGTAGTATAATCAGCAACATCATTTCCCTGCACCGTCAGGTGCCAGAAATCTTCCTCCAGCCTATGCAATTCTTCTTCAGGACAGTATTTCTCTGTTAGTTTCTTCTTCAGTTCAGCCCAAGGAAGTCGGTTTGCAACCTCAAGGCCTACAGAGTTTGCGTGGGTTTTCCACCACGTGAGTGCACCTTCCTGAAAGGTGTAAGCAGCGAATTTGACTTTGTTGTTCTCAGTACAGTCGCAGAGACTGAAGACAGATTCCATACGCTCAACCCAACGGATCAAGCCAATGGCACCTTCCGTGCCCTTGAAGTATAGCGGTTTACAGCTAAGAAAGTCCTTATAGGAGCAGGGTTTGGGTGGTGGAGTATTGGTTGCGGTGTCCTCACTACCAGGTGGTGTTCGGGTAGCCAAGGCTTCGGTCACACTGCGGGCAATTATTCCCGCGATCTCAGCTTCGCTAAGGGTAATATGACGACGTGGAGGCATGATGCTGAGTAAGAAAGAACAAGGAAATGAAATAAGATACTAGTCCGAGTATGATGAACTAGTGGTGTGTTTGTCATTTCGAGACAAAGCGTTAGAGAGAAAGAGGCCTATATTCATATAATATAATATAGCCTAAAGTTGTAATGAGGTCTACTTATGTAAATATATATGTATATCACATAATAACCTATTGAGTGTCTAGCACAGACGTGTTTTGAGTCCCGTTTCTCTCGAGGTCAGAGTCAACTAATGCATTCCTGTTCAACATAACTCTTTCAGATTTCACATCATCTTTCTCTAATTGTACATAGTTGATCAGGCTATGTTAAATTAAAGTCGTATGATGTAATCCCTGAACTAGTCATAACTAATAAGGAATACTGCCTAACGGTCATAGTCTAGGCCCACTAAATGCAACCTAGTTCACTATAACCTTAGGCTCTGATACCAATCTGTGACACCCCCAAATTTAATGATTTGCGGAAGCTTGATTTGGGTGTCACTAATCAATATACAAAGCACAAGATATAATGAACGACCACTATATGCGTCGTTTTAAACTTGTATAGATAAAGTAAATGTTTACATCAAAATATAGTTACATTAGCTCAAATCCTAATATTGAGAGATTACAAAGCATAATTACTTTTACAAAATATAATAATGCAATCAAATCTCTAGTTGTATGAATGCTGACTCGAGCTAATAGTTCCTGCTTGTGCAGCCAACCTACTGCTGGGTACCTGTGATAAATACTAAAATGGGTCAGCGAAAACGCTGGTGAGCTCACAGGTTTGTATGTCAATTGTATAGTTGTCAGAACCGCAAGATTTATATTGAATTTAAAATGCAATTAAGCAAAATAAAAGTTATACTGTCCATGAGCACATAGTCTGAGCTTAACTTGATTTGTCAGGCCCACTTAAGGAAACCTAACTTGAAATGCCTCCTACGAGTGCCTAATCAACACTCGTCTTCCCAAATGCTAATACATCCGTTTGACCGGTTAGTGCGTGCTAACCCGGATGAGGATTGTCAATCCCATATGATATCATATACTAACATTCACGCTATAAAATACTAGAGACTATGCTTATGGAGGACTTTAAATTGATTAGCTTGAAACTCATGTAGTATTTGAAGTTTGGCACTTGCGTTCTACTTGTAAAACAAAATCGAGTAGTAATATCACACCCCTAGTTGTAAAGCAGTGAAAATGGGGCTATGAAACTCACCTGAGTCTTGAAGTGTTTAATTTAATAAACTTGAAGTTTTTAGCGGTGAATTGAAGTCCAAAGGCTTGAAACCTGAATGTGTCCACGACACTTGAATTGTTATTAATTGTGCCGGTAACTCGAAAGACTACCATTTAAATTGTTTGTTTAACTTAATGTCCAAATTACCCCGATTTGGTTGATTGTATTGTTACAAGTTACTACGACTTGTTTGATTGAATTGACACAAGTTACAACGACTTGTTTGAATAAATTATCTAAGTTACTATGACTTAGTTGATTCAATTGTGTATTTGAAAATGTGTACGGCCCGTTGGTGATTTAGTTGAAATAATAATAATTCTAAAATGTTGACTTTGCTACAGTACTGCTACAGTACTGCTACAGTAAATTTGACTTCAAAATTTTGAGGTTTGAAGATTCTGTGTTGTGCGACGTAGGGTGCTACGTCGCAGATCCGGACTGCGACGTTGGGCATAACGTCGCTATGTGCGACTTTCGCAATTTAATGCGACGTTGTACGTGACGTCGCTATAGGCGACGTAGTTGATTTCTGCGACGTAAGGGTCTGCCGAATAGTTTCTACCGAAGGTTAAGGTTTATGCCGAAGGTTATAGTTTCTGCCGAAGGTTATAGTTTCTGTCGAAGGTTATAGTTTCTGCCGAAGGTTATATTTTCTGCCGAAGGTTATAGTTTCTGCCGAAGGTTATAGTTTCTGCCGAAGGTTATAGTTTCTGCCGAAGGTTATAGTTTCTGCCGAAGGTTATAGTTTCTGCCGAAGGTTATAGTTTCTGCATTTTATGGTATTTTCATATGTCCGTTTAATATTTTAAACAAAAATAAATATGTCGAGGGGTCGGATTCGGTCCAGAAAAGACCTATGTCCAAAGATCAAGTAATAGCCGAAAATGGGTGTATTTCTGGAAGTAGCTAAAGAAGAACTTTTTGTTCAAGACGAAAATACCAAACTTTTCCAAGTGGTCTCACACGTTTATTTAACCTACAACTCGAGTTATGGTTGTTTTCGTGCGACGGTTTTTCTGGCCAGGAAGTGGTATGTACATAAGTGTTTTAAAAACGAGTTTTAACCAAAGATTTGGACATTTCTTTGTTAAGTAAGCAACTAAACATGTTAATAAGTAGTAACCAAGTAAATCTAGCAAAGGAAAAGAGATCCTTACAGCGAGATCAAAGATCTAGAGTCGAAAACGTGATGAGGAGGTGACTAGCTTCGTTTCCTTGCTTGGAGCTTCAAAAACCGATGGTGGATGAGGGAGATGAGTGTGGTGGCTTGTGGTGGATGATGGTGGTGGTCTTGGACTGATTAAAATCGCAGGGGGAGGGAGGGAGAGAGATTGGAGAGAGTTGGATGGAGTGAGTAGATCATCAAAGGAAAAAGGGGGAAAAGGTATGGGAGGGAAGATTTCAGAAGAAATCTCATGGGTCCCACCCCCACTTGGTGTTTAAATTGTTTCCTCAAAGTTACGTTAAATAATTATTTTAAATATTAATTGGTATATTTTAAAATACGAATTATTACGTTATATTTTATTTAAATATTTTACTAATCATTTTATATTTGAACTATAAAAAGGTAAGTTAATTTGTTTGCGCGTTCTACATTTTAACTGGTGTAACTTTCTGATTGTACGATACGAATGAATACGAAATATTATAATAATAATATTTTTGACATAAAAGCGTTATTTAATAAAATTGGTCACCAACGTCCGTATTTATTGTATCGAAATTCATTTGATTTGAAACTCGTACGGTTTAAATAAACCGCATAATTGTAGATATATATTCAACAATATATAATATAATTGATACATTAATTAGCCTAACACAGAACTAATTACATGTATTAAAACTTGATTAGGCACTAAATTCTAGTCCTAAATTGACGGATGTCACAAATAACATTTCCAAATAAGTGTTGTTTGTCAAGTAGGAAACACAAGTTATTAACAAATAACATTTCCCAAATCAGTTGTAGTTGTAATAGGAAACACAAGTTATTAACCAAATAACATTTCCTAAATCAGTTATTAGTAGGAAACACAAGTTAACCTAAATAAAGATTAACATTTCCAAATCAGTGTACGTAGGAAATCCTTTCCTAATCAATAGTTTAGTGGGAATATTTAGACGGTGATCCCTCGAAAGGTGAGCTAAACCTGTCGAGTAAGGTAACCCGATCTAACCCTATAACCAAACCACGACCCTAATCTGTTGTTGTTGTGCCAAGTAGGACATTTAAGTATACGCTCCCAAATCCGTAGGAGGGTCGTCACGGCGATAGTACTATCCGTATACTCAGTGGCTAGAGTCACCTAGCTAATGGTTATAGTCTGTAGCCATAAGGTCTTTTATGCACTACATCGTTCAGCCTAGATCTGTACCAAGATTCGTTGCCTAAATTCCCAAAATAGTTATGAAAAACCTTTCATAAAACACAGTTCAAATAGTTGTGTGAATTACCCTTTCACAAACAGTTCAAGTATGAAGTACCCCTTCATAAACAGTTCAAGCAAATACATACAGTATTTAAAGCAGTTGTCGCATGCGGTTATACATACGATTTCTATGTTTTCCACCCCGAGTTTTAAAACATTAAAACATTGAAAAGGGGTTTGTGAACTCACTGTGAGTGCTCGGATGTGAATGCTAGCGAGATAATATAACGAAGCCCAAACGTAGTCAACCTATACACAACAAGGTATTAACTATAAGTACTTTGTTTACTTATGTTAATAGTTCGTTCGTTTGAAGAAATTATCAATTTCTTAGGTTTGTGTATTTCGTTGATGATTGTTGTTGGAAATATATAATATTATCCAAGTATTGTTCATTTGTCGAATTGTCCGAAGTGTGTAAGTACATATCCATATATATACTTATATAGTTGAATATATATATTCTTGTATATATATATATTATTATTCGTTGTTTCTTTCATATATATCTCGTATATATATAAACATTGTTCGACATTTAGGTTTACAAAACACAAGTCTAAATTGTCCCGTATAATGTTCATCTATAAATACGTCTCAATCATTTATAATCTCACTCGATAAATGTACGTATTTAAGTTTGTATATGTTTGTAAGTATGTTACTCGTTCGTCGAAAACATTTGGGTTGTCATTTACTAATTCATCGTAATCACATGACTTGTCCATTACTAGTTCATCGTAACACATGGTTTGTCTATTACTAGTTCATCGTAATCATTTGGGTTGTCTATTACTCGGTCATCGTAGTTGAGTCACAACAGGTTTTGACTTCAGATGAAGTTCACTCGATCGGTTTACATGATCACGCGATCGCGTGGTACAAAGTGGTTCACGCGATCGGTTAAAATATATCACGCGATCGGTGGGTTCGAAGAGGTTCACGCGATCGTGGTTGAAAACCACGCGATCGCGTCGTTCTGAGTTTCGAAGATTTCTGAAGTTTTTATTTCACGCGATCGCGTGAAGTAATAAAAGGTTTTAGCGGGTTTTGTTGTTGAAAATGACGCGATCGCGTCATGTGTTTCTGCACAGAAACATCAGACGCAGAACAGAGCTGCACAATTTTGGTCCATTTTCACTTCGATCGTTTATAGTTCGTATTCAATATGTTCCAAATGGTTTACACTAGTTCCATAACATGTTTTGGCATCATAATATACCATTTTAACAAGTTTTCACCAATCGATTTTCGTTTTATGGTTTTGGTTTCTCAAGCTCATTTTCAAGATCAAAGCTTCAAATCTATGTGTTATGTAGCTAGATCATGATGTATATACAATTAATATATCGAAATTTAAGCAAAGGATTCAAAGATTATAAGTTTTCTTACAAAGATGAAAAGGATGAAGATGGTGATCGGATGATGATGATGATGGTGATAGAGTCACTGGCTTGTGTTCTACTACTGCTGCTGCCTTGCTCCTGATCTTGTTAAGTTTTAGTGAGAAGGAATTGGAGAGTGTTGTGTGTGTGAATGTCGAAGATCACAGAAGAAATGGGAGGGAGTATGGTTTAAACTGACGGTGTCTCTCAATTATTGATGTTAGGTGCCATTTTTGGTACCTCAATTTCGAGTACGGGTATAATTATAGCAATATAAAATTTAACATTTTATATTTTTATTTTGTAGATGCTTTCCTGTTTCGTAATATATTTTCAGAATAATGAGAGTATCATTATTTTTAGTAGTTGTACATTTTTGTACATTTTACTGCGCGCGTCCAATTGAGCGCCAAATTTCAGTCGAGTTTCGAATTCATATTTCGAAGTAATGTTCTAAATACTTGAAAACGTACTAGAAAAATAACATTTTTCAGATTTTGACCTTTTAGGTACGTTTTAGAATTGTTTCTGTTCGTTATATAATACGTTTTATGTTAAACGTATAATTGAACCCTTTTATCTATATGTTATAGATATATAATTTCTCGTAATTAATAATCGAATTATTAATTATTTCATATACCCAAATCTGGTTAATTATTTTTGTCGGCTTCGTTCCGATACGTTCGTACGTAATTTATAAATACTACGTATAATGTAATACTTTTTGTATTATCGTATTGGGCTCGCTAGACTCATATCACATCATAGGTTTAGTTTAAAACAAATGCAGGGAATTAGCGTAAGAAATGCATGTAATTAAGTATAATTATATACCTAATTTGGAGGAGTGTCACAGCCGATGCCCTCAGTCGAAAGGAACGACCAAAACCACTTCGTGTCCGAGCCCTCAGTATGACCATTCACAACGATCTTACCATTCAGATTCATACCGCTCAGATCGAAGCCCTGAAACCTGAAAATATCAAAAACGAAGCCTTACGGGGTATGGACAAACAATTTGAAATCAGACCTAACGGGATTAGGTATTTCTCAAACCGAACCTGGTTGCCTAGTTTTGGGAGCCTACGAGACTTGGTGATGGATGAGGCTCACAAGTCCAAATATTCTATCCATCCAGGATCCGATAAAATGTACCACGGAATCAAGGAATTTTATTGGTGGCCAAACATGAAAGCCGAAATCGCCACTTATGTCAGCAAGTGTCTTACTTGCTCGAAAGTCAAAACCGAACATCAGAAACCTCCTGGTTTACTCCAACAACCTGAAATCCCTGAATGGAAATGGGAACAAATTGCCATGGATTTCATAACCAAACTACCCAAGTCGTCGAACGGTTGCGATACCATTTGGGTGATCGTCGATCGTCTCAACAAATCTGCCCATTTCCTGGAAATCAAGGAAAACGATAAAATGGAGCGCCTTACACAAATCTACATCAAAGAAATCGTTTCTCAACACGGCGTTCCAATCTCGATCATCTCTGACAGGGATGCCCGTTTCACCTCTCACTTTTGGCAATCACTTCAAAAAGCATTGGGTACCCGTCTCGATATGAGTACCGCGTACCATCCCCAAACCGATGGCCAAAGTGAACGAACCATTCAGACACTGGAAGATATGCTACGCGCCTGCGTAGTTGATTTCGGTACAAAGTGGGAAAGACATCTACCGTTGTGCGAATTCTCGTACAATAACAGCTATCACGTCAGCATTAAGGCTGCACCTTTTGAGGCACTGTACGGTCGTAAGTGCCGATCACCGATCTGTTGGACTGAAGTGGGAGATAGCCAACTCACTGGTCCTGAACTCATACACGCCACCACTGAGAAAACTGTGGAAATCCAAAACCGACTCAAATCTGCACGTGATCGTCAGAAAAGTTATGCTGACGTGAGACGCAAACCACTCGATTTCCAAGTTGGGGATCGAGTACTCTTAAAAGTATCGCCTTGGAAAGGCGTCATCCGTTTTGGCAAACGCGGGAAGTTAAATCCCAGGTACATCGGGCCTTTTGAGATCCTTGAACGGATTGGCCCCGTAGCTTATCGATTGCAGCTGCCATCCGAACTCAGCAGCGTGCACCACACCTTTCACATTTCCAAGGGGGAGAGATTTGTATAATCCGCGAAATGGGCCTAGAAGTTTTATATTATTTCCTGATTTTAATTGTTAGGAAATAGTTTTGATTAGAATTGTCGAAAATAAATGGGTAAAATAAGTTCAGGACTTATTGTGGGTAGTGAAATATTAATTGTTTTAAATTAATATAGTTGACGGAATGATAAAATGTTTGGACTCGCAAATGGTTTTCGGGTTCCAGACAATAGGTTGTGAAGGGGTATTAAATTATACCCGTATATTGAAGTCGGTTAAAATTGTGAGCCGACCTTTTATTTCTTTATTTCCTCTAATTTTCATTTCTTCCTGATGAAACTCAAAACACACACATAGTGAAATCAAAAAGAGTAAAGCTTATTCCTGTGATTCATCATACAATATCATCATCATCAGATTTCATCTTCATCATCATATTGTTCTTGATCAATATGTAAGTGTTTATATGGTTTATGATTTAAATTAATTGAATCATTAGGATTAAGTGAAATTGATGATTGATATTAGAATATGTGATGTTATTGTTGTTAAAAACTGTTAAATTGATGTACATAATCGATTAGAAAGCTGTAGTTGCTGATTTATTGAATTAAAATTCGGATTTTTGGAGATGGGTTTGAACAGGAAGAAATCGCAGAGCCTGTGGCCGGCGGTCAAGCCGTTTGGCCGGCGGTCAAGGGTCCGTTTTGGGCCGGCGGTGACGAGGCTGCTTTGGCCGGCGGTCAAACAGTTTAGCCGGCGGCTAAATGGCCCCAACGCAGAAAAGATAATTGTTATAAACATTTTGTGAATCTGAAGCAGTAACAACAGATTAGAAAGAGATGTTAGTCATGAACTAACTAAAGCTAAATAAGTACTTGTGGTTTAATATGATATATACAATTAGTTGATGATGTCGGTATGATGATAACTTGTGATGTTGATAATATATAAGTTGATATAAGGAGATATGGTGATATGTTATATAATTATAACATGTGTTACTTATTATAACATAAGTTCATTGTTGATTGACAAATTACTGACTTGTGATGTTTTGTGGTGATTTCAGATTGATAGAAGGCTCAGTAACATTAGATCTCTGAGCGTGCAGCTGAGGTATTGGTGAGTGGTTCTGTACCTTCAGTGTGATTTAGCTGTAACAGGTTTGGTTACAGCAAGTGAACGTAGATTTACTGTTTGATAGACTGTTTAGTCTGCTATGTGATTGTGATTAGTTGGTCATTGGGCATATGTGATAAATCAGAGGTCAAGATGTTTGGGCTGGGTTACTATTGTTGGACGACAGGGATTTCCTTGTACATGTCGTTAATAGGAAATTAGGTCGTGTGAAAGTAGTAACCAGCTATCGGTTAACCTCTGTTTGGACCTGCAGCTCAGTTGGGTTATTGAATAACCGTTGTTGTGGTCTACAGCTCAGTGGGGTTACTAAGTGTTGTTTGAGGAGCTTTTTACTGGTTTTGGGCTGCCTCAAGGACCACCGATCCTCTGATGTTGTGTGAAACTATGTGATTGTGACTGTGATTATTTGTTGTAGACAAAGTTGTTATTGCTAAATTGGACTGTAGGTTACAGTTCTATCTCACTTAGCAGTTGTGCTAATCCCACCAATTTAAATTACTTCTTGCAGGTTATGACTTGCAGGTTCAAGAGAAAAGATATGTAGAGTAACAGGCAACCATCATTTTTGTTGACTGTTGTTATTAACGTACTTCAACCTTTTTTTTCACTTCATCATCCCAAATTAATTCAAATATTTTTTAGAATACTTCGAAATCCTTCTCCAATCATCACTACGATAATAAAAGTTATTCAGTAATCTAAAAACAATAAACACACCCAGAAATAAAACAAAGTAGAAAGTACTAATTAAATATAAGTTACATGTCTAGCTAAATTCTAAACTTGATCTACCAGAATTCAATTGTACTAAAATTTCATTGCTCATAAATATATATTAAAAAAAAAATCAATATAGTTTTCTACGCAATCCAACCTTTTTATCACCCAACATACTTCTTTAACACTTCACCTCGCTAGATCAAGGACATGATAAATTCCAAAAACTACAAAAATAATATCCATATTCCATGAGAAAAATTATTACATTACAAAAGATCTGTATATCAGAAATAAAATACCCATTCGATATAGTAGAAATAACCAATATCTATACCATTAATGTTTAGTAGGAATCAAATTTAAAAACAGATAGTAAGATAAACATTGTAAGATAAGCAGTGACTTACCAAATGACATGAAACTGGCGACAAATGAAAAAAGCGAGGTGAGCTTAAATTCAGCATGCCTCATTAGAGAATCCCCATATGAAAATGTAACTAACATCACCACATAAGTGTATGATCATCTCTCAACAAAAATTACGACAACTGCAACACATAATTAATAAACATACCTGAAATTCTACAAGAAAGTGATCAGAGCAGGGAATAAGTGATAAAACTTTAGTTATGTCTAATAATCTCTAGTTTGGATAAACGAAAAGAGTGCGGGATTTACGTTATGCAATAATCGTTTTAAAGCTACGTACCTAATTTAATTTATTTTTCTTAACACACACTTTTCATCATTGTCTTGAAAGCATCACACCATAGCTACCATTGTTCTTCAAATCCAACCTGATGAAAAGAACCTGCAACTCCTGCAAGCATGTGACAATGAAAACCAATTAACCTAGCAAATTAGTTAAATCTCAAAGAGAAACAAAGCAAAAAGAAGCAAAGGATTATGTGTGAGAGAGAGAAGGAATGGTGAGAAATGAGATATATTTGAGAATAGGAAATGGTTATATTTTGATATGCCATGGAGAAATGGAGTGTTTAGTGCACAGTATCAAACTATTTGATGCTGATATGTCATTTTGTAAAGGATGTTACCGTAATAAAGACCTACCTTATATAAAATAGGTAGAAATAATGGGCTTGATGAGCCAATGGGCCATTTTGGCCACTCATATACTATGCGTATAATACAAGACTACATATATTAATATACATATACATATGCTAATATCCCCACAGTTTTATCAGGAAAAGAAATTTGGACGTTCAAACTGGACCGAAAGTCTGTGAAGAGAGATGTTGGTAGACCTTTGGTGAAAATATCAACAAACAAGTTAAATGTTAGATTAGTTGGTTAACAAGTAGCTATTCATGCATGTGGTCATGAGTTCGAATCTTGTAACTAACACATAGGTTACAAAACAAACCCACATAAGAATCAACTCCTATATAATGTCAACCAAGTCCCCACTCCAACTTACTATCCAATTTAAGGGGGCTAAAAGATTTTTAAGTTTAAGAACTAATTTAATTAATTTAAAAAAAATAAAAATTCTTGAACCGGTTCAACATGTCAAAACGGTTCCCAGTCCAACCCGGTTCAGCCGGCCGGCACATTGACTAGTCAAAATTTGCAAAAAACCGAATAATTTTCAATCGGAATTCTTAAAATATCCGGTCCAACCGGTCAAGTCGGTTCTTAAAACATTACTTTAATCTTTCTCATCTTTCTCTTATTTTATAATATTGTGACAACTCATTTTGTAGAAGTTTTTTTATAAAATTTGTGTGAACAAAAGTATTTCTCAAACATAATTGATAATTGTATCAAGTTAATGTTGAACCGTTGGTAATTATGAAAAAGAAAATAAATTCCGTATTAAATAATAAATATAGTTAGTCGGCTCACTCATTGTGACCTTTGGACCGTTTAACTTAATTGCCACCTGTATTTTTTGACTTTATGATTATTTATTCTTATTATTATTACTAGTTGAAGACTCGCGATAATGCGGGCTACATCAATTAACTTTGTAAATTTCATAATTAAAAATTTAAAATTCATTAAAATAATAAATATATTATCAGAATGATGTTGAAAAAAATAAAACTATATAAAGATAAGATTTGCTTATCTAAACTTTTCAAAAAACATTAAAATATACTTATTTATTTGTATTTTTTAAATAAGTGACCAAATTTGATAAATTATTCACGTTACTTTAGTATTACTGTTGTAACTATTTTTTTTTTTTTTTTATATTAGATGATATGTAATGTCTTCAATAAATAATAACTGAAATTTTGAAAGTAACCCTATATGTCAACTATTATTTTTAACGTTGTTGGTTCTTTTTATCGATGACCGGAATCGCACTAATAAAATCTCTAATATTGTACGTAATTAAGTTGGTATATACATATGAAAAGTGTGTTTTATGAAATTATTTAAAATATAATACATTTGTGATTACAAAAATTAAACTACCTTTATAATAAGATGAAATTTGTGTATATGTATTTCCCATATTAATAGGGAAAATTAGATTATTATGTCTATAAAAAGATAATCATTATTTTAAAAATAACTTAATATAGATATCTCTAGAAGAAAATAGTTGTGTATCTTTCAATTTTATTTTTTATTGAGAAAATTTTTATTTGTAAATCAATTGTAGGCCGAGGAGTTTTTTTCCTTCCATTTATCAAAACATGTTTTTTTTTTCCTTTTTGGCATGTATGCATAATAATGTGTAAAATGCATACGATACTGATTTGTATTTGGTTGTGATCAAGCATTAAATTAATAACAATAGTTTTGTTGTTATATAAATAACATGGTATATATAAATAACTCAAACTTAAAAAAAGGAAAAAGAAAAAACCATTGTAATGGCAAATCGATAAATAATGTATATTAAAAGAACATAAATAACATTTATGATCTACTTATATGATAATTGAAATACATTGAAATTAAAGGTTAAAAATAACAAAACGACATAGTTGTAAACATTAATTTTTCTGAAGAAGTTGAGATTGACGATATAATCATCATTTATTTCATGTCCAAGTGCATGGAGTTATGTTATTAGTTCATCGGCCATAACAATCTTTTTTTCCAGTTTTGTAAAAACATCTCCACCAACTCGATCTTTGGAAAAATTTATCCTTAATCATTTAATAAAACGGTCTACATGTGTGTCACCTGTGAAAAATGGACAAAAAATTATAAACGTGTTATATATAATATATAATAAGGAATAAAATATACAAAGATTTGCAAAACAAAATAAAAAATTTTTTTGAATAAATAAACGATAATTAATACCTTGAAAACTGAATGCCTAGAAAAAAAAAATGATTATTATGTACACTACTCAATCTGTTAACAATGTATAATATAACATACCTTTGAATTTGTTAGGACTTTTGATATCTTCGATAATAAGTTCGTTGGAGACATGGGGCATTTTTTGGTGGATCCATTGAGGACTTGGAGAGGGGAGAATAATTTTTGTGATTGATGAAAACGAAATAAAAATAATGAAGGATATATATAGTTGTAGTAATTTTTAAAAATTAGGAATAGATTTAACATATGATAATATTTTGGAATAGATTTAACATATAATAATATTTTAAATTGAGATAAGCGAAAGTTTTGATAAGTCGTAAGGCAGAATGTCGCTTTGATGATTTTGTTTCTATTAGATATATTATTATTTATATTATTAATTAATACAAAAAATCTATGGCCTTATCTATTAAGATGAAAGATTTATTAGAAATATTTACAAATTTAAGGTCCTATTTGTTAGAGATTAGCCGTGTTGATTTTTTTTTTATCTATTATGATTTAATTTATATTTAAATTTAGATATTAATATATATATATTTAGTGGTTTTAGGGGGCTAAGTGAAATATGAAGAATTAATCTACATCGTCGGATCAATTTTGAAAAATATAATTAAGGGTCAAGATTTCTCCATGCTATTTTGCTTACCCTTTTACTTCTATAACACTATATACGAATTATTCATTGCTATAAACCTGTAACAATATAACACTATGTTAATACTATATACTTTTTAATATAAGTTTAACATAATAATTTAATAAATACCAAATTCTAAAGTTAAACAACAATATATTTGATGATGACATGCTTAAAATTTACATTAAAAAGAAATATAAAAATTTAAAACTTAACTATCGTGCTAATATCAAGTGACCCGCGTGTAGACACGGGTTTAAAGGCTAGTATTATATTATTTCAATCAAAATTATACTAATAATGTAAGGTTTTTTATTTTACCATTTTTGCAATTTACTTTTAAAAAAGATACATATGTATCTAAATTAATTAAGCAACACTTGAGTAGCAAAACATTATTAGTTTTATACATGTATGGATTGGATACCTTATAAGTAGAGATAGCAAGGACAAAAAATTATAAACGTGTTATATATAATATATAATAAGGAATAAAATATACAAAGATTTGCAAAACGTTAAATAAAAAAAAAATTTGAATAAATAAACGATAATTAATACCTTAAAACTGAATGCCTAGAAAAAAAATGATTATTATGTACACTACTCAATCTGTTAACAATGTATAATATAACATACCTTTGAATTTGTTAGGACTTTTGATATCTTCGATAATAAGTTCGTTGGAGACATGGGGCATTTTTTGGTGGATCCATTGAGGATTTGGAGAGGGAAGAATAATTTTTGTGATTGATGAAAACGAAATAAAAATAATGAAGGATATATATAGTTGTAGTAATTTTTAAAAATTAGGAATAGATTTAACATATGATAATATTTTGGAATAGATTTAACATATAATAATATTTTAAATTGAGATAAGCGAAAGTTTTGATAAGTCGTAAGGCTAGAATGTCGCTTTGATGATTTTGTTTCTATTAGATATATTATTATTTATATTATTAATTAATACAAAAAATCTATGGCCTTATCTATTAAGATGAAAGATTTATTAAAAATATTTACAAATTTAATGTCCTATTTGTTAGAGACTAGCCGTGTTGATTTTTTTTTTTTATCTATTATGATCTAATTTATATTTAAATTTAGATATTAATATATATATTTAGTGGTTTTAGGGGGCTAAGTGAAATATGAAGAATTAATCTACATCGTCGGATCAATTTTGAAAAATATAATTAAGGGTCAAGATTTCTCCATGCTATTTTGCTTTAAGTATAGATTATAGATTACATGTGTGGTTTATTTGGTTGGTTCGTGTTTATCAATCATAATATACAAGCTATGAATAAGAAATTCAGATACGCATCGATTATTTGTACTTTAATAATAGTCACCCACCTTCTGAATATAATTTCTCTCAACCAACTTGAAATAGCACATTTTAATGCATGAATCTAACCTTTAAACATAACCCTTAGGGCTACACATAACAAAATCTTGTATATATTATAGGTTATTTAAAGCAAAACAATATTGACCAATTAAGTGCAAAATCAGAAGCAACAGCAACACGTATGATAGCGATTTCTATGGCATGGGCCATACGATGATACGAAGTTTAAGCTAAATGGGCATTTTAGCAATGCTACCAATGGGCCTTGAATTGGGCTTGACTGGTGGCCTAGGCCCAACAGATTTTAGATGCATCTTTCTATTTAGAGAAAATTATACGAGCTGTCACGTGGTTTATCTAAAATTGTACTGGTTATCTATACAACTTGTTTTTTACACCGGTCATCCATGTGGTTGCAAGATGTTGCACGGGTAGTCTCTATCACTAACGACCGTTAGTCGAGCCCGTTAAATTCCGTCATGTGTGTGACATGTGACGGTATTTGGGTAATTTTTCATACCCTTTTCTATTTAATTCAATATTCAAAATACTTATTTAATTTCACACACTTTAATGTCTCATCTTTTAGCCTCCACAGAGAAATCATGTCATCTTCGTTCGTTAATACTTCTAAAATTAAAATATATCACACAAATATAAAGACATAATCTTCCACAAATCAATCACTATTTGAATCACAAAACCCTAACAATGAACATTAAATCACCACCTGAACCGCCACCGCCGTGCTGAACCACAACCACCGCCATGCTGAACCACCACTACCGCCGCAATTGTCGGATCTCTCTCTCTCTCTCTTGAATCTTTGTCACAGTCATCTTGATGACCACCACCGTCGTCGCAATTGTCGGATCTCTCTCTCTCTCTCTTGAATATTTCCGATCTCGAACATCCGGTGGTGACATCAAATGACAAGAACGAACTGGGTTTCTCGTACGAGTTTCGATACAAATCTGCCGCGGTTTAATGAGTTCGACGGAACTGAAGATCTAGATCTTTAAGTTGATTTGTGTTAGAATTTATGAACAGGAATACGATCAATGACCGGATATAATCTCTGTGAATCGTGTTTGGAAATCACTTTCCAAATACAATATTTCGACCATGTAATTGCCCCGGGTTACATGAAATTCGTATTGGGATAATTCAAGAGATATACACGATTTATGGCAATCAAAATAAATCGTGATCAAAGTGTCTATGTGTGTGTTTTCTGTGTGTCAATATGCAGATCATATCGAAATAACCAGGAAAAACGGAAGTTATAGGACAGTTTCATGTCCTAAACAAATCCGGGTCAAATAGTCCAAACGGGTTTTTCCGGGTCAAGCATTATAGTTAAATTCGTTGTTGTTTCGGGGTGCTGCCCCGAACCCCGCAAGGGCGTTGCCCCTTGGACCCCACAAGGGGGCGCAGCCCCCTTGACCCCCGCAATTTGGTCGTGCCCGTATTTAGTAACTTAGCTGGGTATGCACTCCGCATTAACTACCCCGTGTTCACCAATACACCAATGCACTAAAATATACAACAATTTGTTTGTGGTCGGAATCGGATTTCGTGGTTGCTAAAAATTGAAGTTCGACGTAGCCGAAATTTAAGTTCGTATATGGCCAAAATTTTATGCCCAGAAAACCCTTTGGTTCTTAAATCTAAATAAATAGGTGAAAAAATGTTTTGATATTTTGGTATTCAATGGTGTTTTTGATTGGGTGTCTGTAAAACCATGAAGACATGAAGATGAAGTTAAATTCGGTTTTCTTTGGTTGCTTTCCAATTTATTTTAATTTTTCATTTATGAATTATTAATAGTAGGTGGTTGTTAATGGTAGTGAAATCAATATCATGCAACCATAAGGATGATCAGTGTCAAAAAAAGTCGTAAGAACGACCAGTGCAATTTTTAACAAATCACAGGGATGACCCGTGTAATTTTTATTTCTATTTATTTTAGTTTTCATCATCGGTAGAGATAAAACAAGTTTAGGACAAACAAAACTTGCATACTCATGAGATGATAGTACATCTTAATTATACATAACTGATATTCATATTCAACTATTCGGCAAAAGGATCAACAGGAGGTATTTCGCCTGTAAACGATTCGGGTAAAGGCGCTTCTATGTCCTCCTTTTGTCGAAAAAAACGCCTGCTCATCCAACACCGTTTCCTCTGTTGTACATGTCACCGTAGGTTCCTCGGAGTTTTGTTCGTTTGCGGGTACGAACACTCCGGTTTCTGGATCAGGCTCCCAGTATTCTTCGGGTTTATGCGAGATCTCGTCAACGGGAAAAGCCACGACCTCGGGCTCAGCCTCAACCTCGTCTTCTACTTCCTTCTCGTAAGCTGATTCGTGCAATTTCCTCCTGAAATACATACAATTAACCAAAAAGTAATCAATACTTGTTGTAATATGCACGGGAGGATTATTAGGTAAAATTCAACGTCTCCAGCAAAATCTAAAGGATATCTCTGGTGCTAACATGTGTCAGCGTATACTACATTAAGAATCTTTGATGCTTAAAAGATATAGAAAACAAAGAGATTGAGGCACTTAAGGAATGAGGAGTCTCCTTTACAGAAAATGATACAAAACTAAAAGCGGCAATTCAGGTCGGGTCGACGGGTCAAAATAGGACAACCCGAGTCCAACTATATTTAATAAACGAGTTGAATATATCAACCCAACTCAAAGCATGTTAACTCGGACTCGATCCAAGTTATCCATTATTTAATAATGGCAACATGTTTTTGGATTTATATGTCGATTTCGGGTCAAATGGATCTACTCAAATGTAATAGCTAATCAATAATCAATAATAAAAATACTTATAAAATTCCAGAACTAATCGTACTACCTATTACATCAATCTAGATTCAAATATCAATACATTATAAATTCAAATTCAACCTAAATCTCGTTAAATCAAATAAAATATTAAAAAATATAAATAATTTCTAAATTATATTCAGGTTGGCAGGTCAAGAAACCCGTTGATTGGCCCAAACCCGACCTGAAAAAATAATGGGATGACGGATCGCAGGTCCAGCATGTCAACCAAAACCTACTACTTTTGAGTTGCGCATGACAGGTTTCGAGTTGCGTCGAAAACTATCGACCCTAATCATAATGCAAACATTCCCAAGTTCAGAAATGAATGCATCAAATATAAAAAATTGATGCACGTGTCAACATTTATTTGTAAGAGTTATTCTCCACTAAACCACATCATATTAAATTTGTTACAGGGGTTTACAGTTTAGACAAGCTTATTTTCACAGTTTATGAAGTTAATGAAAATAACAAAATAATATTAAATAAATAAGAAAATAGACAGATTTTTTTTTTTTTTTTTTGCCTCTTCCAAGTATGAAGCTCGTAAACTGTTAGCAATAATTTTAATTTTAATTTATCATTGAAAAGAAAAGGAAAAAGAGACAAAGAAATAAATCAGCTTAGGAATATCTATTTAATTTGAAGCTATTTTGTCAAAAAAAACAAACATATAGGCAAAAATATCAAATAATATATGTAAATCAAATAAAAAGCATGGTGGGATTAAAAGTCACCTGCCAATACAGAGAGTGGAAGACAGTGAAGAAGAAGAAGATGAAGTTAGATTTTGAAGGTGTTTGTTTATACTGATGAGTTTCTTAGCCATTGCAATTTTGTTTCAACTTATGATATGAAATTGTTAAAATGGATTTTTATTTTGTAGGATATATATATATATATATATATAGCTATAGATAGATACACACGTACGCATATGTATAGTGAATCTAGCTAGTAAACCGACTCTTATTTTTTATTATTTAAAATGTTTTTGATTACTTTATAACTCTGTGTGCTTGTTGTACACATACCACCGGCCTATTCATTATTCTTTATTTTATGTCATCAATTTCAACACTTTCGACCTTTTTAGACACATCATTTCTAATCTAATCTAATTAAGAAAGATAAAGAGAGATCATGGTTTGACTTGATCTTTTTAAACTATATTCTATATTTCTAGAATATTCGAGATTCAAGAGTGTTGTATGATCCATTATATTGTAGATGGGCTAACCTTTTAGCATTTTTGAGCACAAACTTGATTGTTAGTTCTATATACTTCAACAATGAGATCAAGTTGAACTTGGTTACTTAAGCATGCATGATTTGTGATATATAGTTTTGAAATATCGAATTAGTGGTTAAACTTTTACGATTTTCAAGTTGACTTTATAATTCAAGAAATAAGGTGACTCGAACCCCGACTCCTAAGTAACTTTGACTCATACGAGTCGTTTATTGACTCTTACGAATCAGAAAATTAGACAAATGGTTAGTGTAATGTAATATATAAAAAAAATAAATGGGCAAAATAGGAAAAAGAAATGACTAAATATAGTTTAATTTAAGTATTTGTGTTGAATGTTGGTCAGCAACTTTACTATCAACTCGCACCATGTTTTACCTCTATTAGCAACAAAAATCTTAAAAGAATACTACTCCGTATAATATACCATATATATTTATCATAGAATAGTACGCGTATAATAACTTCATGCCACGATTTAACAACTATGAATCTATGATCATATCATTTTATTTGAATTTAATTAATATTTCTCTAGTCAAGCTTTAGATTTGTCGTAAACTAGTCAAACTATTGAATCAAGGTCTAACTTAAATTGGTCGAGTCAAGTCGAACATGTGTTACCTTCTTTGTGGTTCACCTGAAATATCAAGTCTTATCAGACTTTTGGTTCATTCAGTAGTTGCCTATTTAATACGGAGTATCAACTAATGATTCATACTTAAAATCTTACTCATGATCTAAATGTACCAGTAAAATTATGTTCAAAACCTGCTATAAAATGAAAAAATCGATAAAAGTTTAGTTACGTATCATGACCAAATTGGCAATTGGGTATAGTGATGACATATTTTGCTCGGATTTTGGTTAGACAACAAGTTTAATAACGACCATAAAACAAAGATGGAGTGCATCATAAGATATACAATTTGATTTCCAATTCCAAAGTTATAACTTTATTCTTAGCCTCATAACAATCATACATACTAAATATATATGAGGTCACTTTTTAATATCGAGAAAGAAGAAGAACATGATCACTTTGTGTGCATATAGTAAACGTTTGTATATAAATATAATAGTCTCGTGTGTATTCAATTATAAGTCTCATAACAATTGAGGAACGTTAAAAGTTTTTATATCATTGTCTATTTTGTTACTTCATATGCTAAGAGCACGCGGGGTGAATTAGTTTTTTCCGTTGTTCAAGCTCAAGGCGTTTCGCCACTTCCTGCAAGCATTTCCGGTCAGCGTGCAACCGGGGATGAAAGCCTAATCCCTTATTGTTCATTATTATTTTATCATAAAGTTTTGGTATAAATTACATGAAAACGTTAGCTAATACTGTGTTATGGTATGCCTACCAATTAAAATTAAAGTTACACAACAAACACACGCACATATTTCATACTCCTTAAAATGTCAATATAGCTTACATCCCACGTACCATAACCACTGCTTTACTACACCACCATATCTTTATTATTCCCTACTACACACATATACATAACATAGTCACTACCTCCCAATACCACTACTAGAATTAGGGAAGTTGGGATTTAAGTATCGCTCAAGGGTGAGCCGGTTTATCGAGGTTCTCAAGTGGGCGGTAGAAGGCCTTCTCCTCCAACACTGAACCACTTGTTGCAGCTGGCTCAAACCCAACTGAATTTTGCCCATCTGCTGGCCCGAAGACCCCTGTCTTTGGGTGTGGTACCCAGTCGGTTTCTGATTCAGCTCGGGTGATCGCTTCTTCTGGAACCAAAGTTGGGCGGACCTGATCGTCTATGTTCTTGTCGTACACCGACACATGCACTGCCCTCCTGAAAAAAATCATACATATACAAATCATATATATCAGTTTTAACTTACGAAATGATTTCGGTTATATATAGTTCTCTCTAACAGGTTAATGCGTCACATGTAACACCGGTCAAAAGTTACCCATATCTCTCACACTCCGTATATATTATTTCTGACAGTTGAAAGTTCAAAACTTAGCTAAAAAGGAAATATGCTAAATCCGCCGAACTGGTCAGCAGTAGCACAAAGTGTAAGCATTACATTATTGCTTGAAACCTCCATCAATTATGGCTAACTATTAGACTAGCGTCATGATGAATTTAGGTAAATTGTTGGTAGAAAACAGCTCTCAATCAGTCAGTTGTTTTAAAGAATATGTAATTAAAAGGACAAATCTCTACAAACCCTTTAACAAATGGTACTTAGATTACTTTAATGATTCATAGATTGGCTATACACTTGGAGGGACAAACTATTATGGGCACAGCTACTTGCATATATATGTATGCAGGGGACCGAGTTCTAACTTATAGCTTCTCACATAGAGATGACTTTCTCTAATATATAAAGGATAGAAATAGCTAAAAATAGACGTAAAGATAATGACACATTAAATTAATCAAATATAGTTTTTTTTTAAAAGAAAAATGGGCCCTGTTTTTAAAACTAACGAATAGTCGATTGTTACTTATTTCTGGTTAATTAAATTAGCTTGTAATTTGAACATAATGGTATGAAATAGAGTAGTTTATAATGTATTAGTACAATACTTTGTTACTTTCTTATGTTGTCTTGAACTACACAGATTCTCCAAGACATAGGGGTAGACATAAAGACATAAAGATACCGGAAAGGTCTTAATCACTCAACCAAACTGTGGTCCAAATCTTATCTAATGCCAGCCACTTTTAATGGAAAAGAAGCAAGACAACATGATAATGGCCCCCAGCATTATGAGAATTATTGGATAAATGACATGACACTGTCACTTATAATCCTTCTAAAAAAGTGTACGGTACCTTCTCTTTTCTCTTCTGAACTTTATTGCTACATAATCATATAATATCTTCTTTATTCTTTCAGACAAGTACCAGTAATTTCCAACTAATTACTATAAGAACTTAACCAAGGATAAAGGACTTTGACTATTTCCAACTAATCACATAATCATATACTACGTATCTTCTTTATTCTTACACATGCCTGCCTACAAATCAACCTTCATTTCAGTCACAGTGTGTCAAAATTTACGACTTTCATCGGCATAGAAATTGACTATTTGACCGATGATAAACCGATTAATCGGTTGCATTTTTCCAATTCATATATACGTCAATATGTGTGTATCTAAGGTCATTATTGATTAATACGTCAATTAAATACCAGTCGGATTTTTCTGTTATATCTTCTCCAATCTCTGTGCTTATATCTCAAATCATACTATCAAACATATACCTAACTGTCAGATTCAGTTAATTAATCACCTGATAATCATAAAACAGCAGCTCGTAACACACACACACACACACACACCGCCGTTAAATTGAAAATTGATAATCAATTAATCATACAGTCAGTATATAATGGGTTAATTACATATTTCCCCTATTTAAACTATACATATATTGCAGCTCGTATACTTATATTCACATAAACACACACAAATATAGAGTAACATATAATAATCATGAACATGACGAAGAATCAAATACACCTAATTAACTGAGAGATTGAATTAAAATAATCATAATCGTGAACATTGACGAGGGATTGCAAAATTTATCAGAGAACGAACTTAGATAATCAGTATATTGCAGCTCGATAACTGTACAACGAATTTAATCATCTAGAAATATATATATATAAAATGATGTAATCATATACTCGTAGTGAATTAGTGTGAGTGAGTGTATACCTGAAAATGAGATTTGGATCAACAGCAGATGATGTACGAATCTGGTTAACAAATCGCTTCCCTAAGCTCGCGATTGATCGAATTTGCGAATTAGCGGCCATACAATAAAGTTAATTTTCCGGTGACAAAAAGTAGACAGAAAGGAATAGGGCGTAGAATTCAAGAAGCAAAAAGGTAGGTGTGATCTGTGTGTGCTCTCCAAACCGTTTGGTAGACTACATATTTATAAATATTTATAAATATTTAATTAATTTAATTAATTAATTTAATTAGATATATATAGAAGACATATCGATGGTAGGTTTATTGGAGGTTTGTAGATTTTCATTTCAAGCACTATAGTTTGAAACTTTTATGATATTAGATCATAGTTTGTAATATGTATCATGATAGTCATATATAAATCGTATGTTAATTGCATGTCTTTTCCCGAGACGATTAAAGTTCTTTGGCGAAGGTTTTTTTGGAAACAGTCTCTCTACCCTTGGGTAGGGATATGACTATTTACATCTTATCTCCCACTGTAACACCCCCAAATTTAACAGTTTGCGGAAGCGACTTTTTTGGGTGTTACTAATCAATAATCACAAGCACAAAGGATACAGTGAACGACTCTAAATGAGACGTTCGAAAAGTTATTACATTATTACATAAGTAGTTTCAAAATACAAGCTCGAGTTCAAGTAAATTCCTAAAGATTCTAATACATAACAGTAAGTACAAAAGTAATGTAATAAAATCTCCAAGCTTGTAAATGCATGTGACTCGAGCTAAGTAAGCTTATCCTGCTGGGCATCCCTACTGATGCTGAGTACCTGAGAAGCATTACTAAAACGGTCAACCAAAAAGGTTGGTGAATCTCACAGGTTTGTAAGTAAGTAAACAGTTTGAACACACAAGTAGTATTTGTAAATCATAGCCAGCCAGTAAGTAACGATCACAGGTTATGCTCATCGTTAACTTAAGTTTTAATAAGTGGTGGTTGCAGGTTATGCTAACCGTTTGATACAATTGCCATGAGCCACCATAGTTGAAGCTTAACGTACAGTAAATATAGGTACCCCCTCATGAATGTAATCCAAAACATTCATACGGAACGAGTAAGAAACGCCCGTTTCTACAGGAACGGTTCGTGGTAGTGCTTGCTACCCCGGGCGGGGATTGTCAGTCCCATATGGATCCATATACTAAAACTCGCGCTTATCACATAACTAACAACTATGGTTCAGGAGGATTTCATTGGATTAGTCGTAAACTCATGCAGTTGGCGTATTCGTAATCTCATACAGTAAGTAAATCATGGCAGCAAGTAAGTTTTGTGTGTTCATGTAAAACAGTAATGCATCTCACCCCTGAGTAAAAACAGTAAAGTAGGGGCTGTGAGACTCACCTGAGTCTGGCAGATAATGCAGTAAGTAAGCAAGTAGTATCCCGAACTAGCAACCCTTAGCGTCCTAATACGCATAAGGTTTAGTAAGTAAATGGAATACTTGTAAAGTATCCACGCTAGTTGTTCCCAAACTAGTTAATGTCCATTAGTTTGTTTGTAAGTTTGCAATCGTTTGTAAATCGTAGTTTGTATAAAAGTTGTACTGTCCGTTTGTTATCGGTGTATAATAACAATTCCATCCATTATTATTATGTATTCATAGTAGTGGTACAGTTGTAAAGTATACTCGTATGATCGTTTGTTTGTATTACAACCTGTATCGTTTGTGTACGTTCCAATGGGCTTAGACCCCAAAGGGTACGAGTGAAACCTCGTAAGTATTCGTATGTATGTTCGTATCAGTTAACGTGTAATCCAGCACGTAACTAGTGAGTGAACTTGTAAGTTTGTATCGGATGTAATCCCGTGTAATGTACAAGTGTATGTTCGTTGGAGTGTAATCTCCTAAGTATTTCCAAGTGTAATCCCGTACGCGTGTGTGAGTGAAATCTCACGTTTAGTTTAGTATAGTCTTGTACGTATTCAAGTGTTGTTGTATACTTTCAAAAGTATAGTATTTTCAGGTATAAGTAGCATCGTATTTGATTTAGTAGTTGAAAAGTGATTCCCACACTTAGAATATATTTTGTTTTCTGATCTGGGCTTTCTGCGACACAAGGCTTGTGTCGCAGACCGTATGCGACATAAGGTCTGTGTCGTATGGATTTGTTTCCGATTTCGTGTTTATGCGACACAATGGTTGTGTCGCAGACAAGGGTACGACACAACGATACGACATAGTCGTTGTGTCGCAATCAAGCGATAGGTAAATTTTGTGTCGTAGATGGTACGACATATAATGCGACATAAGCGTTGTGTCGCATACATTGCGACATAACGTGCGACATAACATGCGACATAGTGTTGTGTCGCATGAAGTTTTGGTCCGATGCGACACAAGAGGTCTGTTCGGAAATTTAGTTTCCGAAAACGTATTTTCCGGTTTCCGTTGGGTCTAGAATTTTTATACTAGTTTTAATATGTTATAATAAGTTCATAGTAACTATTGGTGGTCGTTTTTAAGGTTTGTGGTGTCGTTTTCTTTAAAATGACCAAAACCGACATTTACGTTAACGTGTTCAAAAACGAGTTTAGATTATATATTCGGACATTACTAAGTTAGGGAAACAATAATCTAGCAAAATAAAAGTAATCGGAAAAGTTTCGGGTCGCCGGAAAACTTACAAAGTTGTCGAAACGAAAATCCGAAAAGATACGATTGTAGCCCTCGTTCTCGTGATCGCTTTTCTCCAAACGGGTATGGACCTCCGAGGTGTTTTAATGGTGTTTTTATGGCGTTTTGTAATCGGTTTTAGAGAGAGAGAGAGTGACCGATAGAGAGAGAGAAGAGAGTGATTGAGGTGTGGATGTTTGAGTGTTGTGTGGGAGAAGAAAAGAAAGCATGGGGGTGTTGTCCCCCCCCCCCTTGCTTGGGCCGGCCATGGTGGGGTCCACCATGTGTGGATCTCACCAAATATTGCTCCTCCGTGTTTGCGCTCCGTGCGGTGTTCGTTTCCCCGGTCGTTTAAACGTAAAAATAGTTTTATACGCGGTTAATTATACGTTTTAAACTACGAAACAATACTCGATAATTAAGTTGAAGTATTTTATCAAAATACTAGTTTTCAAGTTATAAAACATAACTTAGTTTTGTTTTGTCGGTTGGTCGAGTTTTCGGAGAGTTCGGTAATGTTTGGGTTAAAACGTACGTTTTCGTTATATTATAAACATAATATAAAGTAGTAGTCAAGGTAATTAAATAATTTAACATTATTTAATATTTGTTTTACCAATGTCCGCAAGTTTGTACAATTGTAGTTTCATACGATATGTACGAATCGTATACGCGTATATATATATATTCCATCCATATATATATATAAAGTAAATAACGTATATAATCCTATTTCATATTATATACAAGCAATAAACACGTAATTAGGAAAATTTTTAAATTGATCCTAATTTTGGGGTTGTTACATTCTCCCCTTGTAAATTAAATTTCGTCCCGAAATTTGTTCGAAGTAGTAATCGGTAGTTCTATACTAGTCAGGTAGCTACAATGTGTACTAGCAGCCTACAGTTGTAGGGTAGGTCCTACAGTGTTTGAAATCAAGTAATCGTTAGGTGGTAACGTACCCTAAATTTTGTTGCCGGGAGGTAGTGGGCATTTGGCCTTGAGATGGCCAGCACTCCCACAGTTGAAGCAAAGTTTCACTTTAGGAGGGTTCGTACTCTTAGGGTAGGACTTGCATCGACCGACGGGTATGGTACACGGTCCTTCATGATGCCGAGTGCATTGGGGACAGAAAGGTTTCTTTCCCAAGTAGTTTCCTGAAGAGTCGGAGGGAGTAATCTTCACCCTTTTTGCTGGAGGTGGCGTACAGTCGGTGTTGGTATCCTCTTCAGTAGGAGTACTTTGTGAAGTTAGTGGTGAAGTAGGGTTTTCTAAAGCTACCAAACGTAGCTCGAACTCACGCATACGTATGTCATTTTGGAAAGCAATTCGTCGTAGGTCATCAATGTCTTCCCGTGCTTCAGTAAGTTGTTTTCGCAGCGATTCAATAGTTTGGTTGAGGTGGCTGACTGATTCAGTAGCCAAGGTTACATCAACTGATGCTTTTGCAGCAGTTAGAGCAGCAGGAGAGGCAGGTGCTGCTGCTGATTCAGCGGAGTGTTCTGTATCACACTCGAGTTCGAGGAGGTAAGGAAACATCTTCGGTTCCTCACTGAGCAGTTCATTTTGCAGTGTAGGGTTGTTGACGGAGTGAGTTGTCATTTCCTACGAAATAAGTGTTCTATTTAAGAATTTGCCTCAAGTAAGTGAAGTTATATTAATTTATCTGTTTAAAGTCACGAATAGCATACGAGTTCCCGGTCTCAACCAGTGTGAGATGATGGGGAAGGAAGTTTGGGTTACTGTATCTAAAGTGTAAGGCAAATTGTGTTGTCGGGATTTAAGTAGTCGGTCGTTTCCTAATCCTATTATGTACTTAGGATCAAAGAAAACACACAGAATAACATACAATTATACATAAGTCATTGAGCGAGAGATTTATGAGAAAACAGATTCGGGTGGTCAAAGAATAAGCGTACCCGGGTTGAGTAAATCACAGAGTCTCGGATTTGGGTCATCCTCTCTGGCGTTAATTACGTAAGCTCTACTCCTTGTATTGTTGGTGCGGGGTTTCAGCTTTGGGCAATCCTTCCTGAAGTGCCCGGTACCGTTGCACTCATAGCAGGTTTTGGGTGCAGAAGTATCAGTACCAGTGGGGTTGGTTCGGCAGTCTTGGGCCAGGTGCCCGAATTTCTTGCACTTAGTGCAGGGACAGGAGCCGTTATGATGACGACTACAGTTGGAGCAGTAAGGCTTGCTCCCCTTGTAAGCCTTTGAGTCATTTGTATTGACAATTGCAAGCTTCTTGTCGGAGGTAGAGTTGGATGAGTGGGGACTCACTTCCCATTTGCGTTTGTTACTCGCAGACGGGGTTGAAGTCGAGCCACGGCGGACAGAATTGGTCGTTAACTCATGAGCCATACGAATGGCGCTCTGAATAGTTCCCGGTTTGGACGAAGTTACTAAATCTTGAAGTCGTTCGGGAAGTCCATCAACGTACTTTTCGATCTTTTTGTATTCAGGATCAACCATGGATGGGCACAAAAGTGCCAGCTGGTGAAAGCGGTTGGTGTATCCGGTGATGTCGTCACCCTGCATCTTGTGATTCCAGAATTCTAACTCTAGTTGCTTCAGCTCATCTCTTGGGCAGTACTCGCCCCTCAGCATATTCTTTAGTTCATCCCACTGTAGTTTGTAAGCATCGGCAATGCTCACCGTTTGCGCATAAGTGTTCCACCAAGTAAGGGCGGTGTCAGAAAAGGTGCTGGCGGCGAATTTAACTTTATCCTCTTCCTTGCAGTTGCAGATGAGGAACACTGATTCGATTTTCTCGGTCCATCGAATCAGACCGATTGCTCCTTCAGTTCCTGCAAAGTTCAGCGGCTTGCAGTTATGGAAATCCTTGTAGGTGCAGGTTTTGGGTTGTGGTCCATTAGTAGCTGTATCTTCGCTACTAGGGATTGAGGTTCGGGTAGCTAGGGCTTGAGCCACGCTACGGGCAATTATACCCGCTACTTCGGCTTCAGTAAGCATGATTTGACGTCGAGGAGGCATGTTCCTTGAAACAATAATAAAGAACATGTGAGGATTTGAATAAGAATTATGGCGGTGATGATTTAGTACGTTTAAAGAAATTTCGTCAACGGTTGAAATTGGTTCAAAGTTTGTGGGTTATAAATAAGTTTATACAGTTTCGAAATTTTTGAAAATTTTATAAAAACATTTTGTAAGAAATTTTGTAACATGTTTGACAAAAATACATTTGTTATAAAATTTTGATGTAAAAAAAAATCGGTTGCATAATTTGAAGTCTGACGGAGACTTGAGTTGAAAATGATTTTATTGGGATACATGTAACGGTACGGTGGGGTACGTTGTAGAATGGTATAAACATCGAATTAGGTAGGAATAGTAAATGAAAACAAGGTCTCGATCTTTATATCGAAGGAAGTTCGAGTAACTATGGTTGTCAGTTATAACGGTGTGGAGATCTTCGGACGTATGTCGGTATCCGTGAATTCATAAAAGTTAAATAAGGACAGAATGACGAGAATCGAGTTGTCGTTTGTTCGATGAAATTTTAAAGAATATTTATTTCGTAGTAGTCGAGAGAGTATCGTATCGGGGAAAGAGGCCTATGTATGTATATATATATATATATCACATAACCGCCTAGTTCGTGTCTAGCACAATCACGTAAAAGTCCCGGTTCTCTCGAGGTCAGAGTCAGCTAATGCATTCCGGTTCAACATAACCCCTTTCAGAACTCACATCATCTTCATTTAATTGTACATAGTTGATCAAGCTATGTTAAATTAAACTCGTATGCTGTAATTCCTGAACCAGTTATACCTAATGAGGAATACTGCCTAACGGTCATAGTCTAGGCCCACTAAATGCAACCTAGTTCACTATAACCTTAGGCTCTGATACCAATCTGTAACACCCCCAAATTTAACAGTTTGCGGAAGCGACTTTTTTGGGTGTTACTAATCAATAATCACAAGCACAAAGGATACAGTGAACGACTCTAAATGAGACGTTCGAAAAGTTATTACATTATTACATAAGTAGTTTCAAAATACAAGCTCGAGTTCAAGTAAATTCCTAAAGATTCTAATACATAACAGTAAGTACAAAAGTAATGTAATAAAATCTCCAAGCTTGTAAATGCATGTGACTCGAGCTAAGTAAGCTTATCCTGCTGGGCATCCCTACTGATGCTGAGTACCTGAGAAGCATTACTAAAACGGTCAACCAAAAAGGTTGGTGAATCTCACAGGTTTGTAAGTAAGTAAACAGTTTGAACACACAAGTAGTATTTGTAAATCATAGCCAGCCAGTAAGTAACGATCACAGGTTATGCTCATCGTTAACTTAAGTTTTAATAAGTGGTGGTTGCAGGTTATGCTAACCGTTTGATACAATTGCCATGAGCCACCATAGTTGAAGCTTAACGTACAGTAAATATAGGTACCCCCTCATGAATGTAATCCAAAACATTCATACGGAACGAGTAAGAAACGCCCGTTTCTACAGGAACGGTTCGTGGTAGTGCTTGCTACCCCGGGCGGGGATTGTCAGTCCCATATGGATCCATATACTAAAACTCGCGCTTATCACATAACTAACAACTATGGTTCAGGAGGATTTCATTGGATTAGTCGTAAACTCATGCAGTTGGCGTATTCGTAATCTCATACAGTAAGTAAATCATGGCAGCAAGTAAGTTTTGTGTGTTCATGTAAAACAGTAATGCATCTCACCCCTGAGTAAAAACAGTAAAGTAGGGGCTGTGAGACTCACCTGAGTCTGGCAGATAATGCAGTAAGTAAGCAAGTAGTATCCCGAACTAGCAACCCTTAGCGTCCTAATACGCATAAGGTTTAGTAAGTAAATGGAATACTTGTAAAGTATCCACGCTAGTTGTTCCCAAACTAGTTAATGTCCATTAGTTTGTTTGTAAGTTTGCAATCGTTTGTAAATCGTAGTTTGTATAAAAGTTGTACTGTCCGTTTGTTATCGGTGTATAATAACAATTCCATCCATTATTATTATGTATTCATAGTAGTGGTACAGTTGTAAAGTATACTCGTATGATCGTTTGTTTGTATTACAACCTGTATCGTTTGTGTACGTTCCAATGGGCTTAGACCCCAAAGGGTACGAGTGAAACCTCGTAAGTATTCGTATGTATGTTCGTATCAGTTAACGTGTAATCCAGCACGTAACTAGTGAGTGAACTTGTAAGTTTGTATCGGATGTAATCCCGTGTAATGTACAAGTGTATGTTCGTTGGAGTGTAATCTCCTAAGTATTTCCAAGTGTAATCCCGTACGCGTGTGTGAGTGAAATCTCACGTTTAGTTTAGTATAGTCTTGTACGTATTCAAGTGTTGTTGTATACTTTCAAAAGTATAGTATTTTCAGGTATAAGTAGCATCGTATTTGATTTAGTAGTTGAAAAGTGATTCCCACACTTAGAATATATTTTGTTTTCTGATCTGGGCTTTCTGCGACACAAGGCTTGTGTCGCAGACCGTATGCGACATAAGGTCTGTGTCGTATGGATTTGTTTCCGATTTCGTGTTTATGCGACACAATGGTTGTGTCGCAGACAAGGGTACGACACAACGATACGACATAGTCGTTGTGTCGCAATCAAGCGATAGGTAAATTTTGTGTCGTAGATGGTACGACATATAATGCGACATAAGCGTTGTGTCGCATACATTGCGACATAACGTGCGACATAACATGCGACATAGTGTTGTGTCGCATGAAGTTTTGGTCCGATGCGACACAAGAGGTCTGTTCGGAAATTTAGTTTCCGAAAACGTATTTTCCGGTTTCCGTTGGGTCTAGAATTTTTATACTAGTTTTAATATGTTATAATAAGTTCATAGTAACTATTGGTGGTCGTTTTTAAGGTTTGTGGTGTCGTTTTCTTTAAAATGACCAAAACCGACATTTACGTTAACGTGTTCAAAAACGAGTTTAGATTATATATTCGGACATTACTAAGTTAGGGAAACAATAATCTAGCAAAATAAAAGTAATCGGAAAAGTTTCGGGTCGCCGGAAAACTTACAAAGTTGTCGAAACGAAAATCCGAAAAGATACGATTGTAGCCCTCGTTCTCGTGATCGCTTTTCTCCAAACGGGTATGGACCTCCGAGGTGTTTTAATGGTGTTTTTATGGCGTTTTGTAATCGGTTTTAGAGAGAGAGAGAGTGACCGATAGAGAGAGAGAAGAGAGTGATTGAGGTGTGGATGTTTGAGTGTTGTGTGGGAGAAGAAAAGAAAGCATGGGGGTGTTGTCCCCCCCCCCCCCTTGCTTGGGCCGGCCATGGTGGGGTCCACCATGTGTGGATCTCACCAAATATTGCTCCTCCGTGTTTGCGCTCCGTGCGGTGTTCGTTTCCCCGGTCGTTTAAACGTAAAAATAGTTTTATACGCGGTTAATTATACGTTTTAAACTACGAAACAATACTCGATAATTAAGTTGAAGTATTTTATCAAAATACTAGTTTTCAAGTTATAAAACATAACTTAGTTTTGTTTTGTCGGTTGGTCGAGTTTTCGGAGAGTTCGGTAATGTTTGGGTTAAAACGTACGTTTTCGTTATATTATAAACATAATATAAAGTAGTAGTCAAGGTAATTAAATAATATAACATTATTTAATATTTGTTTTACCAATGTCCGCAAGTTTGTACAATTGTAGTTTCATACGATATGTACGAATCGTATACGCGTATATATATATATTCCATCCATATATATATATAAAGTAAATAACGTATATAATCCTATTTCATATTATATACAAGCAATAAACACGTAATTAGGAAAATTTTTAAATTGATCCTAATTTTGGGGTTGTTACACCCACATACCTCGCCTTTGAAGGGATTGGGTTGTGTTGTTGCTATTTTATTAAAGTTCTTTGGCGATGGTTTTTGTTCGTAAAATAGAGTTGCGAGGGTATAATGAAACTTGATTAATAACTTTGAACACGTTGGAGTATTGAATAGATAAAACTTGATTGATTCGAATTATTGATCATATTTACACATCTAGTGTAAAATTGAGTGAAATGGTTCAGAAGATCAAGTGGTTATTAAGATTTGTTGAAATTTAAGTGACTGATTTGGGATTTAATGTTATGTTCTCATCAAACGTAGGTTTTTAGTTGATGTTTGACGACATATATAGTATTTGAATGTTTGAATTATCAAAGATCGATGTATATTGATAGAAATAAAACATAGTCTGGTACTTCATGCTTCATCTAATTTAAACATCAACATGTAAACTTGATTTCTATCAATTTTCTAGCCTTGGTGATCATTTGATGATTGTAAAATATAAAGTAAAATTAGTTTTTCAAAATTATACATCTAAACAAACGCCTATATAATTATTATTTAAGAGTATATAGCATCGGATGAAATGAATATTGTGTTTTGGGTAGAAACTGTAAATGTTGCAAAAATGTAGGATAAATAGTTCAAAAAGTATATTTAGAAGGAAATATGTGTAATAATAGTTAAAGTTTGCGTGAGTAGTGGTGCAAAAACAAACTTATTGTGTGATTTGTGTCTTAAACGAGACTTTTGGGGGAGGTCTTAATCGTGATTATATAATACTAGTGTCACACAAATAAATTTCCATAAATAAATAAATAAATAAAAATGGTCGACGGTGATTATTTGACTCACCTGACCGAGAACTGACTTTGACGTTTGGAATATTCCGTTACATATTCCGTAACGCACGATCTTCTAACATGACGTGGACACACGCATAGTACACGCCTAAGGGTATTTTAATTCAACCTTTCTATAAACCATTGAAAATGATTGAATATTCATTAAATTCTTATTTAATTATAAATTATACGGAGTAGCTTTTTTGAGACTTTAAGAGATATTTTGGGGTGAATCACAAAAATGATCCGTTGACCGTACCCTATTTAACAAAATAATCCGTTGACCAAAGCTTTTAACAAACTAATCCACCGATTGGCGTCAAAAGTGCCGCCCCGGCGCCCCTGACACAAGCAACCAACCAAAAAATGCCACGTGTACGAGGATTGCGAAAAAAAAAACATAGGGCGCCGGATTAAAAAAATGAGGGGCGCCAAGAAGGAAGAAAACAAAGGGAGGGGCGCCAAAAAAAAAATCATGGGGCGCCGGTTTTTTTTGGTTGGCGTACACGTGGCATTTTTTGGTTGGTTGCTTGTGTCAGGGGCGCCGGGGCGCCACTTTTGGCGCCAATCGGTGGATTAGTTTGTTAAAAGCTTTGGTCAACGGATTATTTTGTTAAATAGGGTACGGTCAACGGATCATTTTTGTGATTTACCCGATATTTTGGCATATCAATCTGAGTCAACTCGCTTTAGCTTGTGATTTTTGATACGTTATCTAACTTATTTTTTAGTAGATAGATATTAATTGATGTACATGTTGATCTTTTATACAAGTAAATATACGTGACATATATATTTTTTATATAACGAAAGTTAATGTTAAATGCGCTTAAAATATTAACCTAAATGTATGTTTAATTCGTATATATTTTGGCATATTTTTTAAGTACGTAAAATGTTTTGTAAAAAAATTTAGACGTGATGGAAGTGAGGTGGTTTACACATTGCTTTCAATGGTCACATATGGGAGCAACATGCCAACAAATATATAAATATTTATATATAAATAAATTCAACAAATAATAAATATATATATACATATTTATATGTAAACATCAAGGACCAATAAAAGAGTTTGGATTGGACGGATTAAACAAACAAATACTACCTTAAAAAACACAGTTAGTTGATTCAATACGGCACATGTGACATGTATAACCATTTATTTCAAAAGGAGATAACTACTACCACTTATATGGAATGTGTGAAAATACTTGTATGTTTGGCCTTGTGATATACGGAGTAGCTTTAATCAGACGTGTATATAGTAGTTACTCTCTTTATCATATTATAAGCGTTTACGTTTCTATTCTTGTTTTCCCCAAAATATATGTCCACTGTATATTTCAATCAATTAAAACGGGTTTTAGCGGGTAGAGATGATATTTGATTGTTAAAGAGTGTAGTTGGTGGATATTTGTAAAACTGTGTGAATAGTCAGATTATATACTTTAACTGAAACCGAGTGAGTATTACAACTTTACAAGAATGACATCCTATTTTAAATGAGTTGGCAAAGTTTTCTTCTTTAAACTAAGGGTAGAACACCTTTTTTTTTTTTTTTTTTTTATGTAAAAAAAAAAATATTTGCTTTAGTTGATAAAATTTAAGTTGGAGCTAGGATTCAATTACTTGTGCTGAGTCATTATATACCTAACTCAACGTGAGTCTATTGACAGCCTTTGCAATTAGACCAGATTTAAACTTACAATAATGTGACACTTGATAAACGATGTGATTAAATCATATGTCCCGGTATTCTTAATGGTTACGATTAATCATATGCGGGGATAAGTTTACAGATAAGATTCACGGGTGATGGGATCGATCAATGAAGTCCTTTCGCTTAGTCAATTGTGTATCATACTCATTCTCTCGAAACTAATTTTTACCCGTACTCGTCACACTAAAATTAAGTATCGCTTCAAATATTTTAATATCTAGAAATTATAATAATTGAGAGAAAAAGTTAATCTCAGCTCCATTACGTTGATCACATCACATTATCGTAATAGGCAGACCACAATTACCACCTAACCCCACTTCACAAGCTCTAGATGGTCAAATATGCGCTACATGTCATCACCAATATAAAAACACATTACCAACCACCAATCAGAAACTTGGAAATTAACGAAATCAAGCAAACAGCTGAACATGCAGGGCCTAAGTTGATTTACAACCTTTTATTTCATAGGGCGAAAAAAGTCCATCACTTTCATGTTACTATACGATAAAATTACATTTTTGATCAGAAAGTAACATTGTATCCCTCCCCTTTTTTGTTTGTGTTCAAGAGAAACACAAAATACAGTAGGTAGTTTGAGTAAGTAGAATGAAAGCACTTACCGAATAAGAAGAACGATACACAATATTTTTTGACGTGGAAAACCTTCAAAGTGAAGGGAAAAAACCACGGGACCAAAGGTCCAAGAACTTCTTCCACTATATCAAAGTATGATTTACAATATAATCTTTCGGAGAGTTAGATTTACAAGTATTTCTTTTTTTGTATCTATTATATACAGTATTTAATTTCAGTGTCTATTGAATGAATGTACTTATCAAGTATGAATCAACGAATACGGTTCAGGTGAGCAAATGGCTCAGGGGCGGCTTTGGGTGCAGCTTTTGAATGAATGTACTTATCAAGTATGAATTTAATTTCAGTGTCTATTGAATGAATGAACTTATAAAGTATGAATCAACGAATACGGTTCAGGTGAGCAAATGGCTCAGGGGCGGCTTTGGGTGCAGCTTTTGCAGCTACTTCAGGTTGCCCAAAAACGTTCCAAAATCTCAACGTCTCATCTCCTGCTGCAGATGCAACTGTACATCCATCTGGGCTCTGCAAACATATATAGTTATTATCATCATCAGTGACCAGTGTTTGACTTTATAATCAGATTTGACTAAACAAGAAATATTTTACTTTAGATTTTGACTATACCTGTGCCATGAAAAGTACTCGTGATGTATGACCAGTTAGCTCAGCCATCTTGACCATCGAGGGGTACTTCCATAGAGTCAACTGGTTCTGTGTAAATCCATGTGAGCTCAGCAGCTCACGCTCGTTCTTATTCCATAAAAGGGCACATACTTGTGACCCAGTGTCAACTGAGTTCAAGCAAGCACCGGTGTGTGTGTTCCAAAACTTGATACACTTGTCACCACCACCACCGCCTGAAGCAAGAAGATTGGCCTGGAATGGACACCAAGCAAGTGCTTTCACCGCTGCAGTGTGATCCTCAAGCCTGTGAAGATATTGAGTTGGGGCATTCACAGAAGCCATTGACCTGTCCCATATGTGAAGAAGATTGTCGTTTCCACCACTGGCTAATTGCTGGCCCGAAGCTGACCATTTCAACCCACAAACTTCTTGGTGGTGGCCAGAGTATGTCTCAACTATATGTGATCTTATTCTAACATCATTGTTTACGATCCGACCATCCATTCCTCCAGTCGTGAGAATATGGTTGTTCCAATCCAATGCTCCAACTCGAGATTGGTGACCGCCTTTCAACGTTCTCAACTGTTTCAAATGGAGATATTTAGTAAAAGTTCAACAAACCGTAATATTAGATCACGGAAATAGAAAATCAAGAATGAGATAGTTACCAATCTGTTAGAGGTGGAATCCCATAGTTGGACATCAGAATTATTTAAACCGACTGATATGTGGCTGCCATCCGGTGCCCATTTAACACTTGTCACCGGACCACTTTCATCATCTATGGTCACGAGTTCTGATGTATTACCATCTGTAGCATCCCATAGATACACTGTGTTTCCGAGAGCAATCGCAAGAACATTGCTGCTTCCCCAATCCAAAAGATTCAAGTAATAATCATCAACAAGATCTGGTGCATCCAATGTTCTTTCGGAAGTCTACATGACATGAACATAATCACATCTTAGGAATTGTAAACAACACTCAAATTTGAATCTAATAACACATGGATCTTGCAGCTAAACTACATTTTAGGGCTTTTAAAGAAGACACCAATTTGAACTTTATAAATAATGAATGCATCTTGTAAAGAAACCACATTTGACTATTTTAGGGCTTGAAGACACTTTTGAAGCCAACAGATCTTCTAAAAGCCCACATTTTGCTATTTAGGACTTGAGAACAGGACACATTTATACAACTAATACAGAAAGGATTTTGTAATTAAATTACAGCTTAGAGATTGAAAACAAGACACAAAGTTTAATCAAATAACAATGTATTCCTTTAATGATTACCTGTGGAATGTATCTACGGGCCTTTACAGGTTTCGAGTGCTGGACTGACGAAGTACAGTCACTTGGGATCGCTTCTGTAGGAGTTGGTGGCTTGTTCTTGAAAGCAAGAATCCTGGTTCTGTTCATGTTGAAGCTATTTGCCAAATGCTTCCTGTACGCTTCCTGGGACGGCGAGTTACTCATGGGGTTTTCCTTACCTTTTTTAGCTTCTGTTAGCATGTAACGAGCATAATCGAAATCCATAGCTGATCGATTCGGTATGAATCTATCCAACTACACAACAATAGATCAAACAAACAATAAACCCTAACTCAGTAACCAAATTTACCCAAATAACAAACTGATTTTGAATTAAATTCACAGCTCATTAGTGCTGTATACGAAATTATAATCAATCAAACAAAAACGGAACCCTAATTTAGGGAAAATATGATTACGTTTTCTCGAGAATTTCGTCTCTGAAGGAATTGTTCCTGAAGAGGGCATCGTGACTGTGATTTGGTAGCTGAAGAAATTACAGATCCTGCATCCATAATGTTAGTAGAAACAGAAATATATATAAACAAAATATAAACAATTCGATTAAATCCTGCAAAACAAAAAGAAATTAGGGCAAAGAAGCAATATAAACAGAAATCAGATTGATAAAACAGAAATTGACGAACGCAATGAGATCGTTAGATAATTAATTGCAAGAAAGTAAGAGCGATATTGTGATTAATCGGAGATAATTACGGGGGTTTATATATCTGTGTTGGTAAAGACTAGGGTTTTGTGATGGTGTTTTGTGGTGGTTTGTAGCGGCGATGATTTAACGGCTAGTATTTTAGATGTATCCGTTGTAAACTCATTTGACGAATATACCCTCATCATGTGTTTGTGTTTGTTTAATGGGCCGAGCCCAATCTAAAACTTATCATTGTCCAAAACTGGATTTGTAAATTTTATAAATCTAAAGTCTAAACTGCATATAATTCCAAGTTACTTAGAACATTTACACTTTTACAGTGAAACGTACATAAAAAAAAATAAAAAAATGATAACGACAGTTTTAAAAACTGTCAATAAGAATTTAAAACACGCATTGATACTTGTACTCATACCATAATAAACTCTATGACCTCTTGAATTTTAGTTGACCCCCTATAAATATCAATTAAAGTACAACTATTTTATGCATGTTATTGACCGCCCTTAGGGCTGTCATTAACAATACCAAAAAAAAAGGTTCTTCTGATGTCCTTTTAATTTAATTCAAAACCGACACTTAAACAGAGAAAAAGTCTTTAGCGAAAAATTCAATCTTTCAAAACCTATTGACCACTCTTATTGGTAGAATGATGAACTGAACTGAACCGTTAGTTGCGAAACGTCAGACGGAACAATGCCAATGGTGGACTGAAGAATTGAACATCTAGACTCCACATTTACCAATGATACATTTATTTTATTATATACTCAAAACAAAAACTAAAAAAATTGATCTATCCTCACTCGTCTTTCTCCGTCTCCTCTCGATGCAAACTCAACGAGGGTCACAAAGACGCCATCGTGCGAGTGATGTCTTTTGATGGTAGTAGAATGACGGAGCCACAAAAGCTCTTTTTGGTAGTGGCCTTATAGAAATTTTTTAGTTGCAATGAAAAGAACTTTTCAATAACCATTTTATTCTTACAAAAAATTACCTCCAAATGCAAATGCTCTTAATATTTCAAGTAAACTTATTAAATTACGGAGTATTGAATAAGTGAATCTCTAGATAAAACAAGGGACGGATGATAATTTATAGAGTAAATTCTATAAATGGTCCTTGTGGTTTACATTGATTTACGAAAATAGTCTCTGTACTTTTTTTCAACGTTTTCAGTCCAATAACTTTGGATTTGCTCGCAAATAGATGGAGGGACCATTTGCGAGCAAAGATCCAAAGTTAAGGGACCATTGTGAGCAAATCCAAAGTTATTGGATCAAAAATGTTGAAAAAAGAGTACAGAGACTATTTTCGTAAATCAATGTAAATCACATGGACCATTTATGGAATTTCCTCTAATTAATATTACGTTCAAATTAAGCTTTATCACTTTCATACATCATATGTAATAAACTCAGACTTAATTGTCTTCAAATACTTCGAAAAATGTTTATTACATTACAAATGAGATAAGCTATAACTCCTTTAAGCATGCTAGATGCTCTCTCAAACAATTTCAAAATTCATAAGAATCAAAACAAGATGAGTTTATGTTTCCACCGGAGACCCAAGTTACTCAATCCTTAGTTTAGTAGTTGGTTTCGGAGGGAATTGTGTATGAAAATGAATGGCCTGTGCAAAGTGCTAGAACCGGCCCGAACCGAACTGCGAACCGTGAAACTACAAATATTAGAACTGAGAACCGTACCGTAGAGAAGCGGTTCGGTACGGGACGGTACGGTTCCGTTACGGTTTGCCGGTTCTCACGGTTCGAACCGTGTTTTGCACACCCCTAAGTGTAGAACCGTCCCGAACCGAACCAAACCGTGAACCGTGAAACTACAAATACTAGAACCGAGAACCGTACCGTAGAGAAGCGGTTCGGTACGGGACGATACGGTTCCGGTACGGTTTGCCGGTTCTCACGGTTCGAACCGTGTTTTGCACACCCCTAAAAATGATCATGTTTTTCATTATGTGGGTGTTTGACTAAACTTAAGCTTTTCAATTTCTGCATTATCTAAATGCCATGAAATTGAGGTTTAGGCTTTTTAGCTTAATACCCTCCAAAATTATGATACGCTCTCTCACAAAAGCTTATAAGGTTAACTTATCTACTTTTAGATCTTGTAATTAGTCATGTATAAGTAAACACCTTCAATGGGCTGCTAAGTCAGCTTGAACATTGTCTTCCACATAATGTCGTTAGAGAGTGACATGTAAACCGGTCAACATTGTCTATTATCAACGTTTTATTGCAAAAATGTAGATTCATATTCCAGTATCAAGTTAAGTTGTTGGTTTATTTACTTATTTGAAAACCTCTTGTCCCAAAACTCTACAAAAAAGTAATAATACTGAGAACTAAAAACCAATCTTGACAAATTTTGTTTGATCCTGTCCGGGTAATGAAAATGTATATCGTCCAGTGCCTCAAGTTTTGTCACTTATTTTTAACTCGAAGCTGAGGTGGGTTTTAAACTCATCACCTGTTTTAATTCTTCAGCATATTTATTTGATGAATCAACAATCCAAATCACACCCTTAGATTATACGAAGATTGATTCATTGTATGATACAATTTCAGTTACATGTTTATACTTTTTACTAGACAAAAACAGCTCTTTCTAAAATGTAGTCAATCTAATAGATTCATCAACATCCTTCTTTTTATACATCTCGTCTATTTAGCAGTCAAAATCATGTCTTTATCTCTTTTTCATATAAAGACTGACATCAAACCATCAAAACCGCCAACCTAGCATAGCAAAGTTCTTAGGCCTAAATGATCCTGAGCTTCTTGGTATCTTGAAGCAGCCTGTGAACAGACAGGCGTCAACACCATGAGCATTATGTGAGATAGTAACTAGTGAGTAGTGAGGGCTACATGTCATCATGCATATAAAAACAAATAGCAGCAACCGATCAAGAATTTGGAAATGGACGGATTAAACAAACAATTGGTGTATATGAATCATATTGATAACCTTTTGCTAAAAAAGAAAGAAAGAGAATTACTTGCATCCAAAAGAGATTATATTCAACTGTTATATTTGATCTATGTAACTAACAACTAAATCTTGTAAGGGATCAATAAGAGATTTCTCCTCGCCTATATGACATAACAAATCATGAAGTGTATACGAGTCCTTTCTTCTTCTTATATTTGAATTCAACGAATCCGGTTCAAGTGAGCAAACGGCCCGGGTGCGGCTTTGGGTGCAGCTTTTGCCGCCACTTCTGGGCTCCCGAAAACATTCCAAAATCTTAATGTCTCGTCTCCTGCTGCAGATGCAACTGTACATCCATCTGGGCTCTGCAAACATATAGACTTATTGTTAGAGATAATCTTGACTAAGGGGTGCAAAGCTTAAGTTAATTAGCTTATACATTATTCAAAGTTGATTATGACTACCATACAGGAAGTGCATGTATACCTGTGCCATGAAAAGAACTCTTGATGTATGACCTGTAAGCTCAGCCATCTTAACCATGGAGGGGTACTTCCATAGAGTCAGCTGGTTCTGAGTGAACCCGTGTGAGCTCAGCAGCTCACGCTCGTTCTTGTTCCATAATAGTGCACATACTTGCGACCCTGTGTCAACTGAGTTCAAGCAAGCACCGGTGTGTGTATTCCAAAACTTGATACACTTGTCACCACCACCACCGCCTGAAGCAAGAAGATTAGCCTGGAATGGACACCATGCAAGGGCTTTCACTGCTGCAGTGTGATCCTCTAGCCGATGAAGATATTGGGTCGGGGCATTCACAGAAGCCATTGAGCGGTCCCAAATGTGAAGAAGATTGTCATTTCCACCACTGGCTAATTGTTGGCCTGAAGCTGACCATTTCAACCCGCAAACTTCTTGGTGGTGGCCAGAGTAAGTCTCAACTATATGTGATCTTATTCTAACATCATTGTTCACGATACGACCATCCATTCCTCCGGTTGTGAGAATATGGTTGTTCCAATCCAATGCTCCAACACGAGATTGGTGACCACCTTTCAGTGTTCTCAACTGTTTCGATCGAAAAGATTAGTAAACATTAATCAAACACAAGATCAAATCCAATTCACAAATTCAGAAATCATATTATTACCAATCGGTTAGAGGTTGAATCCCAAAGCTGCACATCAGAATTGTTTAATCCAACTGAGATGTGGCTGCCGTCCGGGGCCCATTTGACACTTGTCACGGGACCACTTTCATCATCAACGGTCACAAGCTCTGATGTATTTCCATCTGTAGCGTCCCATAGATACACTGTGTTTTCGAGTGCAATCGCAAGAACGTTGCTGCTTCCCCAATCCATTAGATTCAAGTAGTAATCATCAACAAGATCTGGGGCATCCAATGTTCTTTCTGAAGTCTATTTAACAGAAACAAAACCGCATGTCAGGAATTATATACAATATCAGATTAACGACCCCACATTTTAGATATTATAGCAAGACACCAACTTGTATGTGATAACGAAAACATCTTGTGAAGAAGCAACATGTATCTATTTTAGGGCTTGAAATAGGTTAAAAAACACAATCTTGAATCTAACAGCTTATTAGTCTTGTACAGAAACCACATTTTACAATTTTACGACTTTAAAACAAGAGACAAATTTTAATCTAAGAAGTAATGGATGCTGCAGATGATTACCTGAGGAATGTATCTACGGGCTTTTATGGGTTTCGAATACTGGGCTGAAGAAGAACACTCATTAGGAATGGCTTCTGTAGGAGTTGGAGGTTTGTTCTTGAAAGCAAGAATCCTGGTTCTGTTCATGTTGAAGCTATCTGCCAAATGCTTCCTGTACGCTTCCTTGGACGGCGAGTTGTTCACCGGGTTTTCCTTACCTTTTTTCGCTTCAGTTAGCATGTAATGAGCATAATCGAAATCCATAGCTGATCTATTCGGTATGAATCTATCCAACTACACAATAATAAAACCAAATTCAGTAACCAGTTAACCAAACAATTGAAAAAGAAAACCCTAAATTACGGAAAAGAGGATTACGTTTTCCCGAGAATTGCGCCTTTGAAGGAATTGTTCCTGAAGAGGGCAACGCGATTGTGACTTGGAAGCTGAAGAAGTTACAGATCCTGCATCCATAATGTTAGTAGTAACAGAGATATATATGTAATTTATAGATGTATAGAAATATGAAATCCTGCAAAAAGAAATTAGGGCAAAAAAGCAATAATAACAAAAGTGAAATTATAAAACAGAAATTAAAGAGCGTAATGAGATCGTTAGTTGCTTAGATTGCAAGAAAGGGGGAGAGATTAAGAGCGATTGAGTGATAATGCAGAGTTAAATTCGGGGGTTTATATATGTGAAACTAGGGTTTAGTAATGGTGATTTGTGGCGGTGATGATATTAACGGCTACCATCTTAATGTATCCGTTGTAAACTATTGTGACTAAAATGCCCTTGCTAAATATGGATCTTGGAACCGACTAAAATTAGTGGGCTAAAGCCCAATTTATTGTTTTAATTTTGCTGTTTATTTTAACCGGCCGGCCTGTTACGTTCATTTAGTTTGCAATATAAATATTACATTACAATATAAGCTAGATTATAACCCGCGAATTCGTGGGCTATCACATAATTTTTATACAAAGTTTATATTATATTTTTATTTTACTACACAATTTTTAATCAACATATTTATAAATGTGGCTAACATTGTATAACTGTTTTTAATCGCAAAGAAAGACGTATATATTTTAAGTTTATTAAATATGATTATATTAAGGTAATCAAAACATCGTTTATTTGATAATAATAGTACCCTACATATTGTAGATCTCAATGATAGTAAAATAATTTTATGTATTCAAATTTTTATCATTTATTTCATTAATGTAAGGTATCTTAATTTTTTCTTACCATAAAAAATTGTGTTTTTATTATAAATCCTTTTTTTACGTTAATGCACGATACTGAATCAAATTTCCTTTATAATGCGAAAAAACAAAAACTTGAAAACCTAATTATACTCAAACTTATAAAAAATATTCTTTCACATATTTTTTTTTATCAAAACTTATAAATAGAGAAATAGTTTATAAGAATTGATCAACACCCCTTGGTACCATGAATATGTGATAAAGAACATAATGTAATACTAAAAAGTTGATAAAGAGAAACAAGTAATATAAGATAATGTTGCACACTAAATAAGTTACATGTTATATTTGGTTAAAATATATATTAAAAATGATCCATCACGACAATATTATGATTTTCTTCACGGACCATACACTCATATTTAAATTAAATTAATGTTTTGTTTTTTCTTAACAAAAGTTGAAATGCAACTCTTTTATTGTGCAAGGGCATTTTACATTTTTATGATCGAGTTATTTGGTATATTAGAATTATTTTTTTCTTTTTAGAAAGTTGCCATTAAAATATGGATTGTTGTGATAATAAGGCTAGCCGTATATAATAACAAAGTTCATAATTCACAAAAAATATAGAAAAAAAATACTCTTTTCATGGGGTTAAATCCAAAGACTGCAGTGCAAGATCACATTATTGTATTAAATCCAAGCAAGCAACAAAATTAAAGTTAATATAACTAAAAAAAAGGAAAAAAATATCTATTAGAAATTTATCGACTCTAAGTGTAAAATTTTTTTAGGAAAAAGCTTAAACTAAATAATAAATTGGGTAAAAGGTAATTTGGAGGCTATCCCTTACTCATGTACCATATTTTAGTGGTACGTGTCCGCCCCACCCGCAAGGCGAGCATCAACGTTGGATAAATCACATGTCCACAAATAACTCACATATGCCAAGGCACGGATTCGAACCCGTGACCTATAGGTCGCATATGTGGGGTCTAAGATTTATAAAAAAATGAACAACTAACCAAATTAAAATTATAAATCTTACATTTGGGATAGAAAGTTAAAAGCCTTGGAGACATTTAGTCGAACATCTCGTGTACATTCACGAAACTTGAAAATTTATAATTAATCGATGAAAATACATTTGATGATCGGAGAAAAAATAAGTTGAAAATGAAAAATTAAAACTACTATTAGCAATTTAACAATACATAGTGCATATATATAATAAAAAAGTAAAAGAAAATATTCAAATTCGAATTTATAAATGATGAATTGAGTCCGCGTATATAATAACACAGTTCATAATTTACAAAAAAAGATAGAAATAAAAAACACTTTCCATGGGGTTAAATCCAAAGACTACACTACGATATCACATTATTATATTAAATCCAAACAAGCAAAAAACTAAAGTTAATATAACTAAAAAATAAAGAAAGGAAATAAATATATATCCGAGATTTAACGACTCTAAGTGTAAAATATTTTTTTTAGAAAAAAACTTAAACTAAATAATAAATTGGGGAAAAAAGGTAATTGGAGGGTACCCCCGACTCGTGTACTATATTTTAATGGTACGTATCCGCCCCACTCCACAAGGCGATTATCAACGCCAGACAAATCACATGTCCACAAATCACCCACATATGCCAAGGCACGAATTTAAACCCATGACCTATAGGTCACATATGTGGGATCTGAGGTTTATAAAAAAATGAACAACTAACCAAATTAAAATTATAAATCTTACATTTGGGATAGAACTATTGAAATCCTTATCAAATTAAAATTATAAATCTTACCTTTAGGATAGAACCGTTGAAATCCTTAGAGACATTTAGTTGAACATCTCGTGTGCATTCACGAAATTTGAAAATTTATAACTAATCGGTGAAAATACATTTGATGATCGGAGAAAAAATAAATTGAAAATGAAAAATTAAAACTACTATTAGCAATTTAACAATACATAGTAACAAAGCCTTGTCATCTTACATGATACAAAGGAGGATGCGTTGCATCATGTTAACTCCTAGAACCGATATTCACTCATTTGGCTAGGAGGTATGTAAATGTTGGTTCAACATAAGTATAATTTTTAAATTTGGTTAACCTGTCAAGATATCATCACAAATGTTAGCTAATGAAAGGAACTATATAGAATACCCAGTTAACATACAACATTTTGAATACCGGCCCAAACCCGTCTAATTATCATTATTAAACCAAAAACCACCATGAATTAAAATAGCCTAAAAACGACACTTACCAAGCCTTTTATTGATCAATTATATACAGATACCGATAAAACAATCGAATTCGAAACGAACATTATATTTTAAGGTATTGGCTTACGATATTCCCAATAAGATAACAAAAGATGACTTAGATGGGATTAATAAGCCGTTACACCTAAAATATATAAACATTTATATGAAAGTTAGGAAAATAATATACTTTATTGTGAATCTTAGAACAACAAATTAAAATGCTTTTAGCTCATAATTGATATTTGAACCACCTTGAATGATGTTTGTGACATAGGTTCGGTTTATTATTTGATGGTCATCCCTTTTTACTTTACGTGCTGAAAACTCAATCGATCAATTTCGTAACATATACATGATAGACAAATGGTTTGTGAAAATGCTAAAAATTAGAAGATCAATTAATGGATACCTATAGCTTTTTGCTATAACCTTCTTTTTCTCCATGCCTTTAAACCTTTTCAGAGGACTCAGCTCTGCCTAAAATTCTTGCATTAGGCTTCCGAGTTGTACGGAATGGGAGAAAATTGCCTTCACTGATAGATATAGTACCAAATTAACTTCAAATATAGATATTGCTATCATTAATTAAGACAGACCAAATAGAATCTAAGAATGTAGAAGGATTTACCATTCATAATAGGTAGTGCCTCTTGATCGCAAAATTTGTTGTCCTATTAGCTACATTAAGTGGCTAAGCTTGCAAATTCACAACATTATATATTGTTTCACCGATGATCTCTAAGCCTGAAAGTAAGTTAAATAACAAATATTTTAATTACAAAATAACAACTTATATGCATGCAATGCAAATGTTTTAATATCAATGATGAATATTAGGTCATACAATTAACAAAATTTGGAAAGGAACATGAAAGCTTACTAGTCAACATCTAATCGTAAAACCCAAATCAATTAAAATTTAGTATGAATCCCGCTTGTTATTATGATTCCAGCACAAAGAACCAAGGAAATTACCTTTCTTCACACGTATCTGTATTTCATGGAGCTTATCTATATCAAAATAAGAAAAGTCCCAATTTATTCATTCATGTTTAGTCATAAACGTACAAATAGAATATAAGACACAAAAACATGGCAAAGTCAAATTAAACCATAAACAATGATATATAAAAATCAATCTTCAATATCTAGTTTCATATTCAATTTAGATATCTCTAACAAATCAATTTCTGAATCTATTATAACCAGTAACAATACACAAAATCCACGAAAGACGTAGAAGATGATCGACAACAATAACAACAATAGTTGATGATCGATGGATACAAAACTATTGATTGTCAATAGGTATTGTGTATCGAATTTAAAAAATAGGGGACTTAAAGTTGATGAGATCGGAGGGATTGATTTTTCCATCGAAACATGAATTCAATTTAATAGGAATGAAATATTATGACTTTTTCTTTTTTTGTAACAAAAATATTATGACTTAATGCAATTAAATTAAATCTTTTAATAAATTAAATACAAATCTATAGCTAACTTAATTCAAATCCCACTCCAATATTTTAGGTTTTTTTTTATTGATTTATTTCCAAAAGACACGAAGCGTTAAGCTTCTATTTAGAAGGGAAATGAAAATTACATTTAATGGGATTATTATGTATACATACATAGGCATGTGCATCAACAGCAAATTTAATTAAGATTTATTTTTTCTTTTAACTGATTTTTTTAAAATTAAATAAAATTAAATTAAATTTGTAATATCTTTAATGAGGGACAATTAGGACTTTTGAAGAAGACCAAATCACTATTTAGGTAGTCATTTAGGTTAGAGATTATCAATGGTTTAAATTTAAAAGGGTTAATTAATGGAGAGTTGAGATTAGATTAAGATTTCCTAAATTAATAATGATAACCTAATATACACTCTATTATAATATATTAAAGAGATACGGAGTAATTTATTTGAATCAGATAAAATGTTATGTATATAGGCTGTAAAAAACGTATCTGTTGTCAGTACGACCTCGGCTCCCATATACTCCCTCCGTCCGGGTTTAATAGTCCATTATTTCCATTTTGGGATGTCCCAAATTAATTGTCCATTACCAAATATAGAAAGGTAACATGATTCTTTTTACTATATTGTCCCTACTTTAAAAATTAAATTACAAAAGTGAAAGGAAGTTCAAATTAATTGGTTAGGGGTAAGAATGTCATTGTGCAAAAAGTAAGTAATAATTATTGTGTTTATCTTAAACTACGTGTAGTTCTGTCTGGGGACAATTAAATTGGGACGGAGGGAGTAGTAATTATTATTATATTTATTTAATTAGGGCATGCATTAAGTTATAAATCCATGCACTATGTGGACAAATGTAACAAAAGAGAATGACAAACGCGAATTCGCGGGCTAACATGTAATAAAAATTAAAGTTTTTTATCTACATTTTGAATGTTTAAGTAGGGTGGGGTTTAAATGAGAATATTAATTTGTATAAGAATGAGGGAATCAATCTCCGCCACTCATTTTCATCAAATACCATTTTCACCAACTTTTTAAAAATAAAATATCTCACAAATGACATGTCAAAAAATTATAAAAATTGCACCATAAAAATTCAGCTTTTTATCCTCTTCGATTTTCCGTCCCTCAAGGCATACCTTTGACAATTTTTTTTTTCCATTCCCCAAACCTCAAACTCTAAACCCAAACCTTAAGCCCTAGATGCTTTACAAAACTCTAAACCCTAAATCATACTAAACCCTAAACCCTACTAAAACCTAAACATTAAACCCTACTAAACCCTAAACCCAAACCCTAACCACAAATTAAATGTACAACCAATCACTAACACATGTGTTACTAATTTGTAAAACCCACCATTAAATTGGAAAAAAAAATTGTCAAAAGTATGCCTTGAGGGATGGCAAATCGAAGAAGAGAAAACGCTGAATTTTATGGTGCAATTTTCTTGATTTTTTGACTTACCGTTTGTGAGATATTTGAGTTTCAAAAATGTTGAGAAAATGAGTATTTGATGAAAATGAGTGGTTGAGATTGATTCTCCCATTCTCACTCAAAATTGTTTTACTCATTTGAACCCTACTCTGTTTAAGTAGTCAAATTGTGTATACTAAACCGGGATTAATAATTTTTTGTTGTTGTTGATGATGAGGATTGTAACCGTTTGTTGATTTTTCTTGATTAATATTTATGATAGATCTAGTTCATTTGTCATAGACTTCACTAGCTTAAGATAAAAATATTTTCTTGTGAGTGGGTATTGGGTAATGCTCTTGTAGTCGATTTATGTTAAACGGTGAATGGTTTGAAATGACCAATTTGATATCAAAGTCCAACTTGATTGTAGACATCGTACTATCGAAATTGATCAACTAACATTTCAGAGTCCATTATTCAATACACACACATGTACCTTGGTGATCACAACATTTTCAATAATGTCTACATCCTTTTTCATCCACTTTTGCAACTATATTTACAAATCAATTAACTCTGTTCTTGGATATTATTGGGTGCAAATACTATTGGCAATTTGTACCCAAATGCCTTCATCCTAGGTGAATTTGGTTTTTTATTCTTAAGCTTTGGGTTGTTATGCGCGGTACAATATGTAAGAATGTATGTGGGCGAAAATCTAAAATAGCTATGGGTATAAATGGGCAAATTAAGATTTCTAAAATAAAATTTTTACCGGAATAAATTAAAGGAAGACGTAATACAAAGGGGGGAAGAATTTTGTAGGGGAGATGAATAATTTTTGCTAGTTCCGGATAACCAACTTGGCTATTTATAGATTAAAGCTTCTATATAAACGTTTTTGCAATGCTATTTGCTCCAGGGTATTTCTAAATTTTGTTAATTGCTATTTTCAGATTTTTACTATTTACAATTTATATTGACAATTACAATTACAATTTATGTTTGTGATTCCTAATTGGGGTATATTATTATTTTATTTAATTAATTATTATTTTTTTCCTGAAACACGAAGTAACTGATTTAGATGTTGAAACAGTAGGAGGAACCTTATTTGTTATACTCCATATTACTTGTAAATAAATTATAACTTACACCGTATTATTCCAATGGACTTACGAACATTTAAACCTTATAAGATCCCTAATCAGGTCATGTTATTACAGGTTTAGTAAAGCCATTTGCATTTAATTTTTTGATGATTGACTTGGAACACGTGAGTTAAATTTTGACTACTTACAATTGTTATACGAATGAAGAATGCATGCAAAAATGATATTGTGCATTGTATTCAAGTGAATAAAGTCATATACAATATACACTTTAAAATCATATGAATTGCATCACCATCTGATCCATATGGAATTCGGTATGTAATCAACAGAAATAAATTATAAAAAAATTGGAGTATATGTGACGAAATTTCTATAGATCAATAGCAACTACAGTCTACATATGTATTACTTAACTCACCACCATTCATTCATTTATATAAATAGATGAGTGATTATACATTTTATTATTACTAAATCAATGTTATTTTTCTAAAATGGTTGTCCACTATTCGGCACGCTATGACTACCACCGAGAAGAATGACCACCGTGCTCTTTGAACCGCTTATACCTCCATAGTTTTCTTTACCTTGTATTCTTGACAATAGTAGCAGCAAACTCCCCTTTTAGCATGCAATAAAGACCATATAAGACTGATTTTTTGACCAGTTCTAGACAACTAAACTCAGCATGATACGAGCTAGAAATCCTCATATGTCTCACGATATCATGATCAAAACAACTACCTTTTTCTCTGGATATTTGATTCTTCCAACCTATACTATTCTTCTCAATCACATTTACATAATGAAATATTTAAGTTATTCTTGAATCATCTTAGAGAAAATTAAGTGCCTACATGTGAGAGGTAAATAAGCAGGTTTAATTTTCACTTGAATGATATTACAAAATTGTTCATCGAAAACATCTATACTCCTAAGGTGTTTGACTTGGCTTATCGAAATGTAAGAAAAGTAAATAAGCTCATTTTCAATGGCGTATAAGCTTATCAATTTTAGCTTGAAAGTTTCAATAAACCACAAACAGAAGTTTATAACGTCATACGACATTAAAATGAGCTTATTAAGCTTTCGAAATATCAAGAAACCGATAAGCAACAAAATAAGCTAATCCAAACACCCCTAATTATTCCGATTTTAAATCACAATAATCCAACACTCAACAATCCAAACGCCATTCTGAATAATAAACCTTAAAAAGAAAAACCATGATTACAAAATAGGCGTACATGTTAACAGATTGATTATATTTTTGCAGCAGACATCACAAGACATAATTAGTCGTGCCAATTGCACTCAATCTATTTGGTTTGCAAGTCAACGTGTGAGATCTTTAGCGATGCTAGAAGTTTTTTCCTTGTAGTTCATTCCCTATTATAACACCCTGCTTCTCAAAAACATTTTAATAATGTATTTTACACCGGAAGCGATGTCCCAAACAAAACGTTACATTTTATATACAAAAGTACAACCTGTTTCAAAACAATACAAATAAGTTTAATCCAAAATACAGCCGTTGGGTGTTATAGAAATCCAAAACATCACATTGATTTAATAAAACCAATATCAGAGTCAACGCAGTAGTTGTCAAACATTCATTCAGGTCGACACCTTCTTGCCCGACCACCCTGTCAAGTCACAACCTGCAAGAAGTAATTTAAAGTGGTGGGATTAGCACACTGCTAAGTGAGATAGAACTGTAACCGACAGTCCAATCTAGCAATAACAACTTTAATCACAACAAACAATCACAGTCACAATCACATAGTTTCACTCAACATCAGAGGATCGGTGGTTGCTAGCAGTAAAGCAACACTTAGTAACCCCCCTGAGCTGTAGACCCCAACAGCGGTTAATCACAACCCAACTGAGCTGCTGGTCCTAACAGCGGTTAACCGATAGCTCGTTACTATTTTCACACGACCTAATTTCCTATTAACGACATGTACAAGGAAATCCCTGTCGTCCAACAATAGTAACCAAGCCCAAATCATCTTGACCTCCGATTTATCACTTAATGCCTAAAGGCCACATAATCACAATCAACAAATCAGACTAAACAGTCTATCAAACAGTAAACCTACATTCACTTGCTGTAACCAAACCTGTTACAGCTAAACCACACTGAAGGTACAGAACCACTCACCAATCACCTTAGTCTCCACTCAGTAGTCTAATGTCACTGAGTCTCTTGTTTATCTGAAATCACCACAAACATCACAAATCAGTAACTTGTAAATCAACAATGAACTTATTATAATAATTAACATATGTTATAATCATATAACATATCACATCGTCTCAATTCACAATATCTATCATATCACTTATATCGCCACTTTATATATATATATCTTATCAAATCACAAGTTAATTCATGACTAACATCATTATTTCACTTTATTATTACTACTTTAAATTCACAAAGTGTATATATATATATATATATATATATATATAGCATCATGTACTAACAAAGCAGCAATCAAAATCGTTCTGCGTTGGCCATTTAACCGCCGGCTAACGGTTTTGACCGCCTGCCAAATGCCCAAGGCAGCCTCCTGACCGCCTGCCGAATGGCTTGACCGCCGGCCACAGCCTTCGTCCCAAACCCTGTTCTTTCTGTTCAAGCTAAATCCGAATACCAAACTCAATTTCAACATCCAACTCAAGTTCTAATCGGTTATATATGATGAATAACGATTTCTAACAACCTATAACATCATATCAATCTTCAATTTCAACACAAATCATAAATCCTATTATAACACCCCTCGTTAATTAAAAACAATCATATAATATTGGCGACTCGGAAGCGTATATTTAAAACATTTCAATCAATGTACTCAAAATGTCAATAGACTTTTTCAAAGCCAAACACATGACATTTCAACAAACTCGGTGTTATATGATTCAAAACACTTTTACAGTTATAAAAATAACATCAGAGTAATAGCCTGTCAAACATTCCATCCAGTCCAACAACCTCCTGCTCAATATGTCCCATCTATTTCAACCTGCAGGAAGAACTGTGGTGGGGTTAGCACAACGCTAAGTGAATGGGACTATAACAACAGTCCAACTCAGCACAACAATATGTTTACATAAAACACAATAAACAGAATATAAATCACTGAATCAATCAATTAACTAGCCGACATTCACTCAATGTCATTCAAGCTACGTCAAGAGGATCGGTGGTCCCTGAGCAACCATATACCGGTTTGGCACCCAAGAACACTTATAGTTCAACTGTATTGGCCCATACAGCACTACCGATAACTTGTTGTTGACCACACACGACCTAGATATCTAAACCAACATTTCAAGTTTTCCGAGATCTCCTGTCGTCTACAACAACAACAAGCCCAACCATCAAATCAAGTTGACCCCTGATTATTACACATTGGCACAATCTCAGCCAAGCAATCAACCATGTCTGACTATCATGGCAAAACAGGTTAACAGATGCATCATATCACAGTAATATAATAAATTACTAGTTGTAACCAAATCATTACAACTAAATCACACTGAGGTTACAGATCCACTCACCGACTACCTCAGACCTCCACTCAGTAGTCTAATATCACTGAGCCTTCTCCACATCTGAGAATCAACCAATCAAATATAAGTTAGTAATCAAGATCATCAATACTAAACTTATATCAATCTTTAACATTTAGGAACTTAACATAATTAACATTTCAATTACTAGTTCCTAATTGTTGTATTAATGATTACAATAAATCATTATCATATAATTACATATATTAACATGTATCAAATATAAATCACATTACTTATTAAAATCAAACAAGAAATGTGACACCAGCCTATCAAGCCGCCGGCTTATCTATGAAGCCGCCGGCTTCAATACACTGCCCGCCGGCTTCCTATCCCCAACCGCCGGGCAAATTACCAAATGTGGTAACAGAACCAAAATGGGTATTAAAACCTCTATTGGCCGCCGGTTAGGCTTTATGCCCGCCGGTTCCTACAAACACAACACAAGCCGCCGGCTACCCCTATGAAGCCGCCGGCTTCGGCTAACAAGAACAAGCCGCCGGCTTGGCCAAAGAAGCCGCCGGCTTCTGGCCTCGTCCCAGCCCAGCACGAACAGCAGAAACCCTAACTCACGGGTTTAATCCCCAAAACACCAAAAACTCGTTTTTAAACGGTTATAAACCTCAAATATCATTACATAATCAATATGTAACACTTATAACCTGTTTCTAACATCCAAATCTCTCAAATCATCAATTTACCCAATTTCAATCAAATTGAAATAATTAAACTTACCTCTCAATTGAAGAATCACTGAATTGAGATAGTGATTAGGATGAAACTAGAATCATTCACAGCTCCTAATTCGATTTCAATTTGATTCCTAAGTTTTGATTTGGATTTGTAAGGGTTTTGGGGGAATTTTGAAGTTTCATATGAAACTTTCCTATTTAGGAAAGTACATATATAGTCGGCATCACTTAAACCGCCTTCAATATACGGGTATAATTTAATACCCCATCTCAATCTATTGCCTGGAACCCGAAAACCATTTGCGAGTCCAAACATTTTATTGTACCGTTAACTATATTAATTTACAACAATTAATAATTCACTTATCACATTGGAATATTTAACTCCTATTCCAATTATTTCAACTATTTCAAACAATATTATTTCCAAACACATTTAAATACTTATTTAAATCAAGAAATAATATAAAACAACTAGGTCCAATTCGAGGATGTTACAACTCTCCCCTCCTTAAAGAGATTTCGCCCCGAAATCTAACCTCAATCAATCTGACTAATGTGATAATATCACATATATCTTATCAAACATTAATCCTCAATAGTAACCTACAACTATACTCAAACTGTTTGAATTCTTTCCACATGCACATATCCAAATGTACATGCTTCTATCTTTTCCTACGTACACATACAGTGCGTCTAATCAATATCATCAATCAGATATATCTTATAGACAAACACTTACTTCAACAAGTGAAACCTACAATCACTTAATTGGTCTATGCAACCAGAAATTAGCAACATGCTAAAATCTTTAACCTATTATCACTGTTCATCCCTGTTATAAATACAACATCAATCACATTATCACAACAGTGGTTATCAAACCACAATGTTCCTAGCAATATTGAAATAAAATTCAACTCACGACTTACAATCAGTCTAATAACAGATAACAATTTCAAATCTCTTTTATCAAAGATTTAAATTTCAACTCTAGGTCAACTTTTCATCAAAAGAGCACTACTCTCTTGAACCACCTATCATATTCACATATCACTATCACTATCATATGAAATCCTTTACTCAAAAGTAGTCCAGATTTATATCACCTAATTAAGCAAAGCAGAGGTCACACTCAGTAGGTAAAACCACAATCAACAAGTACTTTGCTCAATTAACAAAAGTACCAAAATCAATCTTACCTACAATCAATCAACCTCTACATTAACTTATTTCCACTTGTAATTCCTTTCATTACAATCTATCAATTGCTAGCAACAACAATTGATCAAGTAATAATCACAACACTAGTGATTACATATCACAGTATATCTATCAATACTTACTATTTGTCTTCAAACTTTAACTGACCATCAAGTTAGAATTTATATATTACTCAACTGGTAAGATATCCTTAATCTTATCTTAGCAACCAGTTATTTCACTTTTTAACTTTAAGATCTTAAACTACTAATCATAAGTAATTAGAAGTTATACAACTATAATCACACAATCACTTAGTCATTCAACACTAGATCCCATTAATCTAGCAACTGAGTCGGTCTTAATCAACATATCATGATACTACAGTTCAAGTATCACAATATCACAATGTGCTACTTTTCAACACATTTCTAATAAGGTCTACATCTAGTTAATTACAATTAACTGACCTCCACATATCTTATGGCACATTTTAATTCAATCTATTAAAACTTATCATGCCATTTATTATCATGTATACCACACATACATACCTACACAATTTCAGGTATTTTCTAAAATGGACACATACACATCAATTCCATTTCATCTTACCCACTAGGCCATTCAGACTGTTAAAGTCTTTATCAAGCCTTCTCAGTACTACTAGTCATCACATATCCATACTACAGGACATGGAACAATCACCAACTCTATGTTTCACTTATATACATAATACATCGTATATAACTTAAACAATTTAATCTACACTTTACAATAAAAGTTTGGTGAATACAATCATCATCTCTCAATTTCAAGGTTTCCCTTACTCCCTAATATATACAATTTCTTAAAATATGAACAACCTTCCAATTCATATTCCTCGATTTATCGAACAAGAATCAACTAAACCTTTAATATAATTCATTTCCAGATATACCTTCATATCTTTTCTTACTTGGATCTAATCCCAATTTACCACTTTATCACTTATTTCATTTGTATACTATCAACAAATAACAAAAGAATCCATTCAATTCTTTCCATACCTAAGTAATTCACCATGAGGTACCAGTCAATCTAGGCAACCATTAATAATAACTTTCAATTATTTCTTATCTCACATTCTTATCCAATCAAAGCTATCATCACAAGCTTCATACACTGGTAAGATTTTCTTATCACAATTCTAATCAATGTGACTTAATTTGCACCTTTCAACAATTTACAACTGTCATATCATTCAATGACTTCATATCTGTATAATTTTCTAACACATATTCAGTTCAAATATCATATATTTCCTAACTGAATACTCAATTATACTTAACACTATTTCAATTACTTAATACTAGCTTTAAGTAATTACTCAAGTTTTCACAACTTAATACAATTTAGGAATTCAATCATATTCCACACAATCATAACATTACAATCTATGTTATACTATTTCACACACACAGTTGACTACATGTCAACTCTGGTTTCAATCAACCAATCAATAAAATTCTCTAATTGCTTTTCTCAAGTTTGACCCAAACTCAAACCAATCACAAGCAATTAATTTTATACACAATTTTCTATTCATGGTTTGACTTTCAAAGTTAACATACTATCAAGTTAACTCACAACAAACCATTTCATCTTATATGTTCACTTTCAAACATATATTTCAAATTATTACATTCAATAATTTTATCAATCCTTCACAAGGACAAAATCAACATACATCAATCTTGGCTCCATACAAGCCATTTCATATTGTATATTTACTTTCAAACATATACTTCACGTTATTGCATTCAATAATACTAGTAGTTTCTCAAGTAAAACAATATCAAATTAGTCAATTAGGTTTATCAATCAAAACCTCCCACCAATGACAATTTTACTTTACACTCACACCTTTACAGTCTAAAGGTCACAGTTCTATCAACTAATTATCTTCTTATCAAAACAATTATTAAGTCACTTAGCATACTTTTAAGCTCAATTATTCAAAATCACATTACATTTATTTTATACCAAGTAGCCTCAACAAGTTCAAGTGACACAACATAATATAACAACGGTGATCAGGCGTTGCAAGATTATGTTCTTCACAATCCATTCTCAGGCCACTCCCTCTTATAATTATCAATGTGATCTATTTTCATTTGGTATATTAAATACTTCATGATTTCAACTCAATCATATTCTATTTAATAGTTTCTATCAGCTGATACAAAATCAAAATCAGCTTACTACTTACATATTCAATCTTACATATGCAAGCCATTTTACACATACACTGTTCTAATTTTCAACAACTGAATTACTCAGTATATCACTTATCTGAAACCTCAAACATATGATAACCTATCATCATAGTTTCAACACTTAACACTAATCAATGTCCCTATTTACCTCAAAATTCAGGACACATCTTACTTAATTATCATCACTTTGACATATGCTATCATATCAAGCATCACTGTCACAACAAGCCTATTCAATCATGTTACTACAAAACATTTCATCTATTAATTCACAATTGACTAGAAAGACCTATCGCTTTCTCACTCAATTTAACTTTATCATAATCTATATTTCTCATAAACCTATCGGTCTTGGTTTAGATCAAGTGTTTAGCTATAGTCCTAACACATCATATAGCCACATAAACACATATTTTCTCAAATTGCAGTCATTGTTAATTCAAATGACACAACCTTCCTTAACAAAGATTTAGATCACCTTGTGATCAATCTACTAATATAATACTATCAATTATATTATTTCACCAATAAGGACACATCTTAGGTTCTAACATCTGTTCAGTTAAAACCTTAAGCAACTCTTTTCTACTTACAGAAACACATTCTTGCATTTTCAATTCAATCAGAAATACTAGCCACAATGAGCAACTCATTTAATACCTCTATCTGATATCAACATATAACAATCCTTAGTTAACTCAAAACTAGGGAATCATATTAGTCTGACTCAATTAACTTCTCAACATTGCTTACTTAACATAACAAAGTAAACAATTCAAGTTAATTTAAATTAACACAAGCTTATCGAAGATTACCTGGCAATCTTAAGCTCACAAGTGTTGAGGAAACATGAAATATACCAATCAGATACTCATGTCCCTCCGTTTCTGCAATCAAATAACAACTTCACAACTTGTTAAGGGTTAGTACATATTCAACTAATCACCTTTTCACATATCAACAAATCAACTAAACCCACACCCACTGGAATGTTTGACTCAACTCAATCACAGTTCAGGATTGAACAATCTATCATGCTCAACTCGCCCAAACTATTGCTCTGATACCAACTTATAACACCCCTCGTTAATTAAAAACAATCATATAATATTGGCGACTCGGAAGCGTATATTTAAAACATTTCAATCAATGTACTCAAAATGTCAATAGACTTTTTCAAAGCCAAACACATGACATTTCAACAAACTCGGTGTTATATGATTCAAAACACTTTTACAGTTATAAAAATAACATCAGAGTAACAGCCTATCAAACATTCCATCCAGTCCAACAACCTCCTGCCCAATATGTCCCATCTATTTCAACCTGCAGGAAGAACTGTGGTGGGGTTAGCACAACGCTAAGTGAATGGGACTATAACAACAGTCCAACTCAGCACAACAATATGTTTACATAAAACACAATAAACAGAATATAAATCACTGAATCAATCAATTAACTAGCCGACATTCACTCAATGTCATTCAAGCTACGTCAAGAGGATCGGTGGTCCCTGAGCAACCATATACCGGTTTGGCACCCAAGAACACTTATAGTTCAACTGTATTGGCCCATACAGCACTACCGATAACTTGTTGTTGACCACACACGACCTAGATCTCTAAACCAACATTTCAAGTTTTCCGAGATCTCCTGTCGTCTACAACAACAACAAGCCCAACCATCAAATCAAGTTGACCCCTGATTATTACACATTGGCACAATCTCAGCCAAGCAATCAACCATGTCTGACTATCATGGCAAAACAGGTTAACAGATGCATCATATCACAGTAATATAATAAATTACTAGTTGTAACCAAATCATTACAACTAAATCACACTGAGGTTACAGATCCACTCACCGACTACCTCAGACCTCCACTCAGTAGTCTAATATCACTGAGCCTTCTCCACATCTGAGAATCAACCAATCAAATATAAGTTAGTAATCAAGATCATCAATACTAAACTTATATCAATCTTTAACATTTAGGAACTTAACATAATTAACATTTCAATTACTAGTTCCTAATTGTTGTATTAATGATTACAATAAATCATTATCATATAATTACATATATTAACATGTATCAAATATAAATCACATTACTTATTAAAATCAAACAAGAAATGTGACACCAGCCTATCAAGCCGCCGGCTTATCTATGAAGCCGCCGGCTTCAATACACTGCCCGCCGGCTTCCTATCCCCAACCGCCGGGCAAATTACCAAATGTGGTAACAGAACCAAAATGGGTATTAAAACCTCTATTGGCCGCCGGTTAGGCTTTATGCCCGCCGGTTCCTACAAACACAACACAAGCCGCCGGCTACCCCTATGAAGCCGCCGGCTTCGGCTAACAAGAACAAGCCGCCGGCTTGGCCAAAGAAGCCGCCGGCTTCTGGCCTCGTCCCAGCCCAGCACGAACAGCAGAAACCCTAACTCACGGGTTTAATCCCCAAAACACCAAAAACTCGTTTTTAAACGGTTATAAACCTCAAATATCATCACATAATCAATATGTAACACTTATAACCTGTTTCTAACATCCAAATCTCTCAAATCATCAATTTACCCAATTTCAATCAAATTGAAATAATTAAACTTACCTCTCAATTGAAGAATCACTGAATTGAGATAGTGATTAGGATGAAACTAGAATCATTCACAGCTCCTAATTCGATTTCAATTTGATTCCTAAGTTTTGATTTGGATTTGTAAGGGTTTTGGGGGAATTTTGAAGTTTCATATGAAACTTTCCTATTTAGGAAAGTACATATATAGTCGGCATCACTTAAACCGCCTTCAATATACGGGTATAATTTAATACCCCATCTCAATCTATTGCCTGGAACCCGAAAACCATTTGCGAGTCCAAACATTTTATTGTACCGTTAACTATATTAATTTACAACAATTAATAATTCACTTATCACATTGGAATATTTAACTCCTATTCCAATTATTTCAACTATTTCAAACAATATTATTTCCAAACACATTTAAATACTTATTTAAATCAAGAAATAATATAAAACAACTAGGTCCAATTCGAGGATGTTACACCTATCATTTATCATATATATATGAAACACTTACAATTTGATTATTTGACAAAGATGATGATGAGGAGAAGCTGTTATTGAAGATGATTAAATCACAAAAGCACTCCAAAATCCTTTCCCTCTCTTTCTCAAGTTTAATATGTATGTATGTATCTTTTGATTTCATCATAAGGAAATGAAGTAAAACAAGGAAATAAAGAAAACTAAGTCGGCTCCTTTCACCGACCCCAAATTATACGGATATAATTTAATACCCCTTCTCAACCTATTGTCTGGAACCCAAAAACCACTTGCGAGTCCAAACCTTTTATTGTTCCGTCAACTATATTAATTTAAAACAATTAATATTTCACTATCCACAATAAGTCCTGAACTTATTTTACCCATTTATTTTCAACAAAATTTATTTCATAACAACTAAACTCAGGAAATAATATAAAACTCCTAGGCCCATTTTGTGGATGTTACAAATCTCTCCCCCTTAAAAAAGATTTCGTCCCCGAAATCTAATCCAGTTCAATAATCCACAATAATAAAATCGCATAATATCCATAAGGATCAATCAATATGCCAGTTTACACTCAAAACCCAATGATCAGAATCCATAACAATGTAAAATCCACTCTATGACAATCCATCAATATAATGATTTCAAACTAACAGCTTTCAATCAATCCACTAAATCTGAAAAGATCTCTTAACACATTTTGGATAAATTCCATCATAATCCAGCAACGGAATTAATACTATCTGGTCTCATAATCAATTCTTTGATTTAATCCATTAACAGTGTCTCCATGAGTTTAAGGCAAAACAATTGTTATAAACTCCAAGTCAAGGTAGCATCATCAACTACTCGCTCATAATAGATACACACGTCACACGTTACTCCGTGAGTAACTAATAAATGTAATTACATGTTTTGAATTCTTTCCACATGCACATATCCCAATGCATATGTCTCTGTCTTTTCCCCCAAGCACAGGTACTAGTTCACAATTTTTACTCAATCCAAAATAAGTCAATCATCAGGTTCTAGCATCATCTCACATTGATATTTGTAATCAATTTGTCTCAATCAACACAGGTCAAGTCCGAAAGTTTATCTCAATCAACAAGTGTCAAAATCTTATAAACCAAATTGACAACAACAAAATCCAACCCAAGAGTATGGCCCACAATCAAACACTAATTCCAGTCACCTATGTGGTAACTTAAATTAACTCACCATCGCTTTTTTTTTTTTTCAACAGAATTAATAAACACAGTGGAAATAGTTTTCTGCTTATCACATAACAAACAAACATAAAGGCACAACTAACTCTAAGCTACATAATAATATGCTAGTATAGAGTAATACAGAAGTACCTGGAATGAAGTCACATGTTCTGACAGTCGAATTAACTGTCATCAGAAAACTCTGTCTGCAACCGATGGCACATTCTTCTACTCATGGCACTAAATGACTACCTCCTGACCAATCCCCGACCCCTATCTCATAGCCTCTGGATACTGGTTAGCTCGGTGACTCTCCTAGTGACAAATCCAACAAACGTGGTTAGGATAATCACAATCCTTAGCATCATGACCAAACACACCACACTTAATGCATCTAGAAGTCTGGGAAGTACAATGTCCCACATGCCTGCATTTACATCTAAAGCACCATTTAGGTTTATCAACTGAACCACTATGATCACTTTGTTTCCTGCTTTGCTGACTACTCTGTCCTTTATGTTTACTTTTACCAGGACGATCACTTTCAGAATACTGTAAAGTCTTTTCTTTATTTTGCACATCTCTAGCCCGTATATCACTATCCACTGATCGAGCTAAATCAAAAGCATGTCTCAAAGAACTCGCCAATCTTACAGTAGTACGATAATCGGGTGGTAATGCTCTAACAAAACTATCAATCTTGGTTCTGTCATTTGGAACCCACTGATGAACAAATCTCAATTTATCTGTAAACTGTGAAATCAACTCATCAATAGTCATCTGATCTGTCATATGTAGTTCCATAAATTCCTGTCTAATACGTGACACATCAAACTCAGAACAAAATTGTTTACACATTTCATTATAAAAGTCCGGCCACCTAATAGACGCTTTCTGTTCTAAGGTTAAAACAGATGTAATCGAATCCCACCAAGTCATAGCTTGACCTTTAAGAAGCTGAACAGCAAATGGAACTTTATCTGTCTCATCACATTTACAAACCTCAAATTTTCTCTCAGTATCTCTCAACCAATCCAAAGTAACAGAAGGATTTGTACTACCCTGAAATTCTGAAGGTTTGCTTCTCATAAATGTATTAAAAGAACAAACCTGCCTCGGTTGCTGTGAAAATCCAGCCTGTCTATCTTGTTCAACCTGTTGTTTGAAACCTCTAAGTTCAAGCAATTCACGCTTCATCTGAGATACATCCTCATCTCTGTCAATATCCGCATGAGCTGAAAATATAATACCAGTCTGCTCATATCTATCACTCTGTATCTCCAAAGGAAAAGTGTCCATCCGAGAAGCACTATGGGGAACATTGGTCGGTTGCTCATTACCTGCCATATCTGCATCACAACAACAATCTCACAAACTGTTAATCGTTAGTATCTAACAGACTAACAATTTCAATCACTAATTAATCCCACACCTGGAATGTTTGACAAACACAATTCATAGATTTGGGATTGAACCTTTACCGATGTCCAATTAACCCAAAACTATGCTCTGATACCAACTTATAACACCCTGCTTCTCAAAAACATTTTAATAATGTATTTTACACCGGAAGCGATGTCCCAAACAAAACGTTACATTTTATATACAAAAGTACAACCTGTTTCAAAACAATACAAATAAGTTTAATCCAAAATACAGCCGTTGGGTGTTATAGAAATCCAAAACATCACATTGATTTAATAAAACCAATATCAGAGTCAACGCAGTAGTTGTCAAACATTCATTCAGGTCGACACCTTCTTGCCCGACCACCCTGTCAAGTCACAACCTGCAAGAAGTAATTTAAAGTGGTGGGATTAGCACACTGCTAAGTGAGATAGAACTGTAACCGACAGTCCAATCTAGCAATAACAACTTTAATCACAACAAACAATCACAGTCACAATCACATAGTTTCACTCAACATCAGAGGATCGGTGGTTGCTAGCAGTAAAGCAACACTTAGTAACCCCACTGAGCTGTAGACCCCAACAGCGGTTAATCACAACCCAACTGAGCTGCTGGTCCTAACAGCGGTTAACCGATAGCTCGTTACTATTTTCACACGACCTAATTTCCTATTAACGACATGTACAAGGAAATCCCTATCGTCCAACAATAGTAACCAAGCCCAAATCATCTTGACCTCCGATTTATCACTTAATGCCCAAAGGCCACATAATCACAATCAACAAATCAGACTAAACAGTCTATCTACATTCACTTGCTGTAACCAAACCTGTTACAGCTAAACCACACTGAAGGTACAGAACCACTCACCAATCACCTTAGTCTCCACTCAGTAGTCTAATGTCACTGAGTCTCTTGTTTATCTGAAATCACCACAAACATCACAAGTCAGTAACTTGTAAATCAACAATGAACTTATTATAATAATTAACATATGTTATAATCATATAACATATCACATCGTCTCAATTCACAATATCTATCATATCACTTATATCGCCACTTTATATATATATCTTATCAAATCACAAGTTAATTCATGACTAACATCATTATTTCACTTTATTATTACTACTTTAAATTCACAAAGTGTATATATATATATATATATATAGCATCATGTACTAACAAAGCAGCAATCAAAATCGTTCTGCGTTGGCCATTTAACCGCCGGCTAACGGTTTTGACCGCCGGCCAAATGCCCAAGGCAGCCTCCTGACCGCCTGCCGAATGGCTTGACCGCCGGCCACAGCCTTCGTCCCAAACCCTGTTCTTTCTGTTCAAGCTAAATCCGAATACCAAACTCAATTTCAACATCCAACTCAAGTTCTAATCGGTTATATATGATGAATAACGATTTCTAACAACCTATAACATCATATCAATCTTCAATTTCAACACAAATCATAAATCCTATCATTTATCATATATATATGAAACACTTACAATTTGATTATTTGACAAAGATGATGATGAGGAGAAGCTGTTATTGAAGATGATTAAATCACAAAAGCACTCCAAAATCCTTTCCCTCTCTTTCTCAAGTTTAATATGTATGTATGTATCTTTTGATTTCATCATAAGGAAATGAAGTAAAACAAGGAAATAAAGAAAACTAAGTCGGCTCCCTTCACCGACCCCAAATTATACGGGTATAATTTAATACCCCTTCTGAACCTATTGTCTGGAACCCAAAAACCACTTGCGAGTCCAAACCTTTTATTGTTCCGTCAACTATATTAATTTAAAACAATTAATATTTCACTATCCACAATAAGTCCTGAACTTATTTTACCCATTTATTTTCAACAAAATTTATTTCATAACAACTAAACTCAGGAAATAATATAAAACTCCTAGGCCCATTTTGTGGATGTTACACCTATCTTTCCTTAAGTCTAAAAACCACTAAATTTCTATTTTACTACAACTTTGTGGTTCACATGATAAAAAGTCAAACATTTTGAGAGTAAAAATAGATCAGTACCTTGGCTTGTCTTCATCTAATTGTAGACCGAAATTTGATCTATTCTGATAATACAACTACCTCTGAGTGAGAAAGTAATGCATCCTTTACACCTTAAGATAGCCTTTTTGACAATTTTGAAGTAGTTCCAGACTGATTAAAGATCTCATCTGTTGATTTCCTCCATCTTGATATGTTGGACTATTTCTAAACAGTTAAATTGTAAACATTGATTCAAAGGTCCGTATTTATTTATGACTGGAATATTTGGTAACCCAGGGTAAACATTAACATGAGAAGTCCAAACCTATAGAATAAATAATATGGTTAGAGATTTGCTGCACTTGAAGGTCGAATTGAGTCTCTGACTTCTGTATTTTAAAGAACACATATACAATGCTAAGTTAGGTACTTATACCTTCAATCGGATCACTACCTGTAACCCTCCCAGCAGCAAGTGCATCTTTACTTACTTTCCACCAACTTTTCGTTTTTGAACATATATATATTTTGACAGTATATTTGCTATACCATGTAACCCCATACACATACACAACACACATACTGACTTTAGTTGTATTGGTACTTGATGATAAAAATTGCTTTATGCACTGATGTTAGCTGACACTTATGTCTATGGAAACTGGAAATTGATAATTTGTGACATTTACCATCTGAGATTCCTAACAAGCTCAAAATGAAATAACTAAACTGATAGATAAAATAGTAAATGCAAGTATACACAAAAGCACAAGAAGAAAATGTCAGAGATTTAGACTTTTATTCATATAAAGAAATGTTTACTAGTTACCCAGCCCATTTCAACACATTACCCAACCCACTCATCTATCTAACTACCTCTTATTTATGTGATAGAATTTGAATTGGGATAAAGGAGTACACTACATGAATGCTTTTAGTTACAAATATACAATTAGATCAAAGTAAAATAAGCTCTTATATGCTGAGTAAAATCGAAACACGTTTGACAATGCGAGGGCAGAACAATATATTTGATGAAGGGATAAACAAATCGACTACTTCATAGATTTGCTGAAGTGTTCTGCATAATAAGTGGTCATGTTTCTTCTGGCTAGTTTTTACCATTGGCATGTGAAACATGTAATTATAAAAAGAACTCTATATAAAACGTGTGGCAATAGATGTCAATAAATAACCACAAAAATTGAATGTAGAAAACTACCTAAATCAAAACTGCCTATTTTGCCACATTTATTGTAGATTCACTTATAAAGGACTACATACCTTAAAACCTTATCCGCTTTCAATATTGTATCATGAGTCTTATAGTATATGCATTTACAGTACCATTTTTGTAAATGATAAAGCATTGATTTTGATTTTTACCTTATAATGGCAATTTACAAAGTCTAACAATACCATAACCATCACGTTCCACCATGAATTACCACAAACACCCGAATGGAAAATGAATCCTGTAACTGTTTTTACAGTCTTTGTTTAATATATTCAATGGTAAGCTTCTGAATGCGCTTAAAATTTAATAACTTTCATGAAAAAGAATACCTTTCTTGTGGAATTGAGTGGCTTATGTTTGTTAACAGGGGTTGGTGGATCACGAGCTGTAATGTATTTTAGTTTGCAATATAGTGTATTTGGATGATGTTGAGGGGATTTATTATCCATGTGAAGTATTGAGACTTGGCATGGATTACTGTCCTAAGATCTTGCCTTTGTGCGTGGTGAATGACTCTTCAATTGTTGAAAAGGTACCCTTTTAAATTAATTCCATTTCGTTAGCATAAATTAATTAATTATGAATCTAACTATGAACATGATAAGGCTTAGAAAAGATGAATTAAGGAACTAATATATGTACAGATATTACATATTATGCTGATGGATTTATGTGCAATGATTCACATGTATTCAATATCACATAAAATTTATGAGATTGTATTGCAACACCAATTTTGTGTAATTAAAGATTTTAGGTGATCTTTAGGCTCATATGTTGGCTTAACAAATTCAGTTGGTGATGGTTCACCAAATGGGCACTATCTGACTGAAATTAAAGATCCACATCAGTTATTGCTTTCAAGTGACATTTACTGTTGTTTCAAAAAGACAAAGTAATGAATCAAATAGTCATCAATTCCTAAATTACTTTAGCTACCTTTTTTGATCTTTTCTCAATTTTCTTCTATGATACACCAATCGTCCCATTCTTATACCCTACTTATTATTTATCAATGTGGGGTTTCAAATTTTGCTATATTCTTCATGGCAAATGTAATATCAGGTAATGTATACTCCATATCACTAAGTTCGTTTTTATTGTTGTTATTGCGCTATATTAATATGTATGTAACTATGTATACTTCATATCATTGAGTTCGTTTCTGAATTGCTTATGTTTTGCAGTTAGTGTTCTTGGAGGGTGTTGAATGGAATTGTATATTACTATGATCTAACTCTGTTTTCTTCTCTTTTGTAGAAACCAACATATTTGATTACCAACTACCATGTATTTTATGAGCTTACAACACCCACAAGGTGTTCGATGACTAGACTAAATTACATGAAGGTTGAATCACCTTAATAATTTCTTATTGAAAAACGACCACAAGTAAGAATAATTGGCGTATTTAGTCATCTTTCTTGTGATCTCGGCTTTAGCTTTAAAGTATATGTATGTTGTACAAATAGATTTCTATTCATTTATGTAATAAATCCATGGTCTTTCATTATATAATTAAATTGAAGCGTATTCCTTTAAACGAAAAATCCAAGTTTATTTTTATTTTGCCATTTATGATCCAGATTTTCATATATTATGTTGATAATAATAATAGTATTGATTATTTGTGAAGGCAACAATTTTATAGGAAAAGTTGATTGATCACAAGCATTGCTTGCTTATCTTAAAGTATCAAATGCAATCTATTACTGAGCTCAAATGGAGAATATAATCTGGTATGTTTGTGGCTTGAAACAAGTGTCCTGAGGTGAAAAACATAACCAGGTTACGGTTTCTTTTACGAATGTTCAAAGGTAGAAACAGTTGATTAGTACCTCCGAATTGGGTACTACGGAGTAATATGTTTTTTTGTACCATTTTAGCAGCTGATCACTCGACGTAGTGAAATTGACATGCGTAGGTAACTCAGAGATCTATTGTTGGAGCTGATCACTTGACGTAGGGCAATTGACAAGAGCAGGTAACTCAAAGATCATAGCTTAGTTGCTTGGGTAAGTTTCAGCTGATTTATTGCATTTCAACACTATTTATTTTATTAATTGTAATCCACGGCAACATAGGGGCGAAAAAAATGACCGGTTTGTGTGGGTCATACTAGCTAGGTATATTTTATCTGTGATCGAAACGAGTTAAGGCTGACTTGAAATAGTGTTAAGAATACACTTTAGGCCATCAGATCCGTAATAGATAACGTCATAACACATAACCCGAATTCAGTCATTCATAAGTCAGGGTCGGATTTGGCACTTGAAAAGGCACCAAGTTGCTGTATCAGCCCATTAACATGTACCTTGAATACCAGAATCCTGTTTCACATCTACCACCTTATATGATGATGTATCAAATTTTGTAGAAAACATTAGGTGTAACGAATCCATCTGATTTCGTGATGCAACTATCTTCAAGCTGTTAGTCGAGAAGAAATATGCTCTCCCGGATCGAGTTATTGATGCAATGGTTGTTAGATTTTGTGTGGACTCAACATTCTTGTGATTTGGAATCAGTTCAGCTTCTTGCGTTTATATAAAGGTTAGTTTCATGTTTTCCTCAAGACAATGTTACCTCACATCCTTTACAACTCCCATATTTATCTATCAGATGTGTAAAATATTACATGACAATGGCATCTTATAATCCTCACCTATTTGAATATTAATGATGTTGCTTATTTGTAGGTACAAACATGAACTCACAAAGGAGCAAGGTGCATTGAATTGTTGAACTATTTCTAAACAGTTAAATTGTAAACATTGATTCAAAGGTCCGTATTTATTTATGACTGGAATATTTGGTAACCCAGGGTAAACATTAATATGAGAAGTCCAAACCTATAGAATAAATAATATGGTTAGAGATTTGCTGCACCTGAAGGTCGAATTGAGTCTCTGACCTCTGTATTTTAAAGAACACATATACAATGCTAAGTTAGGTACTTATACCTTCAATCGGATCATTACATGTAACCCTCCCAGCAGCAAGTGCATCTTTACTTACTTTCCACCAACTTTTCGTTTTTGAACATATATATTTTGACAGTATATTTGCAATACCATGTAACCCCATACACATACACAACACACATACTGACTTTAGTTGTATTGGTACTTGATGATAAAAATTGCTTTATGCACTGATGTTAGCTGACACTTATGTCTATGGAAACTGGAAATTGATAATTTGTGACATTTACCATCTGAGATTCCTAACAAGCTCAAAATGAAATAACTAAACTGATAGATAAAATAGTAAATGCAAGTATACACAAAAGCACAAGAAGAAAATGTCAGAGATTTAGACTTTTATTCATATAAAGAAATGTTTACCAGTTACCCAGCCCATTTCAACACATTACCCAACCCACTCATCTATCTAACTACCTCTTATTTATGTGATAGAATTTGAATTGGGATAAAGGAGTACACTACATGAATGCTTTTAGTTACAAATATACAATTAGATCAAAGTAAAATAAGCTCTTATATGCTGAGTAGAATCGAAACACGTTTGACAATGCGAGGGCAGAACAATATATTTGATGAAGGGATAAACAAATCGACTACTTCATAGATTTGCTGAAGTGTTCTGCATAATAAGTGGTCACGTTTCTTCTGGCTAGTTTTTACCATTGGCATGTGAAACATGTAATTATAAAAAGAACTCTATATAAAACGTGTGGCAATAGATGTCAATAAATAACCACAAAAATTGAATGTAGAAAACTACCTAAATCAAAACTGCCTATTTTGCCACATTTATTGTAGATTCACTTATAAAGGACTACAAACCTTAAAATCTTATCCGCTTTCAATATTGTATCATGAGCCTTATAGTGTATGCATTTACAGTACCATTTTTGTAAATGATAAAGCATTGATTTTGATTTTTACCTTATAATGGCAATTTACAAAGTCTAACAATACCATAACCATCACGTTCCACCATGAATTACCACAAACACCCGAATAATATGTATGTTTGTGTGTCTGTGTGTGTGTGTATATATATATATATATATATATATATATATACACACACACACACATATATATAATAAACTATCAAACCTAATACATTAATAAGTCATAAATCACAAAATCGTTGAATATACACACAAAATATACATAATATATACAGTTATGGGTAATTGAAATATGTAAGTGGACCTTTTGACAGATTAGGCGATCTCAGGATTGATACCATCGCCAAGAAATAGAATAGCCCGGATCAGAGTAGACGATGAACTATAGTTCCGATTGCTAACGCTAGGGTTTTTAGTAATCCTGAAGATGATCGATTGAAATATTAGGTTATGGGAATTTTGAGAAGTTGAAAAAGATGAATATACATTATTGTTATTGTTATTAGGTATAGGTATAGGTATTATATGTGATTGGAAAAAGATATCACGGGTAAATATGAGTTTTTATTTTTAATTATAATTTTTAATAAAAAAACGTTTTTTCTTTTATTTTATTTTTACGTTTGTTTTTTTTATTTTCCTAAAATAAACTGAATTAAATTATATTAAATTAATTTGTAATATTTAGGAAGGGACAATTATGACTTTTGAGGAATACACATTTACTATTTAGGTTGTCATTTATATTAGAGATTATCAATGGTTATAATTACAAAGGGTTAATTAATGGAGGGTTGAGATTAGATTAAAATTGCCTAAATTAATAATGACAACCTAATATACACTCTATTATAATATATTAAAGAGAAGAGATTACAATATAAATAATTAAATATTGCAATATAAATGTGATCATTTTAATTACGTTTCAATTTGTCAATTCAATATAAATGTTATCATTTTAATTAAGATTCAATTTGTCAATTAAGTAGTTTAATTTAGTAAGTATCAAAATAAGATTCCTTACTTACTAAATATGATTACTTTTAATCAACTACTCACTTACATATCAAAATAAGATCTCATGATTCCTTCTATTTTACTAATGTGTGCCCCTGTGGCACACGTTAAGGTGCTTTTAATGAACTCGTAATTTTCTTATATACTCCCTCCGTCCCAAATTGTTTGTCCACCTTACTATTTATATTTGTTCCAAAATTATTGCTCACTTCTAAAATTAAATATGCATCAATGATTAGATTTCCCGTATTACCCTTAACTTCTAAAACTACACATACTTCAAAGAGAACAATTTAATTAATGATTGAGGGTTAAAGTTGTCATTATACTAAAGTCAAAACTGTCTTTAATGTGATTTTCTTAATATGTGTATTTTCAACTTTGTGACAAACAATTTGGGAAGGAGGGAGTATCAGAATATGTAATTAATATATGCATAAAAATGTAATTATTAGATTGAATTAATGAGTAATAAATGCAAATTCTAATATTTAAGAAAATATAATTCAATCTAATAATTACCCTTTTATGCATATATTAATTACATATTCTAATATTTAAGGAAATTATGAGTTCATTAAAAGCTCCTTAACGTGTGCCACGGGGGGCACACGCTAGCAAAACCCATTGGAATCAAGATACTAAATACAAAATTTTATATTAAAAATCAACGGCCCGTGTGTATACACGGGATTTAAAGTCGAGTAAAATAATAAAGGTTAATTATTTATTGGGTTTTGATAAATGGGCACTAGTTAAACATTCCTTAATTATTTTTCATGCATTTATTAAACACTCATTTCCTATATTTATAAGTAAGATATTCCATAAATAAATTGAATTATTTCAAAATCAATTGTAAACATGAAAACTTTGAGTTTAATTAATATTTTAAATCTAAATAAGGTAAACTAAATCATTGCCTTTAGGGCACTCTTTATCAAAATCTTATTTATTTAAAATTAAAAAAATAATTGAAATGAAACATGATCACTAATCGAGTGTTTGCACTTTTGGGGATCTCTATGATCAACTATTCATACTCACAATAATGTGTTTTATTTAAAATATAATGGTACTAATTTTATTTTCATCCACTTCAAAATGCATGTGCCCCTCAAAATATTACTCATAATCATCAAAAGAAATAAAGAAATTATTAGTTCAACTTTTATATAAAGAAAGGTATACATTTTTTATAGCTCATGTTTGGCTCCCACTAAGTAGATTTTTACATTTATATTATATTAAATGTTTTTTTTTTACATAAACTTGATCATTATGTTTGTCGCACCCCCAAATTCGGGTTGTGGAAGCAGTTCGGGTCGGGGCGCGACTAATCAAGTATCAACAGCACAAAGATAAAGCAAACGACATCTATATGCAACATTTGTAAAATAGTTACATTTCCATATATAAAATGTTTGAAAACATAATGTTTTCGGTTACAAAAGTGTAGTTCCCTAGAGTCCACGCGTGTAGCGGGAGATTCTATTACATAATCATAATATACAAAAGATCATGCTAAGAATCTCCGTTAAATGAAATGTTGAAATCACGCGACTCTAGCTAGTGTCCAGGGTAATCCTACTCCATCTGTGTACCTGAGATACAGAGCTAAAAAGTGTCAACCAAAAAGGTTGGTAAATCTTACAGGTTTAGTATTAAATAATCTTTATTAATCACAAGTATGTACCAGTGTTGCTATCAAACCAGGTAAGTAAATAAGTAAACCAGTATATCAGCACAGTTGCCATAAGCTCATAAGTTGAAGCTTTACAGTGTGTAAGTATGATTCAATCAAGTATCATATAAAGTACCCCCGTGAGTGCTATCCCGAATACTCATATGCAACAAATACTACTATGCCTGTTTCTACGGTGAAATCCATGGTAGCGCAACTACCCCAAACATGGATTGTCAGTCCCAAATGGATCCATTTACTAGTACTCGCGCTTAAGTCCATAACTAACAACTTACGATACGAGGCTTTCAGTGGATAAAAAGTACTCATGCAATGTGTATAAAAAGTAGTATAGTCAGTCCAGTACTCGTGTTCATGCGTAAAACAGTAAGCAAAGTATATCACCCCAAGTAGAAAACAGTAAAAAGTGGGGCTGTAAGACTCACCTGAGCCTGGTAAGTACGTGTGTGAAATCAACCAAGTAAAGCGGATGTAAGTCCGTAAGTGTGTCGGGTGTAATCACGTATGTTGGTTCTCCGAACCCTGTAACCTTCTGGCGTCCGAAACGCACAAGGTTGTAAGTAAACAAGTAAGTAAGTAAGTAGGTGTCTTGAAGGATCACCCACGCTAGTTGTCCACTCAACTAGAAAATGTCCAAGTGTTTGTTTTGGTATTTCGTTTGTAGTTTGAAAACAAGTATGGCCTGTTGGTGACGGTTTGTAATAATAATCCAAAAGTGTTATTATTATATGTATCGTTGTATCAGGTTTCATTATTTGTGAGTGTTCAATACTTAGTGTGAAAAGTATTTACAAGTTCCTGGATGACGGGGGTCCGGGGGCAGCGCCCCTGGTAGCGGGGTCCAAGGGGCGGCAGCCCCTGGCCGGGTCGCTGGGGTCGAGCTGCCAGGTCAGTTTGGAAAATTTTTATTTCTACTACATTGCTTTATTAAAAATCGCATCTGGAATTTAAATTCGGAAAAATCGACTAGGGCTGGCCGCGGACTGAAATTGCTGTTCGAACTGAGTTCGCAGTGCGAACTGAGATTGGATTCGCAAGATAAAGTGGGTTCGCAAGTCTCGACTCGCAGGTCTCGACTCGCAGGGCAGGTCAGTTCGCATGTCAGGTCAACTCGCAGGTCAGTTAGAGGTCAGGTCGGTTCGCAGGTTCAGTTTCGGTTCGTTGTTTGGCTTCGCGAGTCGAGATCTCGGTTCGCCTCGCAGGACGAACTGGGATCTGGGATCTCAACTCACAGGACGAGCTGTTCGTATCTTAGGTCTTAAAAACGCATTTTTGAGTCGGTTTTTGGGTAAATCTTCGTTGAGTTAACGTTCTAGCATGTAAATAAAAGTTTTCAAGTAATTTAAAAGAGTTTTAAGGTTTCTTACCACGAAATCAAAAATGGAGAAGATGAAGATGGAGAGCTTGAGATGGTGGTCGTTTTCTCTTGAATCAACTCCGCAAGATGATGAGTTTTTAATGGTGTTTTATGGTGATCTTGGGGCTGCGATTTTAAGAGGGAGAAAGAAAGAGAGATTTGGTGTATGTGTGTGTGTAAAGTGAGATGAAGTGGGGAGGAAAAGGAATTAAAAAGGGGTTTGGGTCATGGTTCGGTTTGGGGTTGGATCCGCGGGTTTGGTCCGACCCCTTTGGTTCTCGGGCTCACGTATTCTTGTTTCCCAATTTTCGTGTCACGACTCGTAGTCGGTTAAATCGCGAAATCTTTTTAAGATTTATAAATATGTTAACGCATATTCGAAATGTTTTCAACCGAAGTATTTTAGCAAATCACTTTATCTCAAGTTATAAAATTATAAAAATATAATTTTTGTTATTAATCGCTCGCTGGGGTGCGTTTCACGCGGTTTCATCGCATAGAATATGTTTTTAAACAATACGAAATTGATGTAATATATAATCGTAACATATTATAGTAGATAATGTTTGTTTGGATAATTCCACATTATTCATAAAGTTTGTCACCAACGTCCATATTAAATAATGTCGGACCTCGTCCGGTTCATAAGTGTACGATTTAAACAAATCGCATACGCGTGTATGTAATTACACAAAATGTCACATATATTTAGCCTATAATAAAACTAAATACACGTAATTACAAGTAGTTTAAGCACTAATTAAAGTCTTAATTTGGCGGGTGTCACAATGTTCATTTTTCTAAATAATTAGATGTATAGTTATAATCTTCTGATTAACAATCATGTTTAGTTTCCCTAACTTACGAATGACAATGGGTAGTTTCTGTGAATCTGGGATGTCAGCCACAACCTAAAACCCATTAATCTAAACAATTATCAAATCAGCCCCAAACTCTAGTGGGGATCTTATCGAGTTATTTTATTGGGGACATGACTCCCCCAAACCCCGATCTAATTCAACGGAGATGTTATCGGGACATTATATTGAAGGCATGGATTCCCCCAAACCAATCCAAAATCCATTTCCCGTTGACAATCATTGATGCATTTTTTGATATACCTTTTATAAAATGAATCCGTTATCTAAGTCACTCATTTTAGTATCTCCCCACCTGTAGGTTTAGTTATCAAATTCCTCTGGTATAATTGGCCTGTTTTCTTTCATTCTATGTCTTTTCTTCTTCCAATTGAAACCTGAAAACTAGTTGATTTAAGTATTTGATTGTAAAGGTGACCTATTATTCTATTTAAGAACACATAATGACAAAGAATCCATTCACGATTCATTCTTGCTATCAATGCTATACACATTTTTCAGAATCATAAAGTGCTACAATAAGCTTCAGTATCATAAATTTTATAAAAAAATATACATGAGTATATAACAACTGTACCTCTTTCACTTGGCTAAACTGGAAAGCACAATCATTTCCCATTCTCGGACACGCACACATTCACCTGCCAAGTTCTCGAGCCTGATCTCATCTAGACCGTCCAAATTCAATCTGATGCCCAAATTATGCATCAAATTCATAATGATCAGAGAAAAGCATATACCGCAACCTGCTATCAGTTTTTCCCTCAGAACTTCATAATCTTGTCACGGTCAAAGTTGAAAGTGATCATATTGACCAGAAAGTCAAAATCAACGTGTATAGTTGAAGGCTTGCAGCCCAAAGAACTGTAATTTGACAAGATCACCAGCATCTATAAACCTTCAAAAGTCAAAATCTTGAATTTGATCATCTTAGTGTTTGACCGCTTCCCGTCTTACAAATTTCCTCCTCTGAATAGATGTCTTTTTTGTAATGTCGAATCTTTTCATCTTCTCTAGTTTCTCTTTTCTCCCTTGTATATCAGCCTGAATAGCTTTATCCCTTTTTTCATCTGACATTAACGCCAACCTAGCAAACTTTTTTGGCCTAATAATCCCAAGCCTCTCGGTTATATCCTGAAAAGCAGGAACGAGCCCGCGTCTAATGTAACATCCTTCAATGAGTTCCATTGAGTTTTCTTCCGGGATATTAACACTATTTTTCAACTCAAGATCCAAACAAAAAGGCGAGTCTTTTAGCCACATTCTTAATGAATGAGCTTTTGCCACGAGGAGCCCGCTTCTCGTTTTACATGGCAAAAATGGGGATCCCATTTCCCATAGAAAAGCTTTTAGTGTACTGTTTAAAGACACACCATTGTATTCCGAAACCCCGGTGATTAAAACAACCGATTTTGGAGATAAGGGGAACCCCTCTAACGATGCATCCTGCATGTGGTCAAGCCATAATGTAAGACCTACGAGAGATGCACCTGCAGACAACTTTCGGAAATCGGCTCCCCAGTCCTTATCGGCTACCCTGCAAAAGGAAAAGTATTTCGTTTGTTGTAGTTAACTTTTAAAATGCTTGATTAATATGTATTTTTATGGACACGTTACTTTCGTAAGGTGTGTCGGGATTTGCAATTTGGAACTGATCATCCGGTTAATATGATGTGAAGTCACAAAAAGATTTGATTGATACAATTTACCTGAAGACATCATGTCGATATATATCTTTCTTGACTGCCAATTGAAACACCCATGAAGCTGTGGCCCGTAGCTCAAATGCCCATAAAAGATCTTCTATAGCATTTACAAAGTTAAGCGCTGCATTATCTTCCACAGGTTTCAATTCTTCCAAAACCTGGTCTATCTCCAAAACCATGGATTCTGAATTGTTCAAAAGTCTGTAAAACAGAAGTCACAGATGTAGTTCATGACCTTATAGAATACAAAGCAAACAGACATATAGATGGACAAAATTTAAGGTGAAAATATCAACTCGGATTATTATTATTTTTTTATCTCAAACGGGTTAACAGACTTTTATCAAAAAGATTTAACTAAAAGCTTAACAAGTCGAGCTTGTCAAACCAGTCAAAGTTCATCCAAAATTTATTCAAATACATAAAACCTCTTAAATTACTTCATCCTAAAGAAGAAATGGATCATTATGGTGATAATTTATTGTTTTTGCAGTTAAGCTTAACACAATAATAACTATTAATAAAATTGAAATAAATAAAACAAAAAGTTTTTGCACGTCAACCCAATCCACCTTACCCATCTTGACAGACTCGACACATACTTAATATAACACATTCTGACCCAAATCCTTTTTGACCAGTTACCCAACCCATCCATTATGCCACCCCTAACAAAAGTAGTATGCATTAGTACTTGATTGGAAGATCAAAACCAGCATCTTTAATAGCATTTAAGATCATCATTGCTTCACTTGCAGTCTTGCACATACTAGCAGCCCTAATGAAACACGTCCATATCCTATGGTCTGGTTCAACCCCTTCCATTTTCATCTCCATGAGCTTTTGAATTCCAACAATGTAATCCCGATTCTTGAAATAAGAATCCATAACCGAGCTATAAGTTAATGTACTTAAGCTCTCGCCACTCGACTTCAAATTATTTAGAACGTTTTCAGCTTCCAATGGATTCCCTGAGCTCCCATAAGAGATCATAAGCAGATGCATTGTAGCAACTGTGGGTTCAATTCCATCTTCTTTCATTAATTTAAGTAACTCCTCAGATTTATAATGGTGTCCCGTGCTTCTGTACGTCTTCATCATCAAATGATAAAATGAACGGTCCGGATTATACCCTTCACGTCTCATCTTCTCAAAAAGCTCCTCTGATTTTTCCACCATTTGTTGCTTACCAAAAGCAGCGATTAAACTTTTATAAGTCGACAACTTAGCGTCTAAACCTTCTTTGACCATTTCTTGCATTAGTGACATCCCATCGTCTGGTCTATGGTCTCTACAATACATTACTATTAGAGTATTGTATGTATCTTCATCTGGTTTAAGCCCACTTTCCTTAATCTTGTGGTATATATTTACCGTTTTTCTATAATCTTCAACCTTCGTATACAATCTAAGCAAAGAGTTATATATAAAAAGATCGGGTTTGAATCCAACCTCCTCCATTTCATTAACCATTGCTTCAACATCTTGAATATGCTTTACCTTACAAAGTAAACAGATCATTACTCTATAAAGATGCATGGTGGGAAAATAACCAGCAGCCTTCATTCCATGATAAATCTTCTTCACCTCAAACACATCCCCAGATTCCGCAAATGCATTAAGCATCAAAACAATTGAATTTTTACTGATTTTAAATCCCATATCTTGAAGTTCTTGAACTACAACGTATAACTCATTTAACCTTCCATCAACAATTAAAGCTTGCATAAGCCCATTAATGGATTCAACATTAGGAGAAGGCCCGTCTCTCATCATGGTATTAAAAGCAGCCCGTGCTTTCTCATATTGACCTTTTGAGGCATAAGCTTGTATTAATGCATTCCAAGCTTTTCGATCAACAAACGGTAATTTTTGTCGAAGATTCCCAACTACACTTTCTGCCTTCTCAAGTAAATTTAACTTTCCATAAGACTCGATAAGGTCAACATAAACGGAGATCTCATCAATTTGTATTCCATGTGATTCGGCCAGGTTCACTAAATAATGAGCAGTCTCAGGAAATCCCATTTTACAGTACATAGAAGCAACATTTATACAAATAAGTTTAGAAGGTTGTTCTACAATAAACATCATATCCGAGACCACCTGAAAAGCTTCATGGAAAACTTCATCCTCCTCACATTTCCTAATAAGAGTATCATACATCAAAGAACTTCCATTGAATAAACCAGAACTCCTAATTGTTCTATACTCATCTAAAGCAACGCCCAATTGGTTAGACTTGCAAAGAATCACAATTAGAGCTTCCGTTACAATATGATGGGACCCATGTCCATGTTCTTTTAGAAAATCAAGTAAGTTCAGTGCTTCTGAGTGCCTTCCTGATGAGCTGTATGAACTTAATATAGATAATAAGTTGTCATGATCCAAATCGTAACCCTCCAAAATGGCGAGTTTAACCATTTTGGCTGCATGATCAAAGCACTCACCCTTAACTAAAATGCATGAAATTACTTGTGGGTTTAAATTGCATAACTTCTGCAAGTCTTCAATTAATTTTGGTATGTGATCCTCCTGAGTTTCACAGTTCAGAGCTTCGATTAGCATCTCATAAAGAGATAAATCTGGGGTGAACCCGTCACGGACCATGTTGTTATACATGATCATTGCTTTATTTGCATCGAACCGCAAATAAATATCTAACATGACTGAATATGCAAGATAATCGGGTTTAATACCAGATTTTATCATGCAATTAAACGTCTCTTCAGCCTTGAGTCTCTTCCCGGCTTTCCCATATCCACATATCAAAGCACTATAAGTTCTTAGAGTAGGTTTAATTCCGACATCCAACATTTCTGACATCACCTTTGCAGCTTCTGAAATCTTATTAGCTTTCCCTAAAGAATCAACGAGAACCGTGTATGTAACAACATCAGGATCACAACCACAAGATTTCATTTCTTCATAGAGTTTAAATGCCAAATCATGTTGACCTAGCTTCCCATACATATGAATAACAGTATTGTAAGTCATTTCATCCTCCCCAAACCCTAATTTCACCATCTCATCACAAAGGTTTTCAACTTTATTTACATTTCCTTCTTTAGCAAAAGCATAGAGTAAAGAATTATAAGTTACTGCATCTGGGTTAAACCCCTTTGACTTTATGTCAAAAAACAGAGATTCAGCCTCATTAACCATCCCACATCTACCATAAACCGATAACATGGCATTATAAGTCCATAAATCAGGTTGACATTTATTTGCTTCCATATCTTTATATACCTTGACCGCCTCATCTAAATTGGAATCACGAGAACACGCACTCAACAGTGTATTGTAAGTGATGATATCAGGTTGAAGCCCAGACCGTTTTACTTCACCTAGCAGATCAAGTGCCATGTTTGGTTCCATTTTAGTGGACCGAAAACGGGCATTGATCAAGGTATTGAAACTAACAAGATCCGGTTCACAACCCCTTTCGTGCATTAGCTCAAGTACTTCTTGAACCTTAACAAAACGACCGTTTCTAGCATACACTCCCATCATTGCATTGTAAACTTGTACAGTACTATCAATTCCTTCTTCTGACCTTTCAAAAATCTCTATAGCTAAGGATTCTTGATTTGATTTACCAAGAACAGATAGTATAGTTGCAAGCATTCGGGCATTTGGAGAGTACCAATTTCGAAGATTTAGCCATTCGTAAATCTCCAACGCCCTTTGCCAATTCAACTTCCCAACCCCTTTTACCAAAAAGCAAAAATCAGTAGGTGTCATTTGAACCTTTCTATCATCCAACACATCAGCCACAAATTCATTACCTTTCAACCCTAATATCCTATCAGTTAAAAATTGAACCCTTTCCCTCCAATCTTTAGCTCTTTTCAAGGCTAATTTAGTCATCTTTTTCACCACCCGACGACTCGAACCACCTAAAGATTCTAGGGTTTTATCATTTCTCTCCAAAGCTTCCACATTTCCTTCAATTTTCAAATACCCATCATCCAAAACATCAATATTAGGGTTTGTGAATGAAATTGGCAATTGGGATTGTTGTGAGTTATGATTCTTAGTGGGTTCTTGCTCTTTTAAGTTAGGGTATCTGACAGATGGTGATGCTCTACTGTAACTAAACTTTCTGACAGTTTCTTGTTGTTCAACAGTTGTAATGTTATTGGAAACCGAAGATGATGAATTAGAGCAGCAAATATGACAAGAATTGATGGTTTTGCATACCTTTGATGAATCTTTAATGGTATATAATGGTGGTGATGGTGCTTGAAAGCCCAAGATTCCAGAGGTGAACGCCATCACTTGTGGTTTACAACAAGCATTTGTTAACAAAAATATTTGACTTAATCAGCCTTTGGGTTTATACAGTTTTGGCGGGTTGTGAAAAAGATCCCAGATTTTTTTATTTTATTTTAGTGATAAGTTCACTCCAAAAATCTTAAATATGAAATGTGTGTTTATCTATTATCTATTACCCCTTTATAAAGCATCTTTGATATTTGGCTTAAAGTGGTTAGGAGAAGGACAACTGAAATTACCTATCTACCCTCACTCTCCCTTTTAATCCCTACCCCCTTATCTCCTTTCTCTCTCTCTCACTCTCTCCGTCGGTCTATCTCTCTCTCCCCATTTCTTTCAATCCTTCCAGCATATGGGTTTCACTCTTTCTCCTTTGTAATCATCAAATCCAAATTTGATTATACAAAATCCAATTACTATTTATGTCGTGTATATGGAGATTTCCCGATCTTTATTTTTTGATGTTGTGAATGCAATAATCAATATCCATATTTTATTATATACAAAATCCAGATTTGGTTATACAAAATCGAAGAATCAAATTCCAACCTTTGGATGTTGCGATCGACGGAAGACGTTTCCAGATCTTCATTTTTTGTTACCCGATCTTCGTTATTTTCTGTCACCAGATTTACAGACCGATGTTCCCGGTGGTGTTGATTCTAGGGATGCGAGATCGTGGCCGAGTGCAACGTTGCAAACAAAAGGCGCAATCAGGTTATTCCGTATATCGCTTGATGGCTTTTAAGATGCAGATTATTTATTGTCGTCGTTGTTAATCACGATTCATACAGATTATTTATTGTAGTACGGGGTTGGATCCACCGGAAATGGAGGTTGCCGAGCAAGATGAGAGCCGCTGGAGTTCAAAAGCCATCAAAATCTAAATCTATGGTATGAAGAGAGTTTTATGGTTAATGTTTTAAGTTAGTGAGTTTTTTGAATTGTGTTATTTTCTTAATCGTCAGCCATAACCATTCTTGGTTGGGTTCATATTTTGTTGCGAGTTGAAGATGAGGTGGTGGTGAGGCTGAAACAACGGCGTCGGACATTAGGAAGCATTATTGGGGTGGTGATTGTTCAAGGGCTAGGAATATACTTAATCGGTGATCTTATAATCGATCTATTGTTGCTTTCCCGCAACTTCTCAATCTTTGATCTGATTTTCCGGCGATTTACTATTTTGTGTTTGACTTACATTTTTCAAATAGTTAATTGAATCTTCAAGTTTTAGTAATAAAGAGTGAAAAAACGTTTGAGTCCTAGGAGGCCTAATTATTATTTCTAATGTAGGATATACAAATTTTGTTATTTTAATTTATGTTTTTTTGCTTATTTTTGTAGGTTATACAAATTTTATGCTTGTGACTTTTTATAATGTATTCTTTTATGAGGGGTTTACATTTGTTCTTATGTTGGTATCAGATTCTTCGAATGAGTAATTGAAATATGTTTGGTGCAAGTTTACATTTAACATGTCATGAATTTTATTTTTAACAGGGATTTCTTTGTAGGCAAGATGAACAATGATGAAAGAGGAGAAGAGAACACGTCTACGACAGTGAGCCATAATATATTTCTTAAATTACCAATTTGTAGTTGTTATATTTCATTATTTATATTTTACTAGATGATTGTGAATTTAAATGGTCAAGTGGCCAACACCATCCTCTCCAATTTTTCGGGTAGAGAGTAAAAAAAAAAAAAAAGATTGGGTGGCATAATTAGGAGAATATGGCATGTTCCCATTCAGTTCTTTCCATGCTTTTTAGCTGGCGACAACCACGGTACTACGGTAGTGTTAACAATTTTTTACAATTCTTCAAATTTGATTTACTTTTTACTTGGAAACGGTAGTCTATAGTCAAAAGTATAAACCTCTGAAAAAATTGTTTGATTGTCATTTTGTGCAACTGTATTTTGTATCATTTTGTGTTGTCTAGAAAATGGAGATTCAAAGCTGTCACCGTAATAGTTTTGGGTTGGACAAAAAAAATGAAAGTCAGGGATTGAGATTTGAAGTTTGTCCTTAAATTTTGAAATTTATAATTACACCGAATACAGTATCTATCTATTACCCCTTTATAATGTATGTCTGCATTAGGCTTAAAGGTACCATCTGCAGGACAAGTGAAATGCCCTTTTTGCCTCCAACCTCTAATAATCACCACTTGCCAATCAATATCAATTTACTTTTTTTCAAACATCGCAATACAGACCAATTGCCAATCAATTTAATGGAACAATAATCACTACTAATTGGCAATCAAAATAACTTTACTTTACAGGCTGATCACTTTACTTCAGGGGGAAAACTTTCGAAAATCAACAAAAAAAAATTGGCATACATTATAAACCCACAAAAAAGAAATAACCCAGCACACTCTCACCCCTACCATACATAGCCTGCTTCTACAATATCAACCTGCTCCAACCATTCAGAAAGCCACCCAAAATATGAATTCCCAAATCAACATGAATCCTTCACAAAATGCTCCTGTTAGTGATGATCCGCTTTCTGAAGTTGTCGCAATCAGCACTGGTCATCCATCTCCAGCTTCTACTATTTCGGCTCCTGCTGATCTTCTTCTTTCCATCGATGGTTATGAGGTAACAATCATCCTGAATGTTTGATTTTACTAAATGAGATATCATTATAACAAGTTCAGCCACCATATAGAGTCATCTACAAATGTAGTGTCATGTAACTGTTGTTTATTTATTAAGAAAGAATGTTTATAATAATAGTAACCTTTCATTATACAGGTTTATCTTATTATAATGATATCTTCATAACACCATGTCTTCTGTGTTCGTTTACTATATATCTTGTGCTTCATAACACCATGTTTATAATAATAGACTACCCGCGCGATGCGGCGGTACGAAATTCATAAGACAACATTAGTTCGTGACGGGGATATTGGTAGCCAACATGTCAATATGGAAGAGGCGTAGTGGTGTTGTCCCGTTATTTTTTTCTCCTCTTTCGCTTTTGTAGTGGCAAGGCCTACCAAATTGAATATGAATTTTGGATTAGATACCTAATTGAAACGTTAGGTGCCCACTGCCACAAAAAGTCAAAGAAAAAGAAAACAGGAGAGGTTAAAAAATATTATACTTGACCTACGTTATCATTGTACTGTGTTTTTTAAACACCAAAATCAAAATTCATCATTAAAGTTTGATTCCTAATTTTGTCCGTGGAAATGACTTTTTTTAAATATTAGTTAATTTTAATTATTCCATTTAACAAAACCGATGACCGTTTCCCTTTTATTTTGCCAAATATGATTCATTCAGGCTTATGTTATTTGGGAAAATTACATATATATCCTTCGAAACTTTAAATATTACATATATATCCAATCAAAGTTCGTAATAACATGTATGTCCTTTCAAAACCTTTAAACTCTCAAATTTACCCATTTTATTAAATAAACATAAATAAATTCATCAAAACTCCTAAATCAATACTAATTCATTATTTATATGACATTTCTACCCTTAACCCATCAAACAAATTCACAAGCACCGACCCAATGTTTCGATTGCGTTTGGCGTATTATCAATAAATTTCAGATCATCATTTTCTTCTTTTCAGTGGTGCAAATAAAAGATAATAGGAAAATAAACTTTAAGGAACCCATCACAAGTAATCATCAAATAGAATTGCAATAATTAAACGATGGAGATCTTCTGTTAGTAAAGTATAAGAGCTTTCAAAATTAAAATGTAATACATGCATATGATTGAATTGATGACTTGATATCCAATTCAATACTTCAAGATTATTTATCCATAAAATTGAGAAAAGAAGTATTTGTTGGTTGGTTATCTAAAAAGTGGACGTATGTTGTTAGTACTTTTTCAGTTTTTTGTTTTTATCTGCGTTTTACTTTTAGGAGTAACCTACTTGACGTTTTAGATCTACAAAGAGGGGTAATATAGGTACTTGATTATTTATTTAATGGAGTGGGTAAATATGAGAGTTTAAAAGTTTTGAAAGGATATAAATGATATTATATACTTTTGATGGATATATATGTAATTTTGAGGGTTTAGAGGGATATATATGAAATTATCCCATGTTATTTTTGATGTGCTGATGGTAGACCCCATAAAATTTAGAGAATGTGTTGATGGTAGACCCCATAAAAGATGAAGACAAATTGATATTGGTAGACCCATTATAAATGAAGACAAATTGATATGGTAGACCCTATCAAATTGAAGACAAATTGATATTGGTAGTACACATCGAAAAATGAAGAGATATTGATAATAATGGATAATAATTGATGTAAAAGCGTAAACCCCATAGTTTCAAACTTAATAGCCAGATTATGAAGACAAATTCATAAAGTAGACACGGTCAAATTGAAGACAAATTGATATTGGTAGTCCACATCTAAAATGAAGACAAATTGAGACTCCATAAAACATGAAGACAAATTGAGACCCCATAAAGACAAATTGATAGTGATAATATTGAATATCAATTGATGTCAAAGCGTAAGCCCCATTGTTTCAAATTTAATAGGAAGGAAACAAAGAATAGACTTTAGATCAGAGTGTATCACGTTAGATTTTTCTCAATCAAAGTGATTTTTTTTAAAGCGATAGACTTTAATCGTGTGTTTGTAAGGTAAAAAAATAATGCTAACTGTTTTCCTGTATGTTTTTTTTTTCCTTTTATAGTGTGGGGATCCACGTTTTTTTACCTCTTTTTGTAGTGGATGACATAAATTAAAATTAGGAGTGACATCTGTATTAATTGAGGATTTCTCACCTGGGGTTATAGTCATTGTAATTGTATAATTTTGTCGCTCTTATTTTGAATTTGAATGGAATAATAAAGTCAATAAAGTTTGAAAAAATGGAATACTAAGACGGCTATCAACAGGTTTTAACACTGTAATGCATCAAAATGTTTTTAACTTTAAAGAGCAGACAATGCAATATGCTATGTACTTTTTTTTTATTTCTTTTTAATCCACTTGTTTTTTGCTTTTCAATTATTTATCATTTTGATGATTACGAATGAATTCAAATTCGAAGAGGTGAGTATTGATTTTGATTAGCTTTTCATTCAAAATATTAATATAATACAAACCATATCAAAACACTATCATTACGTTTCGATAATTTGACTTACTTTTTTTCAAAAAATTTCCTTGATTTTCCTTTTCAACAAGGAGGGTGTTTTACCGGAGGGGAAAGTATTCAAATAAATGTAATCGCAATGTATAACACGGTAAATAAATTTCATAAAAACTTACAACACTATCAAAACACACTATATCACACCAATATCAACACACGATTGATGCTCACGTCGATGCTCCTACGTTTATTGATCCATTTTCCGTACCTGCCTCAACTACCATTGTTTATAAACTTTGTTTAGTAATTGATGATAGTATATAAGTGGTAAAATGAATTTGTTAGTTCAAGTAATGGGTTGAGACGAGTTTGTTATTATACAATTGAATGTTATATTAAATACTAATTTTAGAACCACCTAAAATGGGGAGCCTCAACATATTCATCCCGTCATAAATATTAATCAAGTTGACTCATCAAAAACCAATAAGTCTAAAATTATCACTTTTAAATGATACGATTAAACCGATAATAAAATGATACGATTAAAGATTACACATTTTCAATAAGGTTATATATACAAACATTTATAAATCTAATAAAGATTAAACATTTTACAATAAGCTTATAGGGACTAATTATCGGAGGACTAATTATTGGATAATTATTTTAATTAATTAGATTAAAAATTTATAATTTAAAATATATCTCATACCCCTTATTAAGCGTCTTTGATTATTTGCTGAAATGCCTTAGTGGCAGGATATGGGAAATCCCCATACTACCCCTCCCTTTAAATTGAGCCTCTAATTTGAATTTCATGCTGAGCCAGATGTTACTTTTGCCGACAAACTCTTTCAATCTCTTTTTTCAAAGTTCATGATTTTCTTTCACTTTTTAATTATAACCCACTACATAGGTGTGTAGAGGGAAAATAACCCACTACACATTTTCAATAAGGCTGATTGCGCGCCTACATTCAAATTCAAATTAAAATGTTACTTACCATTACATAAATTTTTTACTCTATATAAAAAAACATTGCATAGCATTCTTACACCATATTCTCAACAGTTTAACACAAAAGGTCAGCACTAAAGCATATATTTCATATATATTCCGGTGGAAAAAAGCATAAGGGAAACAAACAAATATATTTCATATATCAACCACAAATTACAACAGATATTAAAACAAATTAATCCATACAACCACGAATAATAAAGGACCGCCAAATCCAAAGTACACAATTATCCAAGGAATCATTTCTTCAAGTTCTTCGGTAGAGGCAGTAGTTATTGTTATGATTAGAACTATAATTATCAAAAGAGCCAAGCACGTAAGTGTATTAAACATTTTTGATTGGGATGAAAAGTATGACTAAGAGAACAAGAAAATTAAATTGAATATGGAGAGATTGTGTGGAATATTGGTATGAAAGAGAGTATGTTGAAGGAGAAGTATTATGGTATATATAAAGGCATTGGTTTGGCGTAAAATTAACCGTTGGCAACGGTATAGTAGCCGTTAGCACCGTATACTAGCCGTTGGCTACGTATACTAGCCGTTAGGAACCGTGTAAAAGCCATTTGCTACCGCATACTAACCGATAAGATATGTATACCGTACGCTATAGGAATCGTAATTGCGATCTAAAAGAGATTTATTGTTTAAGAGTAAACAACCAAAATATAATTTATTGCTATAGTAATTCCATACTTTATTTAAATATATATCTAAATACATATTATCCTCTTCTAGGGATAGGGGGTCGTTGATTAACACTAGATGTATTTTGATTGTTGGGCGGTTGTTCATTGACATTAGGTTGGGGCTGGTTAGCTGCTATTATTGCTCGTAGACGTGTATTAATTCTTCGTTCCTCATTCAGCAGAAAGCTTGTGCCACGCCATTGGTTAAGAATTTCATTTTGTCTACGTACAACTATTTCCATATCCTGCCTCAACCTCCTTAACTCAGTGTTCTGTCGCTCTACTTGGGCATGGAGTTCTATGAATCCATCTTTATATTTTATGAGGTCATTAATCAAACTATCGTATACATCACGATTATGGATCACTGGTACTGGAGGGGCTTCACTTGTTGAGGTTCCTGGTTGGACTTCTTGCTCCTTCGGAGGTTGAGACCTTGGACTTTCAGAACTAGGTACTTCGTTTAGATCTATATTTTCCATTGAATGGTTCTTCTTGGTTGTATTATGGACGTACTAAAGAGGTATGATTATCTTAGAGGGAGTCTTGAAAAGTTTATAATGGTATAAGAGTGTATGTACTAAATTTATAATGGTAAGGATAGCTGTGTAAACACTGAAAGCTAAATTTATAATCGTGAGGTGAGAAGATCACGTGAATGTTTTAAAGAAAATTCTAAATCGTATTTGACATTTTAAGATTTTGTTTCTGACTTTTCGGCCTGGAGTTTGAAAAAATAGGTAGAAAGTATGTTAATCAATATATAACTATATTAATTAATAGGGTTGTAATTAATTAAAGGAAAAAGGTACTTAATAAAAAAATCATTTTACTCAATAACCAAAGCAAGTATTATTGATTCGGGACCCATCTGAATTTTTATCTCCAACATGATTATTTACTTACGGCTGCAAAAAATGCTTTTTACAAAAGTCTATTAAAGTCAACTAAAGTCAGAGAATCCACAGGAAAAGAGATTTCGGATTATTGCAAAGGTCTTAAAGTCTACAGAGATACTCCATTACTGGCCCGTAGGTGTTATTAAAGTGGACCTAAGATGATTGTAGAAAGTTGAATGATTGTTAATCTGATACCGATTATATTAATCCCCATCAACCTAGACCTATACAGTCCTTACACAACCAGTTATTTCATCAATTCCTTACTTTACACAAAATCTCAAATTTTCCTTACAAAACAAAAGTCTCAATGGCCTCCTCATCCGATAATTCCAAAAACAACAAGAGAGCATCAAGCCCACCAACATCACCACAACCATCATCCAAGTCCCATAAAAAAAATCCCCTCGAATTCTACAGAGTTTCCCAACATATTTGGGACAAGTGTACTGCAGAACGATTGGGGCCGCAGAAGTTCATGTTAGACACGCATGAAAGAATGGTACAGAAACTGACAGAAAGTGTCAGGCGAGATGAAGAATCTATACGTCAATTGATGGAACGTATAGATAAAAATAACGAAAAAATCTTGGAGCATCAAGAAAAGATCACTGAACTGATCAAGACCATCTTCAGTCCAGACCCTTAAGTCTTTTATGTTCATCTATCATGTATATATTAATGTTTTTATGGGACTTGTCATATATATTGTTACTGCTTTATGTTGCATTGTCTAGAGGCATATTTCGCAATAATACAAAGGTCTTATTTTTTATGGGCAGACAACCATCGCACCATCAATTTATTTTCTTTTTTAATTTCCCTAATATGGAGTATTTACTTTCTTTTGAATCCACTTTATTTATTTTATTTTAAAAAGCCATGAATCATGGCACTAACATCATTTCTTTTAAAAATCCATATTCAAATTTTATGAAATCCAATAAGATGCTTTACAGAGCATCTTATTGGATTTCTCTGTAAAGCATCTTAAAATAAAATAAAATAAAATACTCCATATTGGATTTCAGAGAAATTCTTTGTAAAGCATCTTATTTTAATTAATTAGATTTCAGAGAAATTCTTTGTAAAGCATCTTATTTTATTTTATTTTAAGATGCTTTACAGAGAAATCCAATAAGATGCTCTGTAAAGCATCTTATTGGATTTCATAAAATTTGAATATGGATTTTTAAAAGAAAGGATGTTAGTGCCATGATTCATGGCTTTTTAAAATAAAATAAATAAAGTGGATTCAAAAGAAAGTAAATACTCCATATTAGGAAAATTAAAAAAGAAAATAAATTGATGGTGCGATGGTTGTCTGCCCATAAAAAATAAGACCTTTGTATTATTGCGAAATATGCCTCTAGACAATGCAACATAAAGCAGTAACAATATATATGACAAGTCCCATAAAAACATTAATATATACATGATAGATGAACATAAAAGACTTAAGGGTCTGGACTGAAGATGGTCTTGATCAGTTCAGTGATCTTTTCTTGATGTCCAAGATTTTTTCGTTATTTTTATTTATACGTTCCATCAATTGACGTATAGATTCTTCATCTCGCCTGACACTTTCTGTCAGTTTCTGTACCATTCTTTCATGCGTGTCTAACATGAACTTCTGCGGCCCCAATCGTTCTGCAGTACACTTGTCCCAAATATGTTGGGAAACTCTGTAGAATTCGAGGGGATTTTTTTTATGGGACTTGGATGATGGTTGTGGTGATGTTGGTGGGCTTGATGCTCTCTTGTTGTTTTTGGAATTATCGGATGAGGAGGCCATTGAGACTTTTGTTTTGTAAGGAAAATTTGAGATTTTGTGTAAAGTAAGGAATTGATGAAATAACTGGTTGTGTAAGGACTGTATAGGTCTAGGTTGATGGGGATTAATATAATCGGTATCAGATTAACAATCATTAAACTTTCTACAATCATCTTAGGTCCACTTTAATAACACCTGCGGGCCAGTAATGGAGTATCTCTGTAGACTTTAAGACCTTTGCAATAATCCGAAATCTCTTTTCCTTTGGATTCTCTGACTTTATTTGACTTTAGTAGACTTTTGTAATAACATTCTCTGTAGACCGTAAACTTTTGTAAAAAGCATTTTTTGCAGCCGTAAGTAAATAATCATGTTGGAGATAAAAATTCAGATGGGTCCCGAATCAATAATACTTGATTTGGTTATTGAGTAAAATGATTTTTTTATTAAGTACCTTTTTCCTTTAATTAATTACAACCCTATTAATTAATATAGTTATATATTGATTAACATACTTTCTACCTATTTTTTCAAACTCTAGGTCGAAAAGTCAGAAACAAAATCTTAAAATGTCAAATACGATTTAGAATTTTCTTTAAAACATTCACGTGATCTTCTCACCTCACGATTATAAATTTAGCTTTCAGTGTTTACACAGCTATCCTTACCATTATAAATTTAGTACATACACTCTTATACCATTATAAACTTTTCAAGACTCCCTCTAAGATAATCATACCTCTTTAGTACGTCCATAATACAACCAAGAAGAACCATTCAATGGAAAATATAGATCTAAACGAAGTACCTAGTTCTGAAAGTCCAAGGTCTCAACCTCCGAAGGAGCAAGAAGTCCAACCAGGAACCTCAACAAGTGAAGCCCCTCCAGTACCAGTGATCCATAATCGTGATGTATACGATAGTTTGATTAATGACCTCATAAAATATAAAGATGGATTCATAGAACTCCATGCCCAAGTAGAGCGACAGAACACTGAGTTAAGGAGGTTGAGGCAGGATATGGAAATAGTTGTACGTAGACAAAATGAAATTCTTAACCAATGGCGTGGCACAAGCTTTCTGCTGAATGAGGAACGAAGAATTAATACACGTCTACGAGCAATAATAGCAGCTAACCAGCCCCAACCTAATGTCAATGAACAACCGCCCAACAATCAAAATACATCTAGTGTTAATCAACGACCCCCTATCCCTAGAAGAGGATAATATGTATTTAGATATATATTTAAATAAAGTATGGAATTACTATAGCAATAAATTATATTTTGGTTGTTTACTCTTAAACAATAAATCTCTTTTAGATCGCAATTACGATTCCTATAGCGTACGGTATACATATCTTATCGGTTAGTATGCGGTAGCAAATGGCTTTTACACGGTTCCTAACGGCTAGTATACGTAGCCAACGGCTAGTATACGGTGCTAACGGCTACTATACCGTTGCCAACGGTTAATTTTACGCCAAACCAATGCCTTTATATATACCATAATACTTCTCCTTCAACATACTCTCTTTCATACCAATATTCCACACAATCTCTCCATATTCAATTTAATTTTCTTGTTCTCTTAGTCATACTTTTCATCCCAATCAAAAATGTTTAATACACTTACGTGCTTGGCTCTTTTGATAATTATAGTTCTAATCATAACAATAACTACTGCCTCTACCGAAGAACTTGAAGAAATGATTCCTTGGATAATTGTGTACTTTGGATTTGGCGGTCCTTTATTATTCGTGGTTGTATGGATTAATTTGTTTTAATATCTGTTGTAATTTGTGGTTGATATATGAAATATATTTGTTCGTTTCCCTTATGCTTTTTTCCACCGGAATATATATGAAATATATGCTTTAGTGCTGACCTTTTGTGTTAAACTGTTGAGAATATGGTGTAAGAATGCTATGCAATGTTTTTTTATATAGAGTAAAAAATTTATGTAATGGTAAGTAACATTTTAATTTGAATTTGAATGTAGGCGAATTTGAATGTAGGCGCGCAATCAGCCTTATTGAAAATGTGTAGTGGGTTATTTTCCCTCTACACACCTATGTAGTGGGTTATAATTAAAAAGTGAAAGAAAATCATGAACTTTGAAAAAAGAGATTGAAAGAGTTTGTCGGCAAAAGTAACATCTGGCTCCGCATGAAATTCAAATTAGAGGCTCAATTTAAAGGGATGGGTAGTATGGGGATTTCCCATATCCTGCCACTAAGGCATTTCAGCAAATAATCAAAGACGCTTAATAAGGGGTATGAGATATATTTTAAATTATAAATTTTTAATCTAATTAATTAAAATAATTATCCAATAATTAGTCCTCCAATAATTAGTCCCTATAAGCTTATTGTAAAATGTTTAATCTTTATTAGATTTATAAATGTTTGTATATATAACCTTATTGAAAATGTGTAATCTTTAATCGTATCATTTTATTATCGGTTTAATCGTATCATTTAGAAGTGATAATTTTAGACTTATTGGTTTTTGATGAGTCAACTTGGTTAATATTTATGACGGGATGAATATGTTGAGGCTCCCCATTTTAGGTGGTTCTAAAATTAGCATTTAATATAACATTCAATTGTATAATAACAAACTCGTCTCAACCCATTACTTGAACTAACAAATTCATTTGACCACTTATATACTATCATCAATTACTAAACAAAGTTTATAAACAATGGTAGTTGAGGCAGGTACGGAAAATGGATCAATAAACGTAGGAGCATCGACGTGAGCATCAATCGTGTGTTGATATTGGTGTGATATAGTGTGTTTTGATAGTGTTGTAAGTTTTTATGAAATTTATTTACCGTGTTATACATTGCGATTACATTTATTTGAATACTTTCCCCTCCGGTAAAACACCCTCCTTGTTGAAAAGGAAAATCAAGGAAATTTTTTGAAAAAAAGTAAGTCAAATTATCGAAACGTAATGATAGTGTTTTGATATGGTTTGTATTATATTAATATTTTGAATGAAAAGCTAATCAAAATCAATACTCACCTCTTCGAATTTGAATTCATTCGTAATCATTAAAATGATAAATAATTGAAAAGCAAAAAACAAGTGGATTAAAAAGAAATAAAAAAAAGTACATAGCATATTGCATTGTCTGCTCTTTAAAGTTAAAAACATTTTGATGCATTACAGTGTTAAAACCTGTTGATAGCCGTCTTAGTATTCCATTTTTTCAAACTTTATTGACTTTATTATTCCATTCAAATTCAAAATAAGAGCGACAAAATTATACAATTACAATGACTATAACCCCAGGTGAGAAATCCTCAATTAATACAGATGTCACTCCTAATTTTAATTTATGTCATCCACTACAAAAAGAGGTAAAAAAACGTGGATCCCCACACTATAAAAGGAAAAAAAAAACATACAGGAAAACAGTTAGCATTATTTTTTTACCTTACAAACACACGATTAAAGTCTATCGCTTTAAAAAAAATCACTTTGATTGAGAAAAATCTAACGTGATACACTCTGATCTAAAGTCTATTCTTTGTTTCCTTCCTATTAAATTTGAAACAATGGGGCTTACGCTTTGACATCAATTGATATTCAATATTATCACTATCAATTTGTCTTTATGGGGTCTCAATTTGTCTTCATGTTTTATGGAGTCTCAATTTGTCTTCATTTTAGATGTGGACTACCAATATCAATTTGTCTTCAATTTGACCGTGTCTACTTTATGAATTTGTCTTCATAATCTGGCTATTAAGTTTGAAACTATGGGGTTTACGCTTTTACATCAATTATTATCCATTATTATCGATATCTCTTCATTTTTCGATGTGTACTACCAATATCAATTTGTCTTCAATTTGATAGGGTCTACCATATCAATTTGTCTTCATTTATAATGGGTCTACCAATATCAATTTGTCTTCATCTTTTATGGGGTCTACCATCAACACATTCTCTAAATTTTATGGGGTCTACCATCAGCACATCAAAAATAACATAAGCCTGAATGAATCATATTTGGCAAAATAAAAGGGAAACGGTCATCGGTTTTGTTAAATGGAATAATTAGAATTAACTAATATTTAAAAAAAGTCATTTCCACGGACAAAATTAGGAATCAAACTTTAATGATGAATTTTGATTTTGGTGTTTAAAAAACACAGTACAATGATAACGTAGGTCAAGTATAATATTTTTTAACCTCTCCTGTTTTCTTTTTCTTTGACTTTTTGTGGCAGTGGGCACCTAACGTTTCAATTAGGTATCTAATCCAAAATTCATATTCAATTTGGTAGGCCTTGCCACTACAAAAGCGAAAGAGGAGGAAAAAATAACGGGACAACACCACTACGCCTCTTCCATATTGACATGTTGGCTACCAATATCCCCGTCACGAACTAATGTTGTCTTATGAATTTCGTACCGCCGCATCGCGCGGGTAGTCTATTATTATAAACATGGTGTTATGAAGCACAAGATATATAGTAAACGAACACAGAAGACATGGTGTTATGAAGATATCATTATAATAAGATAAACCTGTATAATGAAAGGTTACTATTATTATAAACATTCTTTCTTAATAAATAAACAACAGTTACATGACACTACATTTGTAGATGACTCTATATGGTGGCTGAACTTGTTATAATGATATCTCATTTAGTAAAATCAAACATTCAGGATGATTGTTACCTCATAACCATCGATGGAAGGAAGAAGATCAGCAGGAGCCGAAATAGTAGAAGCTGGAGATGGATGACCAGTGCTGATTGCGACAGCTTCAGAAAGCTAATCATCACTAACAGGAGCATTTTGTGAAGGATTCATGTTGATTTGGGAATTCATATTTTGGGTGGCTTTCTGAATGGTTGGAGCAGGTTGATATTGTAGAAGCAGGCTATGTATGGTAGGGGTGAGAGTGTGCTGGGTTATTTCTTTTTTGTGGGTTTATAATGTATGCCAATTTTTTTTGTTGATTTTCGAAAGTTTTCCCCCCTGAAGTAAAGTGATCAGCCTGTAAAGTAAAGTTATTTTGATTGCCAATTAGTAGTGATTATTGTTCCATTAAATTGATTGGCAATTGGTCTGTATTGCGATGTTTGAAAAAAAGTAAATTGATATTGATTGGCAAGTGGTGATTATTAGAGGTTGGGGGCAAAAAGGGCATTTCACTTGTCCTGCAGATGGTACCTTTAAGCCTAATGCAGACATGCATTATAAAGGGGTAATAGATTATATGAATATGACATCTATAATGTACACATTTAATACATAAGGTATTTTTATTTAATTTATTATCATTTTATTGTTGTTAGTGTTGTTCATCATATATTATTGTTATTTGTTTGATTTAAACTGTATAGTTTAAACCATTTTTCAAATGTTATTTCACTACGTTTTGTTAGGGGATTTTTATAATTTTGTATCATTTTATTGGTGTTAGTGTTGTTCATCATATGTAATTTCAGCTATTTGTAATGTTATTTCATTAAAACAAACTTGCAAGAATTTTTTTCCCGGTTGAATAATATCATCGCTGCCGCCGCATTGCGCGGGTACTAGGCTAGTATCTCAAAGATAGACTTATAGTTCATACCGCATAATATTAATTACTTTAAGAATATATTATCTTATTTTATAACTATAAATATATCTTGGGGGTTCAATAATACAATTATTTATTTTTCCCTTGTCTATATCTTGTTTCTTTATTGTATTTACTTTTATAGAGTTTTTAAAAATCAAATATCTCACAAATGGTAAGTCGAAAAATCATATAAATTCCACCATAAAAATCAGCATTTTTTTCTCTTTGATTAGAGATGTGACAAGGTATACTTTCGATGATTTTTTTTTCGTTTTTCGGTGGGATTTGAGAACGAGTAACACATGTGTTACTACGATTTATAAAACCGAAAAAAAGTCGTCGAAAATATATTTTGTGAGATGGAAAATCGAAGAGAAACAAATGTTGATTTTTATGGTGCAATTTTTATAATTTTTCAATGAGCCATTCTTGAGATATTTAATTTTTTAAAACATGGAGAAAATGGGTTTTATGCAACGTGTCGCATTCTTATTGGTTCTCTCATTCTCACAAAAACTTTCATTCTCATTTGAACCTCACTCTACTTTTACAACACAATCTTCAATTTTAATTATTTTTCTTAAAAAAAGTTGAGTGAGGTTCAAATGAGAATGTAATTTTTTGTGAGAATGAGAGAACAAATAAAAATGTGTCACTTGTCATAAAACTCATTATCACCACGTTTTTAAAAATCAAATATCTCATCAATGCTAAGTCGAAAAACTATAAAAATTGCACCATAAAATCATCATTTTTTTTCTCTTCGATTTGTCATCTCACAAGGTATACTTTCGACAAAAATATTTTTTTGGGGGTTTTACAAATTGTACAAATTTAGTATTACATGTGTTACTCGCTGGTAACACATGTTTCAGTTGTTTTCAAAACCCAACGAAAAACGAAAAAAAAAAATCTATCGAAAGTATACCTTGTCATTTTATTTTATTTTAGTATTTTAGGGGGTTTAGGGGGGTTACGTGTAACTATCAAGATTAAATCTAGAAGTTTTGAGGTTATCTTTAGAACGGATCAAGTACAACATCAATAATATAAATAAGTTGCTAATCCATTAATTATATGTTATTATATGGTTTATGTAGATTGACAATATTTTTAAATTATTTTGCTCACATATCCCAATTGCATGTTTGTATGTGGTTTCTGTGTCTAGAATATTGAGTTGTCAACTTGCCATTGAAGACAATGAACAAAAAGGAGCTTTTAAATTAGATGTTTGATCTTCAGCTTTATGAAATTACCATATGGTAACTTGCATTTTATTATGTAAGATTTGTCAAAGGGAGCTACTTAAGTAGTGATCCAAAAGTGACATTTGACATCATCTTTATGCCTTGGGTTGGATTGGGCTCGTGTGAGGTGGCGACACGAGTCATGTTATTCATCATTTATACGTGTATGTTTTAGTTGGTTGTCATTTTGATTTTATAATCTCCACCGGGTATTATTTTTTGGTTATATTTTGTACAGGTGCATCTCATGTTTAACGAAAGAAGTCGTTGGTAAATTATCCTATTTAGAATCGAAGGTATGTAGCTATATATTATCTTAATTATGTTCCCATACCATGACTCTTGCGACTTTAGAGTTGTTATTCAATAGAGCTTAACTTGCACCTTTGATCACCACATGATATAATTATAAAGTAAAGCATCAGTGACATACTCTACAAATCTAATGTTGTCATATTTTTAGGAACACGAAAGCACTAATGTAGGTTTGATGCTTGGACTTGCTTCGTCTTATAGAGGAACAACGTAGCCGGCAATATCAAAGGTTAGTTATGTGATTTTTGTCCAACATTTTAGTTTAATCATATTGTGATGTGTGAGTCTCAAGTTATTATGTACGGTAGTCATGTATGCTTACCTAAGTAGTTGTTTAATTTATTATTGTATCAACATAATTCTGCTGAAACTTTGCCCCATCATATATTTGCAACTTTTCTTGATCCTTAAATGGCAGGTCCATGATAAATATCGCTTATCAATGGAAGAGTAGAAACCCTAGCTCACTCACTTGAGAACAGCTCAAGAGAGGAAAAGGGGAATTTTATTGATTCTGAATATCATAAAAACAGTTTTACCGGACATTTGACTCTTTTTATACTATACCAATCAATGACGTGTTCTACCCAATCACTATTAGACACCTGGACTTTACTTGACACCTGTACTAAGACCAACTAAACATAACGCTCATTATTAATGAGTTGACTTCTGCTGACCCACTATTTGCCCCATATCAACTATTCCTTCCTCGAAAACACCCTTGACCTCAAGGGTGGTAATTCGCCCAAATGTCAAACTCAGGAAACTGTGTTTGTAAATCTTGCACCCCTTCCCAAGTGCTGTCTTCTGGTTCTGTATTACACCACTGAACTAGCACCTGAGCCAAAACACCATTCTTTCGTTTAATCATTCTTTTATCCAAGATCTTCAAAGGAAGCAATTTGAATTCTCAATTTTGAGCAATAGGTGGTAATTTGCTGTTGATCGTGTGAGCACCCAACTGTTTTTTCAGCAAGGAAACATGGAACACGTCATGTATTTTCGAATTAGCAGGTAGCTCTAGCTGATAGGCTACTGTGCCCACTTTCCTTAACACCTTAAAAGGACCATAGTATTTGGCAGCCAATTTGTGAAAAGCTCGTTTATTGACCGAATGTTGTTTGTAGGGCTGCAATTTAAGATACACCCAATCTCCAACCACAAATGATCGCTCACTTCTATGCTTGTCTGCTTGGGACTTCATCCTTTGTTGAGCATGTAACAAATGAGCTCTCAGTAATTGTACATTCTTTTCCCTTTCTTGTAACAGTGAATCAATTGCTTGATTAGTAGAATCTTTGGCAGTGTAATGAATGTATGAAGGAGGTGGTTGTCCATATAAAGCTTGGTAAGGAGTCATGTTCAAACTAGTATGATGAGATGTGTTATACCAAAACTGAGCCAAAGGAAGCCAATTCGCCCAAGTAGTTGGTCTGTCAATAGTGTAACACCGCAAATATGTCTCCAAACATCTATTCACCACTTCAGTTTGTCCGTCACTCTAAGGATGATAAGCAGTAGAATGAGCTAAAAAAGTATGATGGGCTTTGAATAACTCCTTCCAGAAACTGCTCAGGAAATACTGGATCTCTATCCGAAATTATTTTCTCAGGCATACCATACAGTTTAGAAATGTTATCTAGAAAAAGTAGAGCAACCATAGCAGCGGTGTAAGGATGTTTAAGAGCCAAGAAATGACCAAACTTGCTCAATTTATCCACCACTACTAAAATAGTAGTGTATCCTCCAGATTTGGGTAAGCCTTCAACAAAATCCATTGAGATTACAGCCCAAAATCGTAAAGGGACTTCCAAAGGCTGCAATAACCCTGGGTAGGCAGAATTATCTGACTTACATTGTTGACAAGTGTGGCATTCTCTCACAAACTGACGAATTTGAGCTTGCATTCCTTTCCAATACAAAGTTCTTGTCATCCTTTGGGTAGTAACATGGACTCCAGAATGCCCTCCCATAGCACTATTATGGAAATAGTGTATAAGCTCGTTTCTTAGAGCCGAATCTTCTCCTACTACCAATCTTTCTTTCCTAAGTAACAACCCATCTTTCCACTGATAATTCTCATTCAAGTTTGGGTTCTCTTTCAATACATCAATCAAAGCTTGTAACTTGCCATCAACAGCTACACTACTAGATACCTTGCTCAACCAGTCAGTAGTAACAGTGGATATAGCATGACAACTCAATTCGTCCTTAACACAAGGTTTCCTGGATAATGCATCTGCCACTTGATTGTCACACCCTTTCTGATATAAAACAGTGTATTGTAACCCCAAGAGTTTACTCAGCCATTTTTGTAAAGTAGGATTACATTGATTTTGTTCGAGAATAAACTTGAGTGCTTGATGATCAGTCTTTATAACAAAAGGCTGATGTAGCAGATAACCTTTCCACCTTTGAATAGCTGCTACTATTGCCAACAATTCCTTTTCATAAGTAGCTAATTGATGATGTTTTGGCCCGAGTGCTTTACTAAAGTAAGCAATAGGGTGCTTATTCTGCAACAATACAGATCCAATTCCTACTCCAGAAGCATCAGTCTCAATGATAAAAGGCTCGTGAAAATTAGGTAAGGCTAATACAGGAGTGTTACTCATAGCAGATTTCAGCTCTAGAAATGCTACACTTGCTTGAGAATTCCATACAAAACCACATTTCTTCAGCAAATTAGTCAATGGTTTTGCGATTTTTCCGTAATTCTGCACAAATCTCCTATAATAGCCCGTGAGTCCCAAAAACCCTCTCAACTCTTTAATATTCTTGGGTTCCGGCCAATTGATGATGTCTTCGATCTTTTTTGGATCAGCTTGTACACCACTGCTGTAACATCCTCGACTCGGACCTAGTAAAAATACGGTATTTTCCATTACTTTATTGTATTTAAATTGTATTTAGAAATAATTTGTATTATTTGAATAATTGAAATTAATAGGTCAAATGGTCAAAAGACTTATTGCGATAAATAAATTATTATTTGTTTTAAATTAATTTAGCCGACGGCACAATAAAATGTATTTTCTCGCAAATGATTTTTAGGTTCCAGACAATAGATTAGGACGGGTATAATATTACACTGTACTTGAGTTGGGTTAAATGAATTAGTCGACCCTTATTTCCTCATTTCCTGACTTTGGTCTAAAACCACCAAGAACACACACACCCTCAATTAGAAAACAAAGTGAAATCATCAAGAAAATCATCAATTGAAGCTGTGATTCTGTGCTATAATCTGACTTTCATCATCTTCTTCCTTCTAGCATCTCCATCTCCATTGTAAGTATGCCTAACCCATTTTCATGTTTGTGCTTGAATTGGTGGAATTAGGTTAAACTAATGATGAAATGGAGTGAATTCATGCGTGAATGTGGTTTTGTGATGATTCTTAACTGATTACATGCTCATCTAAGAATAAATTAATGGTGTTCTTCAAGTTATAAATTGAATAAATTGGGTTTAGGTTATTGGTGGGTTGAATCATTGATGCATGTATGAATTTAGAACTTGGATGTTGTTCATTGTTGTTATAACATGTTTGTAGTTGAAAAATGTGGTTATTCTCTGGTTAAAATCGAGTATTGTATCTGAGATTTGTGCAATTGGGGTTTTTGGTTCGAGCAGAAATGTGTTGCAGGTCTGATGCTCTGTTGCAAAACAGAGGAACGCGATCCAGCTCCAAGTGCCAGGATCGCGTTGCTATGTGTAAATTGGGCTCAGTACGACTTGTTCTTTAAAACGCGATCCAGCTTCCAAGTGTCCGGATCGCGTTAGTTAGTGTTAAACTTGAGTTGGATTGATTTTGTTCTTTGGAACGCGATCCAGCCACTTCTAGTCCGGATCGCGTTTGCAAGTGTAATTTGGTAACATAATTTTTTGAACTGCGGAACGCGATCCAACCACTCCTAACCCGGATCGCGTTTGCTAGTTATAATCGGACAAATTTGACAACTTGTGACTTGTGTACTTATGTTATTTAACTAATATCGAAAGTGTAGTATACACATTATATACATGATTAGATTGTAACAAACTTGATACGAGAATCTAACTTGGATTTTGATTTGGTTCTCAGATAAAACGAAGGCTCAATAAAATAAGATCTTTGAGTGGAGGCCGTGGTCAACAAGGGTGAGTGGATCTTGGGCTCTCAGTCTAAGTTAGTTGTAACAACATGGTTACAATGAGTAAATTTGGTTTATTGCAATGACTGCTTTAATATTATATTGCCATGACTATTATCCCTTGAACGGTTTATTGGTGTCCTATATGCTATGCTAGTTTGGACTATTTGATTTGGTGAGGGTCAACTAATGTGTTGGGTTTGGCTACTATTACTTTGGACAACGTAATTGATTTGTACATGTGTTGGGCACTTAAATTGCGTTGTATGTAGTATTAGTAACCAAACTATCGGTTCAACCACTGTTTGGCCTTCAGTTGGTTTAAGTGTTACTTGGGGGCCACCGCGGCATGAGGGTACTCCAAGGACCACCGATCCTTCTATGTTACTTGTGAAATGCTTGCTGTAGTCACTTGTTATGCTAAGTTAGATTGTGAGTTCTAGATCTATTCACTTAGCTTTGTGATAATCCCACCTTCCAACTTCTTGCAGGTTTAGCTTGTGAATGTGGGTAGAAGTTTGGTTGAAGGAATGTTTGGCACCGCTCTCTGATTGTGCTTGAAATATTTTGGGTCAAAGAACAATTATGTTATGGATTTTAATATAACACCTAAGTTTGTATTAATACTTGTAATGATGACTTGGTATTAACTATCGTATGTATTTGGGTTGCACATTTTGAAATGTAATATACGCAATCTTGGTTGTATTGATTTTATATACGCTTCCGTAAAAATAAAAAAAAATGCCTTGGTATTTTGGAGGGTGTTACAACTGCCACTAATAATATGGCCTAAATAATCGACTTGAGAACTACCAAACGAGCACTTAATAAGTTTAGCAAATAGAGTATTATCTCTGAGAGTTTTTAGTACCAAGTGTAAGTGTTGTAAATGATCATCCCAATCCTTGCTGTAGATCAGAATATCATCAAAAAATACTAGCACAAATTTTCTCAGGAAGGGTTTAAAAAACAGAGTTCATCAGACCTTGAAAAGTTGCCGGAGCATTAGAGAGCCCAAATGGCATCACCGCAAATTTATACAGCCCTTCATGTGTTCTAAATGCTGTCTTTTCTATCTCCGGATCCTTCATTCTAATTTGTTGATAACCACTCCTGAGGTCTAACTTTGAAAAGACTGTGCTCCCTTGTAACTCGTCAATCAACTCTTCCACTATAGGTATAGGAAACTGATCTTTGATAGTAAGCTGGTTTAGCTTTCTATAATCCACACAAAATCTCCATGATCCATCCTTATTTTTTACTAATACCACTGATGTGACGCAAAAAGTCATATTTCTAAGTATGATATTCCACACTTTTTGGACACATCTTTAGTGAAAACATTCCAAAACAATCATTATTTACTAAAATTCACTAAAGTGCTCCAAATGTAGGCGTTGCTACAAAAACCACTAAAAACGTCCAAATAACAAGCAAAACAGAGCGAATAAACAACAACCAATTCTCACACCCTCATTTACCCTATGATAAGCACATTCTAACCTTATGATATGTTGCAATAGGTAAAAACGAGACGGGAGAATCAAGAATCATGCAAATTGGGTGAAGAACGGAAGAGATACGGCTTCTACAGATCGTTAAAAGTTGATCTTTGCATATAAATAGAGCCCATCACCTCCACATTTCACACACCATTCTCATTTCTCATTTCTCACTTTCTCTCTCACACATTCTCTCTCTAGCACTACTCTTAGGAGTTAGAGAAGAATTATTCTTGTAGTTAGTTCCTCTCTCTAGTTTCTCTCTCTAGCACTACTCTTAGGAGTTAGAGGAGAACTAGAGAGAGATTAGTTATGTAGTTAATTAGTAGAAGCTAGCATTGTAATACTTGGATATTGTACGAAGAAATACAAGTTGTTATTCTGCTCGCAATTCGTATCGGTATTATTTATTCTTTCTATTATTAATTTTTCATATTGTTCTTGTTTGATGTATGTGATTTATTAATATTAGAAATGTTTATTGTTATGCATGGTGAGTAGTGTGCTTGTATGTTTGTCATGATTTAAATAGTAGTGATGATGTTACTTCAAATATATGATATTGGGATAACATCATTATGAAACAACGGAGGTAACGTTATACGGCTTTCATTTGTATAGCGCCGGAAACATCACTAATGTGTGGAGTACGGAACGTGGAAGCTATGAAAGTCGTGGGCACAATCCGTTGTGGAATAATGTTCCCGATCATTATATAACTGGGAGTTGTTATATTTTGTTATCTGTCTAAGCTTATCCTGAATATAGATCTAGTGTCTCATCACCCTTTCCAGACTTTCACGTGACTGTTGCCCTTAGGATAGGACTTTGCAAACCCTAATACTACGTAGATACAGTTATATCCAGTTACAGTAGGAAGCTATGAACTTTCTGTAAAACGGCACAGTACTTCGTATAGCGTCAAATACGTGGAAGCTAAGGAAATGCCGTAGGACTGTTTCATCGTGGAATACCTAGAAGTGACCCTTCTAGAACTCGGGTCTAGGAATTAAAGCTGTGGAAATGCTCGTTGCCCTGTACACCGTTATTACACCTAAGATCTGGAAAGCTGTGGAAATGCTTAAATGCCCGGTACACCGTTAGTACATCTAGGATCAGGAACACTGTGGAAATGCCTAATTGCCCTGTACACCGTGAGTATTCCTAGGGATGAACGCCTGAATGTAAAGGAGGGTCTATGTTTATGACGGTAGAATATATGCTTCAATGAATGAATACAGAGTTCTGTCAAGAGGGCTTAATGCTCCATAAACATTGCTTAACTCTACAATACCGATAGTTTAGAATAACAACAGTTAACAACCAGTACACAGTTAGATAATAACAAATAGACTTAGGGGTTAAGAAAGGTCAGTAAATACAATTGCGGCCTGTTGCCTTATGCCTGCTCCCTAGATAAATCAAGGGTGACTTTGTCTTATTCAAGCAAAAGTTCAGGGGGGTTTGAAAACAGTCTGATCTGATCAGGGTTCATGATAGCCTAGGTACTCAGTGACATACGTATTTAGATCCGGAACTAAATAAGTAGGGTCCTAGTGTTTACAACTAATTTATATGTCTGTTAACTGACTGTGTCCCCAATAAACATCATCCTAACTATATGCTATCCTAAATCATGGTGAACCACGTCTTTGTTATGTTTAAGTGTTACATATGTGCTAGCTTCCTTTTAATTTTATGTTTTATTAGTTTTAGTAGTTTTAATTAGATAAAAATCAAATCAAATACCTATCCAACTATCTAAACCCTAGCTTGATCACTAAGTTATCTGAACGAGCTCTGTTTCAATTCTGCCGTCGTGAGGAACGACCCTGGATCATCCTTACCATATACTAGTATCAGGTATTCGTACCAAGTACCAGTTGATAGTACGGAGGATTAGGCTCCCCCGACAAAATATAAATTTAAAACTACCACCTGACGCCGCGCCCAGCGGAAAGGTCCGCAAAGACGGGAAGCGATTCCTGATCCGACCGTTGGATGCGCGTCAAGTTTTTGGCGCCGTTGCCGGGGACGGTAGTACGATTCGGAGCCTGTTTAGACAAATTTAGTTTTTAAGCGATCCTTTTGGATTGGGATTCACCATCCCTATCCGAAGTTACTTTCTGCCCGTAGATTAGTTAGATTAAGTTAGCGTAGCGTAGTTTAAATAAATTTCCCTTCTCACCCCAACTTTAATTCTAAATCCTTATTCTTGTGTTGTCTTTACTGATAACTTGGCAATGGTAACTGTACAACAACTAAGTGATCAATTGGAAAGTCTCATTAATTTAAACCAAGATAGACGTAGGAGTGATGCCCACTTAGATAATGAATGTCAAAGGTATAGTATGAATTATTCAGAAAACATAGGGTACTTAAATCCTCAATTACAACATCATTATGACCCTTATGCTTTCGAACAACATCAATACCAACCTTACTATCCTGAACCATTCAGAGTCTATCCACACTCATCTTTCCCTGTATACGAACCACAACTGTAACACCCCAGTTTTCAAGGTATTTCTTTAGTAAATAAAAATAAGTTTTTAATAGTTTAGTTTTACAGTATTAATTTAGTGTACAATAAAATATACATCTTTTTAATTTTAGATCTCTAAATAATGAGATATAACAGAAAACGCAAATTAGTTGTTCAGTTCCAGACTGTGTAGTATAGAAATTAAAAGAATTATAGACACATATACGTGTCTTGTTCCTGTAGTATCCTCAAACAAAGTCCAGAACATTTCCTGTGAAGAACAAAAATCGCCAAAACTAGAATCAATCAAGAAATCAGTTTTTCAATCTCAAATTCAAGTTCAAATCATCAAAAGTATCATCCTCCATCATCTATAGATCTTTGTAAGTTGTTCTTTCTCTTTAAGAACCCTAGAAATTGGGTTTTCATGGGTTTTAGTTAATTGACATGAATTAATCCGAAATTAGGGTTTATAATTGATTAGTTAGTGTTAGTATAACATATAAACAATGATTAGAATCCTAATTTCATATTACAAGTGATAGGTTATGATTATGGTTTATGAAATTTCTCATGAATCATATGTTTTAGCTTATAGCATGATTTTGATATGTTAGTAGACTCAAGTAGTGATTAGAAAGTAGTTAAATTCATAATAAAGCTATGATTTGATTATGATAAATAAACTAGTTAGTTTAGTTAAAGTGAAATTAGTAAATCTCAAGTGGGGGAGAAGGAAATAGATGATTAGTAATTGAAAGTGTGGATTAGTTGTTAATTATGTGCCATGTGTATATGTGATAGGTGCTAAAGAAGAATTGTCATCATTTGATCATCTTGTTTCAATTTGTGCTACAAACCAAGGTGAGTTTATGAATTGATTAGATCATGATCATGTAACTTGTTGTGATTAGCTTATGATTATATCATGATTATGATGAAAGCTTGTGATTAGAATGGTTAATGCTTATTAGCCATATTTTGATTAGAATAGCTAACCAAGGTTAGCTTTGTACGATTAGTGGTTAACTTATGTTAGCCAAATATTGATTAGCTATGTGCACATATGATTAGAATTGTGAAAGTGGAGTTGCAAGAAAAAGGGAAGTAGTTCCTTACTTTGTCCATTATTTGCCTTATGTTAATAATGCATTGTATTGATTAGATTTCATATTTTCACTAAGCAAATTGCTTAATTAGTTTAGTTATGTTGTAGGTACAAGTGAAAGTGGAAGAGGTAAAGATATTGCAAAAGGCTAGAAGTGGAGTTGCTAGCTTGTTGTAAGTTACACAAGCTTTCTCCTTAAATTATCATTTTGAAACCTTGAAAGATCGCCCAAACAATGTTTTGACATGTTTTGGTCATGAAAGTAATGATTAGATCGATTATGTGTAATAGTATCAAGTGGTGAAAGATTAGTAGATAATGTTTTAGAATGTGTTAAGTTGTAAGTTGTAATAGAAATGACATTTTTGTTATGTGCATATTTGAAAGTTTCAAAGAAAGTCAATGATGTTATTAGTCAATTTTGAAGTGTGTTTAGCCATTGAATGGGTCAAATTAGCCCTTTTGGATCAGCGGGTCAAAATGGGTCAATACGGGTCTCAATGTCACCTATAGGTCAATTTGAGTTAGGGAAGGGCTAAGAGTATGGTGATTAGCCTCACAAGTTTGTTTTGATAGTAGAAATGTGTGTGTACAAGCTCAGCTCCTAAGTCTCTATGGTTTGAGACTTAGTATGTCATCAAAATGGATTATTTTAGCCGAAATTGACCTATATGTCCAAAACCCGAAATATTGAGAATTTTGAGAAAGTGCGAAAATAGAAAGTTTCATTTTGATTATAGTAAAGTGTCTGCAAAGTTTCATGTTTTAATTCCTTGTCGTTTTTAAGATATGCGCGTTCAAAGTTCAGTTTTTGGCATAAAATAGTGCAGGTCCAGGATTTGCCTGCAGATCATGGGAATCCGGCGGATTCAAGGGAATCCGGTCGGATTGCCATGAATCCGGACGGATTCCGAGACCGTATTCCTAAATCTCAGTTCTGTCCACGAGTTGAGTCTGTATGCATAGGGAATCCGGTGGATTCCTGTGAATCCGACCGGATTCAGCTGTTTTCCAGGAAAGATAATTTTAGCTATTTTAATTTGAAGTGTAAGATAATAACCAAGTATTGGGACCTCAATAAATCAGTAAAAAGTGTAACAAGTATAAAAAAAAAAAAAAAAAACTGTTCAGATTTTCAGGGCGTTTCAAGTTGGTATTAGAGCGATGGTTTAAGAGATTTAAGCAATCCACAGTAGGATTGCCTAAACTTAAACCACTTATAAATGTGCAGTAGCTAATTACAGTTATGTTTTTGCAATGTTTTGCATATGATTAGTAGATTATGATTAAAGTAAGAATGATTGCTTGGATTCGGAATATGTTTAAGAATTTTGAATAGAAACATGTATTTAGTTTAATATAACTACGTCTGGCCAACGAGGTTATATTTTGCTAAAGCATGTGGGAGATTCAAAGTTGTTAAATATGTGAAGATAAAGGCAATCATCATGTAATAGTTGAAGTAGAGATTTTCTATGTTATTAATTGTGTTCTTATATTGTTTAGTAAATGGAATCCACACCAAATAAAGAAGCTGAGGGTTCAAATGTACGTTCTCCCACTCAAGAGGAGAATGTTTCAGAAAGAAGTTTAGATCCTGAGGACCGGATGCTATTAAAAGATGTGATTGGGCAAGCCCTACAAGAATTTGCTCCTAAGGTATATACCCGAATGGAGCAAATTATTAATACACGATTAGTAGAATTTGAACAGAAGCATCCTGTCTTAGTTAACCCTCAGTTGAATAGTGAAATGTTAAGTGCTCAGCAGCAAATTAACAAAGAAAAAGAACGTTTTGAATATAAAAACTTCGCAAACTGCAGTCCCCCAGAATTTCATGGTGAAAGAGACCCGATTAGTAGTCATAGGTGGATTAGTAAGATAGAAGAAACTTTTCTACTCTGTGACTGTCCAGAAAGGCTACGTGTATTGTTTGCTGCTCATCAATTGAAAGATAGTGCTCAGGATTGGTGGGGTACTCAAGTTAAAACACATGGTGCTATAGAAGCTGCAAAGTTTTCTTGGAGTATGTTTAAAGAAAAGTTTATAGCAGAATTTGCTCCAATGGCAGAAGTAGAAAGACTGAAAGGAGAGTTCTTAGCCATCAATCAAGGGAAAATGTCGGTAACTGAGTACACTAACATGTTTTATGATAAATCTCAGTTTTGTCCCGAATATACCTCGAATCCAGGGTTAATGAAGGATCATTATTACCGACATTTAAACATTGATATCAAAGAAGCAGTTGACCCAACTATTTATGATTCTATTCCTAAGATGATGAATAAAGGGTTGACTCGAGAGAAGGAGTTGCAAGTGAAAGCTGAGGATAGAGCCAATAAGAGAAAAGCAGAACAATCTTCTTCTCAATCACAGCAATCTAAGAAATTCAAAAATTTCGGAAAGCAGCAGTCATCGCAACCCTAACAACAGAAGTCACAATCTCAACAATCAAACCGTCAATCTCAAGCTCCAGCTCGGGAATTTCCCAAGTGTAATAATTGTGGCAGAAAGCATCCAGGAGAATGTCAGTTAGGGAGCACAGCTTGTTACAAGTGTCGTCAACAAGGGCACATCGCTGCTAATTGCCCTAATCCATATAGAATGTGCTTTTATTGCTATAAGGATGACCACTTACAAGATAACTATCCTGCGAAACTAGAAGATATGAAAAGAAATGAACAGAAGAAAGAACTGGAAAAGAAAAGAGAAGCGGGCGGACAGAAAGCTAAAGGTCGTTCTTTTCAGATTACAGCAGATGAGGCAAAGGAGTCACATGACGTGGTGACAGGTACCTTTATAATTAATACTATACCTGCCCATGTTTTATTTGACTCTGGAGCCACCAAGTCTTTTGTGTCATTATCATTTTGTGAAAAGTTGAATACTCCTATTGTTAAATTAGAACGCCCTTTGGAAGTTGAAATTGCCGATAGCAAATTAGTTATTGTTAGTGATGTTTATAGAGGGTGTACTATTGAAATAGGAGGTGAAGTGTTCAAAATAGACTTGATTCCTATGCAAATGGGGGAATTTCATGTAGTTATAGGAATGGATTGGATGGGAAAGAATAAGGGTATGATAAATTGTCATGAAAAGATAGTTCTCCTGAAAGCACCTAGCGGAAGGGAGATTGTTGTTTATGGTGAGCGTTCTAGTAGATCCATTCCTGTTTGTACTTTTGCTCGAGCTAAAAGATTTATGTCACACGGGTGTCAAGCCTTTTTGGCGCACATGGTTGATAATTCTAAAGCTGTACCAGAACTTTTCAGTATTCCAGTTGTGAAAGAATTTCCCGAGGTATTCCCTGACGAACTTCCAGGTATTCCACCTGATAGACAAGTGGAATTCCGAATTGATCTTATTCCTGGAGCTATTCCAATCGCCAAAACTCCTTATCGGTTAGCTCCAACTGAAATGCAAGAAATGATGAAACAGTTGCAAGAACTTTTAGATAAAGGTTTCATCCGTCCTAGTAGTTCACCTTGGGGAGCTCCAGTGTTGTTTGTCAAGAAGAAAGATGGTTCCTTAAGAATGTGTATATATTACCGGGAACTAAATAAAGTGACCATTAAGAATAGATATCCCTTGCCTCGAATAGATGACTTATTTGATCAGCTACAGGGTGCCAGTTTCTTTTCAAAGATTGATCTTCGTTCTGGTTACCATCAGTTAAAGGTAAGGGAAGAAGATATTTCAAAGACTGCTTTTCGTACTCGTTATGGTCACTTCGAGTTTACAGTTATGCCATTTGGCGTAACTAATGCTCCAGCTGCATTCATGGACTTGATGAACAGAGTTTGTCGGCCCATGCTTGATATCTTTGTTATAGTTTTCATTGATGATATTCTTATCTATTCTAAAAGTGAAGCTGAGCATGCAGCACATCTCAGGCAAGTTCTTGAAACACTTCGTTGTGAAAAGTTATTTGCCAAATTTTCTAAATGTGAATTTTGGTTACGAGAAGTCCAATTTCTTGGACACGTGATCAATATTCACGGCATTCAAGTTGATCCTTCAAAGATAGCAGCAGTAATGAAGTGGGACCCCCTACGAGTCCTACTGAAATCAGGAGTTTTCTTGGTCTAGCTGGCTATTATCGTCGTTTTATTCAAGATTTTTCAAGGATTGCTACTCCTTTGACTCAGATGACTAGAAAGAGTGTTCAGTGGAAGTGGGGAGAGGAGCAATCCAAAGCATTTCAGACGTTGAAAGAAAAGCTTAGCCAAGCCCCTATTCTTGTTTTACCCGAGGGCAACGAGGATATGGTGGTGTTTTGTGATGCTTCAAAACTCGGATTAGGCTGTGTTCTTATGCAGCGTGGGAAAGTCATTGCTTATGCTTCACGCCAGTTAAAGTCACATGAGCAGAACTATCCCACTCATGATCTTGAGTTAGCAGCTGTGGTCTTCGCTCTTAAAATTTGGCGCCATTATCTCTATGGTGTTAAATTCATTATCTATACAGACCACAAAAGCCTCAAATATTTCTTTGATCAGCGTGATTTGAACAATTGTCAGAGAAGATGGCTAGATTTAGTTAAAGATTATGACTGCGACATACTTTACCATCCTGGCAAAGCGAATGTTGTAGCCGATGCTCTTAGCAGAAAGGTTAGCCATTCCGTTCTTTCAGTGAAATCTCTTCAAATGACTGTGCTTCCTCAGTTATTTGATTCTATTAAAGCTGCTCAGATTGAAGTTTTAGCCTCTAATGACTCAAATAACCAACGTTTAACGGGTCAACATTCTGAATTAGTAGATGATTCTAGAGGTTTAAAGACTCGTTATGGTAGAATTTGGATACCAAGAACGAGTGAAGTAAAGAAAGTGTTACTAGATGAGGCGCACAAATCTAAGTATTCTATTCATCCTGGTGCTACCAAGATGTACCGTGATCTGAAACGTGACTATTGGTGGCCCGGTATGAAGCGCGACATAGTCAAACATGTTCAGAATTGCCTCACTTGTTTACAAGTTAAAACAGAGCACCAGCAACCATACGGTAAACTTCAGCCTTTAGATATACCAGTATGGAAATGGGAACACATCACCATGGATTTTGTTACCAAGTTGCCAAAGACCCCTAGGCAACATGACACTATTTGGGTGATTGTGGACCGATTGACGAAAAGTGCTATCTTTCTTCCTATTCAAGAAGCTTCTTCTTCAGGAAAGTTAGCCGATCTTTATGTTAAAGAAGTTGTTGCTAGGCATGGAGTTCCACTTTCTATAGTTTCAGATCGTGATACTCGTTTTACTTCTCGATTCTGGAATAAATTTCAAGAAGATTTAGGGACTCGATTGCATATTAGTACAGCTTTTCATCCTCAGACTGATGGTCAGAGTGAACATACCATTCAGACTCTTGAAGATATGCTTAGAGCTTGCGCCATTGACTTTGGTGGTAGTTGGGATACTCATCTTCCATTAGTTGAGTTTTCTTATAATAATAGTTATCATTCTTCGATCAAAATGCCACCATATGAAATGTTATATGGTAGAAAATGTCGAACTCCAATTTGTTGGGGTGAGATTGGTCAGAGAGAGCTTGGAAGTACAGATATAGTACAGTTAACTACTGAAAAGATTGATCAGATTAGAGAAAGATTAAAGATGGCACAAGATCGACAAAAGTCATATGCAGACAAGCGGAGAAGGCCTATTGAATTTCAAGTAGGTGATAAGGTGATGCTTAAAGTTTCACCTTGGAAAGGGATTATACGTTTTAGGAAGCGGGGAAAGTTGAGTCCAAGGTATATTGGACCTTTTGAAATTATTGATAGAGTTGGCAAGGTTGCGTATCGATTGCAATTACCAGAAGAACTTGGTAGTATTCATGATACATTTCATGTGTCCCAGCTCAGAAAGTGTTTAGTTGATGAGGCTTCTTATGTACCACTGATAGAAATAGAAATAAATGATAAGTTAAGTTACATAGAAGAGCCAGTTAAAATTCTTGATCAGAAAGTAAAACAGCTCAGAAATAAATCAGTTTCGATAGTTAAAGTTCAGTGGCGACATAGGAAGGGTTCAAAATTTACTTGGGAACCGGAGGAGTGGATGATGATATACTACCCTGCGGTGCACCAAGAATGGTTTGTGAGGACACGAACAGAATAAGTGGGGGAGAGTTGTAACACCCCAGTTTTCAAGGTATTTCTTTAGTAAATAAAAATAAGTTTTTAATAGTTTAGTTTTACATATTAATTTAGTGTACAATAAAATATACATCTTTTTAATTTTAGATCTTTAAATAATGAGATATAACAGAAAACGCAAATTAGTTGTTCAGTTCCAGACTGTGTAGTATAGAAATTAAAAGAATTATAGACACATATACGTGTCTTGTTCCTGTAGTATCCTCAAACAAAGTCCAGAACATTTCCTGTGAAGAACAAAAATCGCCAAAACTAGAATCAATCAAGAAATCAGTTTTTCAATCTCAAATTCAAGTTCAAATCATCAAAAGTATCATCCTCCATCATCTATAGATCTTTGTAAGTTGTTCTTTCTCTTTAAGAACCCTAGAAATTGGGTTTTCATGGGTTTTAGTTAATTGACATGAATTAATCCGAAATTAGGGTTTATAATTGATTAGTTAGTGTTAGTATAACATATAAACAATGATTAGAATCCTAATTTCATATTACAAGTGATAGGTTATGATTATGGTTTATGAAATTTCTCATGAATCATATGTTTTAGCTTATAGCATGATTTTGATATGTTAGTAGACTCAAGTAGTGATTAGAAAGTAGTTAAATTCATAATAAAGCTATGATTTGATTATGATAAATAAACTAGTTAGTTTAGTTAAAGTGAAATTAGTAAATCTCAAGTGGGGGAGAAGGAAATAGATGATTAGTAATTGAAAGTGTGGATTAGTTGTTAATTATGTGCCATGTGTATATGTGATAGGTGCTAAAGAAGAATTGTCATCATTTGATCATCTTGTTTCAATTTGTGCTACAAACCAAGGTGAGTTTATGAATTGATTAGATCATGATCATGTAACTTGTTGTGATTAGCTTATGATTATATCATGATTATGATGAAAGCTTGTGATTAGAATGGTTAATGCTTATTAGCCATATTTTGATTAGAATAGCTAACCAAGGTTAGCTTTGTACGATTAGTGGTTAACTTATGTTAGCCAAATATTGATTAGCTATGTGCACATATGATTAGAATTGTGAAAGTGGAGTTGCAAGAAAAAGGGAAGTAGTTCCTTACTTTGTCCATTATTTGCCTTATGTTAATAATGCGTTGTATTGATTAGATTTCATATTCTCACTAAGCAAATTGCTTAATTAGTTTAGTTATGTTGTAGGTACAAGTGAAAGTGGAAGAGGTAAAGATATTGCAAAAGGCTAGAAGTGGAGTTGCTAGCTTGTTGTAAGTTACACAAGCTTTCTCCTTAAATTATCGTTTTGAAACCTTGAAAGATCGCCCAAACAATGTTTTGACATGTTTTGGTCATGAAAGTAATGATTAGATCGATTATGTGTAATAGTATCAAGTGGTGAAAGATTAGTAGATAATGTTTTAGAATGTGTTAAGTTGTAAGTTGTAATAGAAATGACATTTTTGTTATGTGCATATTTGAAAGTTTCAAAGAAAGTCAATGATGTTATTAGTCAATTTTGAAGTGTGTTTAGCCATTGAATGGGTCAAATTAGCCCTTTTGGATCAGCGGGTCAAAATGGGTCAATACGGGTCTCAATGTCACCTATAGGTCAATTTGAGTTAGGGAAGGGCTAAGAGTATAGTGATTAGCCTCACAAGTTTGTTTTGATAGTAGAAATGTGTGTGTACAAGCTCAGCTCCTAAGTCTCTATGGTTTGAGACTTAGTATGTCATCAAAATGGATTATTTTAGCTGAAATTGACCTATATGTCCAAAACCCGAAATATTGAGAATTTTGAGAAAGTGCGAAAATAGAAAGTTTCATTTTGATTATAGTAAAGTGTCTGCAAAGTTTCATGTTTTAATTCCTTGTCGTTTTTAAGATATGCGCGTTCAAAGTTCAGTTTTTGGCATAAAATAGTGCAGGTCCAGGATTTGCCTGCAGATCATGGGAATCAGGCGGATTCAAGGGAATCCGGTCGGATTGCCATGAATCGGGGCGGATTCCGAGACCGTATTCCTAAATCTCAGTTCTGTCCACGAGTTGAGTCTGTATGCATAGGGAATCCGGCGGATTCCTGTGAATCCGACCGGATTCAGCTGTTTTCCAGGAAAGATAATTTTAGCTATTTTAATTTGAAGTGTAAGATAATAACCAAGTATTGGGACCACAATAAATCAGTAAAAAGTGTAACAAGTATAAAAAAAAAAAAAAAAAAAACTGTTCAGATTTTCAGGGCGTTTCAAAAACCGTATGAAAGTTCTGACTTGAGAGATATGCCCATAGCTTATCTTAGCAGTAATGCTACTCCTTCGCCTTCTTACGACCCACTTGAACATTTACTTAAAGAACAAGAAGACATGCTTAGAAGATGTACTGATAAGCTGTCTAAAATAGAAACACTAGTCCAAGTGAGAAGTGAGAGAATTAGGAATCAAGTTACAACTGATTATAGGCTACAGGAAGATGAGAGGCACCCACACACCACTTCTACATCACTTGACATAGACTTTCATTCTCATGAGTCTGGTTGCAAAACTTCTTCAAATCCTACACCTACCCAATCTTCTAAATCCTCATTTCCACCCATTCTTAACCTATCTATGTTCGAGACCGACGAAGAGTTCATTCTAGAAGAACTTTCCGAACCATTGCAACTCGAAACTACTGGCCAGGGTGACGAGTATGACGAGGTAGACGAAGAAATAGAAATGGAGAACCAGAGGAATGCACACCAACTCTGAGTAGTGATCTCATTCTAATTCAAACCGACGTGGTTGATACTATCCCACAACAAGTTGTGGTTGATGATATCCCACATATCTTTTCGGATGAATCACCCATTGATCTAGTTGAACCTTCTATTGATATAGAGCCCACTACCCAAGTTGTCGATGAGAATGTTGTTACAAGATTGGAGACCATAACGGATACTGTCCCGCCTCCATGCCCAGAGTACAACATTCTCATTGACCCAAAGACCATAGGAAGTAAGGCGGGTTCTGCGTCATGGTTTCCCTACAAACCTTCTCTCCACCACATAATGACATATACATCTTGGAGTAGTAAGGATTCCTTTGACCAACCCATTCCGACAATCCTACCTAAGGGGATATTAGAAGTTGAGAGATTTGTCCTACCTCCGGTAAAACAATTCCCTCACTTTAAACCATCTCCTTATATTGGACATACCCTAGCCTTCACTTGCTTTAAACTCTTAGGTATGTACCAATATTACCCCTTGTGTCTACTGATGGATGCAAGGGAGCCACTAAGATCTTCTGCTAAATAGTGCTAGAGTCAAGCTAGAGACTGAAACAAAAACAAGCGCTTCTCGGGAGGCAACCCGTTTCTAACATAGTTTTGGTAATAGTAATATGCTAACCCAATAAGTAGAACATGAAACCCTAAGATTAATGTTCCAAGTTTTCTTTATTTCTATGAACAAAAAGGATGGTTTGCGAAATTACTTCATTGAAAGTCAAATTTTTGTCAATACCTTAAAACTTCCTACTCCCGTTTGTTTGAACTTTATTGCAACATCTATTTTTAACCATTATCTAAAATCTCAAGTTCTTAATGTCCCTTCACTTACAAACATGGAATCCTACTAGAATGAGAATTAGGAACCTTAGTAATCTTATACACCCATTCACATATTTCGAGCATTGGAGGTACTTACATATGTTTCTGTGAACATACATAAAAGATCTTTAACTGAATTATCTGATAACCTGATTTGTATGTCAATATGTGTATTATGCTCGAACTCGTTTAAAAAATGTGTGCTTTGGACATCTTTATGCTTGGTTGCTTGATTTAAATTACTCATGCTAGTATTTCCATATCTGTTGTTTGTGCTGCGGTGAAATTATAGGCAACTAACACTTTTGGTGTGAGATTAAATTCCAAGTCATACACTGGTTTGTTTCATCTACAAAGTACTCACTTTGATAGGTTATTTGCAAACCGGTGAATCTATGATTTGGAGGATAATCACTTGTTTGTTAGATTACATTTGTTTGTTCTACTTGTACAAATGCCTAGCAAACAGGGACTGACGCCTATGGATGAAGAATCATTGAGTATAATGGGAAGACAACAAGGGGAGCTCACAGTTCATTAAATTTGAAAATCTTTGGAGCATTGCTTTGCAGGGGAGAGGAGATAACACTTCTAGACACAAAAATGAAGCTCTACTTGTGTCCGGAGGATGACATCACTTCATATTATTTTCTATCCTTTTGGAAGTCAAGCTCTCGACTATAAAAGCAGTGCTGCTCGGGAGGCAACCCGTGGAATAAGACGTGTTGAGAGAAAGTGTCAACAAGTGAAGAAAATCTCTGACTATCCTTCACACTTGAGCATACCTAAAATACTTTATGAAAACTTCTCCGAAATTACAACTCATTTGCAAATAAATCACTGGTCTTAGAAAATCGGGAAATCACTTTGAAAACTGATAATTCATGTGTTTCGAGCATTTGAGGTACTTGCATACTACTTTTATGCATTATGCTCGAACTCGTTTAAAAACACATATTTTATAAAACTGATTTGTAATAGAAAACATCTTTTCAAAATTCTGAGACAGTGATTTCTCTTTCCATTTGCAATAAAAACCGAGTTTGTAAAAATGGTACGTCCAATGTGTTCACACTTACGAGATTAATTCACAAGAGAATGATAGATGAATAAACCAATAGCAAGATGCTTGCAGCCGAGCCGATCTTCATGGATGCAGAAAAGGATCTTGGCAACATTTCTTTTCAGCAAATTCAGACTCTCAGCTTCAGTGCAGCTCGCTATCTGGGGAGTGTCTTAACCCTTTACCCTCTTTTGTTTATGATTTAGTATATTATTTGCTTTGTTAAGTTTGTTAAGTAGTCTATACTCTATTCTAAGCTTATCACTAAGTGTGGGATTCCAGCCCAAAACAAACACTTGAGATACATTTTCTTACATGTTCAAACTCTAAGTGTGGGATTTAACTTTCAGTAAATCTCAACTCAAGAGAACATTAGGGACAATGTTCCTCTAAGTGTGGGATAACAGGTATAGAATACATTGGTTAGTTTTTATGATCTTGAATGTCCGAAATAGTAAACTCAGAAAATGTTCCTCATTTTTTTTCAAAATTTTTCAAGAAAATCTAAAAAGTACGAGCCTAATCTCTCGATTAACTATACTATTTTGAGTCATAATATCTTTTGAGAGGAGCTATCTTCAAATATGAGTAATATATTTCGGAATTTAGGGAAAATAAGGTAGAAATTTCTTAAGCAAGAAATGATAATCTAATAGGAGCATGACGAAGCACATACAACCCTATTTGCAGTGAGGTATCTTGAGCCTAAAAGCATTCATCTTTAATGCTTCACTATTCATTTCTTGTGTGTGCCGATGCATGTATCTCTGAATTAGAACTTGCTCTTGACATACGCTTCGAGACCACATTGGTGTGTACCGTACACGGTATAGGTGTAACTAGATGACCTTGATATTCCCTAGGATTTAACCCACTTTTTACATATCTCTTCAAGCCCAAAACCCTTCCGATACTCATTTTTAGTATCGATGATCCGCCTAGTAAACCCTGTTGAGCTTAAACCTTTCGTTTCATAAAACCCTCGTCTTTAAACCATACTTTCCAAAAATACCCCCAACTTATCTTAGAATTTCTGAGGTTATGGAAAACATCTTTTAGAATATCCGCTTCACTTATCCTATCACTTCGTGCTCTCCAAAAGTCATCTCTCTTGAGAATCCTTGGTGCATAAAATTGGCACCATAAAAAGACTCGAAATGTTCAAGATAAGGGATTTCTGAAAGAATCAGAAGAAAAAAACATCCTTGGAAATTCTCTGGCAAAGAAGTTCTGAAGAAGAAAAAAAGAAAATAGAAAAGAAGAAAAAGCAGAAAAGAAAAGAAAAATAGTTCCGCAAGAATAAAGCTAAGTCCTTCAAAGTATCATCCTCTCAAGAAGAATTTGATAAGAAGACGAATAGCTATCTCCTTTCCGTTCTAAAATAAAGTTTTTCATGATCTCAATTGTTTTTAAGATAAGCAACCCTTACACCCAAAAATACCACTATCCATACCCTTTAACCCTCACCAAACACTACAACCCTCATGAATGTCTTGGAATAATTAGCACCGTCCTCACCTAAGTGGTGGAGATCCGATTCTCGATCAAGCCTATGACGATGAGTGCTGCATGACTAGCTATTTGAGCGATTTCGTTTGTTCTAGATTGATAGGAAACCCGATACACTTTGAGTGAATTGAGTGACCACCTTTAGAGAGATCGCCTAGTCATGTGTACTCCAAGATCATGAGATTTGGAAGTATGCTTAAGAGAATCTTTTCTTGTTTATGAAAGGATCATCTTATCTTTCCTTATATTCTTGAATTTATCTTACTTACATCTGGAAGTGGTAACTCTTAAAACATGTTATGACTCGCTCTAAAATGTTTTAAAATGTTTTCAAAAACTGAGTGTTGCTTGAGGACAAGCAACGTCTAAGTGTGGGATAACTTGATGTGACGCAAAAAGTCATATTTCTAAGTATGATATTCCACACTTTTTGGACACATCTTTAGTGAAAACATTCCAAAACAATCATTATTTACTAAAATTCACTAAAGTGCTCCAAATGTAGGCGTTGCTACAAAAACCACTAAAAACGTCCAAATAACAAGCAAAACAGAGCGAATAAACAACAACCAATTCTCACACCCTCATTTACCCTATGATAAGCACATTCTAACCTTATGATATGTTGCAATAGGTAAAAACGAGATGGGAGAATCAAGAATCATGCAAATTGGGTGAAGAACGGAAGAGATACGGCTTCTACAGATCGTTAAAAGTTGATCTTTGCCTATAAATAGAGCCCATCACCTCCACATTTCACACACCATTCTCATTTCTCATTTCTCACTTTCTCTCTCACACATTCTCTCTCTAGCACTACTCTTAGGAGTTAGAGGAGAATTATTCTTGTAGTTAGTTCCTCTCTCTAGTTTCTCTCTCTAGCACTACTCTTAGGAGTTAGAGGAGAACTAGAGAGAGATTAGTTATGTAGTTAATTAGTATAAGCTAGCATTGTAATACTTGGATATTGTACGAAGAAATACAAGTTGTTATTCTGCTCGCAATTCGTATCGGTATTATTTATCCTTTCTATTATTAATTTTTCATATTGTTCTTGTTTGATGTATGTGATTTATTAATATTAGAAATGTTATTGTTATGCATTGTGAGTAGTGTGCTTGTATGTTTGTCATGATTTAAATAGTAGTGATGATGTTACTTCAAATATATGATATTGGGATAACATCATTATGAAACAACGGAGGTAACGTTATACGGCTTTCATTTGTATAGCGCCGGAAACATCACTAATGTGTGGAGTACGGAACGTGGAAGCTATGAAAGTCGTGGGCACAATCCGTTGTGGAATAATGTTCCCGATCATTATATAACTGGGAGTTGTTATATTTTGTTATCTGTCTAAGCTTATCCTGAATATAGATCTAGTGTCTCATCACCCTTTCCAGACTTTCACGTGACTGTTGCCCTTAGGATAGGACTTTGCAAACCCTAATACTACGTAGATACAGTTATCTCCAGTTACAGTAGGAAGCTATGAACTTTCTGTAAAACGGCACAGTACTTCGTATAGCGTCAAATACGTGGAAGCTAAGGAAATGCCGTAGGACTGTTTCATCGTGGAATACCTAGAAGTGACCCTTCTAGAACTCGAGTCTAGGAATTAAAGCTGTGGAAATGCTCGTTGCCCTGTACACCGTTATTACACCTAAGATCTGGAAAGCTGTGGAAATGCTTAAATGCCCGGTACACCGTTAGTACATCTAGGATCAGGAACACTGTGGAAATGCCTAATTGCCCTGTACACCGTGAGTATTCCTAGGGATGAACGCCTGAATGTAAAGGAGGGTCTATGTTTATGACGGTAGAATATATGCTTCAATGAATGAATACAGAGTTCTGTCAAGAGGGCTTAATGCTCCATAAACATTGCTTAACTCTACAATACCGATAGTTTAGAATAACAACAGTTAACAACCAGTACACAGTTAGATAATAACAAATAGACTTAGGGGTTAAGAAAGGTCAGTAAATACAATTGCGGCCTGTTGCCTTATGCCTGCTCCCTAGATAAATCAAGGGTGACTTTGTCTTATTCAAACAAAAGTTCAGGGGGGGTTTGAAAACAGTCTGATCTGATCAGGGTTCATGATAGCCCAGGTACTCAGTGACATACGTATTTAGATCCGGAACTAAATAAGTAGGGTCCTAGTGTTTACAACTAAGTTTATATGTCTGTTAACTGACTATGTCCCCAATAAACATCATCCTAACTATATGCTATCCTAAATCATGGTGAACCACGTCTTTGTTATGTTTAAGTGTTACATATGTGCTAGCTTCCTTTTACTTTTATGTTTTATTAGTTTTAGTAGTTTTAATTAGATAAAAATCAAATCAAATACCTATCCAACTATCTAAACCCTAGCTTGATCACTAAGTTATCTGAACGAGCTCTGTTTCAATTCTGCCGTCGTGAGGAATGACCCTGGATCATCCTTACCATGTACTAGTATCAGGTATTCGTACCAAGTACCAGTTGATAGTACGGAGGATTAGGCTCCCCCGACAAAATATAAATTTAAAACTACTCACTGACGTCGTGCCCAGCGGAAAGGTCTGCAACGACGGGAAGCGATTCCTGAACCGACCGTTGGGTGCGCGTCAACCACTGGAGAAGCAAAGCTACTGTGGCTGGGTCTAATAACTCCACTTCTCAACATCTCTTGCACAAGGTCCTCGATAACATTCTTTTGAAGAGTACCGTATTTGTATGCTTTTAAGTTTACTGGATTACTACCTTGTTGTAAGGTAATAGCATGATCCAGACTTCTTGATGGAGGCAATTCTTTGGGTTCAGAGAATACATCTGCATAAACATCTAACACTGCTTTGAGAGACTTCTCCTTTACAACATCTACAATGTTGTTACTTAAAAGATTATTCAGGTTAATGGACCACAATTGAGCACAACCGTCATCGGAATCTAAGAAATAAGCTTGATCCTCCACCCAATTGGTACTCCACTGTCCATCATTATTATTGCCCTTTCTGAGATTTTGATTTCCCATTAGTTTAATGTGTCTGTTTTGCCACATAAACTCGATTGTTAGCTTCTGAAAATTGCACTTTATATCACCCAAAGTAGATAGCCATTGTACTCCCAAAACCATACCATAACCTCCAATAGGCATCACTAAAAAATCAGAGATAAACTCAGCTTCTTGAACAGTCCATTTGACACCTTTGCAGCTGTAATGTACAACCAATTTAAAACCATCAGCTATAGCCACTGGCAATGTTCTAATTGGAAATAGTTTGAATCCCATTTTTTTAGCAACATTCATATCAACAAAGTTATTAGTGCTCCCACTGTCAACCAACATTGTCACAGGCTGTTTTTTAACCAAACCTTGTACTTGTATAGTTTGTAACCCACTAACTCCAAGTATAGCATGAATAGACACTGATACATCTCCAAAATCTTCATTTGAATAATCATCCACAACTTCTAACTCACTTAATCCACCATCTGCTAAGTCAGATTCTTGATACTCAGGGCATAGCAACATATAGAGCTTATTGGTTGCACACTTGTGTCCTGAAACATACTTTTCATTACAAAAGAAACATTGATTATTTTTTCTCTTTTCATCATAATCCTTTCTACTCAGCTGCTTAACAGGTGTACTCTTACTTTGGCTTGAAACATGTTGCTCCAGGTAGTACGGAATAGTGCAGTAGATGTAGGATAACCGAAGGATGCTTCGGTATATGAGGGTCGGAGGTGTCGGTGAGTTTGGGGCGAGGTCGAAAGAGAGTTTGGGGTGTCAAGAAGTCCTGAACCCGAAAGGGGGATTCCCCTTCGGTTGGCGATTCCCTAATGGTAATCCAAAGTGTCCTAAGAGACAGACATGGATTGTACGCCACAGAAGTCAGGAGTTTCTATCGGTATGAGAGCGTATTTCATACATGTCATGAATGCCCACCTACTGGTGGTTGGGCACTTATTTATAGCGTCCAGGGTGTCACTCTTTTGCCTGTTTCGGTACCACCCTTTTATCCGGTGGGTAAAAGTGTTACCGCCGTCGGTTGCTGCATTAATTAGATGTGACAACTCGATTGATATGTCTTTCGGTCGGAATGGGTGTTTCGGTATGATCGCGATGTTTCGGTACCCGTGTACCAATACGGAGGTACGTCATCAGCCCCCCAATCTATTTCAGTGAAATAATATTTTTATCAGGATAGATTTAATTTGTTATTTTCTCTTCTTTCTTTATTTTATATTATTGTTATTATTATTATATTTTTTATTTCGGTTTCGGTCGTAGAAGGTTCTGGATTTCATCGGTCATTTATGGCTAAATGTGTTGTCTTGTGTTGCCTCGTGACGCGTGGAAGTTCATCATTATCATGTCTTGTCAATCTGTCAGAAGGGCGCGTCGGTCCGCCTTTTCGTAACGGTTATATTTTTCTTCTATAAATAGTCTTTTACCTTAGTAAATTTTTATCACTTTTCTTCTTTTCCTCTGCGACCGAAACGCGTATTGCCCAGCCGAAAAGTTACCTTGTGCTACCGAAGCCTGTCATCTTCGACCTCGGTAATTTTTCCTTCGTCCTTATTATTACTTTATTGTCTGTTTTAGTGAATTTTCCTGCTATGCTTCCCTTTCGTTTCGGTAGGTGATCACTGTTAATTTGTATGCATGCTTCCGTTTCGGTGCTTTATAGTATTGCCTTTCCTTTTCGGTATATGTAGTTATTGTATTCTTTCGACATGGCCGACGGCATGACTATTGGCAAATGGGATAAGAGCTTCTCGGTTATTACTCAAACCAGCGTCAACGTTTTTTGCGCAACATATAACATACCCATGGATCTTAACCCTACTGCTCCGGGACCTAATAAGCGTATAGATGAATTTCCGGAGGGTATGATAGGTGTTTATACTCGTTTTTTCAATTGTTCAAATTTGCGTATACCTTTCTCCCGCTTCTTTCTTACCGTGATGCAGTATCATAATTTTCATATTTCTCAACTAACCCCTGGTGCTGCTTTGAAAATTTCTACCTTCGAGATTCAATGCCGTTCCCTTGATTTTGAACCTACTGTCCCTCTCTTTCGTCGTTTCTATACACTTAGCCGCAAGGGTAATTGGATTACTGTTGAGGTTAGGCCGAAACCAATATCAAGTTGTATAACTCAATACCCTACCAGCGTCAAAAGGTGGAAAGATCATTTCTTTTATATCAAAGCTTCTGCCGTTCCATTTAAGATGGTGTGGAAACCTTTCTGTGTTACTATAAAAGATGACATGCCTACCGATGCCGAAGCTGGGTTAGATCTTGTCAGAACATTGTTTACCAATCCTATACGTGTCCGTAGCTTTTTTGAGCAGGCGTTGGTTGTTGCTGGATGTAACACCCCCAAATTTAGTGATTTGCGGAAGCATACTTGGGTGTTACTAATCAATATACAAAGCACAAGATATACAGCAAACGACCTCTAAATGAGACGTTTTGTAAAATAATTACATTTCATAATTAAATCGTTTGAAAACATATAGTTTTCTTTACAAAAATATGTAAGCCTAGAGTCCGCGTATGTGGCGGGAGATTCTATTACATAACCATAGTTACAAAAGATAATGCCAAAGAATCTCCGTTAAATGCAGTTTGGAAATCATGCGACTCTAGCTAGTAATCCTGGAGTGATCCTACTCCGTAAGTGTACCTGAGAATACACGCTAAAAAGGGTCAACCAAAAGGTTGGTGAATCTCACAGGTTTATCAGTAAATAATCAGTTTGAACACAAGATTTCATCAGTAGTGCCCGTAGGCGTATATCAAGTATTTGCAAATCTCGCAAAAGTAAAGTAATCAAGTTATACCGTTGCCATGAGGCTCATAATCGAAGCTTAACCCGTAAATAATCAGTTGCTCCCGTGACATGCTCGAAATTGAGCAAGCATAAGTAACGAAATAATAGTCACCCGTTTCTACGTGTAAATCAGTACGTGGTAGCGCTACTACCCCGGGCAGGGAGGGTCATTTCCCTAATGGATCCATTAACTACTGTTCGCGCTTAAGTCCATAACTAACGATATATGATGGAGAGACTTCAGTAATTAGTAATTAACTCATGCAATTCCGTTTGGTATAGAAATCAGTTTAGTACTTGTGTTCAGGAAAAATAAGTAGCATGTATCTCCCCCAATAAGATAAAACAGTAAAAGTGGGGCCGTAAGACTCACCTGAGTCGTTGCAAGTGCGTTTATATCAATAAACGATTAAGTAATGTCAACAGTTGGTTCTCCGAACCCGTAATCTCCAAATGCCTAAACAGGTAATGTCAAGTAAGTAGATGTCTCGCAAGATCATCTAGGCTAGTTGTTCATACAACCCATTGTGTCCGAATGTTGGTTCGTTATCGTTTGTTCTTAGAAAACAAGGTTGGACCGTTGGTGACGGTTTGTATTAATAATCCAAGGTGTTATCGTTATATGTATCGTTGAATCAGATTTCATTATTCGTAAGTGTTTGACATTTAGTGTGAAAAGTATTTACGACATCTAATGACGGGGGTCCGGGGGCAGCGCCCCTGGTAGCGGGGTCCAAGGGGCGGCAGCCCCTGGCGGGGTCCAAGGGGCAGAGCCCCTGGCTGGGGTCGAGCTGCCAGGTCAGCTTGGAAAATTTTTATTCCTACTACTTTCCTTTAGTGAAAACGCATCCGAAATCTGGATTTGGAGTAAAATTAGGTGGTAAAATCTTGGTTCCGACACTTAGTAAAAATGTGAGTTTTCAGGGTTCTGGTTTGTGCGACGTCGCATGCGACGTTGCAAGCGACGTAAGGTGCGACGTGGGCATGTACGTCGCATGATGCGACCTTCGCAAATCAATGCGACGTAGGGGGTGGCGTCGCTAATGCGACGTTAGTTCGGTTTGCGACGTTAAAGTCTACGTCTCCATGTATGACATCCGCAAATTAATGCGACGTAAGGGGCTGCGTCGCTAGTGCGACGTTGAGATTTTTGTGCGACGTAGGTCGCGACGTCGCAGAGGCCCCTGGCCAGGTGCGACGTTGCGGTCTGATGGCCGGAAATTTAGTCGAAAACGAGTTTCCCGGTTTCCGTTGGGTCCAAATCTTTTACCCAACCCTTATATGAACATAATAAGCCTATAGAACCCATAATTTAGTAAAAATGATCAAAAACGAGAGATGTCGGGATTTGTCAGAAACTTACAAAGTGTCGAAATGAAAATCCGGAAAGATGGAGTTGTAGATCGTGAAATGGTGGTGCTTTTCTTCCAAATGACCGAGTAAAACCGAGTGCGTTTTGAGGTAGTATTTTGTGAATTTAATGAGGTGTGGTGGTGTTTAATTTGAGAGAGAAAAGAAAGAAAGTGAAAGAAGAGAGAGAGAGGGAGTTAGTGGAATGAGAAAGAAGAGGGGAAAGTTGGGGGTTTTGATGAAAGCCCCCATTTTTCAGTACACGCGCTGTGCTCCGTGCGGTGTTCGTTTTCTCCGTCTTTTACCTTAACTATTTATTTCTACCCGTGAATTATCCTTTTTAAAATACGAAGGTTATTAAATAATTTACTTAAATTATTTCTTTAAATCTTTAATTGTTTGAAATATAACTTAGTTTAAATACGTTTGAATACTTTTGTTTTTAAATCGTGTAAACTTTAACCAAGTGATACGAGATAATGTCTAATTATTGAAAAATAGCATTTTGGGTCATAATTGCGTTATTTTAGTTTATAAACATTTGTTCACCAACGTCCGTATTAATCGAATAGAATTTCATTCTATTTAAATTGCGTACGATTTAAGTCAAATCGCAAAGTTGTATATATTTACCAATATATAATCCGATACATAAATTAGCCTAACACAGAACTAATTACATGTATTAACAAAGAATTAGGCACTAATTCTAGTCCTAATTTGCTGGTTGTTACATTCTCCCCCTGTTAAAAGAATTTCGTCCCGAAATTTAAGTCGAAGTCGCGTTCGAGGTAGAATTGGTGAATAAGTGGGGATACTTGAGTCGCATTTGGTCTTCCCGTTCCCAAGTGAATTCCGGACCACGTATAGAATTCCACCTGACTTTGACGATGGGAATACGACTCTGTTTCAGTTGTTTGACCTCACGGTCCATAATTTCGACTGGTTCCTCAACGAAATGTAGTTTGTCATCGATGCGAATCTCGTCAAGGGGTATAATGAGTGTCTCGTCAGACAGACATTTCTTTAAGTTAGAAATGTGAAAAGTAGGGTGCACGATGCTGAGTTCAGAGGGCAGCTGCAGTCGATATGCCACTGGACCTATCTTCTCGAGAATCTCAAAAGGCCCAATGTACCTGGGGTTTAATTTTCCGCGTTTGCCGAATCGGATTACGCCTTTCCAAGGCGATACTTTTAAGAGTACTTGATCCCCAACTTGGAACTCGAGTGGCTTGCGTCTCACGTCAGCATAGCTTTTCTGACGATCACGCGCGGCTTTGAGTCGGTTTTGGATTTCAACGATTTTCTCTGTGGTTTCATGTATGAGTTCAGGACCAGTGAGTTGACTATCTCCCACTTCAGTCCAACAGATCGGTGATCGGCACTTACGACCGTACAGTGCCTCAAAAGGTGCAGCCTTTATGCTGGTGTGATAGCTGTTGTTGTACGAGAACTCGCACAACGGTAGATGTCTTTCCCAATTTGTACCAGAATCAACTACGCAGGCTCGTAGCATGTCTTCCAGTGTCTGAATAGTTCGTTCGCTCTGGCCATCGGTCTGAGGATGGTACGCGGTACTCATATCGAGACGGGTACCCAGTGATTTTTGGAGTGATTGCCAGAAGCGAGATGTGAATCGAGCATCCCTGTCAGAGATAATCGAGATAGGGACACCATGTTGGCAAATGATTTCTTTGATGTAGATTTGTGTAAGGCGTTCCATTTTGTCGGTTTCTCTGATTGCCAAGAAATGAGCCGATTTGGTGAGCCGATCGACGATCACCCAAATGGTATCGCAACCGCTCGCCGATTTAGGTAGTTTGGTTATGAAATCCATGGTAATTTGCTCCCATTTCCATTGAGGAATTTCAGGTTGTTGGAGCAATCCGGAAGGTCTTTGGTGCTCGGCCTTGACCTTGGAACAAGTTAAGCATTTGCTGACGTACAAAGCAATGTCAGCTTTCATATTCGGCCACCAGTAAAACTCCTTGATGCCGTGATACATTTTGTCGGATCCCGGGTGGATAGAATATTTGGACTTGTGAGCTTCATCCATCACCAAGTCCCGCAGGTTTCCGAAATTAGGCAACCATATTCGGTTAGAGAAATACCTAACTCCGTTGGGTCTGATCTCGAATTGTTTATCCATGCCTCGCAAGGCCTCGTTCTTGAAGTTATCGGGTTTCAGGGCTTCGAGTTGGGCAAGATGTATTTGGGTGGTGAGATCGTTATGAATGGTAATACTGAGTGCCCGGACTCGGAGTGGTTTTGTTCGTTCCTTACGACTGAGAGCATCAGCAACCAATTTTGCTTTGCCCGGATGATATTTGATCTCACAGTCGTAATCGGTGAGTAATTCAACCCATCTACGTTGCCTCATGTTAAGATCTTTCTGGTTGAAAATGTGTTGGAGACTTTTGTGGTCGGTGAATACAGTGCTGCGGGTACCATAAAGATAATGTCTCCAGATTTTTAAGGCGAATACCACGGCCCCTAGCTCGAGGTTGTGAGTTGTGTAGTTTTTCTCGTGAACTTTAAGTTGTCGGGAGGCGTAAGCAATGACCTTGTCTCGTTGCATCAGCACGCAACCGAGACCTTGGTGAGAAGCATCACAGTATACCACGAAGTCATCGGTGCCTTCGGGTAGAGATAGAATGGGTGCACTACAAAGCTTGAATTTCAACAGCTGAAATGCCGACTCTTGTTTATCGGTCCAATCGAATTTCTTTTCCTTCTGAGTCAGCACGGTGAGGGGTTTGGCAATTGTTGAAAAGTTTTCGATGAAACGGCGGTAGTAACCGGCCAATCCCAAGAATTGGCGTACCTCGGTTGGAGTGGTTGGTGCTTTCCAGTTCTTGATTGCCTCGATTTTTGACGGGTCTACATGAATTCCCAGACTGTCGATAACATGTCCAAGGAATTGAACGGTGTGTATCCAGAACTCACACTTAGAAAATTTGGCGTAGAGCTCCTCGTGTCTAAGTAGTTCTAGGATGGTTCTGAGGTGTTGTGCGTGTTCATGTTCGTTTCGCGAATATATAAGGATGTCATCGATAAAAACAATGACAAACTTGTCGAGGTATGGTTTGCACACCCGATTCATAAGGTCCATGAATACAGCCGGTGCGTTGGTTAGGCCAAAGGGCATTACTTGAAATTCGTAGTGCCCATAACGGGTTCTGAATGCGGTTTTTGGGATGTCAGCATCGCGAAAACGCAACTGATGATAACCTGATCGAAGATCAATTTTTGAATAACAGCTTGATCCTTGGAGTTGATCGAACAGATCATCGATTCGAGGAAGTGGGTATCGGTTCTGGACGGTTAGTTTGTTCAACTCTCGGTAGTCAATACACATTCGAAATGAACCGTCTTTCTTTTTAACAAACAAGACCGGAGCTCCCCAAGGTGAAGAACTCGGTCTGATGAATCCTCTATCCAGGAGTTCCTGTAACTGCGTGGACAACTCCTGAAGTTCAGATGGAGCTAGGCGGTACGGTGCTCGGGCCACCGGTGCGGCACCCGGCACGAGATCAATCGAGAACTCGACCTGTCTAGGTGGAGGTAAACCAGGTAGTTCTTCTGGAAAGATTTCGGGAAAGTCTCTAACGATTGGCACATCTTCAAGTCGCTTCTCCTCCGACTTTTTCTCCGTGATGTGCGCGAGTATTGCTGGGTAACCCTTTCTCAGAAATTTTCGGGTTTTTAAATAGGAGATTAAGTTTAGTCTCCACCCACCGGTCTCCCCCTGTATGACCAAGGTACTACCGGCGGCGAGAGGAATTCGGACGATTTTATCATGGCACACAATTTCGGCCCGGTGCTTGGACAACCAGTCCATACCCACGATGACATCGAAACTTCCCAGTTCAACAGGCATTAGATCGATTGAAAAGATTTCGTCGGCTAAGTTTAAAGTGCAATTAGGTATCACACTATCGGTTTCTATAAGTTTACCATTTGCAAGTTCTACTGTGTACTTAACATCTAAGGCCGCGGGGGTGATATCAAGTAGTGGACAAAACTCATCAGATATGAAACTTTTATCAGCACCGGTATCAAATAATACTGAAGCAGTAAGATCGTTGAGAAGAAACGTACCCGTTACAACATTCGGGTCTTCCCTAGCTTCCCCAGCTTTGATGACAAATGCTCTGCTGCGAGCAGAGTTGTTGTTCCGCTTGTTGTTGTTGTTGTTGTTGTTGTTGTTTTTCTGCTTAGGGCAATTATTCTGAAAATGCCCAGGACTTCCGCACCCATAACAAGTCTTCGGGGCACTGGTGTTTCGACAATCCTTGGCCAGATGCCCAAAACGTTTACAGTTTGTGCAAGGGCAGGAACCGTCGTGGTGACGATTGCATTTGGGGCAGTAGGGCTTGCTTCCACTGTACCCTTTCTTTTCTGAAGAGCCGGATGAATAAGCCCTAATAGGCTCGGGTCTTCGGTTGGTGATTTGGTTGGATGAGTTGGGGTTTCCTTCCCACTTTCGTTTGTTGTTTGCAGGTGGGGCTGAGGTGGTGTTACGGCGGACAGCGTTTGCCGTAAGTTCATGGGCCATACGGATGGCGTTCTGGATAGTACCTGGTTTGGATGAAGTCACCAGGTCCTGGAGTTTCTCGGGCAGTCCATCAACGTATTTCTCGATCCTCTTGTACTCAGGATTGACCATGGTTGGGCACAGAAGTGCCAGTTGGTGGAAACGATTGGTGTATCCGGTGATATCATCACCTTGCATCTTGTGGTTCCAGAATTCCAACTCCAATTGTTTCAATTCATCCCTGGGGAAATACTCGCCCCTCAACATCTCCTTCAACTCCTCCCACGGGAGTTTGTAAGCATTAGCAACGCCCACAGTTTGGGCATAGGTGTTCCACCAGGTGAGTGCGGTGTCAGTAAAAGTACTAACGGAGAACTTAACTTTGTCCCCCTCCGCACAGTTGCAGATGAGAAATACCGATTCAACTTTCTCGATCCAGCGTATTAGGCCGATCGCTCCCTCAGTACCTGCAAAGTTCAGCGGTTTGCAGTTTTGGAAGTCCTTATATGAGCAGGGCTTCGGCTGTGGTCCATTGTTAGCGGTGTCTTCACTACCGGGAGTCGAGGTCCGGGTAGCTAGAGCTTGGGCCACACTACGGGCAATCAGGCCCGCAACTTCGGCTTCAGTGAGGGTGATCTGACGACGAGGAGGCATGCTGCTGATCAAGAAAAGCACAAGGAAAGTGGAATAAGATAATTGCCTGAAATTTGATGATATATCACAAGTGTGTATAATGAGATATACAATAACAGTACGAGGTGATAATCACATTCCATTAAATAAAAGTTGGATACAAAGTACTGGTTTTCAAAAGATTACAGAGTAGTGGTAGTACAAAAGTACCGGGAATTGTTACATCCGGTTGAATTACATAGGTTCTAATTAGATAGTTGACTGGTTACAAATTACAGACTGATCTAATCTTGATGCAGATTAATCTGCTCCATTAGTGCGACGAGGCGGTCTACGGTTTCTGCTAGTCTGTTGGCTTGTCTGGCGTTATCTTCGACCAAGGCCAATCGTTGTACTAGTGCTCGAGAGTGATCTTCAGTCTCCTGTGAACGCTGTTCACACTCCTTTAGTCGGTTTCTTACTAGTTCATCCGCACCTAGTGCGGCGGTCATTGAATCCTGGATTATGCTTACAGAGAGGTTTGTATCCTCTTGTTCTTGCTGGAGTTGGGCTATGTGATCCAGTGCTTGGCGAAGTAGGTAGGTCATCCGGTGTTGTTCTCGTTCGAGATGTTCGAGCCTTTGTTCCTGACGGCAGAGTTGGGTAGTCAACACTGGCACTGTGAGATGTGCCGAGTTCTGAAAGTTATGAACAGGATAGGGGCTGGTTCGAGGTGACCTTGTGTTCCTCCTGGCTACACGTGGGTTTCGTGACCCATGTGGGTGAGAGTGTGACGGATTAGGTGGTGTGTTTGCCATTCCTGTGGCAGAGTGTAAGTAAGACGAGGCTAATATATATAGGCATATAATATCCAGCCTAAAGTCTAGCACGTATCAAGTAATGGTCCGGTTCTCTCGTGGTCAGAGTCAACTAACGCATTCCTGTTCGACACAACCATTTCAGACCTCACATCATCTTTCCTTAATTGTACATAGTTGATCAGGCTATGTTAAATTAAAGTCGTATGATGTAATTCCTGAACCAATCATGCCTAGTAAGGGAATACTGCCTAATGGTCATAGTCTAGGCCCACTAAATGCAACCTAGTTCACTATAACCTTAGGCTCTGATACCAATCTGTAACACCCCCAAATTTAGTGATTTGCGGAAGCATACTTGGGTGTTACTAATCAATATACAAAGCACAAGATATACAGCAAACGACCTCTAAATGAGACGTTTTGTAAAATAATTACATTTCATAATTAAATCGTTTGAAAACATATAGTTTTCTTTACAAAAATATGTAAGCCTAGAGTCCGCGTATGTGGCGGGAGATTCTATTACATAACCATAGTTACAAAAGATAATGCCAAAGAATCTCCGTTAAATGCAGTTTGGAAATCATGCGACTCTAGCTAGTAATCCTGGAGTGATCCTACTCCGTAAGTGTACCTGAGAATACACGCTAAAAAGGGTCAACCAAAAGGTTGGTGAATCTCACAGGTTTATCAGTAAATAATCGGTTTGAACACAAGATTTCATCAGTAGTGCCCGTAGGCGTATATCAAGTATTTGCAAATCTCGCAAAAGTAAAGTAATCAAGTTATACCGTTGCCATGAGGCTCATAATCGAAGCTTAACCCGTAAATAATCAGTTGCTCCCGTGACATGCTCGAAATTGAGCAAGCATAAGTAACGAAATAATAGTCACCCGTTTCTACGTGTAAATCAGTACGTGGTAGCGCTACTACCCCGGGCAGGGAGGGTCATTTCCCTAATGGATCCATTAACTACTGTTCGCGCTTAAGTCCATAACTAACGATATATGATGGAGAGACTTCAGTAATTAGTAATTAACTCATGCAATTCCGTTTGGTATAGAAATCAGTTTAGTACTTGTGTTCAGGAAAAATAAGTAGCATGTATCTCCCCCAATAAGATAAAACAGTAAAAGTGGGGCCGTAAGACTCACCTGAGTCGTTGCAAGTGCGTTTATATCAATAAACGATTAAGTAATGTCAACAGTTGGTTCTCCGAACCCGTAATCTCCAAATGCCTAAACAGGTAATGTCAAGTAAGTAGATGTCTCGCAAGATCATCTAGGCTAGTTGTTCATACAACCCATTGTGTCCGAATGTTGGTTCGTTATCGTTTGTTCTTAGAAAACAAGGTTGGACCGTTGGTGACGGTTTGTATTAATAATCCAAGGTGTTATCGTTATATGTATCGTTGAATCAGATTTCATTATTCGTAAGTGTTTGACATTTAGTGTGAAAAGTATTTACGACATCTAATGACGGGGGTCCGGGGGCAGCGCCCCTGGTAGCGGGGTCCAAGGGGCGGCAGCCCCTGGCGGGGTCCAAGGGGCAGAGCCCCTGGCTGGGGTCGAGCTGCCAGGTCAGCTTGGAAAATTTTTATTCCTACTACTTTCCTTTAGTGAAAACGCATCCGAAATCTGGATTTGGAGTAAAATTAGGTGGTAAAATCTTGGTTCCGACACTTAGTAAAAATGTGAGTTTTCAGGGTTCTGGTTTGTGCGACGTCGCATGCGACGTTGCAAGCGACGTAAGGTGCGACGTGGGCATGTACGTCGCATGATGCGACCTTCGCAAATCAATGCGACGTAGGGGGTGGCGTCGCTAATGCGACGTTAGTTCGGTTTGCGACGTTAAAGTCTACGTCTCCATGTATGACATCCGCAAATTAATGCGACGTAAGGGGCTGCGTCGCTAGTGCGACGTTGAGATTTTTGTGCGACGTAGGTCGCGACGTCGCAGAGGCCCCTGGCCAGGTGCGACGTTGCGGTCTGATGGCCGGAAATTTAGTCGAAAACGAGTTTCCCGGTTTCCGTTGGGTCCAAATCTTTTACCCAACCCTTATATGAACATAATAAGCCTATAGAACCCATAATTTAGTAAAAATGATCAAAAACGAGAGATGTCGGGATTTGTCAGAAACTTACAAAGTGTCGAAATGAAAATCCGGAAAGATGGAGTTGTAGATCGTGAAATGGTGGTGCTTTTCTTCCAAATGACCGAGTAAAACCGAGTGCGTTTTGAGGTAGTATTTTGTGAATTTAATGAGGTGTGGTGGTGTTTAATTTGAGAGAGAAAAGAAAGAAAGTGAAAGAAGAGAGAGAGAGGGAGTTAGTGGAATGAGAAAGAAGAGGGGAAAGTTGGGGGTTTTGATGAAAGCCCCCATTTTTCAGTACACGCGCTGTGCTCCGTGCGGTGTTCGTTTTCTCCGTCTTTTACCTTAACTATTTATTTCTACCCGTGAATTATCCTTTTTAAAATACGAAGGTTATTAAATAATTTACTTAAATTATTTCTTTAAATCTTTAATTGTTTGAAATATAACTTAGTTTAAATACGTTTGAATACTTTTGTTTTTAAATCGTGTAAACTTTAACCAAGTGATACGAGATAATGTCTAATTATTGAAAAATAGCATTTTGGGTCATAATTGCGTTATTTTAGTTTATAAACATTTGTTCACCAACGTCCGTATTAATCGAATAGAATTTCATTCTATTTAAATTGCGTACGATTTAAGTCAAATCGCAAAGTTGTATATATTTACCAATATATAATCCGATACATAAATTAGCCTAACACAGAACTAATTACATGTATTAACAAAGAATTAGGCACTAATTCTAGTCCTAATTTGCTGGTTGTTACACTGGAATTAGTCGGAATTGGGCGGATGATAATTCGATACCTACTCTGATGGTCGGAGAGGAAGGTGTGTGTGTGTGTGTTTAATCTGTTTGTGGATGTACCGAACTTATATATATATTTTTTTATATTTGATGTCGATACGTAAACTGACCGTTCTTTTTGTTTTTCGCAGAAATGAGTTTAAGGGCATTTCTCCAGAAGAAAGACTTAACTCAGGTTACCGCTGGATCCCGACCACGCCGGCCGGAAGAGCCCACGCATCAGTCGATTAGACCCGACATCGTTGTTCCTCCTTCAGAGGAGCATGTTGTTCTTATCACTCCTGCCCCCTTGCCGGCACCATCTACCAAAGTCGTACAGCCGAAACGAAAGGAGGGTGGGGATGATGTCGAAGGAAGCAGGCAACTGTTGCGCTCGTCTTTTTACGGACGGTCAACGGAAAAAAATTTTAATTGCTGGGGTCTAAGTGTAACTTACTACTACTGAACCAAAGGGTTAGTAGGCGGTAAGTTGGACCTAGAGTCGTTCTTAAAGAGAAACTGAATTGAAACGGAGGTGATCCAATCAATCTTTCTTTTCTAGTAAATGTTTTAAAAGAGTGCGTTGGGGGTTTTGGTTCAGTTAATTAAGTAAACTAAATAAAGCGAATAAAATGTAATAAGATGTCAGATAATGCAAAGTAGTATTTGTTGTGAGTTCGTTAGTTAATAATCATGGGATGATGACTCTTACGGGAAAACGATCAGCTAAATTGGGTTGCTTATGAGATTCATTAACTTATGGTATAACCAATAGATTCCTTATTAGTCGGTTATCAACTAATACGTCACGAGGAACTAAGGTATCATGATTCTGACCAGACAGACGATGCTCAACTCTCCCCACTCTCCTATGAGGGAGTCAGTGGCCCATATTATTGAATGTATTCGCTCGTGGGCGAAGGAATAGAGTAGCAAGTCCATAACATGTCTAGTCATTCTTAATACCACAACGTTTATGAATCCATTAAACAACTAACTTAGAACTTGTGTCCGGACTTATTTAATCAATTTCTACCAATGAAACTTAAGCGTGATAAACGAGGGAAAACATTTAGGTTTCTTGCATACCGTACTTTAGGTTTCATGGTTTTAGGAAAACGTATCAGTTTAAGTTGGATTTCAAACTTGCCTTTCTTAATACAATTAACAAATCCCTAGGATTTAAATGATCATTTAGCCTATAGCCTACCTAATCTAATCTAATCTAAACTAAAACAACTAATTAAAATGCTGACGACTTTTTACAGAAAGTCAAACCCAGACCATGTCGGGAAATACTATGGTAGCTCACAACGTATTTAATCGTTTACCGATGTTTCCGTTGTGAGTTTAATTGCTTCGCGATGTTTACATGATAAGTACATTGTGATCAGAAGTGTACAATACTCATGGCAAGTCCACGTAATCACATTGCATTTTATAATGCTTGCATGACGTTACAATTAAAAACATAGTTTTTACACAGATAACTATTGACCGAGTATTGAGGTTCGCGACTCCTCTTTACAGGGTTACAATCACGTTCGTTAATCGAAAGGTGAATGTAAGTTTTAGGTTTAAAATCACAAGATAAGTCCGTTCACAAAGTTTTCAATTTTATAACGTCGATCCATAATACAACTACCTTCGGTCGTTACCGGCTTCCATATATTTGTACTATGCTCAAAAGCATTTCCAATACTGTACCGAGTAATCAGTCGAATCGGGGCCATCGTATTATTTCACGACGTATTTAAAGTCATCCCATAATTATATATACTAACTACATCACAACAAATACAATAGTAATCTACTCGCTAATCATGGCATAAACGATCTCTAACATAATTAAAGCAAACATATTTAATTAAGATAGATAAGGATAGAAATAACCGAGATTAATATGCGAGAAGGAATAGACTTGAATTAATGAGCGTAACTCCAAGCGTACACCAAAGATTACAAAACGTTCCTAGCTTTCGTTCTACTCTAAACAAAGTGCTAAACTAATCTAATGCTAAATTTAAAGTAAGAAAGTAGAATGAGAAAGTAAGAAAGTAATATGACTAGTGCATATGGGACATCTTGAAATGAAGCCTTAAGCCTCCTATTTATAGGTGAGCTTTGGCTCACATTAGCATCAAGAGGTGCATGTTAGAGAAAGGTAGCCAAAAGGGTGCACCGGGTACCGTACAACACGAAAAGTAGGCGCACCGGGTACTGTACAACACGAAAAGTAGGCGCACCAGGTACCAAAAGATACCAAAAATGGAAACCAAGGCGGGTACATGGGTGGCCGGCGGTGGTGGTGTGGTGGCCGGCAGCGGCTGGCCCACCCCCGCCCCGTTTCGCCGTCTTTTGCTTCGTTTCTCGATTCATGCGTGTTTTCTTCGTTATGCGTCCGTTTGCGTCGATTCTTTTTATAACACCCCTAGTTTCATTATAAACAATTAATATAATAATGGCGACTCGGAAGCGTATATTTAAAACATACTGTCAATGTACTCAAAATGTCAATAAACTTTTTCAAACTAAATACATGACATTTCAACAAACTCGGTGTTATATAATTCAAAACGTCTCTTTAGTTATCAAAATAACATCAGAGTAAAAGCCTGTCAAACATTCCATCCAGTCAAAACACTTCCTGCCCTGCCCAATATGTCCCATCTATTTCAACCTGCAGGAAGAACTGTGGTGGAGTTAGCATAAAGCTAAGTGAATGAAACTATAATCAACAGTCCAACCTAGCATAACAATCTGTTTACATCAAATAACAATAAACAGAAAATCAATCAATCACGCGACATCCAATCAATGTCATACACGCAACATCATGAGGATCGGTGGTCCCTGAGACACCCTAATACCGGTTTGGTACTCAAGGAACTCTTATCAATCATCTGTATTGGCCCATACAGAACTACCGATAACTTGTTGTCAATCACACACGACCTAGATCTCTAAACCAACATTTCAAGTTTCCGAGATCTCCTGTCGTCTACAACAACAACAAGTCCAACCATCAAATCAAGTTGACCTCAAAATCTTACATACTAGCACAATCAGCCAAGTAAGCAACTAATTAAACTATCATGGCAAGATATCTCAACAGATGCATCATATTAAAGTAATACTATAAATTACTTGTTGTAAATCAAATCATTACAACTAAATCACACTGAGGTTACAGATCCACTCACCGACTAAGCCGCAAGCTCAGAAGTCTAATATTACTGAGCCTTCTCCACAACTGAGAATACAATCAATTGAACAATAAGTTAGTAACTTGTCTCAACTGATAATACTTAGGTAATTAATATCGTTACACAATCATAACATAATTACATGAATCCAATAATCTCTAAGATCACAGCAAACAAAAGTTCAATTCGGAACAAAATCAAAAAGTCCCGAAATAAGGTCCAAAAACTGTAAAATGCCATTTTCGACCCCTAAACGACCCCGAATGTCCAAAAACTGACTAGGCTATAAAATATAGCTTTGATCAGTGGGCCGTTTTCGAGTGACCATGTAAATTTCAGCCCAATCGGAGTTTAAAGACAATTTGTCAATTTTTCCGTGGCAAAAATCACTACTAAACACTTATGCACTTTTGAAATTTTACAAAAAGTACTGACAAACGCGATCCAGAAAACAATGGTGGGATCGCGTTCCTCTTTGTAAAATCATTCTGTGACAAATTATAACTAAGCAACGCGATCCGGACAAATTCTTGGGATCGCGTTCCCAAGAACAAAACTCGTCCGATTCCTTTTATAACTAACGAACGCGATCCTGGCTAGGGTTCTGGGATCGCGTTTGAGCCTTTTTCAGCTCATCTTCATCCCTGATCAAACCCTAACCTACGGGTTTAATACCCAAATCACCCAAACTCGATTTCTAACTGTTTTAAACACCTAATAACTTCACATAATCAATATGCAACAGTTATAACGAAGTTCTAACATTCAAATTCATGTTTTTCAATCCAAATCAATCAATTCAAAACTTATAAACTATTTGATTCAATTCAAACTTACCTCTCAATTGAAGAACACTGAATTGAAAGATAATAATGGTGAAACTAGAATCAATCATAGCTCCAATTCGTAGGTTTTAAGTTTCTGATTTGGATTTTATAAGGTTTATGTGAGTTTTGAAGTTTCTAATGAACTTTCCTAAAGAGGAAAGTTATATATATAAGTCGGCCTAACAAACCGCCTTCAATTATACGGGTATAATTTAATACCCCATCTCAATCTATTGTCTGGAACCCGAAAACCATTTGCGAGTCCAAACATTTTATTGTACCATCAACTATATTAATTTACAACAGTTAATAATTCACTTATCACATTGGAATATTCGACTCCTATTCCAATTATTTCAACTATTTCAAACAATATTATTTCCAAACACATTTAAATACTAATTTAAATCAAGAAATAATACAAAACAACTAGGTTCATTTCGAGGATGTTACAACTCTCCTCCCCTTAAAGAGATTTCGTCCTCGAAATCTAACCTCCATCAATCTAACTAATGTGATATAATCACATATATCTTAACATACATTTGTCCTCAATAGCAACTTACAACTATACTTAGACTGTTTGAATTCTTTCCACATGCACATATCCAAATGTACATGCTTCTATCTTTTCCTATGCACACATACAGTGCATCTAATCAATATCATCAATCAGATATATCTTATAGACAAACACTTACTTTAACAAGTGAAACCTACAATCACTTAATCAACAAATAAAACTTAACATTACTTAATAGGTTTATGCAACCCGAAATTAGCAACATGCTAAAATCTTTAACCTATTCTCACTGTTCATCACTGTTAACAATAAAACAGCAGCAACAATATCCCAACAATAGTGTTTATTAAACCCCAATGTACCTAGCAACATTGAAATATAATTCAGCTCACGACCAACAATCAGTCTAATATACAGATCACAATCTTAAGTCTTTACCATCAAAGATCTGAAATTCAAATCTAGGTCAGTTTTTCATCCAAAAGTTTCATACCTATGCTCTTTTGTACAACCTATAATGTTCACATATCATTTCAATCATATGAAATTCTTTACTTAAAAGTAATCCAGATTCATATCACCTTAATAAGCAAAGCAGAGGTCACACTCAGTAGGTAAAACTACAATCAACAAGTACTTTGCTCAATCAAAAAAAGTACTACAATTAATCTTACCTACAATCAACCAACCTCTACATTGACTTATTTCCACTTGTAATTCCTTTCATTACTACCTATCAATTGTCAACAACATCAAAGTCGACAACAACTACTGCTCAAACAATAATCACAACACTAGTGATTATACATTTCAGTACACCTATCAGTACTTTAATATTTGTCTTCAAACTCTAACTAACCATCAAGTTAGAATTTATATACTATTAAACTGGTAAGACATCAAAATCTATTCTTAGCAACCAGTTATTTCAACTCAACCTTACAATCATAAACTACTAATCACAAGCCATTAGAAAATTATACAACTTTAACCACCCAATCATTCAACACTAGATCCCGTCAATCTAGCAACTAAGTCAATCTTAATCCACATATTATGATACTACAGGTCAAGCATCACAATATCACATTATCAAAATGTGCTACTTTCCAACACATTTCCAACAAAATCTACATCAAGTTAATCACAATTAACTAACCTCCACATATCTTATGACATATTTTAATTCATTCTATTAAAACTTATCATGCCATTTATTATCATGTATACCATACATACATACCTACACAATTTCAAGGTTTCTCTTACTCTCTAACACATACAATTTCTTAAAATATGAACAATCATTCAATTCATATTTCCTCAATTTATCAAACAAAGATCAACTAAATCTTTAACACCATCCAATTCCAGATATACTTTCATATCATACCTTATTTGGATCTAATCCCAGTTTTTCCACTTTATCACTTACTTTACTTGTATACTATCAACAAATAACTAAAGAATTCATCCAATTCTTTCAATACTTAAGTAATTCACCATAAGGTACAAATCAACCTAGACAACTATTAATAATAACTTTCAATTATTTCTTATCTCACCTTCTTACCCAATCAAAGCTATCATCACAAGCTTCACACACTGGTAAGATTTTCTTATCACAATTCTAATCAATGTGATTTAATTATTCTAACATATCTTAGCAAATTATAACTGTCATATCAAACAATGGCTTTATATTCGTATAATTCTTTAACACATATTCAGTTCAAATATCAAATATTACTTAACTGAATACTCAATTATACTTAACACTATTTCAATTACTTAATACTAGCCTTAAGTAATGAATCAAGTTTCACAAACTTAGACAATTCATCTATCTCCTCTGGATCTTAAATGACCCCCTTCAACATAATTTAAGCAAATCTAGGAATTCAATCATATTCCATACAATCATAACATTTCAATCTATGTTAGACTATTTCAACACACACAGTTGACTACATGTCAACTTTGATTTCAATCAACCAATCAATAAAATTCTCTAACAGCTTTTCTCAAGTTTGACCTATTCTCAAACCAATCACAAGCAATTAATTTTATACACAGTTCTCTATTCATGGTTTGACTTTCAAAGTTAACATACTATCAATATTAACTCACAACAAACCATTTCATCTTATATGTTCACCTTCAAACATATATTTTAAATTATTACTTTCAATAATCTTATCAATCCTTCACAAGAACAAAATCAACCTATGTAACACCTGCTAAATTAGGATAATTAATTATGCCTAATTAATTGTAACTAGTTGTAATTAGTATGTAATAGGACTAATTGCAGACTCTATTTGTATATATATAAGGTGATTTATATATATATGAGTGTACTTACGCGATTTGGATTAATCGTACGAATTAACCGGACGGAGTCCGACACAGTTACTTGGACGTTGGTGACAGAAATTTACCTAAATAATGGGAACGTATTTTATTATTTAAAATACACAGTGAACGAACATTATTTATATTATCGCGATGACATTTTAAATAAATTAACAAATACGTACTAAACGCGAGTTAAGGAATTTAATATTTGGACAAATGTTTTTATAATTAACCTCAAGGTAATTCATCAAAATATTTCCGGCACGTTTCAAAAATATAACTGCTTGATTTAATATTAAGAACGAAGGATTAAACTACGGAGAAAACGAACAACACACGGGGCACGGAACGGGGACTGGGTGAGGTGAGGCTTTCACCAACACCCCACCATCCCCATTCTCTTTCTCATTCTTTCTCCCTCACTCTCTTTCTTCCTCCCTTTTTCTCTCAATAATCACCACCACCACCAACTCATCAAATTCACAAAATACTACCTCAAAACGCACTCGGTTTTACTCGGTCATTTGGAAGGAAAGCACCACCACTTCACGATCTATCATCCTACCTTTTCGGAGTTTCAATCCGACACCGCGTAAGTTTCCGACAAAACCCGAAACTCTCCGTTTTTGCTCATTTTTACGTTTTTATGGTTTATATATGCTTAAAATGTCCAAAAATGGGTTGGGTAAAAGATTTGGACCTAACGGAAGCTTTTCGACCGATTTTCCGGCCACCAATTTCCGATCAGACCGCTACGTCGCAGAGACGCTGGGCTATCTGCGACGTAGCTCAAAACGTCGCATACACCTCGCAACGTCGCACATAGCGACGTCGTTACCAACGTCGCATTAAGTGGCCAACGTCGCACTTAGCGACGTCGCGACCTACGTCGCACAAAAATCTCAACGTCGCACTAGCGACGCAGCCCCTTACGTCGCATTGATTTGCGAAGGTCGCATCATGCGACGTACAAGCCCACGTCGCACCCTACGTCGCTTGCAACGTCGCATGCTACGTCGCATGCTACGTCGCACAAACCAGAAACTAGAAAAACACAGATTTTTTTACTAAGTGTCGGAACCAAGATTTTAACACCTGATTTTACCCAATTTCAGATCCAGATGCGTTTTTCGTCAAAGTAATATAGTAGAAATAAAAAAATTTCCAAGCTGACCTGGCAGCTCGACCCCAGCCAGGGGCTCTGCCCCTTGGACCCCGCCAGGGGCTGCCGCCCCTTGGACCCCGCTACCAGGGGCGCTGCCCCCGGACCCCCGTCATTAAATGTTGTAAATACTTTTCACACTAAGTGTTGAACACTTACAAATAACGAAACCTGATTCAACGATACATAAATGATAACACTTTGAATCATTATTACAAACCGTCACCAACGGGCCATATTTGTTTTCAAACTACAAACGGATTACTAAACAAACACTTGGATATAATGAGTTGTGTAAACAACTAGCCTAGATGGTCTTGCGAGACATCTACTTACTTAACTTTATATGTTTAGGCATTTGAAGGTTACGGGTTCGGAGAACCTACGGTTGATATTATTTACTCGTTTATTGATATAAACGTACTTGCAAAGACTCAGGTGAGTCTTACGGCCCCACTTTTACTGTTTTATCTTATTGGGGGAGATACATGCTACTACTTTTCTTGAACACAAGTACTAAACTGTTTACTATACCAAACGGAATTGCATGAGTTGTTACTATTTACAGAAGTCTCTCCATCATATATCGTTAGTTATGGACTTAAGCGCGAACAGTAGTTAATGGATCCATTAGGGAAATGACCCTCCCCACCCGGGGCAGTAGCGCTGCCACGTACCGATTTACACGTATAAACGGGTGACAACTTATTCGTTACTGATGCTTGCTCACTTACGAGCATGTCACGGGAGCAAACATATTATTTACGGGTTAAGCTTCGATTATGAGCCTCATGGCAACGGTATAAACTTATTTATTTACATTTGCTGGATTGCAATGGCTGATTTTACGCCTGCGGGCACTACTAATGAAATCTCGTGTTCAAAGCCGATATTATTTACAAACCTGTGAGATTCACCAACCTTTTTGGTTGATACTTTATAGCATGTTTTCTCAGGTACCCGGATGGAGTAGGATTACTCCAGGATTTTAGCTAGAGTCGCATGATTTCAACACAACTGCATTAACGGAGATTCTTAGCATTATCTTTTGTATATTTTGATTATGTAATAGAATCTCCCGCTATACGTGTGGACTCTAGGGGAAACTACATTTTGTATACGAAAACACTAAGTTTTCAAACATTATATCTATGGAATGTAACTAATTTACAAAACGTCTCATTTAGAGGTCGTTTGCTGTATATCTTGTGCTTTGTATATTGATTAGTAACACCCAAGTATGCTTCCGCAAATCAGCGAATTTTTGGGGTGTTACAGATTGGTATCAGAGCCTAAGGTTATAGTGAACTAGGTTGCATTTAGTGGGCCTAGACTATGACCATTAGGCAGTATTTCCTTATTAGGCATAATTGGTTCAGGAATCACATCATACGACTTTAATTTAACATAGCCTGATCAACTATGTACAATTAAGGAAAGATGATGTGAGGTCTGAAATGGTTATGTTAAACGGGGATGCGTTAGTTGACTCTGACCACGAGAGAACCGGACCATTACTTGATGCGTGTTAGACACTAGGCTGGATATTATATACTTATATATATTAGCCTCGTCTTACTTACACTCTGCCACAGGAATGGCAAACACACCAACTAATCCGTCACACTCTCACTCACACGGGTCACGGAACCCACGAGTAGCCAGGAGGAACGCAAGGTCGCCTCGAAACAGCCCCTATCCTGTTCATAACTCTCATGAATCGGCACATCTCACGTTGCCAGTGTTGGCTACCCAATTCCGCCGTCAAGAGCAAAGGCTCGAAAGTCTCGAACGGGAACAACACCGAATGACCTACCTGCTTCGCCAAGCACTTGATCACATATCCCAACTCCAGCGAGAACAAGAGGATACCAACCTCTCTGTAAGCATAATTCAGGATTCAATGACCGCCGAATTAGGTGCGGATGAACTTGTAAGAAACCGACTAGAGGAATGTGAACAGCGTTCACAGGAGACCGAGGATCACTCTCGAACACTAGCACAACGACTGGCCTTGGTGGAAGACAACGCCAGGCAAACCAACAGACTAGCAGAAACCGTGGACCGCCTTATCACGCTGATGGAGCAAATTAATCTACAGGAAGACTAGTGTAGTCTTTGTCTTGTAATCTATCTCGTAATCTTTTGACTATCTAGCACTACTCTATAAACTAGTCGGACGCAACAATTCCCGACACCTTTTGTAATATCTCTGTAGGATGTAACCTTTGAACTCGCATTATCCATCAAATATTCCTTGTTGTTCAACTCATATTAATTGTCATTTTTCCATGTTAATGTCATGTATTACCACTTTTATACATGTACATCTATAACAAATACAATTTTCCTACGAAATCTCATGTATCTTCATTTCTTTTATTGAAGAATCATGCCGCCAAAGTCAAGACCATACACAGATGCCCAGATTACCTCCCTTATAACCCAGGCTGTTACTGAAGCCTTGGCTCGGAATACTCCACCAAATTCCACGAGGAACAGCGATGCCGCTGAAACCTCTGCTGCTAAACCTTGTTCTTACAAGGACTTCCAGAACTGCAAACCCCTAAACTTTGCAGGTACTGAGGGAGCTATCGGTCTAGTACGCTGGATCGAGAAAGTTGAGTCCGTATTTCTTATCTGCAACTGTGCGGAGGGAGATAAGGTTAAGTTCTCCGTTAGTACTTTTACTGACACCGCACTCACCTGGTGGAACACTTATGCCCAGACTGTGAGTGTTGCTACTGCTTACCAACTCCCGTGGGAGGAGTTGAAGAAGATGTTGAGGGGTGAGTATTGCCCCAGGGATGAATTGAAACAGCTGGAAATGGAATTTTGGAACCACAAGATGCAGGGTGATGACATCACCGGATACACAAACCGTTTCCACCAACTGGCACTTCTGTGCCCAACCATGGTCGATCCTGAGTACAAGAGGATCGAGAAATTTGTTGATGGTCTTCCTGAGAGACTCCAAGACCTGGTAACTTCTTCCAAACCGGGTACTATTCAGAGCGCCATCCGTATGGCCCATGAACTAACGGCAAATTCTGTCCGCCGTGGTACAACGTCAACCCCATCTGCAAACAACAAACGCAAGTGGGAAGGTAACCCCAACTCATCCAACCAAACCTTCAACAAAAAGCCTGAGTACATTAAGGCTTATACATCTGGAACTTCGGAAAAGAAAGGGTACAGCGGGAACAAGCCCTACTGTTCCAAATGCAGCCGCCATCATGACGGTTCTTGCCCTTGCTCCAACTGCAAACGGTTCGGGCATCTAGCCAAGGATTGCCGAATCAACATTTCTACCCCCAACACTAATACACCAAAGGCCTGCTTTGGGTGCGGAAATACAGGGCATTTCAAGAAAGATTGCCCAAAGCTGAAAAACAACAACAACCCTGCTCGCGGCAGATCATTCGTTATCAAGGCTGGAGAAGCCAGACAAGACCCGAACGTCGTGACGGGTACGTTCCTTCTCAACGACCTTACTGCTTCTGTGTTATTTGATACCGGTGCCGATAGAAGCTTCATATCTGAGAAATTTAGCCCTTTACTTGATATTACTCCCACTGCCTTAGATGCTAAATACATTGTAGAATTAGCTAACGGCAAACTGATTGAGACTGATAGCATCATACACAACTGTACACTTAACCTCACGAACGAAACGTTTTCCATTGATTTAATCCCTGTCGAGATCGGCAGCTTCGATATTATTGTCGGTATGGATTGGTTATCCAGGCACCGAGCTGAAATCATCTGCCATGACAAACTCGTTCGCATACCTCTTGTCTCCGGTGGAACCTTAGTCCTACAAGGGGAGACCGGTAGACGGAATCTGAATATTGTATCCTGTCTGAAAACGAGAAAATATCTACGAAAAGGGTATCAAGCCATCCTCGCACACGTAACGGAAAAGAAGTCGGAGGAGAAGCGACTTGAGGATGTTCCGATCGTGCGGGATTTCCCGGAAGTCTTTCCTGAAGACTTGCCCGGACTTCCGCCACCTAGACAAGTTGAATTCCAAATCGAACTTGTGCCCGGAGCTGCACCCGTGGCACGAGCCCCTTACCGTTTAGCACCATCCGAAATGCAGGAGTTGTCTAACCAACTACAGGAACTCCTGGACAGAGGATTCATTCGACCAAGTTCCTCACCTTGGGGAGCTCCAGTCTTATTCGTGAAAAAGAAAGATGGGTCTTTCCGCATGTGTATAGACTACCGAGAGCTGAATAAGCTAACCATAAAGAATCGGTACCCACTTCCTAGAATCGATGACCTATTTGACCAACTCCAGGGATCGAGTGTTTACTCAAAGATTGATCTACGGTCGGGTTATCATCAACTCCGAGTCCGTGACAATGATATCCCAAAGACAGCCTTCCGAACTCGTTATGGGCATTACGAGTTCCAAGTGATGCCATTCGGTTTAACCAACGCACCGGCCGTATTCATGGACCTTATGAATCGGGTGTGCAAACCATATCTTGACAAATTCGTCATTGTGTTCATCGACGATATTCTGATTTACTCTCGCAATGAGCAGGAACATGCTCAACATCTGAAAACCATTCTAGGACTTCTGAAACACGAAGAGTTATATGCCAAATTCTCTAAGTGTGAGTTCTGGATTCGAACCGTTCAATTCCTCGGGCACGTGATTGACAGCCAAGGAATTCATGTTGATCCCGCCAAGATTGAAGCAATCAAGGGCTGGGAGTCACCGACCACTCCAACCGAAGTGAGACAATTCTTAGGTCTTGCTGGTTATTACCGCCGATTCATCGAAAACTTTTCAAGAATAGCTGTTCCACTAACCACACTGACTCAGAAAGATAAGAAGTTCGATTGGACTGATAAACAAGAGTCAGCCTTCCAGCTACTGAAAAACAAACTTTGCAGTGCACCAATCCTGTCCTTACCCGAGGGCACCGACGATTTCGTAGTTTACTGCGACGCCTCACACCAGGGACTTGGTTGTGTGTTGATGCAACGGGAAAAAGTCATTGCCTATGCCTCACGACAACTGAAAATACACGAGAAAAACTATACGACCCACGACCTCGAGTTAGGTGCTGTGGTCTTCGCATTGAAAATCTGGAGACATTATCTCTACGGTACGAAAAGCACTATCTTTACCGATCACAAAAGTCTCCAACACATATTCGATCAGAAAGATCTAAACATGAGACAACGTCGCTGGGTTGAGTTACTTAGTGACTACGACTGCGAGATCAAATACCATCCGGGCAAGGCTAACGTAGTTGCCGATGCCTTAAGCCGAAAAGAACGAGTGAAACCCCTTCGAGTCCGAGCACTTTCTATGACAATTCATAACGAGCTTCCTGCTCAAATCCTTACCGCTCAACTTGAAACACTCAACGATGAAAACTTGAAAAATGAAGCCTTGCGAGGCTTGGATAAACAATTCGAAATCAAACCCGATGGAACTCGATACTTCTCTAACCGGGTGTGGTTACCCAAATTCGGAAACTTGCGAGATTTGGTGATGGCTGAAGCTCACAAATCTCGATACTCTATACATCCCGGATCTGACAAGATGTATCATGACGTCAAAGGGTTGTATTGGTGGCCTAACATGAAGGCTGACATCGCCTTGTACGTCAGTAAATGCCTAACCTGTTCCAAAGTAAAGACCGAACATCAAAGACCCTCTGGGTTGCTTCAACAACCTGAAATTCCTCAATGGAAATGGGAACAGATTTCCATGGACTTCATTACCAAACTACCAAAAACTTCGAGTGGTTGCGATACCATTTGGGTGATCGTGGACCGTCTCACGAAATCTGCTCATTTTCTGGCCATCAAGGAAACCGACAAGATGGAGCGTCTGACTCGCATCTACGTCAAAGAAATCATCTCGCGACACGGGGTACCTATCTCGATCATCTCAGATAGGGACAGCCGTTTTACTTCTAACTTTTGGCAATCACTGCAGAAATCTCTTGGTACTCGTCTGGATATGAGTACTGCTTATCACCCACAAACCGATGGCCAAAGCGAACGAACTATTCAAACACTGGAGGATATGCTACGAGCCTGCGTAGTTGACTTCGGTACTTCTTGGGAAAATCACTTACCGTTGTGCGAGTTCTCGTACAACAACAGTTATCATACCAGCATAAAGGCTGCACCCTTCGAGGCACTTTACGGACGTAAGTGCCGATCACCTATCTGTTGGACTGAGTTAGGAGATTCCCAACTCACGGGTCCAGATATCATTCAAGAAACTACTGAGAAAATCATTGGTATTCAAAACCGGCTGAAAGCCGCACGTGATCGTCAGAAAAGCTATGCTGACGTGAGACGCAAACACCTTGAGTTCCAGGTAGGGGACAAGGTACTCCTCAAAGTGGCACCGTGGAAGGGTGTCATTCGATTCGGAAAACGAGGCAAACTAAATCCTAGATACATCGGACCATTCGAAATCCTGGAAAGGATTGGTCCAGTGGCATATCGCCTGCAACTTCCTGCTGAACTTAGCAGCGTACACAACACATTCCACATTTCTAACTTGAAGAAATGTCTGTCTGACGAGACGCTGATTATACCGCTCGACGAAATTCAAATCGATGATAAACTTCATTTTGTCGAGAAACCTATGGAAATCATGGACCGAGAGGTCAAGCAATTGAAACAGAGTCGTATTCCCATAGTAAAAGTCAGGTGGAATTCTAGGCGCGGCCCTGAGTTCACCTGGGAACGGGAAGACCAAATGCGACAGAAATACCCACATCTCTTCCCAGACAACGCACCGTCCGTGCACTCAAGCTAATTTCGGGACGAAATTTCTTTAACAAGGGAGAATGTAACACCTGCTAAATTAGGATAATTAATTATGCCTAATTAATTGTAACTAGTTGTAATTAGTATGTAATAGGACTAATTGCAGACTCTATTTGTATATATATAAGGTGATTTATATATATATGAGTGTACTTACGCGATTTGGATTAATCGTACGAATTAACCGGACGGAGTCCGACACAGTTACTTGGACGTTGGTGACAGAAATTTACCTAAATAATGGGAACGTATTTTATTATTTAAAATACACAGTGAACGAACATTATTTATATTATCGCGATGACATTTTAAATAAATTAACAAATACGTACTAAACGCGAGTTAAGGAATTTAATATTTGGACAAATGTTTTTATAATTAACCTCAAGGTAATTCATCAAAATATTTCCGGCACGTTTCAAAAATATAACTGCTTGATTTAATATTAAGAACGAAGGATTAAACTACGGAGAAAACGAACAACACACGGGGCACGGAACGGGGACTGGGTGAGGTGAGGCTTTCACCAACACCCCACCATCCCCATTCTCTTTCTCATTCTTTCTCCCTCACTCTCTTTCTTCCTCCCTTTTTCTCTCAATAATCACCACCACCACCAACTCATCAAATTCACAAAATACTACCTCAAAACGCACTCGGTTTTACTCGGTCATTTGGAAGGAAAGCACCACCACTTCACGATCTATCATCCTACCTTTTCGGAGTTTCAATCCGACACCGCGTAAGTTTCCGACAAAACCCGAAACTCTCCGTTTTTGCTCATTTTTACGTTTTTATGGTTTATATATGCTTAAAATGTCCAAAAATGGGTTGGGTAAAAGATTTGGACCTAACGGAAGCTTTTCGACCGATTTTCCGGCCACCAATTTCCGATCAGACCGCTACGTCGCAGAGACGCTGGGCTATCTGCGACGTAGCTCAAAACGTCGCATACACCTCGCAACGTCGCACATAGCGACGTCGTTACCAACGTCGCATTAAGTGGCCAACGTCGCACTTAGCGACGTCGCGACCTACGTCGCACAAAAATCTCAACGTCGCACTAGCGACGCAGCCCCTTACGTCGCATTGATTTGCGAAGGTCGCATCATGCGACGTACAAGCCCACGTCGCACCCTACGTCGCTTGCAACGTCGCATGCTACGTCGCATGCTACGTCGCACAAACCAGAAACTAGAAAAACACAGATTTTTTTACTAAGTGTCGGAACCAAGATTTTAACACCTGATTTTACCCAATTTCAGATCCAGATGCGTTTTTCGTCAAAGTAATATAGTAGAAATAAAAAAATTTCCAAGCTGACCTGGCAGCTCGACCCCAGCCAGGGGCTCTGCCCCTTGGACCCCGCCAGGGGCTGCCGCCCCTTGGACCCCGCTACCAGGGGCGCTGCCCCCGGACCCCCGTCATTAAATGTTGTAAATACTTTTCACACTAAGTGTTGAACACTTACAAATAACGAAACCTGATTCAACGATACATAAATGATAACACTTTGAATCATTATTACAAACCGTCACCAACGGGCCATATTTGTTTTCAAACTACAAACGGATTACTAAACAAACACTTGGATATAATGAGTTGTGTAAACAACTAGCCTAGATGGTCTTGCGAGACATCTACTTACTTAACTTTATATGTTTAGGCATTTGAAGGTTACGGGTTCGGAGAACCTACGGTTGATATTATTTACTCGTTTATTGATATAAACGTACTTGCAAAGACTCAGGTGAGTCTTACGGCCCCACTTTTACTGTTTTATCTTATTGGGGGAGATACATGCTACTACTTTTCTTGAACACAAGTACTAAACTGTTTACTATACCAAACGGAATTGCATGAGTTGTTACTATTTACAGAAGTCTCTCCATCATATATCGTTAGTTATGGACTTAAGCGCGAACAGTAGTTAATGGATCCATTAGGGAAATGACCCTCCCCACCCGGGGCAGTAGCGCTGCCACGTACCGATTTACACGTATAAACGGGTGACAACTTATTCGTTACTGATGCTTGCTCACTTACGAGCATGTCACGGGAGCAAACATATTATTTACGGGTTAAGCTTCGATTATGAGCCTCATGGCAACGGTATAAACTTATTTATTTACATTTGCTGGATTGCAATGGCTGATTTTACGCCTGCGGGCACTACTAATGAAATCTCGTGTTCAAAGCCGATATTATTTACAAACCTGTGAGATTCACCAACCTTTTTGGTTGATACTTTATAGCATGTTTTCTCAGGTACCCGGATGGAGTAGGATTACTCCAGGATTTTAGCTAGAGTCGCATGATTTCAACACAACTGCATTAACGGAGATTCTTAGCATTATCTTTTGTATATTTTGATTATGTAATAGAATCTCCCGCTATACGCGTGGACTCTAGGGGAAACTACATTTTGTATACGAAAACACTAAGTTTTCAAACATTATATCTATGGAATGTAACTAATTTACAAAACGTCTCATTTAGAGGTCGTTTGCTGTATATCTTGTGCTTTGTATATTGATTAGTAACACCCAAGTATGCTTCCGCAAATCAGCGAATTTTTGGGGTGTTACAACCTACCTCAATTTTGGCTCCATACAAGCCATTTCATATTGTATTGTTAATTTCAAACATATACTTCACATTATTACATTCAATAATACTAGTAGTTTCTCAAGCAAGACAATGCCATCATGTCTCAACTTTGACTTCATACAAGCTAGATACAAAATAGTGATTTATTTAAATACTATTAGATCCACCTAAGGTCAATGTAACACAATCAGTTACAATTACATTTTCAACAAAATCAAATTAGTCACTTAGGTTTATCATCAAAGCCTCTATCAATGACAACTATCATTTACACTCTCACCTTTACAGTCTAAAGGTCACAGTTCTATCAACTGATTGTTTTCTTATCAAAACAATTATTAAACAACTTGGCATACTTTCATGCTCAAATTTTTTTTTTTTTTTTTAAACACAAAATCACATTACACTTCTTTTATACCAAGTAGCCTCAACAAGTTCATGTGACACAACATAATATAACAACGGTGATCAGGCGTTGCAAGATTATGTTCTTCACAATCCATTCTCAGGCTACTCTACATTATAATTATCAATGTGATCTATTCTCATCTCATATATATATTAAATACTTCATGATTTCAAATCAATCATAATCTATTTAATAGTTTCTATCAGCTGATACACATTCAAAATCAGCTTATTACTTACATATTCAGCCTTACATATGTAAGCCATCTCACATACACACAATGTTCTAATATTCAATAACTGAATTACTCAGTATATCACTTATCTGAAACCTCAAACACATGATAACTCATCATCATAGTTTCAATACTTAACACTAATCAATGTCCCTATTTACCTCAAAATTCAGGACACATCTTAATTAATTATCATCACTTTGACATATGCTATCATATCAAGCATCACTGTCACCACAAGTCTACTCAGTCATGTTACTATAAAACATTTCATTTCTTAACTCACAATTGACCAGAAAGATCTATCACTTCCCAAATCAATTTAGCTTTATCATAAGCCCTATTTCTTATAAACCTATCAGTCGTGGTTTAGATCAAGTGTTTAACTATAGTTAACACATATCATATAGTCACATAGATACATATTTTCTCAAATAGCAGTCATTATCAATTCAAATGACACAACCTTCCTTAACAAGGATTTAGATCACACCTTGTGATCAATCCATTAACATAATACTATCAATTATTTTGTCTCACTAATAAAGACACTCTTAGGTTCTAACATCAATCCAGTTGAACCTTAATCAACTCTTTTCTGCTTACTTAATCATATTTCTGCATTTTTAATTCAATCAAAAATACTCACAACAATGAGCAACAATAAACAGCTCACTTATCACTTCTATTCTTATGTCAACCTATAACAATCATTAGTTGACTCAAAACTGGGGAATCATATCAGTCTGACTCAATTAACTTCACAACAAAGCTTACTCAACATAACAGAGTAAACAATTCAAGTTAATGTAAATTAACATAGGCTTATCGAAGATTACCTGGAAATCTTAAGCCCACGAGTGTTGAGGAAACATGAAATATACCAGTCAGATACTCATGTTCCTCCGTCTCTGCAATCAAACAACAACTTCACAACTTGTTAAAGGTTATTACATATTCAACTAACTACTTTCTCACACATTCACTAATCAACTAAACCCACACTTTCTGGAATGTTTGACACAACTCAATCAAGTTTAGGATTGAACAATCTATCATGTTCAATTCACCCAAACTATTGCTCTGATACCAACTTATAACACCCCTAGTTTCATTATAAACAATTAATATAATAATGGCGACTCGGAAGCGTATATTTAAAACATACTGTCAATGTACTCAAACTGTCAATAAACTTTTTCAAACTAAATACATGACATTTCAACAAACTCGGTGTTATATAATTCAAAACGTCTCTTTAGTTATCAAAATAACATCAGAGTAAAAGCCTGTCAAACATTCCATCCAGTCAAAACACTTCCTGCCCTGCCCAATATGTCCCATCTATTTCAACCTGCAGGAAGAACTGTGGTGGAGTTAGCATAAAGCTAAGTGAATGAAACTATAATCAACAGTCCAACCTAGCATAACAATCTGTTTACATCAAATAACAATAAACAGAAAATCAATCAATCACGCGACATCCAATCAATGTCATACACGCAACATCATGAGGATCGGTGGTCCCTGAGACACCCTAATACCGGTTTGGTACTCAAGGAACTCTTATCAATCATCTGTATTGGCCCATACAGAACTACCGATAACTTGTTGTCAATCACACACGACCTAGATCTCTAAACCAACATTTCAAGTTTCCGAGATCTCCTGTCATCTACAACAACAACAAGTCCAACCATCAAATCAAGTTGACCTCAAAATCTTACATACTAGCACAATCAGCCAAGTAAGCAACTAATTAAACTATCATGGCAAGATATCTCAACAGATGCATCATATTAAAGTAATACTATAAATTACTTGTTGTAAATCAAATCATTACAACTAAATCACACTGAGGTTACAGATCCACTCACCGACTACCTCAGCCGCAAGCTCAGAAGTCTAATATTACTGAGCCTTCTCCACATCTGAGAATACAATCAATTGAACAATAAGTTAGTAACTTGTCTCAACTGATAATACTTAGGTAATTAATATCGTTACACAATCATAACATAATTACATGAATCCAATAATCTCTAAGATCACAGCAAACAAAAGTTCAATTCGGAACAAAATCAAAAAGTCCCGAAATAAGGTCCAAAAACTGTAAAATGCCATTTTCGACCCCTAAACGACCCCGAATGTCCAAAAACTGACTAGGCTATAAAATATAGCTTTGATCAGTGGGCCGTTTTCGAGTGACCATGTAAATTTCAGCCCAATCGGAGTTTAAAGACAATTTGTCAATTTTTCCGTGGCAAAAATCACTACTAAACACTTATGCACTTTTGAAATTTTACAAAAAGTACTGACAAACGTGATCCAGAAAACAATGGTGGGATCGCGTTCCTCTTTGTAAAATCATTCTGTGACAAATTATAACTAAGCAACGCGATCCGGACAAATTCTTGGGATCGCGTTCCCAAGAACAAAACTCATCCGATTCCTTTTATAACTAACGAACGCGATCCTGGCTAGGGTTTTGGGATCGCGTTTGAGCCTTTTTCAGCTCATCTTCATCCCTGATCAAACCCTAACCTACGGGTTTAATACCCAAATCACCCAAACTCGATTTCTAACTGTTTTAAACACCTAATAACTTCACATAATCAATATGCAACAGTTATAACGAAGTTCTAACATTCAAATTCATGTTTTTCAATCCAAATCAATCAATTCAAAACTTATAAACTATTTGATTCAATTCAAACTTACCTCTCAATTGAAGAACACTGAATTGAAAGATAATAATGGTGAAACTAGAATCAATCATAGCTCCAATTCGTAGGTTTCAAGTTTCTGATTTGGATTTCATAAGGTTTATGTGAGTTTTGAAGTTTCTAATGAACTTTCCTAAAGAGGAAAGTTATATATATAAGTCGGCCTAACAAACCGCCTTCAATTATACGGGTATAATTTAATACCCCATCTCAATCTATTGTCTGGAACCCGAAAACCATTTGCGAGTCCAAACATTTTATTGTACCATCAACTATATTAATTTACAACAGTTAATAATTCACTTATCACATTGGAATATTCGACTCCTATTCCAATTATTTCAACTATTTCAAACAATATTATTTCCAAACACATTTAAATACTAATTTAAATCAAGAAATAATACAAAACAACTAGGTTCATTTCGAGGATGTTACACTTTTTTTGTTGGATTCGTAATTCAAAAACGAAGATTTTGACATAGGATAGGCCCTGAGATGAGGTCCCTAGCTCCAGATATTGCGTACGAATAATTTGGATCTTCCGGCGGGCGTAGAATCTTCATTCTTTATCCGTTTTAGTTGATTCTTCTTCTGTTAGATTCGTATTTTGAAAACGAACATCTTGGACAGAATTGATGTTGGTGAAGGGTACTTTAGTCTTGAAATCTCGTTTTGATGCCTTGAATCTTCAAACGTGTGTGAAATCTTCGTTTTTCATCCGTTTTGCTTGATTTTTATCGTGCAACCTTGTTTTGACCATCTTGGCATAATGTTACTGATTTGTGCCATATTTGAGTGAAAATGCCAAGGATCGTTCTAGAATGAGAGAGATATCAGTAGTAAAAACATGACTTTTTACGCGATATCAAGTATCCCACACTTAGAACTTTGCTTGTCCTCAAGCAAACTCATTTTCAACATGGTTAAAGATAAGCAGATAATGAAATATTTTAAGACGGAATTCTTTACTACATGGGGTTTTTGGAAAAATAAAGATATTTGATTTTTTTAGAAAGCAAGGTTGTAATCTTTAGGAGCATGCTTTTGATCTTTGATCTTTGATACATGACTAGGCGATCCTCTCAAGGTGGTCACTCCAATCACTCAAAGTGTTTAGGGTTTCCTATTCTAGCATTTATCAATCACTCAGAACGCCAGTCATGCATCGTTTATCGTCATAGGCTTGATCGAGAATCAAATCGTTACCTTTTGGGTGAGCGTGAAGTCGATCTAGCCACAATCATTCTAGGGGAGAGATGTAGGGTTTTGGTGATGTGAGAGGGGGTTTTGTTGGGGTTTTCATAGGTTTTCTTTTTTGGTGAAGCTGAAATTTTTGAATTTTCAGGAGGATTGACGCTTTTTCTTTTGAGAGGAGTCTTTTTTTCTCCATTTGACTTTCTTTTCTTTGAATTTTCTCTGATATTTTTCTTTCTTTGATGTCATATCCTTGTGACTTATCTTCTTTCATCTTTGGAACTTCTTATGAAGTTTGAGGGATGCTTTTGAGTAGGTAAGGGGTGACGTGTTTATTTTGGGGTGTATAGAAGGGTTCAAGAATGATGTGATTCGATATCCTTTTTACTCACTAGTTTGGCTTCGAAATGCATTACAGGAGCAAGTTCTTATTCTAAACGCATACATCGGCACACTCAAGAATCGAAAAAAAGTGAAGCATTAAAAGTGAATGCTTTTCATATGGCTCAAGATACCTCACGAATCGAAAGTTGGTTTGTTGTGTGCTTAGTCATGCGATGCTCTTTATGGGATTTTTAAACCTGTTTTTCAAAAGAATTTGTATTTTATTTTTTCTTCTTCCCCAAAGTAAATCATTCCTTAAAATTTTTCATTTTCAACATATTTTTAACTTAATTTTGAAAAATTTTGTTTACTTTAATGGGAAAGCAAGGTCTTATAAAGAGCAACGATTTAAGGATCAAGCATATACCAATGTCCAATTAACAGTAGTGCAACTACTGCTATCCCACACTTAAAGGAACATCGTCCTCGATGTTATACTAAGCTCTGAATGGGGTAAAATCCCACACTTAGGGTTTTAAACATCTAAGATTCATTCTTTCAGTGTGTGTGTTGGGTTTGAATCTCACACTTAGTGATAAGCATAATGGATATGGCATATTTAAAATGAATGAAAGAGATGGCATAGAAGTACTCCCCGGTAGTTGCAGTATTCCTTTGGTTGCATCTGCCGGTCTTTGTCTTTTTTGGCGCATTCTTGATCAAGTCTTCTTGTGATTGGTCTCGTGAGTGTGAACACGTCGGATATACTATTCTTCGGTTGTTGATGCTTCCTTGCAGGCTGGAGCATTCTTTGTATGATCCGAGTGTGAAAGATAGTCGGAGATTTCATCACTTCTTGGAAAGTAAAATTGCAAAAATGTAAAAACAAACACGGGTTGCCTCCCGAGAAACGCTCTTTTAAAGTCGAGAGCTCGACTTAGTCCTTTTCTTCTTCAGATGATGCTTGATGCATCCGTAGTGGTGGCGTGGTCACTGTGGTTCCTTGGTAGAGAGTATCGTGGTGGATAGTATTGTAGGAATTGCTCTATCATGTCAGCAATGAGAGTTGGTGGGTTGGTGGATAGCATTCTGAAGCTTTTGAAGTGATCGGTGGCGAGTCGGTCGAGGATTGCCATTCCATAGCAGATGTATCGAACTACCCTTGTGATTGGTCCGTTAGGGTCAATTCGAGTGCAGGTGTAAGTTCGAACGATTTCACGCTGTGGGTGGTTTCTTCCTATCGAGGCGATTAAAGCCATGAATTCGGTTTTCACTTCTTCAAAATCATTAGCCCAAGGGTCTCCTCCGAAAGATCTGGTTGCTTGGCACACTTGTCTGATTAGTTGATGCTGTTCACGGTTGAAGGGAAAATCCGAGTCAGTGAAGATGCAAATTCACTTACTGAATATCTCGCGATATCCATTTCGATAGACGTCGAGTTCTACGTCTTCTTCTTGGTACATTTCGCGCAGTTGGGTAGTCACATAAGTGGCTAAATTGATTTGCGACATGTGCGGGATGAATCTCGGTACCTCACGAGTTTCCTCTTCATAGGCTGGCTCGTTCAGCTCATCAATTATTAGTTCAACGTGGTGCCCAATGGTGGATTGAATGACGATCCTGCAGTTCTCTGATGCTGTGAGGTGTTTTCCAGTTTCGATGAGATCTAGAAGAGTTCTAAGGTCTCCCACCATTCTGATGTCGGCATAACTTCTTGGGTTCCCGGTGGCTCTTTCCAGATTGGTTCTCATTGATGCAAGAATAGCTTTTTGACTTGATGAGTACGGAAAAGCTGATCCGGCTAAGGCACAATATACTTTTTGGTATATTCACCTTTGGTTTCCGTAGAATTCGATTTCTCCCATTGGGTAGTTGGGTCTTTCTCGCTGTCGAGCTTCTCTAGTAAGTTGTTCTTGAAGTAGATCAGAGAATGCTCGAATATTCCTCCGAAGAGTGCTGGGCTCTGGTTCTCCATAAATGGCGAGGTATGAATCGTAGTCTCGTATGATTGCCCTTATCATGTGTCTCTGGGCGGTGTTGTAGTCATTGGTTGACTCCTTGATGGCTTCTACGATAATTCGGACATCGTCGTATTCGTCAATCATCTCGATCATGTCTTGATGAGTATCTATCAGAGGAATTTCTAGTCTCTCAGTTGTGACGGCAGGGGAATTTGGTGGAGCAATAGGAGGTTGTGGAATAGAGCGTTCATCAAGAGTGATGTTGACGTAGTCGTCATCACATTCACTGTTGCAGTCGGAGTCCTTGTCACGTGAATCGGGAAATTGGTGGAGTTCTTCGTCTGAGGGTGCGTTGTTGAAGGGTTGAGAACTGTCGATTTCGATGGTTCGGACTTCGGTTGTTATGTCATGAATGTTTTCTTCGGCAAAGCTTCCTGGTTGACATGCCTTGTATGCTGAAATTCTCTGTAGTAGTTTGGCATACTGGTCTGGGTGCGGTGATGATCGGAGTCCTTCTTCAAAAGTTTCTATGTCTCGGAGTCAGGTTCTGGTGAAGGGTTTTGATGGATCGAGATAGGAATTAAGGATGTTTCCCATTCTTTTAAGATGAGAGGATCTGAGCTCTTGACGGATGACTCCGTAATCAACTGATTCTTCAGATGAAGAGTAATCATCGCAGTTTTGTATCCTTTTAACTTCGGCCATTCGTGGCGAATCAGTGTGATCTTCATCTTCTTCCATTTCTTCCTCTTCCTCTTCTTCTTCCTCCTCAGGGTCAGATTCAATTTCTTCATCTGCTTCCTCGTATTCTTCCTCTTCTGGGTCGTATTCGGTGCTAGAAATGAGAACTGATGATCGGGTGAATTGCGGTTCCTCCTCTGGTTCTGATTCATCATCGGAACAGACTTTTCCTGTGGATATAGCACAACATTCTCCTCTTCTGGGGTGCATTCCGGTTGGTCGATCTTGTAAGTGATGCTTTCACCATGCGATCGTAAAACAATCGTGTGGTTATACACATCAATCACTGCTCTAGCTGTATTCATGAATGGTCTTCCAAGGATAATTGGGATGTTTATGTCCTCGTGGATATCCATTACCACGAAATCCGTTGGAAAGAAAAATTTGTCAACTTGAACAAGGACATTCTCAGCTATTCCCTTGGGGTATCTAACAGATTGGTCGGCTAGCTGGACGGTCATCTTAGTGGGTTTCAAGTTTTCAAGTTCTAGCCTCTTAAACAGGGAGTAGAACATAAGGTTAATACTGGCTCCTAAGTCGGCTAAAGCGCTCATTTTTCCGGAATTGTAGATAGAACAAGGGAGTGTGAATCTACCAGTATCTCCTAGTTTTTCGGGAAGGCTATTTTTAAGTAGGGCTGAAGTTTCAGAACTAAGGGGAATGTTGTTCACTTCAGGCAATTTATCTTTGGTGGATAGCAATTTTCTAATATACTTATTACGACCAGGAACTCTAGACATGGTATCAAGGAATTTTCCATCTAACTTAAAGGACGACAGTTTCTTAGGTTGAACTTTAAGTCTAGCGGGGTAAGGGATTCTAACCTCTTTGTTCATTGTTTCCACAGCTGGTATCTTGACCTTTGGTTCTTCCTTTACTGGAACAGCAGCAGGTGGAGTAGTAGCTGCTTCCTTTGGTGTTGTAAGTTGCTTTGCTTCCTCAACATGCGGATTTTGAACCGTGTTGCTAGGCAAACTTCCTCGGGGTCTATTCTCAAGACGTTGTGCCAATTGTCCAATTTGAGCTTCCAAATTCTTTAGCACAGCCAATTGATTTCTCATGAAGAGGTCGGCTTGGTCTTGTCTAGCGGACGTCTTTTGGTTGAGCAGGTGTTGACCTTGCATGAATTGGGTGAAGGCGTCGTCTGAACTTGAAGCTGGGGCATTTGTCTTGGTGGTTTGTTCAGTGGTTTGGTTTGTGTCGGAAGTGGGTGCAGGAAGTGCAAGGGGTTGATTATAAGAAAGTTGTGATTGTTGTTGGTAGGGTGGATATCTAGGTGGGTATCGGGGTTGGTATGGTTGTTGGTTGTTTCTCGGCGGAAAGGGAGGTCCTCTAGGTTGGTTGTTGTTTTGGTTGAAACTGTTGGTACATGTTTGTGTCTGTCAGTTGGTCTAGCTCGTAGTTTATAATTAGAATTAGAATTCCTGATTCCTGCGACGTTGTCTGTAACGTCGCAGGTGCGACGTTAGGTATTGGGCCTGCGACGTAGTCAACGTCGCATGGGCTTGGGCCTGCGACGTCGCAGGTGCCAGTTTTTGTATAAAAACGTTTTTACGTTTTTTGTTTAGGGTTGACGAAACCCTAAACGCCATTTGTCGAAATCTCTGTAATCTGATCGATTATAATTCAATATACAAACGTTTTGGTTAGTATTCATTGCGTATTGATTATTCGTGTGTTTAGTTTGTTATCCAATCGTTTATTCCGCAAGCGATTGGATTGACTCGGTTCCATTAGATCCTAGTATAAGGGACAAACAATTGGTATCAGAGCAAGAAAGTGCTCGTTTTTGGCTTAACGGATCGAGTTTGGGATTAAAAGGACGTGATATTCATAGTGTTTTCGTGATTATTACGTTTATTTTATGTTTTTACAGGTATTCGATCAATATTACTGGGAAAGTTGAAGGTTTTCGTCGATCTTCGCACGTGGTTTTCATTTAGGGTTAAAATCTTCGTTTTTAGGGTTTGTGGCCACAGCTCAACGCGTTTTGCGACGTTATCTGCGACCTCAGCTGCGACGTCGCTTGCGACGTTAGTGATTTTGACTTTAATTAGTCTCTGCGACGTTATCTGCAACGTCGTTATTTTGACCTTAAGTGGTCCTGCGACGCTGTGTTGCGACGTCTTGTTGCGACGTAGTGTGATTTTGCGACGTCCGCTGCGACGTCATCTGCGACGTGATACTCAACGTCGCTTACTTCTGATTCTTAATTGAATCCTTCGCCTTTTTGCGACGTTACTCTCGCCGTCGCATACTTGTGGTGCGACGTTACATACAACGTCGCTAATATCAGAGGATTTAACTTTCGGTTAAATAATTAAAATGGCAGCTGATAAGGAAGATATTAGAGGACTTAGGGAAATGATAAAGCAAAGTAATGATATTGGTTCAAGCAATAAACCTCCACTATTTACAGCTGATATGGATTATGTATACTGGAGAGACCGTGTTGAACAATACATTGACTTTCACTGTCCAGAATTATGGGGACCATTACGTGAGCGTTATGTACCTCCATTAGCTGAAGGGGAATACCGTGGTATTCGTCCTGCTAAGACTTATAAAGCTATGACTCCCGAGGAGAAGAAAGATTTTGATACTAAGAGAAAGTCATTTTCGATGATTAAAATGTGTTTAACCAAAGATGTTCTATGGCTTTTCAGAACTCATGAAACAGCATTTGATTTATGGAAGGCAATTGAAACTCGTTGTGGAGGAAATGATAAGTATAAGGAAGCCAAGCTCGAACTAGTTAAGAAACAGTATGATATCTTTGACATCCTTCCTGATGAAGACACAACTTCTTTATTCACTAGGTACTCACGGTTAGTTGGTGAGTTGTTTGAAGGGGGTTATACTTTTCCTCAAATTGAAGTCAATAAGAAGCTACTGGATGTGTTGCCGAGTTCTTGGGATGTTAAAGTTCAATTTTTAAAAGAAAATGAAGAACTTGCAAACATGTCTTTGGATACTTTGATAGGGGATCTTCAAGCTCACGCGATGGAGATTAAGAAGAAAGAAACAAGGTCTGGTGCTGCTGTTCAGAATCCTAGTGTGTATGGTGTTCAACTTAACTCTGGAAAGACTTATGGATCTGGAGTCGCCTTCGTGACAAATACAAATGCTTCATCAACCTCTTCTTCTTCTTACGATGGGATTCATTCTGTTTTCATGTCTGGACCTTCTTCAAATCAACAACAGGTTCAAGTCTCACCTGCTATTCAGGAGAAAGCTGCCATTTATACAGCTTTCTTAAGCTCATACAAGGATTTGGTTACTCAACCGAATATTACTTTGGAGTTGACTAAGGAAGACTATGCTCAGCTTGATGAAGATGATCTGGAGCAAATGGATCTAACTTGGAATGTGGCAATGATCACCCGAAGAATTCAAAAGTTTTTGCAGAGGACAGGGCGTAAAAGCTTGGAAGGTGACGGGAAGACTGGCTTCGGGTTTAACAAGAGTAAGGTCCGGTGTTACAATTGTCAAAACTTGGGTCACTTCGCCAGGGAATGCGAGAAACCCAAAATGCCAGCATCGGGATTCACAACACCTTCTACTCCTCCAAAGACCAAAGAAATGGAAGTTACTAAGAAAGGGCCTGCTGATAATGCCCTGATTGTTTTCGAGCCCACAAGTCACGATTGGACGGCTGTCTCCCAGCAATACCAACAGTGTTTGATGGCTCACATTGTGAATGAGGTACCTGATGAACCGTTAAATTGTATCTCATGCATTAAGTTAACTGAATCTCTAAAGGCATATCAGAAAGACACCGTAGAGTTAAGGAAAAAGAATGAAAAACTAACCGAGTCGAATAATTTTTTAAAAGCTAATGAGAAACTTTATGAAAAACATCTTGAGGCTCATCGGTTAGATACTCAGAAATATAAATCTAAGGTTTTTAGTCAAGAAGATGCTATTAAAAGCTATCTTGTTAAAATTGAACTACTAAAGAAAGAACTTACAGATTTAAAAACTGAGTATGAGAATTATAAGAGTAAAATCTTAGGTTCAAATTCCTCAACGGTTGTCTTTAATGAAATTCTTAGCAAGCAGGGAACTAGTGGGAAAAAGAATGAGGGATTGGGATATCACTCAGTCCCACCTCCTACTACTCATTGTCCCCTGCCTGTTAAGGAAGGCTTTGAAGAGATTCCAGTTGATTGGTCAAAGCTTTACGGTATAAAATCTAAAGATGCTAAAGAGACCAAACACAACAAACCGGCAAAGGAGAAAACCAAGCGGCCAGAGTACCCCTTGCCAACGTTTGTTAAGTCTGTGAATGAATCTCCTGTTAGTGTTGAGGACATTGTTAAGCCAATGAATGAATCTCCAATCTGTTTTGAGGAGATCGTTGAGATTGAGGATATTACGGATCAGGAGTATCCTGAAGTTAAGAAAGTTGAAGTTAAACCTAAAAAAGTGATTTCAAAAGTTGAACCTGAAATTAAGGTTCAACCAAATAAGGGAAAAGCCAAGGTTTTAAATTCGAAACAACAAACTTTACAGTCACCTGTAAAGATTTTGCAACACAAAATAGTAAATGAAAGAGTTTCGTATGATAAACCTTCAACTTCAACCTCTCAACCAAAACAAACACTTTCTAAGACGTGTACGCAATGTTCATGTTCTAGAAATGTTTCTCCATCTCCTGTGGTAATTCCTCAGCCTCAACCGTTTGTTGAGACTCGTTCTTGTTTCTACTGCAAGAAACAAGGACATTTAATTCGTGAATGTCCAAAGCTTTCAAATCAGCGCTATGGGAGAGAGATGCCTAGGACATCTGTTTATAGAAATTCTTTTTCAAAATCTCCACCTAGGCGTTACTCAAACTCTCCCAAGCCTGTTTTGAAGCCAATTAATGTTGAGCAAAAATCTTTGCCAATTCAAAAGCCCAACATTACTTCTAATACCAATTCCGAACCTTCTAAAGTTTGGAAACGAAAAGAGTCTGATGTTGACTCTTCAGTCGTCAACAATAACACATTAGATAAAAATTCTAATTTGTTTAAAGATAAAATCCTATCTGACGTGCTTATTGTTGATGACCACGGTCGACCTAAGTCTGTAAAGGCTTGGGTCACCGTTTCTCACTAATCTCCTTTCGTTTGTGTGTTGCAGCAGTCAGAACGTGTTAAAGATAGTGAATGGTATTTGGATAGCGGCTGCTCGCGACATATGACAGGCGATGTATCTCTTCTTGTGGATATTAAACCATATGCAGGAGGATATGTTGCCTTTGCTGGAGATACTGGAGGAACCATTTCTGGAAGAGGAACGCTAACTAACGGCAATGTTAGTTTTGAAAATGTGAACTACGTGGAACAGCTTACGCACAACTTGCTAAGTGTTTCACAGGTCTGTGATAAGGATTATACCACTGCGTTCACAAAGACAGAGTGCGTGATACTGAAGCATGGGTATGTCATTCCGGAAGAATGGGTGTTACTGAGAGCACCAAGAAAGAATGACACATACATTCTGAACATGAGAACTGTTGAGACCTCGAATGAGTATACGTGTCTCTTGTCTAAAGCTTTTGAAAAGGATTCACTGCTTTGGCACAAACGAATGGGACACATTCATTTCCGAAAAATGAATTTCTTGACTAAAAATGACCTAGTGCTAGGAGTTCCAAAACAGTCATTTGCTCTAAAGGATGACTGTATCTCTTGCCAAAAAGGAAAGTTACGTAGGAAGTCCCATAAGTCTAAGCAGGTGAATTTCATTAATGCACCATTGGAACTACTGCATATGGATCTTTTTGGTCCAGTCTCTACAAAGAGCATTGGTGGTCGGTCTTACTGCTTGGTAGTTACTGATGACTACTCAAGGTTTTCGTGGGTTTACTTTTTGACCACAAAGGGGGAGACTCCTGATATTCTGGTGTATTTGTTGGACAAGTTGGCAAATCTGTGCAACTTGAAGGTGAAAAGGATACGAAGCGACAATGGAACTGAATTCAAGAACTCAACTCTGGAATTGTTTTGTGCTACAAGAGGTATTGAGCATCAATTTAGTGCTCCGAGGACTCCACAACAGAATGGAGTTGCAGAAAGGAAGAACAGGACAATCATCGAGACAGCTCGGACTATGTTAGCTGACTCCAAGTTACCAATCATCTTCTGGGCTGAGGCAGTTAATACTGCCTGTTATGTTCTCAACAGAGTGCTCACGGTTAAGAAAAAGAACAAAACGTGTTACGAACTTTTCAATAACCGTAAGCCAAATCTGCAGTTTCTAGAACCATTTGGGTGTCCATGCATGATCATGATTACAAAAGATAAGGTCTCTAAGTTTGGTGATAAAGCTGTTGAAGGGATTTTTCTTGGATATTCAGTCAACTCTCCGAACAAAAGAGTCTTCAACAAATCAACGAATCAGATTGAGGAACAGTTTGAGGTGAAATGTTTAAGGTATACGGAACCTCCTCAAGGAACGGGTCCGGATTGGTTTTTCAACTATGGAAACCTCTTCAACTCTTTCAATATTCCGGAAGAAGATGATACGGAAGAATTGGTTTCTATACTTCATGGACTTGATCTTACTCAAGATACACCTGTTAATAAACCATCCGACCCATCTCCCAATGCAACACCCGCACCTCCACCAACTAATCCTACACCTTCACAAACAACACCCACACAACCACAAACAACAACCAAATCACCACCACCTACACCTACACCATCTCCTACTCCACCATCTTCGGCTGCTCCTTCTAAAACAGTCTATAACTACACAAAGGAGCTTCCATATGATCCAAACATGCCTCCTTTAGAGGAACCTCAAGAAGAAGATGAAGTGGAAGAAACAATGGCCTACTCTCACTTATTTACTCCTGAAGATGAAGGACAAGAAGAAGAGTTAGCCTTTCCTGAGTCTGCTGCTACTCCCGAAACTGAGGGAGATTTGAACAATCTGGGTGTGGATCTTGTGCCATCCGCCATACCAGAAACTCATATACATAAGGATCACCCCATTGATAATATCATTGGTGATCCTCGTGCATCTGTTCAAACACGACAACAAGCAAAGCAGACTTCAGCTCAGCAGCTTTTGGGACTTATAGCTCATATCAATTCATGTCATTTGTCTCAAATTGAACCTAAAAAGGTTGAACAAGCCTTAAAAGATCCATCTTGGGTCGAGGCTATGCAGGAGGAACTACAGCAAATAAACAAGATGAATGTTTGGGAAATTGTTCCTCTACCCAAGGGTGCTCACTTGACGGGTACTCGTTGGGTTTACCGTAACAAAATGGATGATCGTGGGGCGGTTATTCGAAATAAAGCCCGTCTGGTAGTTCAAGGATATAGTCAACTAGAGGGTATTGACTATGATGAAGTTTTCGCTCCTGTCGCCTGTTTGGAATCTATTCGAATTTTTCTAGCCTATGCTTCTTTTAAAGGATTCCGTGTGTATCAACTTGATGTGAAGTGTGCCTTTCTATACGGAGATGTCGACGCAGTGATTTATGTGTGTCAGCCTCCTGGTTTTGAAGATCCAAAGCATCCTAATCATGTTTGTAAGCTGAAGAAAGCTTTGTATGGTCTTCATCAATCTCCTCGACTTTGGTATGAGAGACTTGCCAAGTACTTGCTGAAAAATGGTTTTGATAGAGGACAGATTGATAGCACGCTTTTCATCAAACGGGAAGGAGCGGATTTATTACTTGTGCAGGTCTATGTGGACGACATAATTTTTGGATCAACTAATGATCAGTTGTGCAAGGATTTTGAAAGACTGGTGAAATCTGAGTTTGAAATGAGTGCTATGGGGGAACTCACGTTCTTTCTGGGACTACAGGTTGAGCAATCTGACAATGGAATTTATATACACCAGTCAAAATATGTCACTGACATGTTGAAGCGGTATGAATTGCTCAATTGTAAACACTACGGCACTCCAATTGAAGTGAAACACAATCTTGGACCTAATGAGGACGATGAAGATTGCAAGGAGAAAGACTATCGCTCAATGATAGGCTCTCTCATGTACCTGACCGCCTCAAGACCAGATATAGTGTTTGCTGTTTCACTCTGCTCTCGATTTCAAGCAAATCCGAAGGTGTCTCATATGAAGGCAGTAAAACGAATTTTTGGATATCTCTCTTTTAGGCCATCTCTGGGTCTATGGTATTCAAACGAGAAAAACTTCGAGTTAACTGCCTATTCGGATTCGGATCTTGGTGGCTGCAAGGTAGATATGAAGTCAACTACTGGAGGATGTCAGTTCCTTGGATCGCGCTTAGTTTCTTGGCAGTGCAAAAAGCAGACTGCGGTTGCTATTTCCACAGCTGAAGCCGAGTATGTTGCTACTGCAAGTTGCTGTTCTCAAGTTCTCTGGATTCAGCATCAGCTGCGCGATTACGGGTTCAATCTCTCTATGACTCCTATTTACATTGATAATACGGCTGCTATATCTATAACACACAATCCCGTATAGCACTCTAAGACCAAACATATTGAACTTAGGTTCCACTTTATACGGGATTGCTTTGAGAAACACCTTATAGATGTCGTACATATAGAAACCCTTAAGCAGTGTGCGGACCTTTTCACAAAAGCCTTTTTGCGATCACGTTTTATTGAACTGGTCAATCTGATAGGTTTAAGGTTCTTTCGGTCAAAGAATTGATTTGTGACTTGGATTTTTTTTTAAGTTTAAATTTTAAATTCATTAAAAAAAAATCCGCAATAGCCACTCTTTATACTCTTTAGTATTAAAGAAAACACAAGGTTGCAACATTTTTAAAATAGACGTTGAAGTTGTGTCTGTAAACAACTTGGGATATGATAGTACATCGAGTGAGGTTTATCTTGGATGTGTCAGTAGGTTTATATGACACACTTAAAACAGTTTCTATCTAAATTGTCTTCATCACACGATGTATTGGTAGGCATGATACACACCGGTTTGTGAGTAAGTAAGAAGTAATATTAAAACTTGTCTATTACTTTGTGAAAAATGTTATATGATGTATTTTTATATGTCTTAAATGATAAATGGAAGTACTGCCATACACTGTCATAATTATTATGTAAATGTAAAATTGGCATATAGTAATAATATGATTATTAGCCTAACTAATGGTGACTATTGCTGTACTCACGTACAGACCTGAATCCATTAGTTATGCACATAGTCTCAAACTTGTTATGTTCATACTAAGGGACCCTCTGTTGTACTATGTACAGATCTGGGGCCACTAGTATCCTCATAGTCGGTTTGATGTATGCCTAAATTTAAATATCAAGTGTATGTTACGAGAAAACCGAGATAAACTTGGTCTTGTAATCTCTACCTTGTGTGAATATGCAGTGTTTGTTTTACTAAAGTTTATCAGTATATCATATAATAGGTCTCTCAAAATTAATAGTCAAACTAACAATAAAAGTTAGCTCACTAATACGGATGTAACATGTTTAGGTGGATAAACAATACCAATAATCGTCTTGAAATAATTTTTATAAAAGGTGTTTTAAATGTGCCACGTAAATTTAAAGTGGACAAATATACTGATGATCGAAATAACACTTACTATTCCTAATAATTGCATGTTATTCCGATATGATCCCTAATCAGACAAAACAACTCCGTCACCAAAAATAGAGTGTTAGTAATTTTATTTTGTTATATTTTTACTTGTTGTGATATTAAAGAAAATACCAAAAAGATTTTTTTTTGTTTTGTTTTTGTTTAGTTATTTCATTTTATGCTTTATTTTTATTCTAAGTTATTTTTCCAAGTCACGAGTCATTTGGATATTATTTGCTAAAATAACGAGTAAACGGTTTTTGAAAAAATCAAAATCGACTCAAATCACATCCTAACTGCTTTATGCGACGTCCCTCTCGCCGTCGCTTGCGACGTCCCAGTCTACGTCGCACATAGGGTTAGACTATATATAGTCTCAACCGCGACGTAACACGTCACACTATTCACTATTCTCCTGCGACGTAGCCTGCGACGTACCCTCTGGCGATTTGCGACGTAGCACTTTTTCGAGCATCTTTGTGATTTGTAGCTGTTTTCATTTCGATTCATTCACGTAGTTTTGATCTACTCGTTATTCCGCACACTTAGGTACCAATCTCACCTCTTTTCACCGTGTAATTATGCGATAATTGCTATTTATGTATTACGGTTTAAAGGGTTTCGGGTTTTGGGATAAATTCGATGGTGTATTGTATGAATTACGTGTTATAAATTATATTTTTGTGATTACCATCGTAAGCCGCACCTTTTAGTGCGTTTGATTTTGAAAACCCCTAAAATCGAGGGTTAGGGTTTCTGGGTTGGGGACGTCTGTTCGTCGTTGCGACGTCAGATGCGACGTAGAGTTCTACGTCGCACTAATTTGTTATTATATGATTGTCTACGTCGCCCTTCCCTACGTCGCCTTTTACCGCGACGTCCCTCACTACGTCGCTATTTTTATTAATGTGATTAAATTCACAATAAATTGCAAAATGCGACGTCCCTCTTGACGTCGCTCGAATTTTCTGTGACGTCAAGTGTTACGTCGCTCTTCAATTTATTCTGATTTTTGGCGACGTACAATTCTACGTCGCTCTGTGTTATGCGACGTCAGTGGCTACGTCGCTAGTTCCAGGAAGTTTATAAAGGTTTTACCAAAAATGTAACATTTTTTGCTAACCTTTTTCGAGTTGCAATCTGTTTCTGTTTTTGCAGATATGGCTTTGATATTTGAGGCGCTTCATAATACTGCTGCTTACCTTGATGATACTTCTGATAAAGCTGCACCGTATCGTCAGATGATTGCATTTTTGAGACGTTCAAGGGAATTCCACGCCATTTCCGATAACACTGTGGTTTTTAGAAATCTGATCAACCCTTTCTGGAGAAACGCAAATGTTGTTACTGATAACAACGTTCGACGACTGGTCTCTACAGTTCTTGGTACGGAAATCACTATTACAGAACAGAGTATACGGGAACTTTTACAGCTGAACGATCAACCGAATATGCCAGTCAGTTTTGATCCTATTTTCGTTACGGGGGCTATGCAAAGGATTGGATATCCCGGGATTCCCACTGATCAGTATCGGAAAGCGAATCTCACACGTGTTTGGAGATATTTGATGCACGTGATTATTGTTTGTTTGGGAAATAGGAAAGGTGGAACGGATGGGATGAGCCGAAGTCTGGCTTCTGCCATGTTAGCGTTAGTATACAACAAGCCGTTCAACTTCTCGGGTTTTATATTCAAGGCTATGGTTGATAATGCAAACGTCGGGGATCAGAAATGGATCTTATATCCGCGATTCATTCAGCTTCACATTAATCGCCATCATCCAGATCTTCAGGCACAGGGTGATATTGATCAGCAACTAAAGATTTCACCGATGATGAATCGGATCTTTACCGTTTGTGCAGGTTATGAGAAAGGGGTTGAGGCAGCAAGGGATGTTCCCTTATTTGGTGCTATTGTGGATGAGAATTACGTACCGCCACCGGAACCTCAATATATGGACATTCCGGCACCACAGCAACCGCAGCAACCGCTTGTGAACATTCCTGTTCAAGCTGCGGGGGAGAATGTAGATGCTCTTTTGGAAAATATTGAGCAATTTGGGCATGTTGACTCGGACAATTCAGCATCTCATGACACTGTGGAGGGTTCTGATTCTGAAGCTACAGCAAATGTTGGTCCTCAGGATGGTGGTCCGACGCCTGAGCATTCGGATGGTACTGTTCCGCATCCTTCAGAGATGGAAAATATCCGGCTTACCAATTCATTCCGATACTTGAGAATTCAGCATCGGATCAGGGCAGGACGTAAGTATGTTCCTCCTCGGGATACTGGGAAACGTACTCGAGGTGACGATGATTCTGCTGATGTAACTTATCGACCTAGTCGTCGTGTTCGTCGTTCTTCGTCAGCAAGAGCTCCAGTCAACCCGTCGCCGCAAGATGATTTTGCGATTCAACCGACTCCAGCGTTCATGCAAAAGATGATGGATGATATCTTGAGGATGCAGCAAATGATGAAAGCTCAAGATGAAAAGATTGCTGAGCAGTCTGCACTGATCGAGGTTCAATCTAAGGAGCTTGAGGAAACGAAGCTTAGGGTTAATGTTTTGGAAGGCAGGTTACTTGCCTCGGGGGAGTCTGGGTCTGGGGTACCCAATTTAGAGTCAAGTGAACCTGCGTCTGTAAACCCCAACCCTGTACTTGAAAATGTTAATGAAAATGTTTCTGTTTTGGATTACTTTTGTGTTGATGATATTCCAGGGCAACCGAGACCGCTGGCTGTTGACTATTCATTCGCTGACTTATCGTTTATTCAGAGAATGGCCAGTGGAGTTGGCTCTGAGGAAGAAACGGATAATGTTTTTGAGAGAATGATGATGTTTCGATTGAAGAGGAACAGTTGAATTCAGATGAAACGTATGATGATGCACAATCTGGGGAAGCTTACGATGGTGCACCGATTATAGAATCTGATTCAAGTGAAGATGAGAGGCCCGCTAAAGCTCAACATGGAGAATCAAGTTCTGCTGCAACTCCAGCTCAAGAGACACAGGCACCGGACTCAGCAGCTCAAGAATCTACGGATATTCCAAGGAAATATACTACTGAAGAAAAGAAAGAAAGAAACAAGCAATGGTGGCCTAAGGGACGAAATCCAGTTCCTATTCCAGTTAAATGTCAAGTGTACCGGGTTAGTCGAAATTATACCGGAGTTATTAAAAGCTGGAAGTGTCAGAGAAATCTTTTTATGATTAAGAGAGAAGATGGAGTTCAGTACTTTAGAATGCGTTTTGATAGATTAAGCACGTTACCGAAAGGAGAGATTAATAGATTAGCTCAGCTTAAATTGATTAATCCGTTCGAGAATGATTATGCTGAGTTTATTCAGAGAAATTTACGTCGAGAAGTGTTATCGAAGACATATTCTAAATTGAAACCGACGTTGAGCACTCGGTATACGTGGAAAAAGAAGATTGACCCAGCCACCAGGAAGCCTATGGTTAAAATTCACTATCCACCAGCTAACTGTTTGACTGAGATACCTCTGGAACCAGTTCCTTATTATTTTCTGCGAAGACTTGTTAAATGGGAACTTGATTCACAAACTGGTGAAGCGGTTATTACTTTTGTTCCAGATTCTGAACCGTGGCCAGAAGTTGGAGGTATATGGAATTTGAAGCAAGCAACGTTTAGACTGTATGATCCGATGAGTTTGATTAACTTTCATGAAAAAGATTTAAGAAAACTCTATGATGATCGGATTCGTGTTGGTCAGAAGAATGAGTTCAACAAACGTTTAGCCGAGCAGTTTTACAATGTTGTTACTGTTTGTGTGGCTAATGGAATTCACGCTGACGGCCAATTTCTTGCGGGCTGGGTTTAAAGAAGATTTTTGAAGACCAAGTTGAAGACACGGGGGAGTTTGTTGGTACATGTTTGTGTCTGTCAGTTGGTCTAGCTCGTAGTTTATAATTAGAATTAGAATTCCTGATTCCTGCGACGTTGTCTGTAACGTCGCAGGTGCGACGTCGGGTATTGGGCCTGCGAAGTAGTCAACGTCGCATGGGCTTGGGCCTGCGACATCGTGTGCGACGTCGCAGGTGCCAGTTTTTGTATAAAAACGTTTTTACGTTTTCTGTTTAGGGTTGACGAAACCCTAAACGCCATTTGTCGAAATCTCTGTAATCTGATCGATTATAATTCAATATACAAACGTTTTGGTTAGTATTCATTGCGTATTGATTATTCGTGTGTTTAGTTTGTTATCTAATCGTTTATTCCGCAAGCGATTGGATTGACTCGCTTCCATTAGATCCTAGTATAAGGGACAAACAGAAACAGGGTGGTCGAGCTGGAAACTGAGCATAATAGACAGTGCCATCTGCTTCTTCATATTCAACTTGGTATTCTCCAGATGGTTGCGGGTTGGTGCTGTGTTGACAGACTTGCACTTGGTGTACTTGGTGCTGTTGTTTCTTAAGTTCTCCAAACTGTTTGACGAGCGAGTCCATTTTCTCTGTTAGTGCCTTAATTGCTTCGACTGGAATCGGGTTTGCAGCAGCGATAGGTGGGGAAGATGTTGAATGATCTCCAGAATTCCAATCGTGGTGATGCATAGTCATGTTTTCTATAAGGTTCCATCATTCTTCGTCGGTTTTTGCCATGAAGCTTCCTTGTGCAGCAGCATCGAGGGTAGTTCGGTGGTTAGGATCTAAACCATTGTATAAGGTGTACAATTGTGCAGACTTGTCGAGTCGGTGATTAGGGCATTTCTTCAAGGCTCCTTTGAATCGTTCCCATGCGGTATATAATGACTCATTGAAAGCTTGTCGAAAGTTCATGATGTCATTTCGGAGTTTGGTTTGTTTAGAAGGCGGAAAGTACTTGGTTAGAAACTTTGTCGCCATCGCAGTCCATGAAGGGATAGAGCCGGTCTCTAAACCTTCAAACCACGTTTGCGCATGATGGGTGAGTGAATAAGGGAAAAGGTATAAACGGATTGTGTCTTGGCCAATTCCGTTTTGCTTGTAGGAATTTGAGAGAGAGATGAACTTGTCGAGGTGAGAGTTTGGGTCATCACTGGGCAATCCATGGAATTGACAGTGGTTTTAGATTAGTTGGATGATGTGGTGTTTTAGCTCGAAAGATTGACCAGGGGTTTCAGGGTAGAGAATTGGTCCTCCTCTTCCTTCGATAGAGGGTTTACTGTTATCAGCGAGAGTGATGCGTTCAGCCATTGCTTGCTTAAGTGCAGATTGCTTCTTTTCTCGTCGAATAGTGCGTATTATAAGTTCTGGATCGGGAAAGTTAAACAGTGGTGCAGATCTAGGGGAACAGTTCATACACTAAAAGAAAAGATAATAAAGAAAATAAACAATAAAGAAAATGTTTTTGTGTTTTTTTTAGAAGGTTTTATCCTAAGGGTTTACTAGAATTGGGATTGGTTGGGCCTCCGTATCGGACAGTTAGTCTCCCCGACAGCGGCGCCAAAAACTTGTTGCGCTCGTCTTTTTACGGACGGTCAACGGATGTTTAAAAATTTATAATTGCTGGGGTCTAAGTGTAACTTACTAGTACTGAACCAAAGGGTTAGTAGGCGGTAAGGTGGACCTAGAGTCATTCTTAAAGAGAAACTGAATTGAAACGGAGGTGATCCAATCAATCTTTCTTTTCTAGTAAATGTTTTAAAAGAGTGCGTTGGGGGTTTTGGTTCAGTTAATTAAGTAAACTAAATAAAGCGAATAAAATGTAATAAGATGTCAGATAATGCAAAGTAGTATTTGTTGTGAGTTTGTTAGTTAATAATCATGGGATGATGACTCTTACGGGAAAACGATCAGCTAAATTGGGTTGCTTATGAGATTCATTATCTTATGGTATAACCAATATATTCCTTATTAGTCGGTTATCAACTAATATGTCACGAGGAACTAAGGTATCATGATTCTGACCAGACAGACGATGGTCAACTCTCCCCACTCTCCTGTGAGGGAGTCAGTGGCCCATATTATTGAACGTATTCGCTCGTGGGCGAAGGAATAGAGTAGCAAGTCCATAACATGTCTAGCCGTTCTTAATACCACAACGTTTATGAATCCATTAAACAACTAACTTAGAACTTGTGTCCGGACTTATTTAATCAATTTCTACCAATGAAACTTAAGTGTGATAAACGAGGGAAAACATTTAGGTTTCTTGCATACTGTACTTTAGGTTTCATGGTTTTAGGAAAAAGTATCAGTTTAAGTTGGATTTCAAACTTGCCTTTCTTAATACAATTAACAAATCCCTAGGTTTTCGTAAATGATCATTTAGCCTATAGCCTACCTAATCTAATCTAATCTAAACTAAAACAACTAATTAAAATGCTGACGGCTTTTTACAGAAAGTCAAACCCAGACCATGTCGGGAAATACTATGGTAGCTCACAACGTATTTAATCGTTTACCGATGTTTCCGTTGTGAGTTTAATTGCTTCGCGATGTTTACATGATAAGTACATTGTGATCAGAAGTGTACAATACTCATGGCAAGTCCACGTAATCACATTGCATTTTATAATGCTTGCATGACGTTACAATTAAAAACATAGTTTTTACACAGATAACTATTGACCGAGTATTGAGGTTCGCGACTCCTCTTTACAGGGTTACAATCACGTTCGTTAATCGAAAGGCGAATGTAAGTTTTAGGTTTAAAATCACAAGATAAGTCCGTTCACAAAGTTTTCAATTTTATAACGTCGATCCATAATACAACTACCTTCGGTCGTTACCGGCTTCCATATATTTGTACTATGCTCAAAAGCATTTCCAATACTATACCGAGTAATCAGTCGAATCGGGGCCATCGTATTATTTCACGACGTATTTAAAGTCATCCCACAATTATATATACTAACTACATCACAACAAATACAATAGTAATCTACTCGCTAATCATGGCATAAACGATCTCTAACATAATTAAAGCAAACATATTTAATTAAGATATATAAGGATAGAAATAACCGAGATTAATATGCAAGAAGGAATAGACTTGAATTAATGAGCGTAACTCCAAGCGTACACCAAAGATTACAAAACGTTCCTAGCTTTCTTTCTACTCTAAACAAAGTGCTAAACTAATCTAATGCTAAATTTAAAGTAAGAAAGTAGAATGCGAAAGTAAGAAAGTAATATGACTAGTGCATATGGGACATCTTGAAATGAAGCCTTAAGCCTCCTATTTATAGGTGAGTTTTGGCTCACATTAGCATCAAGAGGTGCATGTTAGAAAAAGGTAGCCAAAAGGGTGCACCGGGTACCGTACAACACGAAAAGTAGGCGCACCGGGTACTGTACAACACGAAAAGTAGGCTTGTCTTTGTCATTGTTCTGTGCGCCCATAGGACGTGTGGCAAGTGTTCTGTCCAATTCGATCCGTCCGTATCGATTCTCGCCTTCAGCCCTTGCACGATGCTTCGGTTGATCCTTTCGACCTGCCCATTCCCTTGCGGATGAGCCATCGATGTAAAGATTTGCTTAACCTTAAGTTCTTCACACCATCCCCTGAAAGGGTTGTCCGCGAACTGTTTTCCATTGTCCGTGACGATCTCCATAGGTACACCGAATCGAAAAACGATGTTGTCCCATACAAATTTTTTGACATTCTTCCCCGTTATTCTTGCTAATGGTATTGCTTCCACCCATTTGGTGAAGTAATCTACCGCTACTAACAGGAATTTTACCTTTCCAGGAGCCGGTGGAAATGGGCCGACTATGTCCATTCCCCACTTTCGGAATGGCCATGCACTTATCACAGGTATCATGTTTTGTTTTGGCATTTTTTGGATCGGAGCGTGTAATTGACAAGCTCTACACCTCCGTATCTCTTCTACCGCATCCTGGTGCATTGTCGGCCAGTAATAGCCTGCATTCATTGCCTTAGCTACCACCTACCTGGGCCCGAATGAAGTCCACATGACCCCTCATGGATTTCTCTTATGATGTAGTTAGATTGTAATGGTCCGACGCACCGTAAGAGTGGTCCAAGGTATGACTTTTTTTATAACACTCTATCTTCAACTTCGTAGCGTAACGACTGTACGGCTACTTTTTGTGCCTCTCTTTCATCATCAGGTAATACTCCTTCGGTTAAGTATTGGTAGATAGGTGTCATCCACGTTGTTTCATCCTCAGTTATTACAAGATTTACTTCTTTCGACATGATCGAAGGCTCATCTAACGTTTCGACCAGCACTTTTTTAGTTAAATGCTCGAAAGCCACCGAAGCTAATTTGCTTAACGCATCTGCTTGGTGGTTTTTGCTTCTCGGTACTTGTGTTATTTCGGCCTTTTCAAACTTTTGCATTAGCTCCTTCGCTTTATCCCGATATAATTTCATTGTGTTGTCCCCTGCTTCGTATTCCCCGTTGATTTGGCAAGCCACCAATTTTGAATCCACGAACACCTTTAATCCCTCTGCCCCTAACTTTAGTGCCAATCGGAGCCCTGCCAATAATGCCTCGTATTCGGCCTCATTGTTCGAGGCACCGGAGTTAAAGCGTAATGCGTACGTGTGTTCAATTCCAGTGGTATCCGTCAGTATAAGCCCAGCGCCGAATCCCAAACCGTTTGACGCTCCATCAGTAAACAAATTCCACTCGGTGTCGCTGAGATTGACTTGCGTCTTCTCTGTGGGTATTTCGACTATGAAGTCCGCGAGTATCTGCCCTTTAATCGATGTCCTTGATTTGTATTCGATACCATGCTCGCTAAGCTCGATGGACCATTTTACCAACCTTCCGGACACTTCCGGCTTTTGCAACACCTGCCGGATTGGTTGATCGGTAACTACTATCATCTGATGCGCCTGGAAGTATCGACGTAATCGTCGAGACGCGTGTATCAGAGATAAGGCCAATTTTTTCAGTGGTGGGTAATTTACCTCCGGACCATGTAACGCTCTGCTAATGAAGTATATTGGCAGTTGTTTACCGTCTCTTTCGGCCATCAGTACCGCACTGATTGCTTCTTCGGCTGCTGCCAAATATAGGTATAAAGTTTCTTCTATCTTCGGTGCCACGAGTAATGGAAAAGAGGTGATAGATTGCTTCAAATCTTCGAACGCAACTCCGGCTTCTACCGTCCATTTCAAATTTTTCTTATCCATGCACATTTTTAGCGTTTTGAAGAAAGGGAGTGATCTTTCGGCTGACCGAGACAGGTATCGATTCAACGCGGCTAACTTCCCATTCAGCCTTTGCACCTCCTTTGCGGTTCTTGGTGGTCGCATTTCGACTATTGCCTTTGTTTTGTTTGGATTTGCTTTCATGCCTCTTTCGGTGATTACATGACCTAAAAACTTTCCCTCTTCGACACCGAAAATACATTTCTTCGGGTTAAGCTTCATGTTTATTTTCCGTAGGTTAACGAAGGTCTCTTCGATATCTGCCAACATTGTTTACGATGCATTGCTTTTTATCACTATATCATCGACGTAGGCTTCCAAGTTTCGTCCTATTTGCTCCTTAAAGCATCGATCCACCAGCCGTTGGTATGTGGCACCGGCATTTTTTAACCCGAAAGGCATCTTTCGGTAGCAATATACGCCTTGATCGGTATGAAAGGCAGTTTTGTCTTCATCTTCCTTCGCCATTTGTATCTGATGGTAGCCTTTATATGCGTCGAGGAAACATTTATACCTGAAACCGGAGAGCGATTCGACCTTCCAATCTATTTCTGGGAGGGGGTACGGGTCTTTGGGACAAGCATTGTTGATGTCTTTAAAGTCGACACACATTCTCCATGAGCCATCGCTCTTCTTGACCATGACTGGATTTGCGATCCAGGTTCGGTATTTGACTTCTCTCAAGATTCCGGCATCTACCAATTTATCCACGGCTTCGCATGCTGCATTACTTCTCTCTGGGGCCAAAGCCCTCTTCTTTTGTACTGTTGGCCTTATGCTTCGGTCGACATTTAACCGGTGTTCTATAATGCTTCTCGGTACTCCCACCATATCGGCCTCTGTCCATGCGAATATATCCATGTTCCTCCTTAGTAAGAGCAACATTTCTTCTTTAACATGTTTCGGTATTCTTCCTCCCAGAATTATCGGTTGTTCCGGATACTTTGGGTTTAGGATCACCTTCTCCTCTATTTCCCCCTCCTGCTCAATCTTTTTGGGTTTCGACTCCGGTATATATCCACCGGATGTGTCAGGTAGGGTTTTTTCGTATGATTTCCTTTCGGCCTGTAAGCTTTCTAGGACTTCTTTTCATTCGGCTTCTATCGTCGCGATGCCATGTGGAGTTGGGAACTTCATAATGGCATGCATGGTCGATGGTACGGCGCGCAATGCCGAAAGGCCTGGGCGTCCTAGCAGAATGTTATAGGATGATGGTGCATCAACCACCAAAAATCGTAATATAACCATTCGATTCATTGGGTACACTCCGAAGGTCACACGTAAAGTTACCTCGCCCATCGGCCATACTCTTTCCCTGGCAAACCCTACAAGTGGCCCTCCGGCATCTATGATTTGTCGTTGCGCTTCCATATCCAATGCCCGAAAGCAACGTGCATACATGATTTCAGATGCACTCCCCCCATCAACATAGATCCGGTGCACCATTTGATTTCCTACCTCAGCTTTGATGACCATTGGGTTGCTAGTGGGGAGGACTCCTGGTACCGTCGGGAAGACAATTGGTTCGTCCATCCAATTTTCGCTTCGTTCCTTTCTCTTTGCTCTATTCCATTCGGTATATGTTACCATCACGGCTTTTCCTCGTCCTTTCTGCCCGTTGTCTTTCTGGCCATGAGGAACTAAAGCTTTACTTTCCTGCCTTCCAGTCGGACCACCCTTAACCTCTTTCATCAGATGAGTGAGGCGACCCGATTTTAATGCTTCCTCAATTTGCTTTCGGAGTTGGAAGCAGTCGTCTGTGTGATGACCCCTTTCATTGTGAAAATCACAGTATCTATCGAGATTTCTCCGCTCAGGGACGCCGGCCATCGATCCCGGAGGCTTGAAGATGGAGCGTGCCTCCTCTGTTGCCAAGATTTCGCTTGGTGTCTTTGTGAGCGCCGTAAAAGGGGTGTTTCTTCGATGTGTTACGATAGGTTGGGTATTTCTCCTAACTTCCGGTGCTTTGGACCCGTAAGTCAGAAATGGTCTGGAGGACCCATGTGTCTTCCAGGGAGCTTGCCCCTTAGGCTGAACCTTTTTTGAGACCGAATCAGTGGTTTGTGACGCAGCTGCCTCCTTACCCCGTATGAAGGCCTTCGTGATCTCCCATATCTCTTCGGTCGTGTCCGGTATTTCGCTGTTTAGTTTTTCAATCAACTGTCTGTTTCGGATCCCATGCATGAAACTGGAAATTTGCATCATTTCCGTCGTTCCGCTGATCTCGATGCTTTCAGCCTTGAATCGGTCCATGAAGCATTGGAGGGTTTCATTTTCCCTTTGTTTAATGTAGTGTATTTCGACCGCGTGTCGAGTGTACCTTCTTTGCGACGTGAAATGCGCAACGAAACTTTTTCTCAACTATTCAAAACTATCAATTTTCCCCTCCGGCAAGCTATCATACCACATCCGAGCGGATCCGAACAGTGTTTGTGCGAACATGTGGCACCATAAGGGCATGGACCATTGTTCCATTTCTGCTACTACCGAGAAAAGACTAAGATGATCATCCGGATCGGTGGTGCCGTCATATATTTGAACGTGCGAAGGCATTCTCATTCGAGCTGGTCTTCGGCAATTGGCTATTCGAGCTGTGATGTGACTCAAATAGTCATGTTTTTAAGGGCAATATTCCGCACTTTTTGGACGTATCTTTAGTGAAAACATTCCAAAATGATCATTATTTACTAAAATTCACTAAAGTGGTCTAAATATAGGCGTTGCTGCAAAAATCACCTAAAACGTCCAAATAACAAGCAAATCAGGACGAATAAACGTGCACAAAATCATCCGGCCTCATTTACCTTATATAGATCACATTCTAACTTCATCATATGATAAAACAGGTAAAATCGAGACGGGAAAATCAAGAATCATGCAAATCGGATAAAGAACGGAGAAGACTGAGCAGTATCAGACCCTATAAAGTCATTTCGGCTATGCTTGAGCTATACACATACAATTTCAGTGAAGTTGGCATCATTAGAAGCGTAACGGAATTACGAAACCACAGGCGAAAGAATCGGGTCAAACGGACGCATAACGAAGGAGATACGCGCGTTTTAAGCAACGAACGAAATCAGACAGACACCGTATACGGCCCTGGGAACCATATACGGCCCTATACAGACCGTATACGGCCTTGTATACACCGTATATGGCCCTACCAAGGCCGTATACGGCCCCCTTGCCCCCGTATGCTGCTTCGTTTGCTTGTATGTGCTGTTTCACGAGTTGTACGGCTGATTTTTGAGCTTTGCCTATAAATAGGGGATCACTCCTCCTCATTTTACACACCTCAACACATTCACACATTTCTCATTCTCTCACTTTTCTTATTTCTCTCTTTTCTTTCACTTTCTCTCTCTAACTTTCTCTCTCTAGCACTACTCTTAGGAGTTAGAGGAGAAAGGTTAGGGTTGAGCTTACGGTTCGAGTCTAGAGGAAGTTTTAGCTTGGTAATCTTGTTGTAACGAGTTTTTCAAGTTCAGACTATTTGTAATCCTCAGTATTACGCTGCTGTATTCCCGGTGATATCTAAACTTTACTTACTGTTATAATGTTTGTGCTTTATGTTATTTCAGTTTGTATTCTGCATATTGCCATGTTTATAGAGTAGTTTAATATTGTGATTGTTGAAATGTAGATATTAGGAGTAGGGATGATGTTAAATTAATGTTTCATTTATACGATTGGAAATTGTTATGCTGTGTATCTGGTTAAACTTATCCTGAATATAGATCTAGTCTCTCATCACCCTTTCCAGACTTTCACGTGACTGTTGCCCTAGGATAGGATCTGATCAACCCTAATACTATGAATATATAGTTATCTCCAGTTACAGTATGAAACTATGAACTTTCCTTTAAAAGGCACGGTACTTCGTATAGCGTTGGAAACACCTCGTGTGGAGTACAAATACGTGGAAGCTAAGGAAATGCCATGGATTGTTTCATCGTGAATTACCTAGAAGTGATCCTTCTAGAACTGTGGTCTAGGAATCAAAGTTGTGGAAATGCTTGTTGCACTGTACACCGTTAGTACACCTAAGATCTGGAACACTGTGGAAATGCTTAAATGCCCAGTAGACCGTCAGTACATCTAGGGTTTGGAACACTGTGGAAATGCCTAATTGCCCTGTACACCGTGATTATTCCTAGGGATGAACGCCTGACTGTAAAGGAGGGTCTATATTTATGATGGTTAAGTATGTGCTTCAATAGAAACAATACAGGGTAGTGTCAATCATATACCTAGACATGCAAAACCCTAATCACACCAATAGTTTAACATACACAGGATACAATCAGTATTTGCTATAATGAAAGTAAATAGACGATTAGGTGTTAAGAAAGGTCAGTAAATACAATTGCGGTCTGTTGCCTTATGCCTGATCCCTAGAACATTTAGGGTGACTTTGTCTTAGTTAAGCAAAGGCTCAGGAGGGTTTGAAAACAGCCTGATCTGATCAGAATCATGATAACCTAGGATTCCAGTGACATATGTTTCTAGGGTTTCACCTGAACGTAGGGTCCTAGTGTTTACACCGAAAGTATGTCTACTCTTTATTTGGTGAATCTCCAAACAATTTTATAATGAACATCATCCCGAAACCCTAATATCCAAGTTTCAGCAATCACATCTCTACATGTCTGCTTAAACCCTAATTTCATTTCTCGTTATTTACTTTTCTGCATTTAGGATAATTAGAAAACCAAATCAATCCAAGATCTATCTACCTACCCCCATCCTAATTGCGACCATAATCTTTGGTGACCCGCTTTATTTCAATTCGCTCCGATTTAAGAACGACCTCGAGTTATACTTACTGCTTGCTCCCAAGGTAGGTAGTACTTATAGTTTGAGCCCCAGCTCATATAAATTTAAAACTCACTGTCCGCCGCTTCTGTTGCTGTTGGAATAACGATCGGAGTCAAATCCGACCAACCGATAGGGGTGACGACAAGTTTTTGGCGCCGCTGCCGGGGATTCGTAGAACGTTACGATTTGAAGCCGCCTTAGATATTATAGCTTTTAGGAGATCCTTTCCAATTAGGTTTTCCCAAACTTAGTTGGTAGTTATTTGCTTTCCTTAGAATAATTTAGATAGTTTAATTAAAAATGAAAAATACAAAAACATCTTTCTATGATTCATTTCCGTCTAGCCCCATTTCTCCACTCGCCCTCAAGACGTCCGAAGAAATGATGGCCATGGATGACGCTGAGTTCTTCGCCTGCTTAGAACAAGAGTTGGAATCTGACGTCTACTCTTCATCTTTATCCTCTTCCGAAGTTATCTCCGCTAATTCAGACGATGAATCTAGAACCATAGGGCAATTCTTAGATCTTGACTTAGGAAACCATGATTCTCATCAGAAGATCTCAACTTCTGCATCTAGCATTCTAAGCTATCAGGTTATGCCTGCTCCTGAGATTTCATATTCCTTAGAAAACTTCTTTCAATTCCCTACCTCATCTGGTTTTGTCGAGAGTAACTCTGAACATCTTCAACCCTTTCGTTTTCCACCCATTGAAGAACGTCTTCCACCATGGGACGAAGAAGTTTACGAATACCCTCCAAAATCACCTATCTTTTTGAACCTCGTACCCGAACCTGAGTACACCATCTATTGTGTTGTTGATAGGACTTTACCAATAAAACCTGAAGAAAATATCCGCTACGTAGGTAACTCTTTTGATCCTGATAGGAGGTTGGATGTTTGTCGGGCATTTGCCAGACAACTCAAAACGTCTGACTTTCCTTTTTCAGTTAAACAAAGAGAAGTCGCTCGTAGGATAAAGAAACAGGTTGGTATTCTCCACCATCTTCCAAATCAAAAGGAGGAAGGTATCTTCACACATTATCGAGAGCAAGAACTAAAGCTTAAATCAGAAATAGACCTACTAATGGATCTATTCGCCTGCACCGATTATCAACCGGTTTCCCAAACCCTAATTAATCATCATATTGCGGCTATGATTTATGAGCTTGAGTTCTGGATCAGCAAAGATCCCGCTATATCTCTCGTCATTTCTGATAAAGTTCCATTTTTCGTTGACCCCGCTACTTATATGATCGACAAGTTGTTAGAGATATTCCCTGGAGCCACTGACGATAACATGGAAGCTACTTTCTTTGCTGGAAGGAAGAATATTAACGTCTCACTCACTTTGTTATTTGCTCAGTCAAAATTTCCTTTCACCATTTCACAAACATCTTTAATCGAAGAAATCACGGAGTCAGTTCACACTACCACTGGAGATCCCGATTCGAGAGAAGAACGGAAATTTCAACAAGCCCTAGGAATGCTTCTTCATGACTTAAACCATATAGATGACGGATCACGAAACGGAATTTCAAACCCTAAGAAAGTTAGAAAGGAATTTAACAAGTTTATTGACAATCTTCTAGAATTAGGCAAAAAGGAACGTATGTTTCTCACTGAACACGAACGATTCTCGTTACATCCCGCAGACCTAGTTGATTCTGTCATTAAGATTCTCACTTGTGACTTTATTCCTCGCTACACTTTCCCTCAACCAAGAGCACCAAATTCACTTAAACAATTGCTCTTGGGCAATATTCAATAAATTTGTCCAAAAGTCGAGCTACCGACTTTAACCAAGCGCTTTTTGGGAGGCAACCCAAACTTTAGTTAATTTAGTTTTATTTTAAGTATTTAGGATAAGTAATATTAGTAGTTTATTTTTAAATTTAAAAGCTTGCATTTTAAAATACAAGAAAACGTACTTTTAAAATTCAAATTCGCACAACACAGTAACGAATTTCAGACATTTTCAGAAAGTTCGAAAAAGTTTATTTTTAAATTTTGAAAAATTAATTTTGAATTTGTCTTGGATTTTAAAGAACACAAAAAGATTGTCTTGTTTTAAATAAAAACGTATACGATTTCGCATACGATTCGCAATATCTTTTCAGACTGCGCGTAAAGATTCAGAAAATTACGAACATACTTTTTAAAATTGTTTTATTAAAAAAAAATTTAACTTTGAAATTTTACTTGTATGTTTCGTATCTTTCGCAAATTTTAAATCGCGTACGTTTAAAAGGGTATAAAAAGGGATTTTAGCCACACACATAAGACAAAACATAAAAAAAAACTTCATCTTCTTCCTCCTCTCTTCCCCCAAACCGTCGGCCACCATCACCATATCCTCAAACCTTCATTACTCAACCATTTTGCATGATTCCAAGCTCAAAATTCATCATTTTATGATCTTTCTTGCATCCACAACATCATTACATCAAGTTTAAGGTAATTCTTGACCTACTTTTGTGATTTTCATGAAACTTTAAAAATTAGGGCGTGTAACTCATTTTCATAGATTTCATGGTTAAAAGTTGCAATCTTTAGTGTTATTTCATGCTTATCTTGATGCTTAACATGATTACAAGCTTAATCTAGTGATTTGTTGGCTTGATTGCAAGATTGGGAATTAAAGTGTTGACTTTTTGATGAACTATGGCTAGTTTGACTTTTTGGATGATTAATTGCTTATGTTGACTTTTGTTGATTGAGTTATGCTTAAATATGATAGGTTAACATGTTTTGATTGATTATTTGCAATTAGAAAATGGTTAAGCTAGTTTTCGGTAATTAAAGTAAGTTCATTTTTGATAAAATCATCATAAACATCATTTTTACTTAAAACTTTTATTTTTAAACCATGTTTATGACTTTTCTAAACTTAAAAAGCTTACAAGATTATCAAAACAAGCTTCGGTTCATTTAATCATTTTTTAGGTTTATCACTTTAATTAATAAAGTGTATGATTTTGAAATGAAACCAACAAAAACGCTATTTTCTAAAATCTACCATTTTGTCAAATAAGTTTACTTCGTTTCTTTGCTTGAAATCATGTAAAAACGGCCTTATGTCTTTTGGAAATTGCGGAAAGTTGGATTGCATATTTAATTGGTAATATGCCCTTTTATGATTAATTGATTTACTTGAGGTAATTATATAACCTTGGATTTATCCAAAGTATTAAGCTCATTTAGATTGATTAACCATGAACATGAAGTATTTAAGTTTTTAGTGCTTGGGATAATTAAGTTAGGTAACTTGTTGACTTGCTTTAATTATGCTAGGAACTTGAAGCTTTGTGCCACTTACCCTTATTTAGACATAAGTTGATAAAAGTTTTTGGATTTGTAATTGGTTGCGGTTAGGTTTAGCAATTTTAAAATTTCTGGATATGCCCATTTCTAAAGCCTACATTTCCAATTTTTTCTGAAAATTTGGAAGTACTTTAGCATATCCATTAATATATCACTATTATGGCCTAATCTTTTCTTGTCTTTTATCACAGATGGAAAATTGCCCACCTTCACTCAGCTACTTGGCCAAATCTTCAAAGAATAGGTCACTCATTCGCCAGTGGTTGCAGCGACCGATAGGCAGTAATCGATATGTGGTATGGAAAGACATGATTAAGCTAGGGATCAGGGATGAGTTGAAGAGTTTGTTGATGTATGAGACCGATGGTCAAGTGAACAATGCCTTTCTCCGTCTCTTCGATAAAGATGAGTATGCATACCGAGAAGTAGTGACAGAGTTCATGATGACTTACCAGCTGAATCCCAAGATGAGCGTATCCGACAAAAGAAAGATTTCATTCAGGTTTCAGGAACAGATTCATCATATCTCAGTTGCCGACTTGGGAGTGTATCTTGGTTTATATACAGAGTCTCAGGTCAACTCTGCATGGTTCAGAAACAGTGTTCAAGACATCTCCAGCCTACCAAACAAGAACCATAAGGATATTTGGATGGATTTAGCAGGATCAAACTTTAGGAGCTGTGTTAAGTCATCCACTTTCATCAAGCCGGTTCATCACATCCTTCACAAGTTGTTAGCATGATCTATATTTGGAAAGAAGGAAGGTGGTGCTGTGAGTGCCGAAGAGTTGAAGTTCATGGAAGCAATCATAGGAGGAAAGAATCTGAATGTTGCTTTCTTGATCGCTGAGAGACTTGGAGCTGAGACAGACATGGATAGGCACATGTTCATGGGGTCGATTATTACTAGATTGCTTTATAGTATGGGATTATTGACTGAGGCCCACACTGAGGAGTTTACTGTTTGTTCTCGTTCTTTGCCATTCAACTTAGACTACTGCAAGTTGATCCATCTTGTTGAGGTAGATGAGCAGAGACAGTGCCTATGGAAGAACACCAAGCAGATCATTCCAGGATGTCGTCTCCCTGGGAAGCGTGTTAGAGGATCCTCACCTGTTGCAGATACTGAGGATGGCCCATCTGATAGAGCCCCAGCACCTACTACTCATGCTAGTGTCCCGCATAGAGGAGCTGAGACAGCCGAGCCACCAGCTCAGGCTACTGTTCACTACACAGATCCAGTGACCTCGCTGACATAGTATTATCTTTTGCATGCTCTTCAGGTTAGCCGTTCCCATCAGCTGTTGATTTCCAGGAAACTTGGTATTCCTGACCCAGAGCCTTACATGTACCGATGCGGTCCACCACTACCAGCCATAACACCACCACATACATCCATCCCATCACATACCACCCATACACCATCACCGGCTATCCGGACCACACCAGTACCAGAGCAGGTCCAGTCAGTTGAGGCCGAGATACCGGTAGTCCAGCCAGTGAATTCTGCACCTGTGATTTCTCATCCTGCCCAGCCAGTCGCCATTGGATCTTACCGTGCTGACACAGTCTACTTGGGCACTGATGCTGTATCTTTTGACACTTCCGAGATGCTATTAAACTTGGGACCGATCTCTTCCTCAGCTGTACCGACAGAGAGCATGCTACGTCAGGCTTACATGACCTTACTAGAGCAGGCAGGGGTTACTTCGGCTATTTTGCTAGAGTGGGGCTACACTGATCCGATGAGACTGCCAGCAGCTACCCTCAGAGACATATTGATTCAGCTAAAACTGATCAATGCTGAAGAACAGGGACAGAGAGTATCTAGTGGCCAGCAGTCAGTCGTAGGACCATCCACAGCACCAGCTCCTACTCAGCATATTGATGCACCTGACCAGGGATCCCCAGCTTCATAGTTCTACCCCATTTGCATCATCTGACTTTGGTTTCAGACATTATTATTATTATCTTGTGTTTGTTTGGCTACTGTTAAACCTTACTTTTGGAACTTATTTGTATCAGCCACTAGTTGGTTGATCACTCTATCCGTATTTACATTATGCTATTACTTATTATGTTTCATTTTCTTTCTGTTTAATAAGTAGAAATGTTGTGATGTATGAACGTGGAAAAAAGCGAGATGACGCACTTTCAAGAAGAAAATCCGTGAAGTCAAAAGGCAACCCGAACCAGTTTTCAATATTTGCAGACTGCGGAACATTCAAACATCTCATGGAGGGGCCTCGTTCTTCTCAAAACTTCCTGGTATCCAAGCACTTCAAAGAACTAAGTGTGGGATCACTCCCCACACCGCAAACACTTATCAAAATCACTCCAACTTCTTCAAAACCTAAAGTATGGGATTCTACACCATAAGGATCCCCACTTAAAAAAATTGGAGTTGATTTTTGATAACGTTGGATACATGACACCGGATAACCCCGTATGAAGCTTGATGTCCTTCAAGAAGAATGCAGAAGAAAGCTCGCTTCAACTCTCTCTCTCCTACAAAATTTCAAAACGTTATCTGGGGAGTTTCTTAACCTTCTATCCATTTCATGATCACATATATTCTGTCTTGATAGCTTGTTATAGTCTATACCCTATCCTGAGCTAATCACTAAGTGTGGGATTCAAACCCAAATTTAACACTTAAGAAACATTTTCTTACATGTTCAAACTCTAAGTGTGGGATTTTACCTCCAGTAAAAACTCAACTCAAGAGAACATTAGGGACAATGTTCCTCTAAGTGTGGGATAGCAAGGTATAGAATACCTTGGATAATTTTAGGCAATTTTTGTGTCCAAAATAGCATTACTCAGAAAATGTTTTCCCAAATAACAAATTTTTCAAACAAATTTTTTCAAAAATTTAAAATTATGACTAAACTCTAAGTTTTTGAGTTAAACACTTTCGAAAAGAATCATTCTCGAAATATGAGTAAGATATTTTGGAATATAAGGAAAAAATGTAGAAATTTCTCGAGCAAGAAACAATAATCTGAAAGGAGCATGGCTAGGCACATACAACCCTATTTTGTAGTGAGGTATCTTGAGCCTAAAAGCATTCATCTTTAATGCTTCACTTTCATTTCTTGTGTGTGCCGATGCTTGCATCTCTGAATTAGAACTTGCTCCAGACATACGTTTCAAGACCACATTGGTGTGTACCGTACGCGGTATAGGTGCAGCTAGATGACCTTGACATTCCTTAGGATTTAAACCCAATTCTCACATATCTCTTCAAGCCCAAAACCCTTCCGATACTTATTTTCAGTATCGATGATCCGCCTAGTAAACCCTGTTGAGCCTAAACCTTTCCTTTCGAAAAAACCCTCGTACTAAACCCCCACTCAACCAAAATTCCCAAAACCTTATCTTAGAATTTCTAAGGTCGTGAAAAACCTCTTTTGGAACATCCTCTTCAATTATGCTCTAAAGTCTTCCTCTTCTGTGTACTCTAAAAAAGTCAAAAGTGCGAAAAATTGGCACGATAAAAGAAATTGAAGTTCAAGATCAAAGATCATAGTTCCGAAAAGGATTTCTGAAAGGATCAACATAAAATATCCTTAGAAATTCTCTGGCAAAGAAGTTCTAAAGAAGAAAAGAAAAATAAAAAGTAGAAAAATCAAGAAAAGAAAAAGAAACAGTTCCATCAAATAAAGCTGAGTGCTTCAAGTATCACCTTCTCAAGAAAAATTCGATAGAAGACGAGCAGCTACAAAATCCTCCGTTCCATTCTGAAATAAAGTTTTTCACTATCTTTGAGTTTTAAGATAAGTCAAACCCTTACAACCAAACATATACCACTACCCATACCCTTAAACCTCACCAAACACTACCACCCGTTGAATGTCTTGGGATAGTTAGCACCGTCCTCACCTAAGTGGTGGAGATTCGATTCTCGACCAAGCTTATGACGATGAGTGCTGCATGACTAGCTTATTTGAGCGATTTCAATTGTTCTAGATTGTTAGGAAACCCGATACACTTTGAGTGAATTGAGTAACCACCAATAGTGAGATCGCCTAGTCATGTGTACTCCAAGATCACGAGAATTGGTAGTATGCTTGATGATAATTGCTTCTTGCTTCTGAAAGGATCATCTTATCATTTCCCTTATTCTTAAACAATCTTAATCATATTAGAAGTGGTATCATTTTGAAATTATTTTGACTCGCCCCTTAAAAACCCATTTTAAATGTTTTTCTAACTGAGTGTTGCTTGAGGACAAGCAACGCCTAAGTGTGGGATAACTTGATGTGACTCAAATAGTCATGTTTTTAAGGGCAATATTCCGCACTTTTTGGACGTATCTTTAGTGAAAACATTCCAAAATGATCATTATTTACTAAAATTCACTAAAGTGGTCTAAATATAGGCGTTGCTGCAAAAATCACCTAAAACGTCCAAATAACAAGCAAATCAGGACGAATAAACGTGCACAAAATCATCCGGCCTCATTTACCTTATATAGATCACATTCTAACTTCATCATATGATAAAACAGGTAAAATAGAGACGGGAAAATCAAGAATCATGCAAATCGGATAAAAAACGGAGAAGACTGAGCAGTATCAGACCCTATAAAGTCATTTCGGCTATGCTTGAGCTATACACATACAATTTCAGTGAAGTTGGCATCATTAGAAGCGTAACGGAATTACGAAACCACAGGCGAAAGAATCGGGTCAAACGGACGCATAACGAAGGAGATACGCGCGTTTTAAGCAACGAACGAAATCAGACAGACACTGTATACGGCCCTGGGAACCATATACGGCCCTATACAGACCGTATACGGCCTTGTATACACCGTATATGGCCCCCTTGCCCCCGTATGCTGCTTCGTTTGCTTGTATGTGCTGTTTCGCGAGTTGTACGGCTGATTTTTGAGCTTTGCCTATAAATAGGGGATCACTCCTCCTCATTTTACACACCTCAACACATTCACACATTTCTCATTCTCTCACTTTTCTTATTTCTCTCTTTTCTTTCACTTTCTCTCTCTAACTTTCTCTCTCTAGCACTACTCTTAGGAGTTAGAGGAGAAAGGTTAGGGTTGAGCTTATGGTTCGAGTCTAGAGGAAGTTTTAGCTTGGTAATCTTGTTGTAACGAGTTTTTCAAGTTCAGACTATTTGTAATCCTCAGTATTACGCTGCTGTATTCCCGGTGATATCTAAACTTTACTTACTGTTATAATGCTTGTGCTTTATGTTATTTCAGTTTGTATTCTGCATATTGCCATGTTTATAGAGTAGTTTAATATTGTGATTGTTGAAATGTAGATATTAGGAGTAGGGATGATGTTAAATTAATGTTTCATTTATACGATTGGAAATTGTTATGCTGTGTATCTGGTTAAACTTATCCTGAATATAGATCTAGTCTCTCATCACCCTTTCCAGACTTTCACGTGACTGTTGCCCTAGGATAGGATCTGATCAACCCTAATACTATGAATATATAGTTATCTCCAGTTACAGTATGAAACTATGAACTTTCCTTTAAAAGGCACGGTACTTCGTATAGCGTTGGAAACACCTCGTGTGGAGTACAAATACGTGGAAGCTAAGGAAATGCCATGGATTGTTTCATCGTGAATTACCTAGAAGTGATCCTTCTAGAACTGTGGTCTAGGAATCAAAGTTGTGGAAATGCTTGTTGCACTGTACACCGTTAGTACACCTAAGATCTGGAACACTGTGGAAATGCTTAAATGCCCAGTAGACCGTCAGTACATCTAGGGTTTGGAACACTGTGGAAATGCCTAATTGCCCTGTACACCGTGATTATTCCTAGGGATGAACGCCTGACTGTAAAGGAGGGTCTATATTTATGATGGTTAAGTATGTGCTTCAATAGAAACAATACAGGGTAGTGTCAATCATATACCTAGACATGCAAAACCCTAATCACACCAATAGTTTAACATACACAGGATACAATCAGTATTTGCTATAATGAAAGTAAATAGACGATTAGGTGTTAAGAAAGGTCAGTAAATACAATTGCGGTCTGTTGCCTTATGCCTGATCCCTAGAACATTTAGGGTGACTTTGTCTTAGTTAAGCAAAGGCTCAGGAGGGTTTGAAAACAGCCTGATCTGATCAGAATCATGATAACCTAGGATTCCAGTGACATATGTTTCTAGGGTTTCACCTGAACGTAGGGTCCTAGTGTTTACACCGAAAGTATGTCTACTCTTTATTTGGTGAATCTCCAAACAATTTTATAATGAACATCATCCCGAAACCCTAATATCCAAGTTTCAGCAATCACATCTCTACATGTCTGCTTAAACCCTAATTTCATTTCTCGTTATTTACTTTTCTGCATTTAGGATAATTAGAAAACCAAATCAATCCAAGATCTATCTACCTACCCCCATCCTAATTGCGACCATAATCTTTGGTGACCCGCTTTATTTCAATTCGCTCCGATTTAAGAACGACCTCGAGTTATACTTACTGCTTGCTCCCAAGGTAGGTAGTACTTATAGTTTGAGCCCCAGCTCATATAAATTTAAAACTCACTGTCCGCCGCTTCTGTTGCTGTTGGAACAACGACCGGAGTCAAATCCGACCAACCGATAGGGGTGACGACAAGCTGTAAACCTCCTCGCGATAGAAGGTTTACACGGTGAATTTAATTCATCTTCCGAACTCTTTTCACTTTCTGTTTCTTCTCCTATTTCCTCTGACGAGGTCGAAACATAGTTTCTTTTCTTTGACAACTTACCTTTAGTCCTCCGTGATTTCTTTGACGATTTCTCCCGGGGGTGCAATTTTCGCGATTTCCTTTCCTTCCCCCTTCGATCCCCGTTTGCCATGGTATCTTCAGACTGACTAGTTGTTTCCTTTGTTGCCGAAATAGAATGGTAAGTGGAGTCAGTCTCCTCGTATGATAGCTTTCGGGATGTCTTTCTTGGATCGTCTTTCTCGATAGTATCCATAATGCTCCGAATCCTCTCGTAATTGTCCTTTACGAAAACTGGTGTGATTTCATCTTTCGATATATTCGCTTCATTTCCTCGGGTCGACCCCTCCGAATCTCCCTCCGGATTTGTCTTTTCCATTTGTTCAGTCGGTCCCACGGATGGCGCCAATTGTTGCTCCAAGTAGTACGAAACAGTGCAGTAGATGTAGGATAACCGAAGGATGCTTCGGTATATGAGGGTCGGAGCTGTCGGTGAGTTTGGGGCGAGGTCGAAAGAGAGTTTGGGGTGTCAAGAAGTCTTGAACCCAAAAGGGGGATTCCCCTTCGGTTGGCGATTCCCTAATGGTAATCCAAAGTGCCCTAAGAGACAGACATGGATTGTACGCCATAGAAGTCAGGAGTTTCTATCGGTATGAGAGCGTATTTAATACGTGTCATGAATGCCCACCTACTGGTGGTTGGGCACTTATTTATAGCGTCCAGGGTGTCACTCTTTTGCCTGTTTCGGTACCACCCTTTTATCCGGTGGGTAAAAGTGTTACCGCCGCCGGTTGCTGCATTAATTAGATGTGACAACTCGATTGATATGTCTTTCGGTCGGAATGGGTGTTTCGGTATGATCGCGATGTTTCGGTACCCGTGTACCGATACGGAGGTACGTCATCAAAACAGAAGGCACAGGAGGTTTATAAGTAGACTTTTGGTAAGATGGAGATCCAGTGAACTTTTTGTTAAAATTGTTGTTGTAGGCACTATTACTGAATGAAGAGCTTGCGGTTGAAGTACTAGGCAAAAATCTAGGAGCAGGTACAGTAGTAGGTGCTGGAGAGTACGAACTTTTTGAGTACGAATTACTGTGAGTTGGCTTATCAACTGAATTTTCCAAATACCTAGGCACTTTTGGTACTTCCAGTCCAAATAACGAGTAATAAGCACCTTCCTGAATTCTAGCTAACTCCATAGCATGATTTAGTGACTTAGGATCTAATAACTGAACTGTATGTAGCAATTCATTAGGTAAGCCTCCTAAATACAGATCCATTAGTGATGTAAATCACTAGGCACTTCAACTTGATTCCTAAATGCGTTAAATTCAGCATTATACTCGCTAACAGTAGTGCTCAACTTTAAATTTCGCAGCTCAATTAAAGGTTTAACAACAATACCTTCAATGAATTGATCCTTCAACTCTTCAATATATTGTTGCCATGTCATTCTCTTACCTTTCATCTCCTTCACAAGAGCCTGATGCCATTGCAGAGCTCTGCCTTTAAGATGCATCGCTACAACTCTAATTTTCATCTCCTCAGGTGTTTGATCCAACTCAAAAAACTGATTGCACTTGAATATCCATTCACTGAAATTGTCTCCATCAAAAGCCAGAAAATCGAATTTAGTTAATAGATTAATCAGTTTGGAATCTGAATTGATAGTATCATCATCTCTGCTTTTAGATCCAGAAACTTTGCCTCCTGTATAATGTGAATACGCATCTGAATTTTTGTTATGACGACCGTGAAAATCAGAAATCAAAATCTTCATGCCGTCTTTCAATTCTGATAATCCGCGTACTTCCGATTGTAATTGCTTCAAAATCTCCGTTAACGTTGTTAATTGCAGATTAATAGTCTTAATCGACTCATCATGTGATTGAATATGACGATTGACTTCTTCCATTCGCTCCATTACTTGTACGTACGTATATTCAACCATGAAACATTCGTGTGGTAAATCGAAAAGCTCTGATACCAGTTGATAAGTATAGCTTATCAATGGAAGAGTAGAAACCCTAGCTCACTCACTTGAGAACAGCTCGAGAGAGGAAAAGGGGAATTTTATTGATTCTGAATATCATAAAAACAGTTTTACAGGACATTTGACTCTTTTTATACTATACCTATCAATGACGTGTTCTACCCAATCACTATTAGACACCTGGACTTTACTTGAAACATGTACTAAGACCAACTAAACATAACGCTCATTATTAATGAGTTGACTTCTGCTGACCGACTATTTGCCCCATATCAGTCCACATTTACCGGCAGTATTTCTACGTTTCAGATTTTACATCTCTCGTTCGTTTGTTATCACAACTATGAGCTCATCTGCACGCTTGATATAGTTTTGACGAAATGAGCTGTATTTTATGAAAATGTTTCATAGCAAACTATCAAAGATTGTAACAACTAAAAAAGAAGTAGCTTTGAGTGTTTCTCAATTCCAAAACAGGTTTGTTCCGCACTATCAACTGGATTATTGCATATTTTATTTAAAAAAAATAGAAACAAAAAAGCTTTTAGAGATAAATCATTGAGTAGTCTTGGGTTGTTTCAAGATGTGCATATTAGGAGCTTCGAATGGGCGAAAGCACGAATCAAAGGATCTATGGGTGAATGACCCAAAGTAAGTGGGTTCTAACCGAGTGGGTCTAAACGGGTAATACAATGATCACTGAGGTTTAGAACTGAGGTTTGGAGGTGCTTGGGGTTGATCCATAAAACCTCCTAATCTATGTTATTTGGAAAACATTAATTTATTAGTAAAATAATCTTATGAAATCATATTTGACACACATTTTTTATTTTAAAATCTTGAAAAGAAAAAATGTTTTCAATCGACCAAACACGGCCCCTACCAAAAAATCATTAATTTTGACCGTTAATGTAACACCCCAAATTTTATAAGTTCATAACTTTAAATTATGATATTTTAGCTATTTCAGTTAGAAGGACTAACAATGTAACGTCTTTTATGTTCATAGGACTTGTCATTTAATTGACTAGTTAATGGAGGGACTAAATATGTCAAGTACCATAAGTTGAGGGTTTAAAATGTATATTGCAGTATAAAAACACTGCTTCTTTATTATTCTACTGCATTCTCAAATAAGAAAACACAGGAAACACATATATGTTGTGTGTGTGTCAATGCAGAGCTCAAGAAAAACCATGAAACCCTAATTTCATTCCCTAAATCACTTTCTAACATCAAATTGAAGCTACAAACTATGGATTCTTCATCTCCTAATCTCCTTTAACATGAGGTAATCATGTTCTTCATTTTAATTTAACCTAGTAATGGTTTAATTGGGGGTTTGACTAATAAGTGGTTTTAAATCCGAATTTGAGGTTTTAAATTGTTAAATTGATATTAATAAAGCTTGTTAGTGATGATGGTTAATGTTAGTTAAGATTAAAGTTATAAAGTAATTAGGGTTCATGAGTTAAATGATGATTATGATGTAATAATGGGTTATATGTTAAAGTTAGTGTTGTTCATGGATAAAGAACATTTAATTGATAATTATATAGTGAAGTTAGACATGATTGATTGAGTAATTACAAAACCTAACATTTGGGGTTTTGATAAATCATTGATAATTTAGATTTATGATCTTGTTAATGGGATTAAGTAAGCTTAAAAGAATGTAATTTAACACTATTACAAGTTATAAGTTGTGAATTGTGATTTTGTTTATAATTAGTGAAAGTGGAGTTTTGTTTAAAGACTTGAATTGAGTATTAATTAATCTAAATAGTAAGTATGAAAGTATTATGATGGTAAATCATAATTGAAGTGATAATTCAAGTAAAATAAAGATAAAGATGATTAGTTAAGTTTGAACACTATAAGTTGCTAAGTGTGTTGTTATATGTATATGTTGTTTAATAGGTGATCAAGATGGTGGAATTTGCATCCAAGTATTTAATCATGTTATTGCCTAAAGATTCGAGGTGAGTATATAGATCTTAAATGAATAACGGTTATATATTTCAAGTAAAGGAATTATATAACCGGTTGAAAGTATTGTTTGTATTATTATTAAGTTAAAGTTTAATTGTCTATATTGAATGATTAAGTGTTTAACCTAGCATGTGATGGGTTGTTTATTTGATTGTTGGTAAGTGTTAAAGAAAGTATGTGGCTTAAGCTTTAGTGAAGGATTTTGTGAGATATATATAAAATTGTTGTTGCTTCTATTATGTGTTATAAAGAAAGACTAAAATGTTGAAGTAGTGATTATCATGTCAATTGCTTGATGGTAGTCAAGGAATGTCATGGGTATCACTTGTTGAAGTAGTTAACCCTATGTGGTTAGCTTGTGGAAGTAGTTAATCCGATGTGATTAACTTTGTGGAAGTAATTAAGGATCCTTAATATTGTTGAAGTAATTGAAGTAAGTTATTATGTTCAAGTATATTTATTTGATAAAGTAGGTGAAGTTGCTGTGTTAGGTGTTATAAGAATTGAGTAAGGGTTGCTTGAATTATGTGCTTAAGTGATATTTGTTTAACTTCTATATATTCACTAAGCTTATGCTTATTCCGTTAAGTTGTTTAATTTTGTAGGTATCAATTGATTGGGCTTATTTAACTATAAGTAATGGAATGCAAAAATCATAGAGTTAAAGTGGGTTACGGAGCTTAATGTTTGTGATAGATAAGCTTCTCATTCGTTTGAATTATCGTTTGATTATCAATTGTAAAGATCGCCCAATTTTGTATTTCATAAGTTTGACATGATATTATGATCAAGATGTTTTATAAAATGATGGGTTTTGTTAAGCTTAAAGTTAAGGGATAATAAAGGTTGGTTTCAAGTTAAAAGAAATTTTGAGACGTAAATTCTGGGACTTAAATTATATGGAGTAATGTAAGAAAGTGTAATATATGGTTTTATATATAAAAAAAAAAAAAAAATTGGGGCGTTTCAAGTTGGTATCAGAGCGATAGTTTAAGGGAATTAGGTGATCCATGATAGGATTGCCTAGACTTAAACTAGTTGAATTGCTTAAATTGTAAGAGTTTAAGTGATAAGTTATATATTAATTGAAATGCTATGTGGTTAAAGTATGAAGTATCTATTGGTCAAGTAGTAAGTATTTGACTTGCTGTAGTTAGGATCGAAAGTGGAAGTGTTAAATTGCTTAAGGGTTAAGTTGTAAATTGATAAGAGCTGTAAGTTGTTAAAGTATATGGTGTCAACCATATTTTTGATGAAAATGTGATTAAAGTGTTAAAGGTAATATTTATGACCAAGTTGTGAAGTAAGGAAATTATTTGATGATTATTATGTGTAAAAGTGGTAAAGTAGAAAGTCAAAGTGGTCAACGAGTCTTAATATGCGTTGACAAGATTGTAAAAGAAGTAAAAATTTAAAACTTGTTGTAATTGGTTGAAACATAATGAATTTTATGTGAGATTGGTGTTTTGAGGGTATAATAGGACACCAATAGTGAAAGTGGGTTAGTTTGACTTATAATAGTCAATGTAATGTGAAATGGGTGATGGAATGGTAGTTATATGGGTTGAAACCCAAATGGGTTGTTAAAGTGCCTAAATGGGTCACTTGATAGCTTTATGGTTAAACGAGTGGTGGTTCGTATATAACGAATGTTAAAGTGACTTTAAGTTAAAAAAAAAAAAAAAAAAAAAAAAAAAAGGGGTAGCAAAGTGTGTTGAAAGTGTTGTGGTAGTCAAAATGATTGAAATTGGTGAAAGTGTCCAATTGGACCCCCAAACGGGTCGACTAGTTAAAACATAATAGAACGAGTATATGAAAGTGATGAATATGCCCACATGTCACAAATGTATATAGGAACATGTTGTTAAAGGGTTGAAGTCAGAAACTTAGCCATTTGGAATATGGCGTGTCAACCAAAATGGTTGAAAATGGCCTAAAATTGGTTATATGTCCGTTTTCTCCTAAAATGTGTAAATTAAAAAAAGTGTAAAAATGGAAAGTTGCATTTTGATTATATGAAGGTGCCTGCAAAATTTCAGACCCTAACTCGTTACGGTTTGTGAGTTATGCGCGTTTGAAATTCGGAAAAATGCAATTAAGTTTGCTGATGCAGGGGCTGCTGTGCACGCAAAGGAACCCGGCGGCTAGGGCTATAGAGCCGGCGGCTGGGGACCAAAACCCGGCGGCTGAATCAGCCTAAATGCGGCATTATGTTTCTGTTTGGCCAAAATTTAATTTACCCGGCGGTTAGGGTGTAGGACCCGGCGGCTTGGGGTCTGAAGCCGGCGGCTTGACCCTATAGCCGGCGGCTTGTGACTCTTTTCTGAAAAAATTTTTAAGTTTTTCGACGTTCGTAGTTACGTTTGACGTAGAATTTCCGTTATGAAATTTCGGTGTCTGATTAAGATGAAATTTACATGTCCACTCAAAAACGGGCCAACGGTCAAAGCTCATCGCTTTGCCATGAGCCCTAGCAGTTTTCGGCAGTTCGGGGTCGTTTGGGGCTCGAAAATCGCATTTTACTGTTTTTCAGACCTTATTTCGGACTTTTGACTTACGTTTTGTATTGGGATTTTGTCTATTTGAGCCCATAGAGCATTCTGGTGGCTAAATATAATATTAGAGCTTGTTTTAAAAGGTTCCACATATTGTTATCGGGTATGAATTATTCTTAAGCTGTTTACTACGTCGTACTGGTTAATTGTTGCCAACCATTATTGTTGGTTAATTTTACTTATTGGATTATGTGGATTACTTGAAGTATAATGAAATTGCTAAAAGTAAGATGAAAATCTCGGAAGAAATGTTAAGTGTTTATATGGTATCAATTGTCTAAATGAACTTATTTGACTTTATGAGTACTCTTATACTTCATGGTACGAGATGAATGTGAAAGTAAGTTTTATACATGTAATTGTATTAAGACGTTATGAAATGTGTTTAAATATTAAGGTGATGAATAATTTCATAACTTGGGCTGTAGATGTACAAGGGACTTATAAAGTTTTGTGAAGTTCATATATTATTGTATCATGATATGTGTAAAGTGAAGAAAGTAAGTGAATTTATGTAATAAAAGAAATATCTATTCCCTGTTTAAAGCGTTATTTGAAGTTATGTTACTAATAACATGTATTGACTTATGTTAGTTGTCGTGTTAAGAATTTATATGAATAAATGTGTTAAAGTTGTGATAATTATAGTTTTATGTGTTGATTGTGTAGAATTAAAGTTTAATCACATTTGAATCAGTATATATTTGACAGTGATGAATAGAAGTGTGAGACTGATATAATAAAATGACGCCTGGCCAACATAGTTTTATTGTATTAAGACACATGGGTGATTCATGATTGCTAAATATATAATGGGACTGATGATGATTAGCTTTGATTAGGTGTACATGGGTAAAACAATGAATGAATAAAGTTGTTAAAATTGACTGTTAAAAGTATGTATAAGTATTTACATATTAAGAAGTTAGTGATAATGTAAAGCAGTTAAGTGTAAATAGTGAAAAGTTAAATTATGAATGGAAGGTGAAAGTAACGCATTTTTGCGTTTAAAGTTAAGTAAATTCACCATGTGAGTGAAACCAAATGGATTAAAGTTATGTGAATCTAAGTTACAAGTATGTGCAAAGTTTCATGAAACTAAATTGATGTTATGGTTATAACTATAATATTATGATACTAGTTGCAAATGTAAAGAATTTCTAGCTTAATGCTAGTTCAGTTAATAAGTAAATGATAGAATTTCTGCTACTTAGAATTAAAGATGAAATGATTATTTCTGATATGTGTAAGTTGATTTTCAATGTCAAGGTGTAAAGACCCTAGCATGTTGCTAGTTTCAGATTAAACAAATTGTTTTAAGTAATTATATGGTTCAAGATGTTTAAGTTATAAAATAAAACATGTAAGTGGTCATTTGATTAAAGGATAAGATAAGTGCACATTGTATGGGCACCAGTAAAGTTAAATGAATTGCACATTTTATATGTGCATTGGGAAAGAATTGAAGATACATGTTTATGTGTATACATTGCTTAAGTTGTGTAAATTATGTTGTGTATATCTGTTGTTATAGTAAAACTGAATTAGTGTAACGAAGCAGTTGTGAAAGTTGCATTTAGTGCATGATGTGCACTTGTGCTACAAAAATTGAAAGATTAAGAGCACGTGTTATGTGCTTATTGGATAAAGTAAAGGTACATTACACGTATTCAAGTTAAAGAAACAATTGCACGATTATGTGCTTATGTTGATAAGATTAAGTATAAGTTGCTCAAGAAATATGTACATTTATGTACCTGTGTTGATAAAGCTACTTGTATAAGCTGTCTAAGGAGTATGTACATTATGTGTGACTATGTTGACAAGATTATATGCATAAAGTAGATAAGCTAGAGCAAGTGCTTATATTGTTAAAATTATGTGTAATGTGAATAGATGAGCAGCTATTGAAGAGTAAGGTGGTAAGTTAACCTGCTAAGATGATAAAATGAATTATTAAGATGATAAGCTAAAATGTTAATAGGATTAACAGTATGATTAGAAAATACCTACAAGGATAAAGTGAATATAATAAGTTACACATGAAAGTATAATATAGTCATAATTGAAACTAAGTAAGGAATGTTAAAAGTAAACAGAGATAAGGAACATTCGTGAGGACACGAATAAGACAAGTGGGGGAGAGTTGTAACACCCCAAATTTTATAAGTTCATAACTTTAAATTATGATATTTTAGCTATTTCAGTTAGAAGGACTAACAATGTAACGTCTTTTATGTTCATAGGACTTGTCATTTAATTGACTAGTTAATGGAGGGACTAAATATGTCAAGTACCATAAGTTGAGGGTTTAAAATGTATATTGCAGTATAAAAACACTGCTTCTTTATTATTCTACTGCATTCTCAAATAAGAAAACACAGGAAACACGTATATGTTGTGTGTGTGTCGATGCAGAGCTCAAGAAAAACCATGAAACCCTAATTTCATTCCCTAAATCACTTTCTAACATCAAATTGAAGCTACAAACTATGGATTCTTCATCTCCTAATCTCCTTTAACATGAGGTAATCATGTTCTTCATTTTAATTTAACCTAGTAATGGTTTAATTGGGGGTTTGACTAATAAGTGGTTTTAAATCCGAATTTGAGGTTTTAAATTGTTAAATTGATATTAATAAAGCTTGTTAGTGATGATGGTTAATGTTAGTGAAGATTAAAGTTATAAAGTAATTAGGGTTCATGAGTTAAATGATGATTATGATGTAATAATGGGTTATATGTTAAAGTTAGTGTTGTTCATGGATAAAGAACATTTAATTGATAATTATATAGTGAAGTTAGACATGATTGATTGAGTAATTACAAAACCTAACATTTGGGGTTTTGATAAATCATTGATAATTTAGATTTATGATCTTGTTAATGGGATTAAGTAAGCTTAAAAGAATGTAATTTAACACTATTACAAGTTATAAGTTGTGAATTGTGATTTTGTTTATAATTAGTGAAAGTGGAGTTTTGTTTAAAGACTTGAATTGAGTATTAATTAATCTAAATAGTAAGTATGAAAGTATTATGATGGTAAATCATAATTGAAGTGATAATTCAAGTAAAATAAAGATAAAGATGATTAGTTAAGTTTGAACACTATAAGTTGCTAAGTGTGTTGTTATATGTATATGTTATTTAATAGGTGATCAAGATGGTGGAATTTGCATCCAAGTATTTAATCATGTTATTGCCTAAAGATTCGAGGTGAGTATATAGATCTTAAATGAATAACGGTTATATATTTCAAGTAAAGGAATTATATAACCGGTTGAAAGTATTGTTTGTATTATTATTAAGTTAAAGTTTAATTGTCTATATTGAATGATTAAGTGTTTAACCTAGCATGTGATGGGTTGTTTATTTGATTGTTGGTAAGTGTTAAAGAAAGTATGTGGCTTAAGCTTTAGTGAAGGATTTTGTGAGATATATATAAAATTGTTGTTGCTTCTATTATGTGTTATAAAGAAAGACTAAAATGTTGAAGTAGTGATTATCATGTCAATTGCTTGATGGTAGTCAAGGAATGTCATGGGTATCACTTGTTGAAGTAGTTAACCCTATGTGGTTAGCTTGTGGAAGTAGTTAATCCGATGTGATTAACTTTGTGGAAGTAATTAAGGATCCTTAATATTGTTGAAGTAATTGAAGTAAGTTATTATGTTCAAGTATATTTATTTGATAAAGTAGGTGAAGTTGCTGTGTTAAGTGTTATAAGAATTGAGTAAGGGTTGCTTGAATTATGTGCTTAAGTGATATTTGTTTAACTTCTATATATTCACTAAGCTTATGCTTATTCCGTTAAGTTGTTTAATTTTGTAGGTATCAATTGATTGGGCTTATTTAACTATAAGTAATGGAATGCAAAAATCATAGAGTTAAAGTGGGTTACGGAGCTTAATGTTTGTGATAGATAAGCTTCTCATTCGTTTGAATTATCGTTTGATTATCAATTGTAAAGATCGCCCAATTTTGTATTTCATAAGTTTGACATGATATTATGATCAAGATGTTTTATAAAATGATGGGTTTTGTTAAGCTTAAAGTTAAGGGATAATAAAGGTTGGTTTCAAGTTAAAAGAAATTTTGAGACGTAAATTCTGGGACTTAAATTATATGGAGTAATGTAAGAAAGTGTAATATATGGTTTTATATATAAAAAAATAAAAAATTGGGGCGTTTCAGTTAATCCCCCCGTCTGACAGCACAAATAAAAAAGGAAAAAGAAAAGTGTGAAAGGAAACTATCACTACTTGGCTTTCATGTTATATATATGAATTGTACGTTTTATTTTTATATTGACAGATTGATTTATATGACCATGTGTTTAATAAAATGTTGCCACAATCGACATAACAATACAACCAGCTTTCAATTGGTTGTCTTAGACAACTTCAAAGTTGTAAATGTTTTCATTTCGTACATTCTTTTGGAATGTGCATTTATGCTGTCAAGCCTCTTTATATACTTAGATTCTGGTAATGACATTATGCATCATGTTTAGTCTTTTGTTTATGAATTCTTTCGTGTTAATTAATGTAGGTTTAAGGTAGTATGATGATTCCAACCTTGTTGAGCACCGGAAAAAGTGTAAATATGTTGTCTAGGCTTGCTAATTAGTTGATAGACTATAGTGTAGGATTGTTGGTGATGTTGGGATGAGTTATACGAATTTGTTACCTTATATCATTCCTTTATTGATAGCTTTCTTAACAGATCGAACGCCCGCAGTTGCTAGACAAGCTATCACCGGTAGAAACAGCTTATTTCGATGTTCTCTTAAAAAATAGCTTTTCAGGTACTATACAGATTGACTTGCATCTGTCGTGTTATAGTCGAAAGGCATATATTGTCGTAAATAAGACCAAGTCATATCGACTATGCTGTAACATTATATGGCATTATAGGTAGATAAATACTCATAGTTGTAGCTTTCATGGTTTGTTTTCAAGTGAGTTAGATGATTCTCTTGAGTCTTCATGGTCATGGGTGTTGAAGCTTAAGGATGAAGTCCATTCGATGTCTTATCAGGTAAACGCTAATCATAATTATTCAACACCAACATTTTGTGTAACGTATGATGTAACACCTCAAATTTTGTAAGTTTTTATTTCTAAATTAACAGAGTTAAATTATTATTGTAATGTCACTTTATATATTAGTTAGATTATTTTATCTATAAGGAGGTGGGATTTAAAATGAAAGAGATAAATGAGTTATTTGGAATAATATAATATATATAAGTGAGGTTAAAAACATGTATGACAACTAAGTTGAGGGACTGAATGTGTTAAATCATAAAAATGTGTTAGGAGGGGGTTTATTTGATTAAGTGATGAAAATTTAGGGGCCCAAAGAGAAATATTCTCAATTAGACCTCCTCCCTTGAAATCTCTGGAAACAAAAAGTTCCAGAGATATGTGTGTGTGTGTGGCGTGAAAACCAGAGAGAAGAGAAGGGAGAGTAGTTTGTGAAATTGAAGCTAGGGTTTGCCAAATTGTGTCTTTAATCCTCAAATTCTTCACTTCTAAGGTATGAACAACTTCCATAATCATCTAATTTGATTGTTTTTGTTGATGCTATGGATGAACCCTAAATTGAATTTTAGGGAAAAGATGGAATTTTAAGGTGTAGAATGCTTAATGAATAGTTACTAAGTATAAATGAGTTAATTTCTATTAAAAGAGATGAGTTATAGTAATATTTATGTGTTTTGATGATTTAGTTAAAAAATTTAGAACTATGATGATGATAATTGGTAGTTACTGAGATATTGTGGTTAAAAGAGAATTGATTTAATCATATGCATGTTAATTTGAATAAGAAAAGTGATTTAACAACTAGTTGAATTATTCTTGTGTTATGAGATGAAGTATGGGATTTTGATGTTTTTGGTTGGTGTTATTGAGTTAACAATTAAAATGGATGTTTAATCTTGTAAAATCAGTTTCAAAAGTGATAATTGTGTTGGTGTTAATCAATAAAAGTGTTTTATATATGTTTGAGTCAATTTGACATGTTTTTGATGAAAACTCATTTTTGGACAGCTTATATGCAGAAAAATGGTCATTTTGAAATGGTCATAAATAATAAACCGTAACTCCATTTTTGATGTACTATATATCGTTGGAAAGGTGGGGAAGTTTACTTTTGGTTGGTTATGACCTTGGTGCCCAGAGCTGATTTTAAGTTGGTCGAATACAGGGGTTAAGTAGCAGCTGTCCAGCTTTATAAAGTATATGAAAAGTGTTGTAAAAGTAATTAATGAAAAGTAGTAAGATGTAACATGGAAGTTAACTTGCAATGATGAATTAAGAAGTGTGATTTGATAGATAAAGTAGTGATTTATATAATCATAGTGATGCTTGAATTAAGTTGACAAAGTTGTGATTAATATAACGTTGAAAATAAACGAGGTCACGCTCAAAGTAATGATTAAAGTAACGAAAGATTGAAACTAATAAGATTATGAAAAGTATAATTATGTAAGCTGAATTAAGCGTTAAACTTAATCTATCCAAAGGGTGATATATTAATAGTTATGATTAGTGATTTCATTATGATTGTTAGAGACTAAATATGTCGTTATATTTATGTGCTATATGGTAGGTGTTTCAAGGAGTGGTGTTCACGAGAATTGTACTAAGTCTCTTATTTATCTAAAGCCAAGGTGAGTAATATGAAGATTAGTTAAGTAATGATTGTATCATTCGGATTGCATACGTGCAAGAGAATTATACAATCGTGTGAAGTTCTATATTATGTCATTTTGATGAGCTAATTGATTAGTTGTACGTTATTATTATTACTTGATTAGTATTGAAAAGTTATGCAAAGTTGTGTAAAGTGATAAGTTATATAAATTTGTGTAAAGTGATAAGTTGCGTGAAGTGAAATTAAAGTAAAAGCTATAAAACATGAAAGTCAAATAATGAGAAAGTTTCAGTAAAGTGTAATTTATATAAAGTGTAATCTATGTAAAGTCAAAGTTATGTAAAGTAACAGTTATGTGTTGAGCATGGAAAAGATTGAAAATTAAAGAATAGCTAACTTCGGTTGGCTTGGAAAGTAAAGAATAGCTAACTTCGGTTGGCTTGGAAAGTAAAGAATAGCTAACTTATGTTGGCGTGGAAAGTAAAGAATAGCTAACTTATGTTAGCTATGATTGTAATAAGACATGTGCACATGGGTTAAGTGAAAGTGAAAGTGGATCCAGTTAAGAAAAGTAATCTCTGTCCCTTGCTCAATTAATTGAAAGCTATAGGTTTGTTTAAAGTTTATGTTAATAACATAATTGTTGGAAGTAAGTTGATAAGCAAATTATTTAACTAATTGTTCATATGTACTCACTAAGCGTATAGCTTACTCTTTTAGTTGTTTTACCTTTTTAGGTGCTATGGTTCGGTTGAATAAAATTTGCATAACAAGTAAGGGGTGGTTGCTAGGAGAATTACGTGGATCGAAGCTTGCTTTACTGTTAGATAAGTTTATCTTCTTTTAAATTATCGTTAGGATGATACTTGTATAAGCCGCCCAAAGTTTATATGAATTTGTGTTTAAAGTCAAAGAAATGAGAAGTTTGTTAATTGTAACCATTATATATACTTGACTTGTAAAGTCCAAATAGATGAAATGTTGGTAACAGTTTTAAATGATGTGATTTTAAGAATTGACAAATACGAGCTTTGAATAGTATATAAAAAAAATATCAGGACGTTTCATATGACATCTAATTATATGTAATCACATCTTTTGCAAGCCTGAAAGTGATGGAACAAAGTTACTTGCACTAAATTCAATGAAGCATTAACTCTTTTGTATACTTCTGGAGTTCTGGAGGTATTTCTATTAACTTATTTTAGTATGCCATCTTTGAATACTTTCAAAACAAATATTTGATCCACATTAAAGCCCCAGAATTAGTGGGCTTGTTATCAGAGCTAAATGTACCGCGAGCATTTGAGTTGCTTGAGACGGAAGCTGACAGTCTTATGCAAGGTATGTTTTACGGTAGTAGCTTAAGGTATGTTTTGAACATTACTTGCTATTTGGGTCAACCCGGCCCATTTTGTTCCTTACCAAAGCATTTACCCCGTCGTCCCTATTTTCCCCCTTACTTTTAAGATTATTAAATATCAAATATTTCATGTCTCTTGCCCAAATTTGGATGTGATTGTGTGCTTTTACAACCACATTGTGTCAGGAACAGATGAAAAGAATGGAAGTCAACAAATTGATTCAAAATATATGGACAAAGGTGAATTTTATAAAATTAAAAAAAAAAGTGGTCTTGTGCTTTAAATGTTTATTGTTTTTTACAATTATTTATTTGACTTGCAATTTTCATGATAAAGTGGACGCTTTGGATGATTGAATAGAAGATAGTGCTTTTAAGATCAATGACAAAACACGGTGAGTTATTTTTGTGGAAGTTATTTTACCCATTTATAAGTTGGTTTAGTCTTTAAACTAAATTTACCAATTTTTCATTTAGGTTACAGTTATCTTAAGTTATAATTTAGGGAAATAGCTCGGGTTTGTTTAGTCTTTAGCCGCGGTTATAATTTTAGCTTGATATGCATGCATTACTAAAGACTAAATCAACCCAAGCTATTTCATTGTTGTACACAATTAAATTGGGTGGGAAGCAACATTGTGGACACAATTAATCAGGAAAAGCAGAAATGGTAAAGTGTTTGGATCAAAATATTTGTGCAGTCTCATCTTATGTCAAGAGATACAAATCAAGAGCTATGAATGGATAAAGAGTAGGGCAGAGAGTGGTCGTATGAGTTGGCAAGAATGGGTTGTTGACGCAATTGAATGATAAATTGGAGATAAAATGCAACCTGAGACAAGATATACTGTAGATATACAAACAAAATAAAAGTGTGATATCTGTTAATAACAAATGAGGTTTGCCATAAAGCAAAGAAATACCACCGAAGGAGCTAGAAGTCAAAATAGAGTGTATTGTGTCATACTGAAAAGTTCAAGGAAGTACAAGGGTTTTTGAAAGTATGGAAGAACCAATGAAAATGCTCCACATGTACAAAGAGAATACTCCACATGTACAAAACCCATTTACCCCCAACATCAATTATCTCACAAACGGTAAATCGAAAAATTATGAAAATTGCACCATAAAATTCAGCATTTTCTCCTCTTCGATTAGCAGTCCGTCAAGGCATACTTTCGATAAAAAAAATTTCCCGTTTTTAGGGGGTTTTATAAATTATTAACACATGTGTTAGTGCTTGGTTGTACATTTAATTAAGGGTTAGGGTTAGGGTGTAAGGTTTGGGGTTTAGTAGTATTTAGGGTTTAGAAGGATTTAGGATTTAGGGTTTAGGGTTTAGAAGGATTTAGGGTTTAGGGTTTAGAAGGATTTAGGGTTTAGTAAGATTTAGGGTTTAGAGTTTTGTAAAGCGTTTAGGGTTTAGGGTTTGTATAACACCCCTCATTTGATACGACAATATTATATTATTTACATGGAAGCGTATAATTAAAAATATCCGAAAACACTGTACATTAAGATAATGTACATAAGTAGTTTACATATCATCCGCACACCATTTTAAAACTATTAAACAACTACATCAAATGGGGTATTATATTGTTCCAAACTTTAGTTTTGTTACAAAACATGTCAGAGTAGCACTGCAAGTCAAACACTCCCCGTTCCATGAACGTCAAAATCCTGCAACCCACATCCCAAAACATAACCTGCAGGAAGTAATTTGAGGGATTAGCACAAAGCTAAGTGAATGAATTCATTACACACAATTCAACTTAGCATAACCACCTGTTTACACCAAACAACCGTAAACATATGATTCAACTAGACAACAATATAGTAATGAGGATCGGTGGCTCTGGGGAATACCATAATACCCGGGTGGCTCCCCAAGAACACTTAACCAACCATATCCGTATGGCCATAACGGACGAGACCGATGACTAACAGTTATTATAATCAAACACAGGCACTACACACAACAAATGAATCAAGTTCCTGTGTAATTCATATAATAACCAATTAGCTCAACCAACCAGTTCAACCTGTTGACCTCATTAACAACTTATGCCTGAAGGCCACACATAGCACGTAGATTTATAATCAACAATATCAACTAAATGCAATAACAACATATCTACGTTCACTTGTTGTAACCAAACGGTCACAACTAAATCAAATGGTGAGTCCTGAATCCACTCACCGATACCTCTGTAGTCACAAACTCAGAATCCAAGTGTCACTTGTCTTTTGGAGGATCTGAGAACAACAATCAATATAAGTTAGTAATCAGGATCATCAATACTTAACTTATATCCAACATAATTCAAGGAACTATATATATTATTCACATAACCATATTAAGTTCCTAATCATATTTATGGTTCATAATAAAGCATATCAACATATACTTATCAACATTTTACTTTGTAATGACTTAAAATCAAAAGGCTACAAAACGAGTTACTACCCGCCGGGTAGCCCCAAGTACCCCCCGGGTACAAGGTTTTACCAGCCGGGTACCCGATGAAACAACCGGGTGAATTAAGATTTCATGGTAACAGAACTTTTCCACGTTTTAAAGCCTGGAGCAGCAGCCGGGTTCCCGGTTTACCAGCCGGGTTCCTGGCTTTGATGAACTACCCGCCGGGTTCGGGTATTACCCGCCGAGTTCATACCCTGAACCAGCGATCATCGCCCAGCAAAACCCCATAACCCAAATTTTTACACCAAACTCACCAAAATCAGTTTATAAGATCATTTCAACATGGCTAATATAAAACTACAACATTTTGTAACATCAAATAACCATTTCATAACATCAAAGATCAATTTGTCCACTTTAATTCACATATAAATCAAACACCCACAACTTTAGGCATAATCAAATTAACTCAAGCTTACTTACAAATTCAAAGAAGAAGAACAAGGTGTTGATGATGAAATTAAATTCCAAATCAAAGCTCCAACTTGTATTTCAATTTGAATATATGGTTTCTAGGTTTTGAAGTTTTAAATTTTAAAAACAAAATGGAAGTTCTTTCCATTTTGGGAAAGTATATAGGTCGGCCCAATTTTATTTCCCTCGACCCGTATTCACTTAAAACTAGTCCCCTTTCAATCTATTGCCTGGAACCTAAAAACCATTTGCAAGAAACTTATTTTATTCTACCGTCAACTATAGTAAATTAAAACAAGCAACAATTTACTATCCACAATAAGTTCTTAAACTTATTTACCTAAGTTTCTCAAATAAACAATTAATATCGAATAATTTCTAAAATAATCAAATACATCAATTTAAAATTAGAAATTACCAGACCCGAAGAGAGGATGTTACAAATCTCCCCTCCTTAAGAAGATTTCGTCCCCGAAATCTCAACACGATCAAATAATCCAGGGTATCTGGATCTCATACTGTCCTCGGTTTCCCAAGTTAGGTTTGAACCTAAACTATGTTTCCATTTTACTAACACCATGGGAATCTGTTTCTTCCTAAGTTTAACAACTTTTCGGTCTAGAAGTTCAATAGGTTCTTCAACTAACTTCTGGTTCCGATCAACTTTCAAATCTTTCGAAGGAAGAATCTGAGAATGGTCCTCCACGTTACATTTCCTCAAATAACAAATGTTAAACGTGTCATGAATACCAGTAAGTTCTGAAGGAAGATCTAGTGTAACTGACTGATCATTAACGACTTTACTGATTCTTAATGGACCAATATACCGAGGAGCCAATTTACCACGTTTTCCAAACCGAATAACCCCCTTCCAAGGCGAAACTTTAAGATAAACAAGTTCACCTTCAACAAATGATACCGGTCGTCTACGTGGATCTGCGTACTGCTTCTGTCTGTCACGTGCAGCTTTCAACTTTCCCCATGCAACTGCTACTTTGTCAGCTGTCATCTGAACAATGTCTGGCCCAGCAAACTATTTCTCACCAGCCTCTAACCAACACGTAGGCTGTAACACCCGGTCAAAAAGTCAACTTTCGCGCCAAAATTTAACTTCAAATAATTGTATTACATATATGCGATTACATCAAAATATTCAAAAATGTAAGTCGTTTAAATTTAAAACGCATTTTAATTATCCGAAATCGCGCGAAAACAAATTATTAAACCTTAAATCCCAAAATAATATTTTTATAAAATATTCCGGTACAAAAACGTTTCGAGAGAATATAAATAAATTTTTGAACTTAAAAAGTTATCTTAAATCACATCGGATAAATAAACACGAGTATTTTGTACTGCAATTTGGGAGACGGTGTCTCCACCGAGTCAGTCAAAAAGGAGGAAACCTCCTCCCCCTTTCTCATTTCCACCTCTTTCACTCTCTCTCTTCTCTAACTTTTCTCTCATCTCTCTCTCTAACATCACACCACCGCCATCTAAATCCGCCATTTAACACCACTAAACGACCTCAAATCTTCAAGCTCATTTAGGGAAAAACGATCACCACGCAACGATCTACAATCCTATCTTTTCAGATTCTCCTCGCGCGGATTTGTAAGTTTCCGACAATTCTCGAAATCTCTCAAAACTTTGTTATTTTGCTTGTTTGCGGTTTAGATAAGCTTAAAATACTCAAATATGGGTTGGGTAAAAGAATCAGACTCAACGGAGGCCGGAAAACTCGTTTTCGGCTCAAACTCCGGCGATCAGTCCGCTACGTCGCAGGGACCAAAAACAGTGCTGCGACGTCGCATCCAACGTCGCAGCCAACGTCGCAAAACATCCCAACGTCGCATAATGCGACGTAAGCCCCTACGTCGCCATCAAATTCTACGTCGCACATTGCGACGCAGGACACAACGTCGCATTAGATTGCGAATGTCGCACATAGCGACGCAGGACTCTACGTCGCATCTGACGTCGCATCTGACGTCGCATCTGACGTCGCAGAACCTTAAAAACCTATGTTTTTCACTAAGTATTGACAACCAAATTTTACCACTCGATTTTACCCGAATTTGGATTTCGAATGCGTTTTCTCTAAAGCAGAGTAGTAGAAATAAAATTTTTCCAAGCTGACCTGGCAGCTCGACCCCAGCCAGGGGCTCTGCCCCTTGGACCCCGCTAGGGGTTGCCACCCCTTGGACCCCGCTATCAGGGGCGCTGCCCCCGAACCCCCGTACACGGTCTTTAAAAACAAGCGACAAACAAACATTCGAACGACTTACTTGGTCAGACTATTTGATCTCGTACTTATACAACCTCACGTGTTTAGGACATTAGAAGGTTACCATTCGGACGACGCGCATATCATCGTATCGCTAACAACTCACAGGTGAGTTTCATAGCCCCACTCTTTCAACTTTTTACTATTTTCGGGGTGAAACACATGCTCAATTTCTGTTTTCGAATTATATAAATAATTGTTTATAAATCACAACTATTTTTATTACTGTATGTAATACAAAATGTGTAATACTTAGGAATTACACCCGCAATATTGTTTTAGAACAATATCAATACTTACCTAGATAGGTCACAATCGTACCCGGTTAGGTCGTTGGAAAACGATTACCAACACATAACTTGATTTAGTTATCGAAATCTGTCGCACCCCCAAATTATGATGCGGAAGCGGGTCGGTTCGGGGCCCGACTAATCAATATACAAAGCACACAAGATTACATAATGAACGACCACTACATGCGTCGTTTACAAATACATTGATATTATAAAGGTTTTACACCATTATAACATAGTTTACAAAAGCTCCTGAGTTCGATTGATAGGGATTCTATGGCATAACTAAATTATACAAAATATAGTAATGCATGACAATCTCTTGATGTCTGAATGTGACTCGAGCTAATGGGCATCTTGAGTGGCAGACCTACTGCTGCTGATCACCTGTGATACATGCTAAAATGGGTCAGCGAAAACGCTGGTGAGCTCACAGGTTTGTATGTCAACACATATTTGTATGAACCGCAAGATTTAATGATAATTGAATTTAAAATGCAATTAAGCAAAATAAAAGTTATACAGCCATGAGCACATAGTCTGAGCTTAACTCGAGATGTCAGGTCCACATTTAAGGTATCCTGATCGAGGTGCCTCCTACGAGTGCCTAATCAACACTCGTCTACACAAATATTAATACATCCGTTTTTCTAGTTAGTGCGTGCTAACCCGGATGAGGCTGGTCAAACCTATATGGTACCATATACTAATATTCACGCTACTACGTATTACCAAACTATGCTGATGGAGGGCTTTAAAATGATTAGTGAAAATAACTCATGTAGTATTTGATTTGATGATACTTGCGTTCATATTGTAAAACAAAGCAGAGCAATGAAATCACACCCCTAGGTAAAAGTATTTAAAAGGGGGCTATGAGACTCACCTGAGCCTATGAGATGCTACTAAGCACAATTGATGAAACACAATAATTTGATGTCGTTACAACGACTGAACCTGCAGGGCGTCTGAGACGCGCAAGGTTTTGATAAATGATTAGATTCTTAAAACCTGCCGGGCGTATCAAACGCGCATGGTTTAATTGATTTGATGACACTATGGACCATCTTTGCTAGTTATTCCCTTAACTAGTTTTGACCAAATACTTTGGTTAGTGATTATGTTTTGAGTTTGTGAAAATGGATACGGCCCATTGGTGATTGTTTGAAATAATAATTCTTCAATTATTATTACTACTTTCATTTGTTGTAAACTTATAAAAACATATTTGAAGTGTTTAAATGTTGTATCGTATAAGTATGAAATATGTCGCGATGTCAGACACTTAGTGTAAACCTTTAGTTTTAAGTTTATGGAAAAACGAGGGTCCGAATACTAAAATATGCCATTTTCGACCCCTAGATGACTCCGGATGGCTTAAAACTGACTAGGCTAAGGTACTTAGCCTTGACCATTGGGTTGTTTTCGAGTGACCGAGCGAATTTGAGCCCAATCCGTTACAATAAATTTTTCATCGAGAAGCTACCCTGTTTTAAGTTGTTAAATCGTCGACGTTTTCGAAAATTTACATGTTCTGTTTTAGCTAGAATTCGCAGGGCTAGTTTATTGATCCGTTGGATCATGAAATATAACGGGGGAATCCGCCGTATTCATTTGAATACGCCGTATTGGTGGCTTTTGTGGGGAATACGCCGTATTCATTTGAATACGCCGTATTGGTGGCTTTTGTGGGGAATACGCCGTATTCATTTGAATACGACCGTATTCATGAAAAATTGAGGGAATACGCCGTATTCATTTGAATACGCCGTGTTCATGTTTTCTGGGCGGGAATACGCCGTATTCCCTTGAATACGCCGTATTCCGAGGTCTGGTTCGAGTCTGTCGTTCCAAAATTCACCCAAAAACCCATTTTAATCCGCAAACAACCAACAATGATCTATCCTAACATTAATACATGATGATATACGTTATTTAAACACGAAATTACAAAGTTTAAGTTTATAATTTCTTACAATGATTTATGAACGTGATGAAGGTGATGAACGGATGATGATGAAGAACACGAAGATGATGATGATTATGATCTCTAGCTGCTACTTGTTGTTGTTAATTGTTATTGTTGTTAAAGTTGTTGTTGTTTTTGAAATGAAATAGAGAGAACCGAGAGAGAGTTGAGATAGATAGATAGAAATAGAATGGATCGGCCATCTCCAATTATTGGAGGTGGTTGATCCGAGCTTCGATCCGTTCCGTGGTATTTTGACCCGTGTTTTGGTACCCGATCGAAAAGTAGTAAAATGTTTTAAATCGATAAATTTCTAAAAATGAATTCGTTTATACTTTTATTGGAAGTATTTTATAAAAATACCTTTAGTGAGATATAATAATATATCTTTGTTTTACGTTTTAGAGACGGACACGATTTGAATGGTTTCGTCGCGTTTGAGTAAAATGGAATAAAACGCAATATGTTTTATTTTAATCGTGTGTAAATAATAATTATTATCTCCAATAATAAAACATTATTTATATGTTTTGTTGCGAATCCTTTATATTTGTACGATACGGATACTTTATATATTATCAAAATAATATATAATAAATATGTGGATATTAAATAATCATTCGGTATTACTTAATATTTGATTTTCACCAATGCCGTATAAATGAATCGGAATTCGACCGATTTGAAAATGAACGATTAAATCTAATCGAGTACTGATATATATATTCATCAATATATATTTTGATACATACAATTAGTCTAATACATAGCACTAACTACATGTATTAAATAATGATTAGGAACTAATTTATAGTCCTAATTTGACGGGTGTCACAAAATCTTTTGGCCATATTGTCACGGGACAATAACATTGAATACATTAGAACTAGTTAGTTCTACCTACACTGAACAACATTTATACTGTTACAAGTTTAGTTATTCTTTAAGAACTAAAATTGTCGACACACTCCATTATCACTAGAATGGGAACTGAACTTAAGTGAACATTTTCCCAAGACTCCGTTATATGTACTTGCTAGGCTTTAGGCTAGGAGTATACAATATTATTACAAGTTAGTACAGACTTCTTATATCTATACGACTCAACTGGTGACGACTCTGGCTCAGGATGTAATCCAACCAGGGATGGTCCCCCGGCCCAGGATGTAATCCAACCGTGGGGGTGTCACCTGATGAATATCTACATACTATTATACGATCTACTTAGTCAGGCATGTCGAGTACTGCTGGCTCTCAAACAACTTAGTCGGGCATGTCGTTGTACTGCCGGCTCAATCACAAATTGCTGCGAGCAATTCCAAAAACGATGCCGCGGTATTACAGCGGGCACCAAACGATGCCACGGTAAAGTGGGCACAAAACGAAACCACGGTATTGCAGTGGACGAAATTTCAATCAATGGATCAGCGAGTGATACTCGGGATTCACAATAAGTTAACGGATATGTGGTGCTGCCACGCGAGGCCGTTAGCTCAATTCATGTCCGGGTTAGCTTATGCTAATCGGGTAAACGGACACGCTAAACGTTCAAACATAGATCTGCGGATCTACAATCACTTGTTGCTGGATGCAACACCTCATATATTAAATCATAGTTCTGCGGGACTACAGTTACTTACTATCATATGACGTGGTCATACAGTTATTTGGTTACAACTTAGGCAGGTATTGCCTCCCGTTATACACTTACTCATACCAGATAGGTATTCAGGCTCGGTATGCCTCAATTATTGTGTACTTAGGTACGGACTACAATTGCTTAGGTATTAGATACCTAAACTTTCGAATTACACACTGGTAATTACAACTACAATTTGCTACAAATCAGAATCGTGGATTCTGAACAATTTCTCAAAACATACAAGATTTATACTTTATGTATTCAACATAAAACCTATGAACTCACCAGCTTTATAGCTGACCTGTTTTAGCATGTGTTCTCAGGTGCCCAGCAGGATTAGGATTACTACAAGATCTTACTAGTTCGAGTCGCATATTTTCAACAAATGGGACTACTCTGCATTTACTTTCATATTTTCCAATTATGTATTTGGAATTTGTTGTTAAACTTATAACGTTGTAAACATTTTTATTTACGAAATGTATAACCATTTTCAAACGTCTCATTTAGAGTCGTTCATTATGTATCTTATGCTGTGATATTTGATTTAGTAACACCCGACCCGACAGCTTCCGCAAACCGAAATTTGAGGGTGTTACAGATTGGTATCAGAGCCTAAGGTTATAGTGAACTAGGTTGCATTTAGAGGGCCTAGACTATGACCGTTAGGCAGTATTCCTCGTTAGGTATGACTGGTTCAGGGATTTCATCATACGAGTTTAATTTAACATAGCGTAGCTAACTATGTACAATTAAATAAAGATGATGCGATATCTGAAAGGGGTTATACTGGACCAGGAATGCGTAGTTGACTCTGATTTGTTATGTGCTAGACATCCTAGGCTATTATATGTACTGTAGGTATGTATGAATAGGCCTTACATGTGTAATACTTTTACGTACTTATATATATTGAGTATATATATAAAATCAATTCCGCTGAACCAATACATACTCGCGAAGAGGCACATCGCCGTCTTCCTAACTATCGCGACTCGACACTTTTCTCCATATGCACGCATAGGAGAATATCACATTTATCACTGAGCCTCGGGAAGGAGGTACAAACGTTACCAATGGGAATGGAAACCCGCACATGCTAAACCTTCACGAAACTTAAAACAAACTGACAACTTTTAAACCTTGAACATATGGATCACAACTGGATTAGTGTTGACTAACTCCACAACAAAATTATCTCGAATCACAACTTGATCACGTAGATCAACAAATTCAATCATGCGGTACTTTGACCCCTACATTTTAGCCTTTGTGCTACAACTGAGAAATTCGAACTTCAAACACATTTTGGCCGTGGGCCACAAATCAAACCACACATGGCACGTGGTGCTACGATTTCAAGGTATGTTAATACCACAACTTGAGCACATTAGTGCAACCTTCACAGTACGTTGATACTACAATCATGGCATGTTGATGCCACACTCATAGTACATGGATACTACAATTTCAATGCCGCGGGCACTTCATTACAGCACGTGGTGCTGCGTTTCATGGTACCTTGGTACTACAATTACAAAACATTAGTATTTCAATTACTGTGCTGATAACACTGCATTATAGCACTAGGTGCTACTTCAATTATGCATGTAGACTTGTTATAGTTGCATGTACGACTGACATATGTACATATACACTTACTTAACTGGGCACGAGGTGTCACACCTGACTATTATTATGTACGTATACTTGAATAGTTACGTGTACACCATATATGTATATACGACCCATTAAGCATGTAATGCTTTAATCAATAAATACACAATGATGTCACCACACACCTGGGTTGTGTTGGTGGACCCTGCTTCAACACCACCGAGGACACTGTAGTTGTCACATACACAGGCATGAATGGCCGTACGATATTCTAGTACTACATTATAGTCTGATAGACTACGACAATACTATGGTTCTGGTCAACTACCTATAATTCATAACTAGGTCGTTAGTACGACTACACATCTAAAATTTCAAAGTCCGAGGACTTTCATATAGATACCTTAAGTGGTTTCTGGATAACTAACACTTTTACATCCGAGTATGCAACTATAAAGTCAAAATCTTTGAATAAAGATCTCACACTTTGTCATTTCATTCTTGTTCAAGAATCATGCCTCCTAAACGACAAACTTTCACTCGAGCTGAGCACGATCAAATTATTAATCAAGCAGTGACTGCGACCCTAGCTGCTCGGAACCAAGAAAAGCCTTGCACTTTTAAGGATTTTCTGAGGTGCGAACCACCAAACTTCGTTGGTACTGAAGGAGCTATCGGATTAATTCGATGGTTCGAGAGAATGGAATCTATATTTCACGTTTGCAACTGCCCCGACGACTGCAAAGTCTTGTACGCCACATACACCCTCCAGGATGATGCTTCTACCTGGTGGAATTTTCACGCCCGAACTGTAGGAATCGACACTGCTCACAAACTTCCGTGGGAAGACCTGAAACGAATCATGAAGGACAAGTATTGTCCCATCGAAGTACTTCACAAACTTGAGGACGAACTTTGGCACCTCACCGTAAAAGACAACGATATCGTAACATATACCACTCGTTTCCAACAACTAGCACACTTGTGCCCAACTATAGTAAACCCTGAGAGTCAACAAATCGCAAGGTACACCGGTGGACTCCCGCTACTAATTGAGGGGATGGTCACCGCCTCTAAACCCGCTACTATTGAAGAGGCCATTCGTATGGCCCACAGACTTATGGCACAGAGGGAACGACGCGAAGCCACTGCAACCGAAAACAACCTAACGAAATGGAATGGGGATTCCAGCCCTAGTCAAAATCCAACCAATCAACCTGAACCCTTGAAGTACCATGCTGTCGAACCCAACGAAAGACAAGGCTATGCGGGTAACAAACCATTTTGTCACGGCTGTAAACGTCATCACGACGGATTATGCGGATTACCCTGCGAAAGATGCCAACGATACGGTCACGTAATCCGGGACTGCAGAGTTCCCGCCAATCCCGACTCTCGAAGGATATGCTTCAAATGTAAGGAACCCGGTCATTACAAGAAGGACTGCCCAAAAAGACGCAAAATTCACTTAATCGACTCCGAGTAAATCAAATAAATCTCCAACGAAAATGTAAGTACAATTTCTCCTCGAAAACATAACTCTTCAATTATAGATTCGCTAAACGTGTACTTATTGTCCCCACCATCATTTTAACGACTTATTGTCGATCACATCTTAGGGCTAGTTGACCTAGGCCCACATAAAACCCAAAGTTTGCTTTCAGCAGACCAATCGATAGAACACTCACCAACCAAACTCAATGTTTACTTTCAGTAGACTAATCGACTCAACGATAAATCGCTCAGCCCTGATATAACCAATTACAAAACGGTCACTATGTGACAACCTTCTAGTCCCGAATGGACTACGACGTAAACGGTTACCGTATAACCACAAAATAATCATACACCAAACAAATAATACGGTCAGAATATGACTACAACGATAAACCGTGACCCAGTCATGGATTGACTGCCCTTCAACTCCATTATAAGACATGATATGTCTAATATCTACTCGATGAATCTCTTGTACGTGCATTGCTCCCCAGACTCCACGCGATCACGACATCACTTTAAATTTCGGGACGAAATTTCCTTAACAGGGGGAGAATGTAACACCCGGTCAAAAAGTCAACTTTCGCGCCAAAATTTAACTTCAAATAATTGTATTACATATATGCGATTACATCAAAATATTCAAAAATGTAAGTCGTTTAAATTTAAAACGCATTTTAATTATCCGAAATCGCGCGAAAACAAATTATTAAACCTTAAATCCCAAAATAATATTTTTATAAAATATTCCGGTACAAAAACGTTTCGAGAGAATATAAATAAATTTTTGAACTTAAAAAGTTATCTTAAATCACATCGGATAAATAAACACGAGTATTTTGTACTGCAATTTGGGAGACGGTGTCTCCACCGAGTCAGTCAAAAAGGAGGAAACCTCCTCCCCCTTTCTCATTTCCACCTCTTTCACTCTCTCTCTTCTCTAACTTTTCTCTCATCTCTCTCTCTAACATCACACCACCGCCATCTAAATCCGCCATTTAACACCACTAAACGACCTCAAATCTTCAAGCTCATTTAGGGAAAAACGATCACCACGCAACGATCTACAATCCTATCTTTTCAGATTCTCCTCGCGCGGATTTGTAAGTTTCCGACAATTCTCGAAATCTCTCAAAACTTTGTTATTTTGCTTGTTTGCGGTTTAGATAAGCTTAAAATACTCAAATATGGGTTGGGTAAAAGAATCAGACTCAACGGAGGCCGGAAAACTCGTTTTCGGCTCAAACTCCGGCGATCAGTCCGCTACGTCGCAGGGACCAAAAACAGTGCTACGACGTCGCATCCAACGTCGCAGCCAACGTCGCAAAACATCCCAACGTCGCATAATGCGACGTAAGCCCCTACGTCGCCATCAAATTCTACGTCGCACATTGCGACGCAGGACACAACGTCGCATTAGATTGCGAATGTCGCACATAGCGACGCAGGACTCTACGTCGCATCTGACGTCGCATCTGACGTCGCAGAACCTTAAAAACCTATGTTTTTCACTAAGTATTGACAACCAAATTTTACCACTCGATTTTACCCGAATTTGGATTTCGAATGCGTTTTCTCTAAAGCAGAGTAGTAGAAATAAAATTTTTCCAAGCTGACCTGGCAGCTCGACCCCAGCCAGGGGCTCTGCCCCTTGGACCCCGCCAGGGGTTGCCACCCCTTGGACCCCGCTATCAGGGGCGCTGCCCCCGAACCCCCGTACACGGTCTTTAAAAACAAGCGACAAACAAACATTCGAACGACTTACTTGGTCAGACTATTTGATCTCGTACTTATACAACCTCACGTGTTTAGGACATTAGAAGGTTACCATTCGGACGACGCGCATATCATCGTATCGCTAACAACTCACAGGTGAGTTTCATAGCCCCACTCTTTCAACTTTTTACTATTTTCGGGGTGAAACACATGCTCAATTTCTGTTTTCGAATTATATAAATAATTGTTTATAAATCACAACTATTTTTATTACTGTATGTAATACAAAATGTGTAATACTTAGGAATTACACCCGCAATATTGTTTTAGAACAATATCAATACTTACCTAGATAGGTTACAATCGTACCCGGTTAGGTCGTTGGAAAACGATTACCAACACATAACTTGATTTAGTTATCGAAATCTTTTGGCCATATTGTCACGGGACAATAACATTGAATACATTAGAACTAGTTAGTTCTACCTACACTGAACAACATTTATACTGTTACAAGTTTAGTTATTCTTTAAGAACTAAAACTGTCGACACACTCCATTATCACTAGAATGGGAACTGAACTTAAGTGAACATTTTCCCAAGACTCCGTTATATGTACTTGCTAGGCTTTAGGCTAGGAGTATACAATATTATTACAAGTTAGTACAGACTTCTTATATCTATACGACTCAACTGGTGACGACTCTGGCTCAGGATGTAATCCAACCAGGGATGGTCCCCCGGCCCAGGATGTAATCCAACCGTGGGGGTGTCACCTGATGAATATCTACATACTATTATACGATCTACTTAGTCAGGCATGTCGAGTACTGCTGGCTCTCAAACAACTTAGTCGGTCATGTCGTTGTACTGCCGGCTCAATCACAAATTGCTGCGAGCAATTCCAAAAACGATGCCGCGGTATTGCAGCGGGCACCAAACGATGCCACGGTAAAGTGGGCACAAAACGAAACCACGGTATTGCAGTGGACGAAATTTCAATCAATGGATCAGCGAGTGATACTCGGGATTCACAATAAGTTAACGGATCGGTGGTGCTGCCACGCGAGGCCGTTAGCTCAATTCATGTCCGGGTTAGCTTATGCTAATCGGGTAAACGGACACGCTAAACGTTCAAACATAGATCTGCGGATCTACAATCACTTGTTGCTGGATGCAACACCTCATATATTAAATCATAGTTCTGCGGGACTACAGTTACTTACTATCATATGACGTGGTCATACAGTTATTTGGTTACAACTTAGGCAGGTATTGCCTCCCGTTATACACTTACTCATACCAGATAGGTATTCAGGCTCGGTATGCCTCAATTATTGTGTACTTAGGTACGGACTACAATTGCTTAGGTATTAGATACCTAAACTTTCGAATTACACACTGGTAATTACAACTACAATTTGCTACAAATCAGAATCGTGGATTCTGAACAATTTCTCAAAACATACAAGATTTATACTTTATGTATTCAACATAAAACCTATGAACTCACCAGCTTTATAGCTGACCTGTTTTAGCATGTGTTCTCAGGTGCCCAGCAGGATTAGGATTACTACAAGATCTTACTAGTTCGAGTCGCATATTTTCAACAAATGGGACTACTCTGCATTTACTTTCATATTTTCCAATTATGTATTTGGAATTTGTTGTTAAACTTATAACGTTGTAAACATTTTTATTTACGAAATGTATAACCATTTTCAAACGTCTCATTTAGAGTCGTTCATTATGTATCTTATGCTGTGATATTTGATTTAGTAACACCCGACCCGACAGCTTCCGCAAACCGAAATTTGAGGGTGTTACAGATTGGTATCAGAGCCTAAGGTTATAGTGAACTAGGTTGCATTTAGAGGGCCTAGACTATGACCGTTAGGCAGTATTCCTCGTTAGGTATGACTGGTTCAGGGATTTCATCATACGAGTTTAATTTAACATAGCGTAGCTAACTATGTACAATTAAATAAAGATGATGCGATATCTGAAAGGGGTTATACTGGACCAGGAATGCGTAGTTGACTCTGATTTGTTATGTGCTAGACATCCTAGGCTATTATATGTACTGTAGGTATGTATGAATAGACCTTACATGTGTAATACTTTTACGTACTTATATATATTGAGTATATATATAAAATCAATTCCGCTGAACCAATACATACTCGCGAAGAGGCACATCGCCGTCTTCCTAACTATCGCGACTCGACACTTTTCTCCATATGCACGCATAGGAGAATATCACATTTATCACTGAGCCTCGGGAAGGAGGTACAAACGTTACCAATGGGAATGGAAACCCGCACATGCTAAACCTTCACGAAACTTAAAACAAACTGACAACTTTTAAACCTTGAACATATGGATCACAACTGGATTAGTGTTGACTAACTCCACAACAAAATTATCTCGAATCACAACTTGATCACGTAGATCAACAAATTCAATCATGCGGTACTTTGACCCCTACATTTTAGCCTTTGTGCTACAACTGAGAAATTCGAACTTCAAACACATTTTGGCCGTGGGCCACAAATCAAACCACACATGGCACGTGGTGCTACGATTTCAAGGTATGTTAGTACCACAACTTGAGCACATTAGTGCAACCTTCACAGTACGTTGATACTACAATCATGGCATGTTGATGCCACACTCATAGTACATGGATACTACAATTTCAATGCCGCGGGCACTTCATTACAGCACGTGGTGCTGCGTTTCATGGTACCTTGGTACTACAATTACAAAACATTAGTATTTCAATTACTGTGCTGATAACACTGCATTATAGCACTAGGTGCTACTTCAATTATGCATGTAGACTTGTTATAGTTGCATGTACGACTGACATATGTACATATACACTTACTTAACTGGGCACGAGGTGCCACACCTGACTATTATTATGTACGTATACTTGAATAGTTACGTGTACACCATATATGTATATACGACCCATTAAGCATGTAATGCTTTAATCAATAAATACACAATGATGTCACCACACACCTGGGTTGTGTTGGTGGACCCTGCTTCAACACCACCGAGGACACTGTAGTTGTCACATACACAGGCATGAATGGCCGTACGATATTCTAGTACTACATTATAGTCTGATAGACTACGACAATACTATGGTTCTGGTCAACTACCTATAATTCATAACTAGGTCGTTAGTACGACTACACATCTAAAATTTCAAAGTCCGAGGACTTTCATATAGATACCTTAAGTGGTTTCTGGATAACTAACACTTTTACATCCGAGTATGCAACTATAAAGTCAAAATCTTTGAATAAAGATCTCACACTTTGTCATTTCATTCTTGTTCAAGAATCATGCCTCCTAAACGACAAACTTTCACTCGAGCTGAGCACGATCAAATTATTAATCAAGCAGTGACTGCGACCCTAGCTGCTCGGAACCAAGAAAAGCCTTGCACTTTTAAGGATTTTCTGAGGTGCGAACCACCAAACTTCGTTGGTACTGAAGGAGCTATCGGATTAATTCGATGGTTCGAGAGAATGGAATCTATATTTCACGTTTGCAACTGCCCCGACGACTGCAAAGTCTTGTACGCCACATACACCTTCCAGGATGATGCTTCTACCTGGTGAAATTTTCACGCCCGAACTGTAGGAATCGACACTGCTCACAAACTTCCGTGGGAAGACCTGAAACGAATCATGAAGGACAAGTATTGTCCCATCGAAGTACTTCACAAACTTGAGGACGAACTTTGGCACCTCACCGTAAAAGACAACGATATCGTAACATATACCACTCGTTTCCAACAACTAGCACACTTGTGCCCAACTATAGTAAACCCTGAGAGTCAACAAATCGCAAGGTACACCGGTGGACTCCCGCTACTAATTGAGGGGATGGTCACCGCCTCTAAACCCGCTACTATTGAAGAGGCCATTCGTATGGCCCACAGACTTATGGCACAGAGGGAACGACGCGAAGCCACTGCAACCGAAAACAACCTAACGAAATGGAATGGGGATTCCAGCCCTAGTCAAAATCCAACCAATCAACCTGAACCCTTGAAGTACCATGCTGTCGAACCCAACGAAAGACAAGGCAATGCGGGTAACAAACCATTTTGTCACGGCTGTAAACGTCATCACGACGGATTATGCGGATTACCCTGCGAAAGATGCCAACGATACGGTCACGTAATCCGGGACTGCAGAGTTCCCGCCAATCCCGACTCTCGAAGGATATGCTTTAAATGTAAGGAACCCGGTCATTACAAGAAGGACTGCCCAAAAAGACGCAAAATTCACTTAATCGACTCCGAGTAAATCAAATAAATCTCCAACGAAAATGTAAGTACAATTTCTCCTCGAAAACATAACTCTTCAATTATAGATTCGCTAAACGTGTACTTATTGTCCCCACCATCATTTTAACGACTTATTGTCGATCACATCTTAGGGCTAGTTGACCTAGGCCCACATAAAACCCAAAGTTTGCTTTCAGCAGACCAATCGATAGAACACTCACCAACCAAACTCAATGTTTACTTTCAGTAGACTAATCGACTCAACGATAAATCGCTCAGCCCTGATATAACCAATTACAAAACGGTCACTATGTGACAACCTTCTAGTCCCGAATGGACTACGACGTAAACGGTTACCGTATAACCACAAAATAATCATACACCAAACAAATAATACGGTCAGAATATGACTACAACGATAAACCGCGACCCAGTCATGGATTGACTGCCCTTCAACTCCATTATAAGACATGATATGTCTAATATCTACTCGATGAATCTCTTGTACGTGCATTGCTCCCCAGACTCCACGCGATCACGACATCACTTTAAATTTCGGGACGAAATTTCCTTAACAGGGGGAGAATGTAACACCCGGTCAAAAAGTCAACTTTCGCGCCAAAATTTAACTTCAAATAATTGTATTACATATATGCGATTACATCAAAATATTCAAAAATGTAAGTCGTTTAAATTTAAAACGCATTTTAATTATCCGAAATCGCGCGAAAACAAATTATTAAACCTTAAATCCCAAAATAATATTTTTATAAAATATTCCGGTACAAAAACGTTTCGAGAGAATATAAATAAATTTTTGAACTTAAAAAGTTATCTTAAATCACATCGGATAAATAAACACGAGTATTTTGTACTGCAATTTGGGAGACGGTGTCTCCACCGAGTCAGTCAAAAAGGAGGAAACCTCCTCCCCCTTTCTCATTTCCACCTCTTTCACTCTCTCTCTTCTCTAACTTTTCTCTCATCTCTCTCTCTAACATCACACCACCGCCATCTAAATCCGCCATTTAACACCACTAAACGACCTCAAATCTTCAAGCTCATTTAGGGAAAAACGATCACCACGCAACGATCTACAATCCTATCTTTTCAGATTCTCCTCGCGCGGATTTGTAAGTTTCCGACAATTCTCGAAATCTCTCAAAACTTTGTTATTTTGCTTGTTTGCGGTTTAGATAAGCTTAAAATACTCAAATATGGGTTGGGTAAAAGAATCAGACTCAACGGAGGCCGGAAAACTCGTTTTCGGCTCAAACTCCGGCGATCAGTCCGCTACGTCGCAGGGACCAAAAACAGTGCTACGACGTCGCATCCAACGTCGCAGCCAACGTCGCAAAACATCCCAACGTCGCATAATGCGACGTAAGCCCCTACGTCGCCATCAAATTCTACGTCGCACATTGCGACGCAGGATACAACGTCGCATTAGATTGCGAATGTCGCACATAGCGACGCAGGACTCTACGTCGCATCTGACGTCGCATCTGACGTCGCAGAACCTTAAAAACCTATGTTTTTCACTAAGTATTGACAACCAAATTTTACCACTCGATTTTACCCGAATTTGGATTTCGAATGCGTTTTCTCTAAAGCAGAGTAGTAGAAATAAAATTTTTCCAAGCTGACCTGGCAGCTCGACCCCAGCCAGGGGCTCTGCCCCTTGGACCCCGCCAGGGGTTGCCACCCCTTGGACCCCGCTATCAGGGGCGCTGCCCCCGAACCCCCGTACACGGTCTTTAAAAACAAGCGACAAACAAACATTCGAACGACTTACTTGGTCAGACTATTTGATCTCGTACTTATACAACCTCACGTGTTTAGGACATTAGAAGGTTACCATTCGGACGACGCGCATATCATCGTATCGCTAACAACTCACAGGTGAGTTTCATAGCCCCACTCTTTCAACTTTTTACTATTTTCGGGGTGAAACACATGCTCAATTTCTGTTTTCGAATTATATAAATAATTGTTTATAAATCACAACTATTTTTATTACTGTATGTAATACAAAATGTGTAATACTTAGGAATTACACCCGCAATATTGTTTTAGAACAATATCAATACTTACCTAGATAGGTTACAATCGTACCCGGTTAGGTCGTTGGAAAACGATTACCAACACATAACTTGATTTAGTTATCGAAATCTTTTGGCCATATTGTCACGGGACAATAACATTGAATACATTAGAACTAGTTAGTTCTACCTACACTGAACAACATTTATACTGTTACAAGTTTAGTTATTCTTTAAGAACTAAAACTGTCGACACACTCCATTATCACTAGAATGGGAACTGAACTTAAGTGAACATTTTCCCAAGACTCCGTTATATGTACTTGCTAGGCTTTAGGCTAGGAGTATACAATATTATTACAAGTTAGTACAGACTTCTTATATCTATACGACTCAACTGGTGACGACTCTGGCTCAGGATGTAATCCAACCAGGGATGGTCCCCCGGCCCAGGATGTAATCCAACCGTGGGGGTGTCACCTGATGAATATCTACATACTATTATACGATCTACTTAGTCAGGCATGTCGAGTACTGCTGGCTCTCAAACAACTTAGTCGGTCATGTCGTTGTACTGCCGGCTCAATCACAAATTGCTGCGAGCAATTCCAAAAACGATGCCGCGGTATTGCAGCGGGCACCAAACGATGCCACGGTAAAGTGGGCACAAAACGAAACCACGGTATTGCAGTGGACGAAATTTCAATCAATGGATCAGCGAGTGATACTCGGGATTCACAATAAGTTAACGGATCGGTGGTGCTGCCACGCGAGGCCGTTAGCTCAATTCATGTCCGGGTTAGCTTATGCTAATCGGGTAAACGGACACGCTAAACGTTCAAACATAGATCTGCGGATCTACAATCACTTGTTGCTGGATGCAACACCTCATATATTAAATCATAGTTCTGCGGGACTACAGTTACTTACTATCATATGACGTGGTCATACAGTTATTTGGTTACAACTTAGGCAGGTATTGCCTCCCGTTATACACTTACTCATACCAGATAGGTATTCAGGCTCGGTATGCCTCAATTATTGTGTACTTAGGTACGGACTACAATTGCTTAGGTATTAGATACCTAAACTTTCGAATTACACACTGGTAATTACAACTACAATTTGCTACAAATCAGAATCGTGGATTCTGAACAATTTCTCAAAACATACAAGATTTATACTTTATGTATTCAACATAAAACCTATGAACTCACCAGCTTTATAGCTGACCTGTTTTAGCATGTGTTCTCAGGTGCCCAGCAGGATTAGGATTACTACAAGATCTTACTAGTTCGAGTCGCATATTTTCAACAAATGGGACTACTCTGCATTTACTTTCATATTTTCCAATTATGTATTTGGAATTTGTTGTTAAACTTATAACGTTGTAAACATTTTTATTTACGAAATGTATAACCATTTTCAAACGTCTCATTTAGAGTCGTTCATTATGTATCTTATGCTGTGATATTTGATTTAGTAACACCCGACCCGACAGCTTCCGCAAACCGAAATTTGAGGGTGTTACATAGGCGTTCTGCAACGTCTACCATATAGCATCTCATAAGGAGGCATACCAATGCTGGAATGATAAGAATTGTTATATGCAAATTCAACCAACGGTAAATTAGAATCCCAGGAACCGCCATACTCCAAAACACAAGCTCTTAACATATCCTCAAGTGTCTGAATCGTGTGTTCTGACTGACCGTCGGTCTGAGGATGATAAGCAGTACTGAGATTAACTCTGGTACCCAACTCTTGCTGTAACCTCTTCCAGAAATGAGAAATAAACCGAGAATATCTATCCGATACAATTGACAACGGAATACCATGTCGGGAAACAATCTCATTAACATACAACTGGGCAAGCTTACTCAACGAGGCCGTTTCACTACTAGCCAGAAAATGAGCACTCTTGGTTAACCTATCAACGATAACCCAAATCATATCATTTCCTCGAGATGTACGTGGAAGTTTAGTTACAAAATCCATAGTTAAATGTTCCCACTTCCACTCAGGAATCTCTAACTGTTTCAGTGACCCATACGGCTTTTGGTGTTCAGCTTTAACTTGAGCACACACATGACAAGTGCCAACAAACCTTGCAATGTCAGTTTTCATCGTAGGCCACCAATACAAAGATTTCAAATCATTATACATTCGAGTACTACCAGGATGAACAGATAAACGAGATTTATGGGCTTCAGTCAAAATCATATCCCGTATACCACCAATCATAGGAATCCATACACGAGACTGAAAATTTTTCAATCCCCTAGAATCATCAATCAACGGATCTTTTCTTTTCAACATGATTTCTGATTTAAGATTATAATCTAATAAAGCTTCCAACTGTGCATCTTTAATTCTATCTACCAAGTCAGAAGAAACATCAACTTTCAAGTAATAAACTCGGTCAGAGGTACCTTTTCGACTCAAAGCATCAGCAACCACATTAGCTTTGCCTGGATGGTAACGAATTTCACAATCATAATCCTTGATTAACTCTAACCTTCGTCTCTGACACATATTTAACTCTTTCTGGGAAAACACGTACTGAAGACTTTAGTGATCCGAACATATAACACATTTCGTACCATAAAGATAATGTCTCCAATTTTTTAATGCAAACACAACAGCTGCCAATTCCAAATCATGAGTAGGGTAATTTCTTTCATGTTGTTTCAACCGCCGAGAAGCATAAGCAATAACTTTGTCTCTCTGCAAAAGAACACCACCCAACCCAGCATAAGATGCATCACAGTAAACAACAAAATCATCAGACTCATCAGGTAATGCCAACACAGTTGCCTGACACAAGAACTGCTTTAAAGTCTGAAAATCCACTTCCTGCTGATCAGTCCACACAAATTTCTCATCCTTATTGGTCAATTTAGTCAACGGACCGGCAATTTTAGAAAAATCTTTAATGAACTTCCGGTAATAACCAGCCAAACCAAGAAAACTCTTAATCTCTGACGCAGATTTTGGAGCTTTCCAATTCATTACAGCTTCAGTTTTAGAAGGATCAACTTTTACACCATCATTACAGATAATATGACCCAGAAATTGCACCTCCCGAATCCAGAATTCACATTTAGAAAACTTTGCATATAAGTGTTCTCTTTTCAAAGTATCCAACACTAGTCTCAAATGCATTTCATGTTCTGATTCGGATTTTGAATATACCAAAATATCATCAATAAACACAATCACAAATTTATCGAGAAAAGGCCGACAAACTCGATTCATCAAATCCATAAAAACTGCTGGAGCATTAGTCAAACCAAAAGGCATAACCAGGAATTCAAAATGACCATACCTGGTACGGAAAGCAATTTTAGGAATATCATGTTTACGAACACGAACTTGATGATAACCCGACCTCAGATCAACTTTAGAATAAAACAAAGATCCCTGCAACTGATCAAATAAATCATCTATTCGAGGCAAAGGGTATTTATTCTTCACGGTTCGTTTATTTAGTTCCCGATAATCAATACACATACGAAAAGACCCATCCTTCTTTTTCACAAACAAAACCGGTGCACCCCAAGGAGAGGAACTAGGTCTAATGAACCCTTTATCCAACAACTCATGTATCTGATTCATCATTTCACGTATTTCAGAATGAGCTAATCTATAGGGAGATTTAGCTACAGTCGACGAACCAGGAACAAGATCAATCTGATATTCAACTTCTCTAACCGGTGGCAACCCAGGTAATTCATCGGGAAATACTTCCGGATATTCAGAAACAATCGGGACATCAGAAATAGATTTCTTTTCTAATTTGGCATCAATCACATAAGCTAGGTAGGATTCACAACCTTTAGACAACGACTTCCTAGCTTTCATCATGGAAATCAGAGGTATACACTCACTATCCCTTTCTCCTCGAGCCACAACGTATGACTCTTCAGAAATTGGGATCCTAATCAACTTATGGTGGCAATCTATACTTGCTTTACACTTACTTAGCCAATCCATGCCAATAATAACATCAAAACTAGGAATTGACATCAACAGAAATGAAATTGGAAAAGTCTTGCCATCTATCACAATATTAGCTCCAGTCACCGAGGTGGTAACAGGAACCAAATTACCGCTAACAATCTCTACTTCAACAGGTTTAGTAATCAACGTAGGGTTTAATTTCAACTTATCACAGAAACACACAGATATAAAAGAGCAATTTGCTCCAGAATCAAACAACACACGAGCTGGTACAGAGTTTATAAGAAAAGTACCAGTGATAACATCCTCTGTGTGAACAGCATCATCGACTGTCATTTAAAAGGCCCTACTTGCAGCTGACGGCGGATTTTTTCGCTTTTGCCCGGAAGATGACGAACTCCCGACCGAAACCGAACCCTGTTTCCCCGCCTCCGGACACTGACCAACCCGATGTCCTTCTTTCTTACACGTCCAACACACGAAATTAGAATACTTGCAATTCTTGATTTCATGTCCCAATTCACCACACTTGAGACATTTATTCGTCTGTGGAGTACACGGACCAGCATGTCGTGACTTACAAGAATTACACCAATTAGAACCTCCAGATGAACCACTCTTACTACCGGATCGTTGACCCTGTCGATTACTCTGCCACCTCTGTTTCCCTTTCCCCGAGGATTCACTTCGGGACTTCTGAGAAGAAGTATCCCTAGCTTGAAAACCTGAACCTCTCAAATCACTATCAACAGAACGTGCGAGGTTAAAAGCTTGAGATAAAGTACTGGCTAATCTCACAGTAGTACGATAATTAGAAGGTAACGCATCCACAAACTGTTCAATCCTAGTTTTCTCATCCGGAACCCACTGCTGAACAAACCGCAGCTTCTCAGAAAACTGTGCTATCAACTCATCCATTGTCATCTTATTTGTCAACTGTAAATTCACAAACTCTCGTCTAATTCTAGCCATATCAAAGTCCGAACAATACTGATTACAAACAGCTTGATGAAAATCAGGCCATCGAATAGCTTTCTTTTGTTGTTGAGTCAAAGGCCCTGTGATCGAATCCCACCAAACCATGGCTTCATCTTTTAAACATTGAACTGCATACGGAACCTTAGATTCTTCTTCACAATGTGTTACATCAAATTTTCTTTCCATATCCCTCAACCAATTTAAAGTCACAGATGGATTTGTACTACCGCTAAACTCCGGTGGTTTACTTGCCATAAACGTTTTAAAAGAACACGTTTTACTCGACCGAAATGGTAAAACAGTACCAAATACAGGTATTTGTTGCTGAGATGACGTAGCTTCAGTTCGTCTTTTAAATTCTCTGAGATTAATCACCTCGTCTTCTAATTCATGCATATAATCATCTCTGTTTGATTCTCCACCAGCCTGAACAGATGTACCATCATGACCAGGTTGTTCACCAGAAATCTGCAAAGGAGGAACATCGGTTCTTGAGGCGTTATTAGGGTTGGCGGTCGTTTGCTCGTTATCTGCCATATCTGTAATCATCACAACAACTCAACAATTGTTAATCGTTAGCACCTAAATACTAACAGATTCACAACAAATGCTAAATCCCATACCCAAGAATGTTTGACATATCACGCTCCAGAATTGGGATTGAACACTTTACAATGCTCAATTAGCCCAAAACTATGCTCTGATACCAACTTATAACACCCCTCATTTGATACGACAATATTATATTATTTACACGGAAGAGTATAATTAAAAATATCTGAAAACACTGTACATTAAGATAATGTACATAAGTAGTTTACATATCATCCGCACACCATTTTAAAACTATTAAACAACTACATCAAATGGGGTATTATATTGTTCCAAACTTTAGTTTTGTTACAAAACATGTCAGAGTAGCACTGCAAGTCAAACACTCCCCGTTCCATGAACGTCAAAATCCTGCAACCCACATCCCAAAACATAACCTGCAGGAAGTAATTTGAGAGATTAGCACAAAGCTAAGTGAATGAATTCATTACACACAATTCAACTTAGCATAACCACCTGTTTACACCAAATAACCGTAAACATATGATTCAACTAGACAACAATATAGTAATGAGGATCGGTGGCTCTGGGGAATACCATAATACCCGGGTGGCTCCCCAAGAACACTTAACCAACCATATCCGTATGGCCATAACGGACGAGACCGATGACTAACAGTTATTATAATCAAACACAGACACTACATACAACAAACGAATTAAGTTCATGTGTAGTTCATATAATAACCAACTAGCTCAACCAACCAGTTCAACCTGTTGACCTCATTAACAACTGATGCCCGAAGGCCACACATAGCACGTAGATTTATAATCAACAATATCAACTAAATGCAATAACAACATGTCTACGTTCACTTGTTGTAACCAAACGGTCACAACTAAATCAAATGGTGAGTCCTGAATCCACTCACCGATACCTCTGTAGTCACAAACTCAGAATCCAAGTGTCACTTGTCTTTTGGAGGTTCTGAGAACAACAATCAATATAAGTTAGTAATCAGGATCATCAATACTTAACTTATATCCAACATAATTCAAGGAACTATATATATTATTCACATAACCATATTAAGTTCCTAATCATATTTATGGTTCATAATAAAGCATATCAACATATACTTATCAACATTTTACTTTGTAATAACTTAAAATCAAAAAGCTACAAAACGAGTTACTACCCGCCGGGTAGCCCCAAGTACCCGCCGGGTACAAGGTTTTACCAGTCGGGTACCCGATGAAACAACCGGGTGAATTAAGATTTCATGGTAACAGAACTTTTCCACGTTTTAAAGCCTGGAGCAGCAGCCGGGTTCCCGGTTTACCAGCCGGGTTCCTGGCTTTGATGAACTACCCGCCGGGTTCGGGTATTACCCGCCGGGTTCATACCCTGAACCGGCGATCATCGCCCAGCAAAACCCCATAACCCGAATTTTTACACCAAACTCACCAAAATCAGTTTATAAGATCATTTCAACATGGCTAATATCAACTACAACAGTTTGTAACATCAAATAACCATTTCATAACATCAAAGATCAATTTGTCCACTTTAATTCACATATAAATCAAACACCCACAACTTTAGGCATAATCAAATTAACTCAAGCTTACTTACAAATTCAAAGAAGAAGAACAAGGTGTTGATGATGAAATTAAATTCCAAATCAAAGCTCCAACTTGTATTTCAATTTGAATATATGGTTTCTAGGTTTTGAAGTTTTAAAGTTTAAAAACAAAATGGAAGTTCTTTCCATTTTGGGAAAGTATATAGGTCGGCCCAATTTTATTTCCCCCGACCCGTATTCACTTAAAACTAGTCCCCTTTCAATCTATTGCCTGAAACCTAAAAACCATTTGCGAGAAACTTATTTTATTCTACCGTCAACTATAGTCAATTAAAACAAGCAACAATTTACTATCCACAATAAGTTCTGAAACTTATTTACCTAAGTTTCTCAAATAAACAATTAATATCGAATAATTTCTAAAATAATCAAATACATCAATTTAAAATTAGAAATTACCAGACCCGAAGAGAGGATGTTACAGTTTGGGGTTTATGGTCTAGGGTTTGGGGTTTAAGGTTTAGGGTTTTGGCAAAAACCCTAAACCCTAAACGCAACATTTTAACATATGTGTTAGTAAAATGTGATACCCACCAAAAAAGAAGGAAAAAAAACTCGTCGAAAGTATGCCTTGAGGGGCGGCAAATCGAAGAGGAAAAAACGCTGAATTTTATGGTGCAATTTTTATAATTTTTCGATTTGTCGTTTGTGAGATAATTGATGTTGGGGGTAAATGGGTTTTGTACATGTTGAGCATTCTCTTTGTACATGTGGAGCATTCTCATTGGTTCTTCGATTCTTTCTAAAATTATTGTACTCTAATGATCACATCTCTTGTGTCATATGAATAATCATATTGTGATATAAATATTAAATTGCATACGTGTAATGTGATGATGTGAATTTAGAAAAGTTGTAGTATTTTCTTGGGTATGGCTTTCCATACCATTTTTTTTTTACTCACCATACCACTGATTAGTGTACTTTGACTCGGTATGGTTAGTACTAATCAAGAAGAATATGTTTTAACTTAATATCTACTAGTATATTTTATCTTTACAGAAATATGTTTTTACTTAATATCTAAAAAAAAAAAAAATTGCAACTAAAAATTTAGATTTTGTACGATAATAAAAGTATATCGATTGTTATGTGGAATGTATTTCCAAATGCCAAAACGCAAGCTACTATATTTAGACTTTGTAAATTTTGCAATAAAATATTTGAACTTAATAAATATAATATATTGTATAATTGCATTTTGTATTTTATTAGTGAAAAAGTAGAATGCATACTTGAAGCACAATCGAGCAGAAAGTAAGTGCTATAGGCCTATAGCATCCGAGTAAGAATGTGACAATCAGATATAAGTTTGATTTCACTGATATATTAATGTAAAAATGGAAGTTCGTATGCCTCACTCACATATGGAACTAAAATTAAAAATTGTTTCACCCCTAACAAACTTGATGCTTTCTTAAATTTTGAAGGATATAACACTGTAGCTCTTAGCAGAAAACGCGTAACATTACTACAGCAAACGCGTAAAACTTGTCTGATTTCTGATACAGAAAAAGTAGGATGATAAAAACATAACCTTGCTTCCTACAAGTTGCAAGTTTTAATTTTTTAATTTCCTGGTCTACTAGTTTCCAAAGTCAACTGAGCTTTTTAAGATCCTCCTTTAACTTTTTCTTTATATAAAAAACTAAAAAGATCATCAAAACCTCACTGCAAGATACTTGCAAGTATAGTATTCTTATTTTGTGTGATAAAGAAAAGATGGCCGCGCTTGTTGGAGGGGCTGCTTTAGGTACCCCCTTCAGTGAATTACTGCGCATAGTAATACAGCAGGCTTCACTAATTCCCGCATTCAAGCCGCAACTCAAAAGTCTTGAAACTACCCTAAAAACTATCCAGCCGGATTTAATAAAGATCGCGGAGTTGAGAAAAGTGCTGAGCCTTCCAGAAGAAGATATGTTAACATGTTATCTAAAGGATGCGACAGAGCTCGTTCGCAAGTGTTCCAGGGTTAAGTTTTGGAATTTTTATGCTAAACGCTATTACACCAAAAGGCTGAAAAGCTTAGATAACCAGCTCACAAGGTTCTTTCTGATAAAAGCACAGGCAGACATAATTATCACTGGTAAGGAGAGTTTGATAGAAATTTTAGGCATGAAAAACAATTTACTTGCAAATGGTACCAAAAGGCTATCAGGTTGGTGCAATGTTCCTGGGCTGCCAGAGCATATTGTTGGCTTGGATGGGCATCTTACAGAATTGAAGTATAGACTGCTCAAGAATGACACCCGGGTGTTGGTAATTTCAGCTCCAGGAGGATGTGGGAAGACTACTTTGGCCAAGAAACTTTGTCATGATGATGAAATTAGAGGTAGTTCTACACGCAATTTTTCATTATGTTTGCTATTTTTCTGCTTTTACGTTCCTAGAATAATTCTCCATCTTTGCATCGTATATTCCTATTGCTACTTTTAGAGCACATTTGTTGGGTGAACTTATATCCTCTTTATGCCTTGGTTATAAACAAAAATTGTTATGATTTAGATCACTCACCAAGTCGGCGTTTTTATTAAGTTCTTCATTTAATTTATGGCTACAACTTATGTTTCAGCCTGCTCTTACTTGTATGTTGACAGACACATTTGGTGAGAATATCCTTTATGTTACTGTGTCAAGAGAGTCCAGCCTTAAGATCATCGCTCAAAAACTATTTAAACATTATGGAGAAAACGATCATGTGTTTCAATCTGAAGAAGACGCCAAAAATCAAATCGAGAACCTGATGCAGCAAAAGATGGGGTCAGGAAAAATGCTGCTGGTCCTGGATGATGTCTGGTCTGAATCAGAACCTTTTGTTCAGAATCTTAAGTTCCAAATACAGGGATACAAAATTCTGGTCACATCAAGGTTCTTGTTTAAAAGTTTTAATTCCACATATGAGTTGAGCTTGTTGAATGAAGAAGATGCAAAGACTCTTCTTTGCAAATACGCGCTTCCAACTGATAGGACTGCAGTTCATGTGCCAGACGATCTCATCAACGAGGTAGGCGAATTTTTTTTCTTAATCCCTCTAAATTAATAGTTCACATGAGTCTACCACAGACTAATATCATATATGCTTCTGGAGGTAGATGGTCAAATTTTGCAAGCGATTTCCACTGGCCCTTAGAGTAGTTGGTGCATCGCTCTGTGGGCAACCTGTGAGCAAGTGGAGATCCACTCTTAAGAAACAGTCTCAAGGTCGATCCATTTTGCAGTCAGACAGCAGTCTTCTGCTTTGCCTCCAGACCAGCATAGATACATTGGATGAGATGCCTATTGCCAAGGAATGTTTCTTGGACCTCGGTTCATTTCCTGAAGATGATCGGATTCCAGACCCTGTTCTTATGGATATGTGGGTGGAGCTATACAATCTTGATGATGAGGACATCGATGCCAGTGAATACCTTCTTGAGCTGTCTTCGCGAAATCTTATCAATCTTATTCCAAGAAGGTACTCTCGCATTCGGAAAAAGAAATTTTGCATAATCGTAAATGTTATTTCTCCATTGATCAACCAACCCTTTTATGATTTTACAGGAAACATGTGGGTGAACTAGAAGACTATGATAGCGAGCATCATGTCACACAACATGACTTACTGAGGGAATTAGCCATCGACCAAAGCGCCCAAGGAGAAGAAGCAGAAAGAAAACGACTGTTCCAGGAAATCAAGAAAAATGTCTTTCCCACATGGTGGACTAAACGAAGAGAACAACCCGTCGAAGCCCGTGTCATGTCCATTACAACAGGTTTAGTTTTTTCGTGTCAACTTTTTAAGCTTAACCTAAAATGTGTAAGAACATAAGCATCCTCTCTTTATTTACCTGACCACATTCTTAAACTACAGATGAAGCATTCAACTCAACATGGCATGATCTAAACGCACCAAATGTTAAAGTACTGATACTGAATATAAGGAGTGAAACGTACACCCTGCCCAAGTTCACCGAGAAAATGAACCAACTGAAGGTTTTAATTGTCACAGGCTACGGAGTTTATCCTACTCACCTAGACAATATTCAAATTTTAGGTTCTTTATCCAACATAAGAATAATCAGATTTGAACATGTTTCAGTTTCCTCTTCTATTCAAGTCATCTTTTCATTGAAGAATCTGCAGAAACTTACCTTTGTTACGTGCAAGATAGGTAATGCTCTAAATAGTGGTACCACCGACTCTCCATGTATGCTATCAAATATTGAGGAACTCGAAATCGATCGTTGTTATGATCTGAAGGGACTACCAGCAGGAATTTGCAGTTTTTCTCGTCTCCAGAGGCTGACAATCACCAACTGCCATGAGTTGGATGCTCTTCCTGAAGGGTTAGGGAGTCTCACACATCTTCAAACCTTGAGGCTTAATAGCTGCACAAAATTGGAAGAGTTACCTGACTCAATTGGAAGCCTGCATAATCTGAAGTTAGTTGACATATCAGATTGTTTGAGTATTATTGTACTGCCTGAACAAATTGGTCAGCTAAGCGGCCTTAGAATGCTTAAGATGTGCGGTTGTCGAGGGTTAAAACCTTTGCCAGAGTCACTGAGCAAATTGTTGGAGCTAGAAGTTATATGCGACGAAGAGACATCATTTTTGTGGAAGGATCTTAAAAGTGATCCCTCTAATGTGAAGATAAAACTTGTTGAAGAAGACAGACTTGGAAGCTTTAAGATAATCACACAGTCGTAATATTGATCTTGTTTTCGTCTTGTTGATCTAGAAAATGTGACAATGTTACTTCAGGAGTATGCTGGCCTCAAAAACTGTTTCGTCAATTGATTTATAATAACTAGAGACAAATTTGCCCTTCTGTTTTGAAATATAAGAAATGGTTATAGTTTCATGAGGAATCTCATGATAAGGATAATAATGTAACGTTACAAGTGTGACTATCTGGTTGATATGGTGCGAGAAATTGATTATTATTTGTTGCGTATAATAAGATGACAAGTTCATCTAACTCGTAAATAACAATATTCTGAAGATCCCCTTCTCTACCATGTAAAGGTGGTCTTTGTTGGGAACATAGGAATCAGTGGATCACTATCCATATGATTATATGAGTTTGATAGTATAGTGGAATGATTATGGTTATGACTGAGATTTTTTTCGAAGCTCCATCTCTAGACTATTTAGAGTTATGCATCTGATGAATCTTCCTGGTAATTACTTCTAACTTAGTAATGATAAGATCAACATAAAACAATAAAACTCTGATGCACCTAACACATAAGCCGACAATTTTCATTATTATCATCTACTTAGTGACGCAATGCTTTTCTACCTGATGGTATCCTCGTAGCTCTAACAAATTCTACAAACTCCCATGACCACTAAAACTCAAACAAACATACTAAATTCGCAGATCATACAGATTTGAGACAAAAAGGAGGTGCACGCATACACGCATAAGCAATAAAGTTATTATCAACTGAGGGTAATTTGGAGAGTACCCCTGACCCCCTTACCATATTTTCATGGTACGCATCCGCCCCACCCACAAGGAGCATCAACGCTGGGTCAAATCACCTGTCCACAAATCACCCACATATGTTGAGGCACGGATTCGAACCCCTAACATGTAGGTCACACATGTGGAGTCTGGGCATTTGCGGTGGCGGTACCACTTGGGCAATGCCCAATTGGTATTTAATATAACATACGAAAAGCACAAGTCGCATTACGGCCAAACCTAAGATCTTGGAACTCGTATGCCATATTAACAACAATTCACATCCGCTCGCTCGGGCCAAAGTGCTAAACCGGGTAAACAATTTCACATACACGTCCTAAGCAGCGACTCTTCAACAAGTACAAGAGTGTGTAACTGTGTATGCTAATCCAAGATTTCAGATTTTTTTTTAATGCATTTACATATTATTACACTTTATAAACACTCACATAGGCATAAAAGCAAACAGTTTGTATGCATAAACGTTATATAAACTTCAAAATCATATTTTTCATGGTGAATGTGAAAGGGGAAGATTACATACTTGTTGAGAGTGGGTCAGAGCTTGTTAACCCAACAAAGACAACACACTACGAGACCAAATCCGAACTTACAGAAGCGACAGCTGACTGGAGAATAAAGAAATATATTTTTTAATTTTATTTGGGCGCGGATCAAAATAAAGTGGGTTAAATGATCCTAACCCTGATATTACTCCACCTGGACTACTCCATTCTGGCCCAAATCAATCTGATGGGCTTTAGAGCTCTTTCTTTTTGCTAGCTTTAAAAGTTTAAATATTAAATAAAACTCCTTTCGGTTCAATTTAATTGTTCACTACTGAATACACGCTGTTTTAGAAAAATACATTAATTATTGTGTTAACCAATAGAATTTAATATATAACCACTAACCAATTTTTGATTGGTTAAATAAAAAGTGAACAATAATTTTGAAATGAAATACTGGACAATTAAATTGGGACGTCTTGAGTAAATTATAGTGCAATATAATGTGATAGTGACAATTAATTTATCTTACATACAATTGTATATTTTTTAAATAGCATGTTATCGTTAAATAATAACTTTTTTTTTCTTTTTGCTATTTTACAGATATTATTTCATTTAATTTAAATATACTTTGTATATAGTATGATTAGATGTAGAGATGCTTTACAAAATATACAGATTACCTCTAAAAATATACTTTGGTAACCTGTATATTTAAATCGACTGTGTGTAGTATTGATGTTTGGAGATGTGGTACTGATGATTTGGTGGTTCAAAATTTGAGTATGTAGTACTGATGATTTGGTGGGTCAAAAACCGGAGTTGTAGTAATGTTTTTGTGACACCCCCAAATTCGGTCAACGCGGTCAACGCGCGATTAGCGGAAGCATTATGTGTACAGGGGGTGCTGACGTTAATGTTGAACATCATGCCAGATCAGAGCTTATGATTATTGCTTAACAGTGAATTAAGATGCCATTTATGAAGTTTGTTTGTAACAAAAAGAACTACAACTCGTTAAAGTCGTAGAATAGTATTATAAAATACAATCTGTTATAAAATACACAGTTTTCGAAAGAAGATTTCATAAGTATGATTAATGTAAATCATTTATACAAAGAAATCTTAAGTGTCCCAAAATGTGGCATCCTAATTATTCGCGGGTCGCCTAACTCCATATGCGTGCTGTCTTAACTGTGCTGCTAGTTGCCTGAAAAACATAGTAAAAAGTCAACACATGGTTGAGTGAATTCACAGGTTTTATGTTTGTAAAGTGGTTTGTTAAATCATGTTCGTTTGTGAGTTGTTGACATGAGAGTCAAATAAGTTTCGTACATAAAGGTTTGTAGTATAGCAATTATCCTATCGTAACAGTTCGTACAAGGGCCTATAAGTATCCACATATAGTCAGTAGCACATAACACCAAAACAATTATGAACAGTTATTGCATGTTATAGCAAAAACGTTAGCTATGTTTTTCACCCCAAGTCTTAAAAGCAATTAAAACAGTAAAAAGGGGGCTGTGAACTCACTGTAGAAGATATGATGTGATAGCTAGCCGAGAGATACCGCGCCCAAGGAATGTTAACCTATAAGCACAATGTGTATTAACATAAGTACTTTGATTGTTGATCGAATTATGTTAATAGTTTATTTGTTTTGAGAAATTGTTGATTTCTTAATTTGTACGAGTTGTTGGTGACGACACGTGTTTGAAATATGTTATATTTCTCGAATCATATCATTTGTTACGTATATATATATACATGTACATAGATGTGTATATATGTATATATAATTATCGTTTCGTCTTCTTTCGTACATATATATAATAGTTATATATATATATATATATATATATATATATATATATATATATATATATATATATATATATATATATATATATATATATATATGTATGTATATTCAAATGTACTTGTCGTATATAAACTGAATTGTTCATTTTTCGCTTATATTTACACGTTTCAAGGTACTAACTCGAGTCACATTTATGTTTAAGGTTTCATGGTCCTTCGGGTTTGGCCCAACACTTGGCTCAATATAATTTAACTCATTCGGCCCATTATGAAAATAACTCATCCGGCCCATTAACATTCAAACCCAAACTAGTCCATTTGTTATACCCAAACTATTGCGGCCCAATTAAATTTAATCCGGCCCAATTTAATTTGTAACTCACTTGGCCCAAATGAAATCATAACAAATTCCAGCCCATTTATTAAAATGAATCTCGTTAGGCTCATTTAAAGATGTAACCCGTTCGGATTTTATGGGCGTTAATGTTTAATATTTGTCGGTTTACAATTATCGTTTGTGGCTCGTTTATATTGACTTGGTCAAACGTGCTCGGTTTGACCCGAAACTTTTACATGTCACTTAAATATGTTATTTGAGTTCGGAAAAATTGTTGTTGCGTTTTGTGGTTAACCCGAATGTGTCGTTATTTAAATCGTAATAAAAACAGTCCACAAACTCAGCTTTTTCCAGTTTTTCGGTCCACTTTCAAGCTCGGTTTTGGGGGTCAAAACTTATCGAACGATTCCGAAATTTTTACACAATGTTCCACATATATTGGTTAGTTCCAGTATTTTTTTCCATGACTTTTAGATAAGTAAAAGTGGGTCAAACGAATACGTGAACAGGGCTGAGTTCAGCAGCTGTATTCATCGACACATACTCACAGATCAGTCTATATCTCACGCTACGCTTAACGTCACGAAACGGGATCATACAATAATGAAAGGTAACGAAATTTGTGATCTTTATAAAAAGGTCTCACGTCATTTAGAGTTTTGTACATGGAGATATAATCTAGTGAATTTCGTATAAAAACCTGTCCAGAAATTGTTTTCACCAAATATTTCATTTTTGTTTGTTTTCGTTACAATTTTTAACATGATCTTTTGGATGGTGAACTTCTAACATGTTATAACATACTATATTCATGGAAGATTAGTGAAAGAAATGTGTCCTTACAATGCTTTTAGTAGAGGAAATGAAAGAGATGAATGACGAAACTTGTTGATGCTTGTTCTTCTTGTTTCCTTTGCAAGATTTTTGCTAGATCCTTGGGATAGAATTGTGATGATTTTATCGTGAGGTTGTTGTTGTTTTCACTCAGTAACAAACCGAGAGAGATAAGGAGAATGTGAGGGAGAAAGTGATTGAAATAATTGTGGAGTGTGGTGTGTTCCAATAATGCAAAGTATGGAGTGGGATGGTTTGTGTTGGCAGATTTTTGAAGTCAACACAAGATATGGCTTCAAGTTTGATTTGTCCCCCTTAATTGGCTAGATCTTTTAACCATTAATTGGTTAATCGCGTATGGTGCTTAATCTTGTTGAACGTTAGTTTTTAGTTAACGGTAATATACGTTAATATCTTTCAAAGTACTTTTCTGAATACTTTATTTCGCGTCGTTTGGTTGTCGGGTTCGTTTTAGTTATTTTGTCGCTTTTGTTACGTTTTAATTAAACGTATAAACGTTAATGTTTAGTCATTATGCTTTCATCGTTTGCATAATATTTTCAAGTGAATATCTACTATAAAAATAGTTTTACGATATTTATCAATTTTGTATCACCAACGTACATAGTTATTTTGTCGGACACGCTCCAAATGTCTCGCACATAATTATTAATAATTAGAATTAAAGTAATACCTAACAGGTTAAATTGTTGGGTTTGGCTAGACTAATCTCACATTATTAGTGTAGTTAACTTTTCGCAAGGAATCAGAGTAAAATGCATGTGTTTACTGTACTTAATTGTACTCAAATTTGCGGGGTGTCACAGTTTTGGTGGGTCCAAATTAAAGATGTGGTACTCATGTTTTGGTGTGTCAAAAATGGGAAATGTATAAGTTTGTGTTGTGTTAGTATATTGGTTCTCAGCTGCCAGCATGGTAGATTGTTTTAATGGGTCAGAATTGTGTGTTTGTTAACATTAATTATTTTTGGTGATGGTTGTGTCGTTGGGCAATTCTCAACTGCAGGTGCTAATAAGAAAGGTACAAAGAACAAAATAGTATAACTGGTAGGATATGTATTTTATAATGAAAGGGTATATTTGTAAAATTGCTAGTTATCTTTCTTTTCCACTCAAACTTAACAACATGAATGTATATCTACTCCCATTTCATTTTTTATTTTTTTCGTTTTAACTCAAGAACACACTTTTATAACTTGTTTTCTTTTCTTTTCACTTCTCTTCCTTTCTCTTAGCTTCACTTCTTTTCCTTTCCTTCTATTTTACAACTTGAGAACACGGTGTAAGAGAAGAGATAGTACTTAATTAATTTAGTATATAATGATGCCTTAATTATATAAGAAAATAGAAATTCATTCATGTACTTTGTAAGTTTAGTGCAAATCTTAAATTATATATAGGAAATATATGATGATGTCATCAAAAATTTAATTAGTCAATCAAATTATTTAATTTTATCAGATTGGCTAAAAACTAGGACATAATGACATCATAATTATTTAAAATCCTAATCCTATGATTTAAAAAATATTTTATTTCCTTTACAAAACTACGTTAACATTGATTATTGAATTCGAGTATAATAACATTTAATAAAATATCTTTTTACTTAAGTATTTAACACTGTAAATGGACGTTGAAATAAATTTAATAAATCAATCATGAGGTTTGTTTTGAATAAAATATACCGAGTACTTCGAATCACCCATTTATAAGTGGTAGCCGAACACAGTTGTTTGATAAATCAAATTCACCTTCGGGTGTTTATTTCTTACCCCATATTATTTGTATATTCAAATGTTTCTTTTCTTTCTTTCTATTTTTCATCGTTTTGAGTTTTTTATTTTTCAAATTTTCAAGTCGATAGCATCATCGTTATACTTTTATTTATACATTGTGTAAGCACATTTACATAGTTTTAGGGTTAATATTTCGTAAATGTATCAAATATTATACTTTTTATTCTTTTATCCAACAAAGCTTTCAAAGTTCTATATTGTGTGTAACTTTCTAATAATAGTATATAACTTTAGAACTTCGTATCCTATACATTTAATAAAATATTTTAATTTATATTACGAATAAGTAATATATTTATACTCTTGATAAAGTGACCATAATATAAGTTTTCATGATTGATGTTTATATTTTCTACCGATTACAAGTATTATTGTATAGATTTTAGACATTATTTTAGTCGTTTTATTGTGATTTCGAAAGTCATTTATATATTTATGATGGCTAAAGATGTTTGATTTAATGTTTTTACTTTACAAACTTCTTTTCAAAGAATTTGGAAAGATGTCCACAAAAGTTGCAATGCATTCTCAGTAGCTAACTTATTAATTGTCATAAGAAAACCAAATGCCAACATGTAATATATAATCATATGCTAACAGAGGTGCAAAACTCTTCAATTTAATTTATAGTAGCATCTAATGAAAAAGTTGATTCAATTGGTGTCATAGCCTCCTCCACGATCAATATGATCATCATAAATGTTGATATATTCATATTTAGGTTTATATATATCTCTGAATTCATATGAATATTATATTTTAATTTACGATACATATCATTTGCTAAATGTCTTCTAAAAACCAAATATACATTCACCGGCCTGTGTGTATACACGGGTTTCAAAACTAGTTAATTGATAAATGAAGGAAAAGTAAAGTAAATAACTACCAAGAGGAATTCAATAAAAGTTTAAGGATGCGTTTGGTTTAAGAGTAAAACTCGCTATGGGTATGAGAATGGAAACGGATTACAAAACAAGCCCTTGTAATAGGAATAGCATTGAATGAAATTTGAACCTTGCACCATACGTGAGTGAGAATATTATCACTTTGTAATAAGGTTATCTACCAGATTACCATTCCTTGTAGTTTACACTCAATTATTATGTTTATAATACATTACCAACACTAAAGGAACTCACAAATTCAAATGATGATTAACAGTCGACAATCACTAAATGCATGTGTATCTCGACAAAACCGGAGGAATTTCATTTACGCGTTTAGCATCTCAATTGCACTTGATATCATTCGACAACCACTCAAAGAACACGCTCAAAAAAACTCTTTCGGTTTCTAGTAAGCTGTTACTAGAATATGAACAAGAAGAGAACACGCCAATTAGCCCACTCTGCGTTTGCATAATACATAGTTTAAGGATCTGAATAAAACACCCACAAAGCAGTGACAATTCTTTTTTACATTATGCCAATAGTACTACTACACAGGGTGCCATGCTCAACAACTATCCAAGGCTCATGTGTTCTCAATATACATAAAAAAAAGTTGGGTTATTGATCAACATGGTTGACTTCATTGGACCACCATGATTAATCAGAACGATGAGCTGCTAGCCGCCTTCATATCTTTTAGAGTGCTAGCTAGCCAGTCCAGCCCCTCGTATAGGCCGTCTCCTCTGAGTGCACACGTTCCTTGTATATGCCATTTTCGATTTTTCAGCTCATACAGTCCTAGACCTTCACACACCTCCATTGGTGCCATTGCTCCTTTCTGGATATAAACCAAATTCCCAAAGAGGTTTCAGTTAGGGAGCATTTGAATATGTAATTACAGGCTCCTATTTCTTTTAGCCAAAGAAAGGATATGTAAACAAGAATTTATTATGCATTTAGAAGATTACCCTCATTTCAGCTTAAGTGCTTTTTAAAGTTCATTATGCAGATATGAATCAATAAAACAAGATAAACAAATGTAGCAATACCAGTGATTGGATGCGCTTCTGCTGTCTAACAAATTTTAATTATTTAAGGATTTATGTGTAAAATGACCATTGACCCCTACATAACTAAATAATCAGATTTGTTGCAGAGACTCCTAACCTGATTATCCAAAATTTAACATATAATCAGAATCCGTATCATTATAATGGATGATATGTATAATTTTGAATTCAGAACAACTGAATACTCATGTACCATATTGTATGTTGAAAAATGGTTTTAGCAAAACCTATGTAAACTTGACTTAGATTAATGCATTTTCCCTTCTATATAGTATATATAAATGTTAATGTTAATAAGGATGAATTTTCTAGTGATAATACGAATAAACTGGGCCATAACTCTCAAGAGACATGGTGCAACGTTTCATTGAGGAGTCATTTATAGATTTAGTGGGTCTTTGGGATTGCTTCTTTATAAGTGCTTATCTGCTTAGAACATAAGAAGGTGCTAGCATGCTTATTTTTATGTGCTTATTCCTTCTAAAATAAGCAGATAAACAGTTTTTAAAGGGTGTCTGGATCGGCTTATCTGCTGTCAATATAAGCAATAAGTAGATACGAACTTAATTAAGCAATCCCAAATACCTTCTTACATTTCTTTGATCACTACCAACATATTGAATCCATTAAAAAGACTGGAAAAGGCAACTAGGCAAGTAAGTGGTTAGTAAAAGTAAAGAAATTCTAACACATTGTAATTGTTCTTAATGAACAACCAAGAAGACATGATTGTTATAATGATTTTATGACCTATTATAATGAGACTGACTATGACTTAAAGTATATTTGAGTTCCAACGTTTTAAGCCGAGTCACAACAAATGGCCAATTGACTCAAAGGCTCATATCAATTTAAATGAGTTTACTTTGATACATAATGAAGGCATCTGGGAACTTGCAAAATTTCACAAAGGCACTAAATGTGGTGGCTGCATAATGGGTCTACAAAGCTAAGTCAGATATGAAAAGTAACATAGATAGATAGAATACTAAAAATTTTGCTAATGGTTTAGTGAATAGTTTTTCAAGAATGAAGGCGAAGTTTTTGATGAGCCAATGTGCCGAGCGAAATGCTTTTTGTCAGTTTGTTTTATGCATGCATTTGGAGATCTTATTGGCAGATATAATGTCATCACCATGTCAATCAATTCTACTTATGAGTTTTACATTTTATATCGACCATGTCTTGTTGTAACAGAAAATATGGTGGATAATAGTGACAAAGGTCTTGTATTGAAGGCGACATCTTAGATCGTGTTGATTTGCTATGACAATATTCCTTACAGATTTAATGAAAATATTTGACATCAACTTGGCCATATTAATGAAGCATGAGTCAGTCGAGCACAAGTCATATGTGATTATATAGTTCTTGGCACCAAAATGCATATAGATCACCAAATGAATAATGTTGCAATATAGTCTTATTAGAAGTGTAAGCGTACCATGTCTTGTTTGTTTGCGAACACCAAGATGACACAGTTGGTCATGAAAGGATCATTGATAATGGCCTGAGAATAAATTGAAAAGTTGAGAACAAATGGAGATCTAACTTTAAGGAAATAGTTACCTAATTTACGCAATACACTAATAATACCTGAAACTCTGCCTTTGCTTTGCTTATTCTCTCTCGGTCCAAAGAGTCAACAACATAAATCTGAACATAATAATCTCAGTATACGGCATATTTTAATGAGGAGATAACTTATCTCACTGTTTGTGAGTCTTCAAGCAGATTTAAAAGAAATAACCGTGATGATTTATGGCACATGTAAAAATAATAAAAAATCATAATAACTGTGGTTATTCTTACCAATCCATTGGTGTCATTAAAGTAATGCCTCCACAAGGGTCGCAACTTTTCTTGGCCGCCAACATCCCACACCGTGAAGATCACATTCTTATACTGAACTTTTTCCACATTAAAACCTGCCTCAAAGGAAAATAGTCTCAAATCTCGACCAAATCTTTAATCTAAAGAGACCTTATAAAACAAACAACCATGCTTCTAATTTAAGAATTCCCCTAATTTCATATAAAACGGGATCAACAAACTATACGTTTTTTAGGGAACACTTACCAATAGTAGGGACAGTTGATAAAACTTCTCCAATGTGCAGCTTGTACAGTATAGTTGTTTTCCCAGCTGCATCAAGCCCTAGCATGACAACCTACTTGACCCCAAAAAAGAACAATACATATAACTTACATTAACAAATACTCTACACAAGAGCGTAATCGGATCTCATTAATTAATGTATACTACATCAACTGAAATAGGAAAGAATTGTAGCTAAGACAACATACTTCAAATTGCAGTTATAAGATAGCTTCAAATACTAAAACCTAGCCCAATTATTAATGATTACACATATAAACATCAACCAAAAGTACCTCCTGCAACCTCATCACAAAGTCATACACAAAAGTATAAACTATAAAGTCAAATCATTCATACCCACAGAACTTCTGTAGCTGATACCCATATATTGATAAGCATACAAAAAATTAACAAAGTTCACAACTAAATCAAAGATAGAAACTCAATAACTAACCCATTAAAAAACCCTAGATTCCTATATAAAACAAACAGCAAATACGGAATTAAAAATAAATAAAAAAAGTACCCGCATCTCGCTATTGCCAAAGAATGCATCAAAGAGCTTGCGAAAAACTTGACCCATGAATTCAAGCAATCAGTTTTTTATGATTAGTATTATGGGATTTAAGATACGATCAAAACCCTATTATAATTTTATGGAATTGGAATTAAACAGGTGATGGGGAAATCAGAACAAGAAATTGTGAAAGAAAGAAAGAAAAGGGAAGATGGGGGGAATAAATATGATGGTAGCGTTGCTTCAAGGAATCTTCTTCCTACTGGTGAAAGATTTTACATACCAACGTCATAATTTGATCGTTTATCTATAATTATAAAATAAAGAGCAAATTGCACGGGTCATCCCTGTGTTTTGTCAAAAATGCACAGATCATCCTTAAGAAAATTAAATAGCATTGGACATCCCTGTGTTTTATATTTTGATCACTAGTCATCCTTTTAGACTTGAATGGACATATATACCCTTATTCTTATCTTTATTAGTTAGAAAGTTAATTTTTCTATTTTATTTAATTTTTCCTATTTATATAAACTAATGACAATCACTTATATATTTTTAATTATTAATATTACTACGTAATAATTATTTCATCTTCCTTCCTTACTTTCCTTACTCACTTCATCAACGCAAACATAAACCCAAATAATCTCTTTAGAATCAAGTAACTATCACTACAACCATCCACCACCAGTATAATGTACCGCATCCATTCACCATCATGTAACACCTCTAAATTTATAAGTTTAAATTATATAATATGTTTTATTGTCTAAGTTATACTATATAATATACGTTTATGTCTAAATATTATGTGTCTAGAATATATTAAATGTGTCATATGTCTAAATGTATTTATGTACTACAAAGAGTTAATGGGACTAACTATGTTAAATGAAATTTGTTAGAAGGGTTAACATTATTAAATGAGGATATATGAGGGGAGTAAAATGGAAATAAGTATATAAAAATCAGATTTCAGGTTTCTTCCACTTCATTCCCCAAATTAGAAAATAGAGATACAGAGAGTGTGGTTAGAAGTTGTTATATAGTGGATAGCTATTTGCATTAGTACTGCTATGTGTGTTCATATTTAAGCTTTTGCTATGTGGGCATTATTTTATTTTTATATTGTTTTCAAATAGTCTAAGATTTTATTTTTTCGTCAAACCCGTGTAATCCTAAGAATAATTTAAGAAAAGTGGTTTTATTTTTCATTCTTTCTCATTTTCTAGTTTCATAATAGTACTAGATCTAAAGATGTTTGTGCTTTTTTTTTATAGCCAATTCTAATTATTGAATTTATTGCGTTTTTATGGTGGATGGTAGCAGTCAATGGTTGCAAGGTTTAGCCGGTAAGAGTGGATATTAGTGGTTAACTTTGTGAGTGTGTTCATTTTGTTTGAACGAAAACACATAATTAGTGGTTAAGGTTAAGATTTGAGAAGATGAACGAGATACAATAGCCAAAAGAGAAAAAGCAAATAAAGTGTGGCTGTTGACTTTTCACGAGACCAAAACAAAAGGATAATTATAAAAGAAATAGAAAAAAGATTAAAACAAATGAAAAATTAACTTTTTATTTAAGGGAAAAAAAGAATAAGGGTATGTTTGTCCATTCAAGTCTAAAAGGATGACAAATGATCAAAAATATCAAACACAAGGATGTCCAATGCTATTTACTTTTCTTAGGGATGATCCATGCATTTTCAACAAAATACAGGGATGATCCGTGCAATTTGCTCTAAAAGATAAATTTAATTAAATACCGTATTTTATTTTAATAAAAAAAAATTGATTTGATTAGGGTTCTCGTATTTTGGTAGTATTATTAAAAAAAAAAAAAAAAGGGTCTTCTTTGACTCCTAGGTTGATGGACAACTCACATACCGCTAGGCGCCATTATGTTACATTTGTACTTATATTTCTTTGTTTCATACTTTATCTACTTAAAACAAACTACGGATGATCTTAGACATCATCATCGTTCAAACAGTATCGTATTTGCTTTCATGTGGTATACAGTTTGTACTTATACTCATCGTATACAGATCGCATTTACGTGAATATAATGTGAGTTAGCAAAAGGTAATCATCATTCAAAGAGCTACGAAGCTTCAGCTCAAATTCCTTATCTGATTTGTTTTTTACGTTTGCAGCTAGCTAAAAACTCAAACACTACAAAGAGCATCCTGTATAGATCGAGAAGACCAACCCAGCAAAGCGATAACCAAACAATTGGTATCATATGGTTCTAGTTTGTGGTTTTAGGCGTTGACATCGTCAAAAAAAAAGTCCTCTGGTTCAAGCTGGATTATCAGTTTTCTTTCTAGACGAGAAAATAAGATTTTAATCACTAGTAGAAAACAAGCCACAAGTTAGACACAAGTTCAGGATCTGATCACTCAGATCCCATATCTTAAATTCAATGTTCCAGACTCTGGACATCAGAACAGCTATTAACCATTGGTTAACCACAAGCACCACATGTTTGAGTATGAACATCGTTAAAAAAACAAAGGGGTTCAACAACTAGATCAAGTGGTACTCTCTTCAAGGTGAATTGATGCCGCATTTTAAAAATGGTGATTTAAATTTACAAGCCAAAGATCAAAGACGAAAATTTCCCATTCTCAAATAATAAACTTTATAAGATCAAAATAAGGAAAGATGTTCTCAGCAAATACTAATCATTCACCAATATGTTTAAAAATGATTCTCATACATTACAAGTATTTGGAAACACAACCAATTCGCATCGACCAAATTGTCTATGACCAACCACCAATCCCTATATGTTCCTACATTACTGCAAACTAGTGCTAATACTACTTTTAGCGCTCTACACCACCAAGCCCATTAGATACCAAACACCCCTTTTGTACCCTCCACGAAACACCATTCAGCTCGCAATTAGAGAAAAATTTGAGCTAAGATTTGCACCAGAAGAAAAACATGTAAGTTTTTTTAAAAGGGAGAACGAAACTAAGATCTCCATAAATGTAGGGTAGCAGAATCACACTGCCCCACCACATAAAAAGCAAAAAAAAAAAAAAAAACTAATGAAAATTAGCTACAAACTTCATATATTAGCCTTCTATGAGTCAACCATCTCGTCTTGAATCTCGTTTGGGGCAATAAGTCCAGGAATGCTAAGCATTCGTCGTCTCTCTCTCTCTTTTTGAGCGGCTGCTTCTTCAGCATATAGATCCTTGTTATCCTAGACAAAATGCAATTGAAATATTACAACAAAGCCAAGCACCTTGCACATATTATAAACAATTATATCCTTGTCTCTAGCAAGTAACCAAGATAACCAAATAAGGTGACAAAAAGGGCTGATCGGGTAATGGGTTGGGTTGGGTTGGGTTGTGCTGGCTCAACAAACTTTTTTGTCCTATTCAAATATTTTATGCTGTTAAAATACCTATAGGCTATAGATGTTTCTTAACGAAGTTATGAAGGTGAATTAGAAGCTTATAAGCATTTAAAAACACCTTGAGAGACTTTTAACAAAATTTGACAACGTCAACCCAATTTAGCTAAGTTTTCAAACATTGTAAGTTTGACTCATTGAAAATCAAGTGTAATCCAAACTAGCCCATTTTAGGATAATGGGTTGAAATCGCCACCTCCTTGGTGTTATTTCTGAGATCAAATGAAGTCCAACTTTGACTAATGAGACCGACATAGCATTAAAAGATATCAGCAAGACCGATTGAATTCTACAAGATAAGTAGTCATATTAAAAGAATAATAATAATAATAATTCTCCTTTGATGTGAACACGGTGTCTCCGCACTTACCTGTGCTGAAAACTCTTTGGACTGTACAAGAAAGTCCCGTATGTGGGTTTTGAATGTAGAAAGATCTGCTCTTGACTCAAAAAGACCATTCACGAACTTTGTAACCTGAAAGAAATTGTCTCAGTTTAATGAGTCTTACAATTGCAAAATTAAAGATAGATGCATGGAATGTAAGTTCATCACTTACCTCAGATGCTGTAATGTTGGGGAAAGAGGCACCAAGAAGCTTAATAGTATACTCCCTTACAAACATTCCATTGTTGGGATATGGATATGGAACAGTTGATGCATCCCATAAAGGCTCCGTCAACGAACCAGATTCAACCTGAAATTGCCACCATAAGTTGATAACCGTAATGAGGCATATAGGGTTTGGGTCAAAACGAGTAACTCCGGTACAGTTTGATCAGCCAAAAGTACTTGGAGATTATTTAATTTATTATTTAGCAATAAATGTGACCTTCCGTTTCATTATTGAAATCTTAACCATGGCCCTTAGGGCTATAATTAACATTCTCCTTAATATTTCATAACTAATCAGTGTGCCATATATAAAGGCAAGATTATTTTAATCTTGTTAACTCGATAATAATCTTACTTACAGGAAGTTTTATCCATTAGAGATACACATCGGAGAAACTTTAACATGTCTCCGCTTTTAGCAAACTTTTCTGATTATACCCGCTTAACTCATTGGAAACGAAAATACCCATTTATAAGCAAATGGACTATAATTTAAGAACTTTATATAATTTACTTGAACAGAAAAAGACAAGAGATGCAATAGCATACCAGGCAGAATAAATGCTGTAGCACTAAGACGTGTAATTTGAATCCCGGTTTATGGAATGTGTCAGTCAAGACAGCAAATATCTCTTGCACGATCAGCACAAAATAAGACCGGTAGAATTGGTTACAGAATTCGGAATTCTGCAAGAGGAATAACCTAAAATAAAAAAAAAAAGGAACAGAAATAAAACGAATAGAAGACCCAAGTATTTCACAAATCATACCTGAAAGTTCTTAAGCATTTCCAATAAAAGATTAAGCCCCGTTTCAGCAATGTTCCTCTCAGTGTGTCGAAATGCCCACATAACAGAATCCATTACAAGCTTTAATTGCTGATGCAAAAATTATAGAAGATACATAATTACTACAATTCTATGGGGAAAAAAAGGTTCAGAAAACATACAGAACTTAAAATAAAGGCAGCTAACTTCGAGTGTGGTGAGATTGAAATGACAAACGAAAAATCAAGTATTAAACCGATTAGCAAAATGATATGTAGCAAATAAGAGTATGAGAACAAACCTCAGGTGACAACATGATTAAAGCCTGAAAACAGTATGTAGCAATAGCCCGAAGTAACGAAAAGAACTTGAGTCTGTGTTCAGGGTAATCTTCAAAATTCTTGGTTATCATCTGTTGAAAATACAAGCATATTAAAACAAGTGACAGATAACTATAGCAACCAGAATATAGAATCATGTCGTACTGCCAAATATACATAAACCATTAACATTATATTACCTCCAAAGTACACTGGAAAACCGCTTCAAATATACGGGGAACATCATCTATCATTGTACCCTTGTACCTACATTCAGTATACAGAGCAAGTTAATAAGTCTGTTTGCATAACATATTTGTGAATAATATTCAAGAACTCTGTCTCAAGGCTAGAGTTGGCAATTTAATCCATTTACTTAGGACTAGATCGATTTGGATGGTGTTTGACCTACAGGTATTTATTTAAGGGATTAGAACTAATACTTCACCTAGAAGGGGACGAGTCAAATGAGTCAAACAAGTTCAAAGTCACCCAAAGGCTTTATTAATGCATACAACCTCCTAGCTCGTTTTAATAGAAACCTCGATTATGAATAATCTTGTTTTAATAATCATATATAATATATATTGCAGTCATACTTTTGTGATAATTGAACAATTCACAGAAGAGTGTTTGTGGGTCACCCCGACCTGGACCGGATGTATTCGAGTATACCAAGAATGACTCGTATCGGCCCAAGTCTGTTTGACCCATTATGAGTGTCACCAACAAAGAACATACTTGTTTATAATTGTGGCAAACAGAGACAGGACTTCAGATTCTCTAGCATCAGGCAAATTCCGAGCATAGTCACCAAGCACGGGATCCATCATAGGGGGCACAAACTGTTTTCCAATCTGTGGTTGATCTTCAGCCTTGTCCAGAAAAGTCTCAATGAGCTTAAGGGTTTCTCTCTTCACTGATCTGTTATGACAATATCATATCATTACAACAATTCAGTCATTCTGTAACTTTAAGAACCTCCACAGGGATATATTACATATTACCTCAGAAGCTTCACATAAGAAGTCCTAGAAGCATATGGGCCCCCTTCAGCAATGCCAGATGATATAAGTTCGCTGTACATTCTGTTAATTTATAAGAAGCATGTGTTAATTATTAGACAAAAACCTAACAACAAAGACATATGCAATGAACGTAATCCTGAAATTATGAATATAATTAAGTTGAGCAGCTTACTTATAAACATTAAGCATGTCCAAGAAGATTAGAGTTATTTGTGGTAAAAAATATGTTCCAAGTGCAGTGGCAGCACTAGTATTTGTCTGCAAACAACAAACAAATTAAATAAATAACTAAATAAAAGCCAATTAAACATTATGGCTATGTTTGGCGAGGAGCTTTTCAGAGCTTTTAGGAGCTTTAGCTTTTAATTTTAAAAATAAAAGCTCCAAAAATAATAAAAGCCTTGTTTGGTGTGTAGTAGCTGTAGCTTTTAATTTACATGAAAAGCTCCAATTTGAAAAGCTGGTGTGTAGTAGCTGTAGCTTTTAATTTAAATGAAAAGCTCCTTTTAAGTCATTTTATACTTCAAAGTTACAGCTACAGCTAGTTTGCCAAACAATTTTACAGAAAAAAGTTACAGCTTACAGCTTGAATTTACAGCTACAGCCTACAGCTACAACCAACAGCTACAGCTTACAGCTACAGCCTACAGCTAGTTTTGCCAAACATATATGTAGAAAACTCACAAACCTGCAATATGTTCAGCACAGTCCTGATAACATCTTGATCCTTCAGAAAATCAACATTGCCACGTGCATGTCCTATAATCTCAGCCCATTTCTGCATAAGTGAGAATTATCGTAAGCTACTACACTCAAGTTGTCCTTGGAGCCTTACCAGAACTCCATGTTAATAACGTATCTTATAACAAAAATCCTGCCTGATTGGGAAGATTCATTAGCCTCTGCAGATACTCATCCCGTTTGGATGCCTCAGGCTCTGCTTGAATCATATGACCAACCTACCAAAATGAGTATATAGCAACAAAATGTTCAAAATCGCCAATGTCAGTAAAAACAACTCTTGTAAAATCAAAAAGAAACCGGGACACTTGGACTTACAGATTCATAAAATGAATGTATCTGGTGGGGCTCAAGATCAGCAATAGTGGTCGGAAGAGTTGTAAGAAGTTCTGAGACAAATGGCTCATTCTCTCCAACCTGTATCAAAATATAAGTTAAACCACTGATAATCATCATGTATCTCTAAGCGGATTTGAAAAGTAGCACGTATCGAGGGGAAAAAGAACTATATATAAGTGTAGTTAATTGCCTGCACAATGACAAACTTGCGCTTGCATTTCTGTACAATCTTCAAAAAGGTGTCACAAGCCATATCCTGAGATTCAGAATTAACCACCAATTAAACCCATGGTTAGGACTCGATATAATTTATTTTTACTTTAATAACTCGTAAAAAACTTGAGTGCATATACGCCTAATAAAAAGTACGCAAATGAATCTCAATACTATATATAACCTGAACTCCTGGATGTGTTTCATGCATAAATTCAAAGAGCTTGTTTACGACAGTTTTCAAGAATTTCCAATGTGCCCGCAAAAATCTTGGATATTGTCCAACAACATACCTGGCAGTAGACAAACAGATACAGCTTGAGTACAATGTCCAACTCGAAGTCGCATAATCAATACTCAAACCACTGAAGAACCAAATTTAAAAAAGAAGAGGGGCAACAACTGTACATGATATTACTTGCGATAACCGCTTTATTGTCCTTTCCTTTTGTTATTTCACAGAGGTTCAATAGATCACGAATAACCATAACAAGAAATCTGTTCTCCTGCCAAATATATATAATGTAAAATTTTATGAAAATGTTACATGGGATCTAAAGGTACAAAACAAGGCACGCCAAAGAAACAAGAAGAAATACCTGGTCTTCCATCATTGAGCCAGAGATAGATCCTATTGCCCAGCACAGTGTGTTCAAGTTATTCCAGGTCCAATCCTCACCATTTAGTTGTTTGCTCAGTTTCTTCAGCATCTGATAACATCCAGAAAAATACAGACAAATGTCAGACATTGTAATTTGAAAGATACGTACGTAGGTGTCAACAATGACCTATACAAGCAATATATAAATTTGCTACAATAGTGATACAAAAACTTACAACATTAAGAAATGTATGATCATACATCCACCACAAATACCACATCAATACGCATTTGAAGATACACAAATACCAGAAATTTTAAAGAATCCATACCTGCTTTTCAGTATCATCGTGATCAAGATGTGCCAGATAGATAAGTGTTTCTCTCATAATCTGCAAAAGTAACTTTCCTCAGCAACGAAGAATAAACAAAAAAATTGTCAGGAATTTAACAAAACAATTGATTACCTTATACTGAACAAGAACGTCATTGTCTTTCAAAGTTTCACGAACTATATTCCCATTTTCATCTTCCACAATAAGAACTTCTTCAGGCTTGGCCATGCGAGATATCATAAGTAACCTTAATTTTGACATGGGTCCAGCATAAAGTTGTCGTCTTTGCATCAATTGTGTACCAAGACCATCAACCATACCAGGAATGAGAGGCATCTGCATTACCAACAGAACAGAAGTGCAAACAATGTTGACTTCAGGAAGAAAAAAGCAATGACCAAGTATATTAGCACAGTGCAATAAGATACATTATAGAAGACATGACCCACCTGCAATCCCATCATGTTTGCAGTCGATGCAGGATTATCAATATTGTGGTTTGCTTCAAAAAGCTCTAACACTAGGGAATTCCAGTAGTCCAAGCAAACCTGTTGAAAGGAAAAATCTAAGATTAAAGAAACCAAAAAAGTATACCACAGATTATGATAGCAACCAACTGTTAGTAAAAAAGAATGCGGAAACAAATTACAGATTAAGAATTAAATTTGTGAGCAATAAATGGAAAAATTACCTTGAAAACCTCTGTATCGTCAACGTAAGAAATGTTTATGAGATACTCGAGACCAATCAAAAGCAAATTGATGTTTTCTTGTGTGGATTCCAATACACGGATATGGAACTGCATGTGAGAACACTAGATCAGAGGCTAATAAAGACTAACCAATTACAAACAATAGAGAAGGACAGAAAAAGTCCATTGTAATTTTCTATGTCATAAAATAAGAACTTGCCTTGTAAAAAGAAGTGAAAAACAATGCCAGATTCTGAATGAATGCCTGAAAATAAGAAATTTAGAACTCTTAGTTGGCTACTTGGCTCAGACACATAAGGAATAAACATGACATTGACTTTCCAATAGAGCAAGTATATACCTGTTCCTCACTAGAGCCATTTGCATATGCATTGGGTATATTTGTATTTGTTGGAAGAACCGTCTAAAAAACATAATAATAACATGAAAGAAATTTAACTGGACCATAGGGGTAAATAACTCGAGAATACATGCATTTCTTAATAAATTTGCACATACCTGCAACTGGACCATGAATATGTTATACATGTTGACATATTGCACATTATAAAAATCCCCAAAGTTTAGAGCTGCAACCTGAGCCAATAAATAAAACACATTCAGTTACATTCATTATCAGTAAAAATATCCACAACTTCTACAAAACTGAAGAAAAGTATTACCTCTGTCAAACACTGAAGGGTCAGATTACGATATGACGGCAGGGGAAAAAATTTAAGGAGTGTTTCCAGCTGTAAAATATACACTCGCATTAGTAGCAATTCCATGAAAAATGTACCAAAAATCTTTTACATAACTACATTTCTGATTAGATGATAATACACACCAGTGGAGACTCAAAAATATAGCCTAAAGGAATCCACGAAAGAAAAGCATGCAATGTAGCTAAAGTAGCCCTGATAAGCTCGGTTCTTTGAGATGCTGATAGTACATACAAGCATAACTCGTGAATGAGTTGAAACTCACTGTTTCAGAAGACAGAACAAAAAATATGATAATAACTTAGTCCAATATAAGACATCGGTATCAACATTTACAGTAAAATGTAACACCTAAACAAAGTCAGACTTACCTGTTCAAAGATTGTTTCAGCTCTTTTATCTTTTGTTGGGTCATTTCACCCCTCGAGAAATCAAATACCTCCTCACTTAAAAGCTGAAAAAAGGACACCTTAAACTTAATTACGTATACTGAAAGAGAGAGAATTATAAATCAATGAGAGACTTATCAGATGTACTTTTAGTATAGCCATGCAGTTCTCACAAATTGTCTCGCTAGTTTTGGCTGCTGTAACCAGATCAGGAATGAAGCTGCGCCACCTGGCAGGCCACTCGTGCTTCAAGATCTGCATTTTCATTCATAAGTCAACCATTTAAGTGTAATTAGATTAGCACAATGCACAGGATAAGAGCACAACAGCTCACCTGGACCAGTATAATGTTAAGTTTATTAACATACAGCCTTTCTTGACGGAAAGAAGCCTCATTACTGGAAAGCTGAACAGGATAAAATTATAAAAATTAGAGTAATGTGATACTAAGACAAAGGAAATAAAGCATTACAAAAACATAAAACAGCATCATTCACACCTTTACAATAACATCAGATATGTAATTTTTCATTCCATCACGTTGTTCGACTGGCAATACATTCCACCTGTACTTGATGACACCTTCAAGAACCTGCACAAAGAGAAAGTGTCATTATGTCTTCCAGTAACTTGCATATTTATATTTAAAGTGCTTAGACCCTTTCAAGATATTAGAAATAGTGTTTAATCAAATTTCGGGTTAGTTATTTATTAAACCACATGCCATAACTTCCTTACATTATTATACAAATGAAATAATATCAAGGGATGCTTCGACTTTATCTCCTTACAATTTGCTTCATTTCAAGTAGACAACTAGACATTAACTGTTAGCACAGAAGTAAGGCCAATATTTCTGACTACAAATCTGTTTACTTTTTAATAATTCCAATATCCTTTTAGACCATCAATACTTACAAGTATTTAAATAAACAAAAAGATTAATAAAAATAGTAAATAATGTAGCAGTATTTTGGGGATATTTGATAACAAGTAGCGATATCCCATTTATTGAACTCTTCCTGAAAAGTCTATTTATGATAATACAGTGAGAAGAACACAAGCTCTACTCAGCTATGGAACTACTGACTTAAATCCCATTGGATGAACCCATTTTGCCACTAATCTCATTTTAAGATATAAAAATTACAAATCAGACTATAAGGCACACAAACCAATTACGTGCATCATCATTAAACTAATATGTGAATTCACCCATTCTGCATTAGCCATACGAAACCCTTTCCTTATGCTTGTATACAGAACAATGCTAACAATTAATGGGTGACAATAGATAGAAACAGTGACCTGTAAAGCAAAAAACTTGGTATTCAAGTTCTGTGTGTTTGAGAGAATGTGAACCACTTGAAGCCACATGTCTGGATTATTTTGCAATTCCCGCAATATTTGATCAGCAGCAGTCCTCTGTGATGTCAAAAGATGGGCATGAGAAACGTTACTAATAACCAAATCAGCTAGTAGAATGGGACATCCCAAAAAAATGATATGCTAATGCATACTCCCTCAATTAAGTTACCCAACGTGAAGATGCTCAAGTGGAAATGTAAGTCCAAATCATTAAAATCAACTACATACGGAAGAATCCAATAAAACCTTAAAATTTCAGCATGCTTAGTGATAGCAATACTAATTCAACACAACACGAAACCAGGTTATAAAATTTTTTTGAAACTTGCACATTTTGATTTTATATTTTTATTAATAACCTGACAGGTAGGCACCGCAAATTAAATTTTTGTAAGAATTTCTTAGCATATATTTGTTGTCCTTGTGAGTTTGTGACTTTCTAAATAGTAATATCGAGTAAAAAACATAATATCTTCTGATTTTCATTTAGCATTGTGAATTTGCTTCAGCTTTTGGCATCAAAAAATCAATACATGACCACCAATCAATGCAGTCTATATCCATCAACCCTCAACCACAAATAAAACTCATGATGCATTATGCATTCAAGTTCCCGAAAATTTTTCTCAAAAAAGGATAAAATATTTAGTAAAACAAATAATGATATCAAAATTTCTGGGTATTTACTCAAAAAGTATAAAGACCAAAAGCTTGTCATCGATCGCTAATAAAAAGAAAGAAAACTAATTCTCCAGCATGAAATATAATCCATACAAATTTCAGCAACTTCAAGTACACACTCCAATTCTGAGATAAATATATATCTCTTACGCACTGCCCGCAATTTGTACTACAAGCATTAACCATAATATATAATTATCGTCTATTCATCCTTGCAATTAACGTTATACTGATCAAATCACGCCCAATTAAACCCTCAAACTTACAAAACCTAAAATTAATTTCCCAGCAACAAAATTGGAACAAGCATACATTTACACATACTAATATACAGATACATATGATACACATACATATACATACAGGTATATATATAAGCACACATAATATACTATACATTAAGAGGTATAATGAATCGATATAAGTACAAATGTATATATGTGTGTAAAAACTAAAAAGGGGTATAATGAATATAGGGACAAAAGTAAAAACCTCTTGTTTAGATCCAGTGCCATAAAAGGCAGCAACAGTAGCATCAAGTACACCAACATCAATCGGATGACTTAAATCCCTAAGCTTCTCCGCCGCCATCATCGTATAACAATTTATAGTATAAACCCTAGTTCAAAACCCTAACAACAAAAAAACCCTAGAACGAAGAAATTGTTGAATGGAGATAAAAAGACAGCTTCAGATTGAAGCACAAGAAAGTATAAAGAGAGAGAAAGGAAAAAAGATTGAAACTTTGAAACTGGGGATATGAGTTTTCCCTCTCTTTTTATACTCTTCTGCGATTGTATATATATACGGTTTCAGTATATTACGAGGGTTTTGAATGTGTGTGAAGTTAAAAAGAAGGTGGATACTGAGTGACTTAACAAATAGCAATGGCCCCCTTCGTTTTTTCCTTGTTAAATTAATAGGGTACAAAAAATTTAAAGGTGTCTCTAGAATCCCATCCATCCAATTAGGGATTTTTTTTTAAATTTATAATTTTTTTTATAATTATAACTTAAATTTAAAAAATGCATTTTCATTATATATTTTTTTATTATTAGAATTTATAATGAGAGATCTAAGGACTCTCGTTGCTGTTAAAAAAATTCAAAACATACAATAATATTTGTACTCGTATCTTAATAAACTCTCTGATCTCATAAATATCATTTGAAGTACAATCAATTATGCACATTATTAACATTTAGAACTTTCATTAATAATTAATTATAAGTTCTATCACTCTACTTTGTGGGATATAAAGGGATAATTGATTTTAAGGTTTTGGGTAACATTTATGTTGCTTGTTATGATAATCAAATTATCAAGTAGGAGGTTATTTCTTTTCATAATATCTTGTGAAGTGTGTTATGTATTTCGAGTTGTCTTAATGCATTAAATAATTTAGTTCACGTGTTTCAAGGATTATAATAATAGTAAAAATGTTTTTTATATATTTTGATGGTTGATTTATAATGTAACTAAAAGATATATTAAAGTTATATTTAAATACTCATTTGATGTATTTATTATAGTCTATAAAAAGATATATGATGAATTACTATAGGTGTGTATGGTATATGTGCCTAAGAAATTATTAAGAGTAAACAAAAACTTGATAGAGTTGAATGTAAACTAAAGCGAAACTTTTTTTTTATGACAGTTATATTATAGTAATAGTAACGTATCTGACAATATCATGTACTTGATATAAAACCTACAATTTGCTAAGAAGATGGCTATGTTATTATAGAAACCTCAACATAAACTAAACTAATCATATTGTATCTTCATTAGGGATGATACGTCACCCGATCAAGCGGATATCTACCCAATCATAAGTGGATCGGATGTGGATTAGAAATTGACATCCATTGATTCACCCATTAGTACCCAAAATACATGTACAAACATATATATCTACATTATAATCTGTCGCACCCTCAAATTCGGGTTGCGGAAGAAATCGGGTCGGGGCGCGACTAATCAATAATCAAAGCACATAAGATATAATGAACGACATCTACATGCGTTGTTTTACAAAATACATTGATATAATCAAAGTTTACAATGTTGTAATAATTACAAAAGCTCAAGTTCTGGTATGAAAGATTCTAAAGCATAACTACTTTTACAAAATATAATAATGCAAGAAAATCTCCAATTGATTTGCATGAGACTCGAGCTAAGCTAATCCTGAATGGCAAATCTACTACTGCTGGGTACCTGAGAACACATGCTAAAAGGGTCAGCTAACGCTGGTGAGCTCACAGGTGTAATGATGAAACAATAATGTATGAACCACAAGATTTAGTATAATGATTTGAAATCAATCAAATAAATGTGTATATTACTGCCATGAGCTCATAGTTTGAGCTTAACTGAGGTGTCAGGATCACAATCAAGTGCCTGATCGAGTTTGCCTCCTGCATGTGCCTAATCATACACACGTGTGAACAAATGATAATGCGTCCGTTCGACCGCAGTCGTGGTAGCGTGACTACCCCGGACGGGGATTGTCAATCCCATATGTTACCATACACTAACACTCGCGCTAAATCCATACTAACAAACTATGATGTGGAGGGCTTCATGATCAGTAAAAATAACTCATGCAGTCAATATATCGAGTTTTGTACTTTTGTTCACATGTAAATAAAACTGAGCATGTATTCCCACCCCTGAGTTTAAAACAATAAAAATGAGGGGCTATGAGACTCACCTGAGTCTGAAGTATTGCAATGAAGCAAGTATGATGTAATACAATGTGGTGTCCGAAGACTGTAACCTGCCGAGCGTTTACAACGCGCAAGGTTAATATAATGTGTAGGTGTCTCGAGAGGTCACCTATGCTAATTGTTCATCTAACTAGTAATGTCCAAATGATTTGGTTTGATTTGTTTGGTTGTGTGTTGAAAACGTGTACGGCCCGTTGGTGACGGTTTGTAATAATAATTCCAAGGTATCATTATTATATGTTTCGTTGTGTTGTATACTTATCGAAGTATATGTATTTCATGTACGAATATCATCGTATAAGATTTGGTTATTGTAAGTGTTCGACACTTAGTGGATTTTGTGTTTTCACGTTTCTGTGAGCTACGACACAAGGATTTGTGTCGCTATGAGGTGTTGCGACATAGAGGTCTGTGTCGCTAGTTAGTAAAGATTAGGGTTTTAGCAACATAATGGTTTGTGTGGCCATAAGCGACATCCGCAATTTAATGCGACATAAGGTTGTTGCGTCGCAGTATGCGACAATGATGAGTAGTGCGACATAAAGCTTTGCGTCGCTATGTGCGACATAATTAATTATTTGCGACATAGAGGCTTGTGTCACAATAGGCCTGGGCCTTCTGCGACATAAGGGGCTGTGATGATTTCCAAGTGTCGGGTTTGTGGTCAAACGTGTTCGGTTTGACCCGAGACTTTTACACAAGTCTTAAAATGGTTCCTAGAGCTTAAAAAAATTATTGGTTCGTGTCGGGGTTAACCCGAAGTGTCGGTTTTATAAAAATACTAAAGCAGTCCTTAGTGTTTATATTTTCAGATTTTCGACTCGATGAACCTCTCGTTTTCTACACTTTTTATTCCAAACCAAGTCCCGCCAAAAATCACAGTTGGACATCCATATGTCTAGTTTATTTATGCACTTTATGGTAATTTTACAAGTTCATTTACTATTTTAACCAAAAATAAACATGAAGAGTGGTCGGTTTTGGTCTAAAACAGACATTCGCTCAAAGATCGGGTTATTCACGAAAATCCGTGTATTTCTGGAAATGGTCAAAGAAGAACTTTTTGTAGAAGAATCCATACGGAGATTTTGGTATAAGATTCATGTGTTGATTCATCCTAGAACTCAAGTTATAGCCGATTTAGTGAAGTCATTTTTCTGGTCAGAAAAGCTGTTAACATGTAGGTGCTTAGAAAACCTGTTTTTGTTTTGGACATTTTCTTGTCAAATGAACTCACTAACATGTTTATAAATATAAAGCAAGTAATTCTAGAGAAAAAGTAGAGGTTTCTTACAAAGAAAGAAGTGATCTAGAGAGGGAAATAGATGATGATGCTTGATGTGTTCTTTTAGCTCCTTTCCTTTGCTTTCTTCCTCAAAAATGAAGGTGGTTGATGGTGGTTTGTGGTGGTGGTGGTGTGGGCCGATGATGGAGTGGGAGAAGAGGGGAGAGAGCTTTTTAGAGAGAGGAAACTGTAGAGAGAGGGGTGTGGGTTGAATGAGGGAATCAAGGGGATGTGTTGGTGGCTTATGGTCAACAAACACAACCCTCATTTTGAGGGTGGCTAGGCCGGATCAAGGGGGTCCCACACAAGGTGTGGTGTCTCCAAATTTTATTCCCCGAGTTTGCGCTCAGTGCGGTGTTCGTTCCCCCGGTCGTTTAAACGTTCGTTTATATTTTAAACGTTATACGTACGCGTTTTAAATAATGTTTGAATTTCGATATGTTTAAACTGAAGTATTGTTTATAATACTTGGAAAACATTTCTAAAAATGTTTGGTTATAGTGTCGGCATTGGTTTGCGGTTTCGAGTTTCGGTTGTTTAGTCGCGTAACGTTTAAATTAAACGTTTTTGTCGTCGGTTTGAAATACGATATTTCAAATAAATATTTACTATCCAAAATAATATATTTTATTTTATAAAAATATATTTTGACTATTATTCAATTGTCGGGCGCGTTTCGCGCGTTTTTGGTCGCGTTTGAGCATTTTATACGATACGAAATACTTACGGAATATTATCAAAATAATATTTGGAAATAAATATGTTTATCAAATAATTTCATAATATTTCATAAATTGAGTTCACCAACGTCCGTATTAATGTGTCGGAATTCATCCGATGAAATAATGGCACGATCAAATTTAATCGTGTACGTGTATATATATTCTAATATATATAATGATACATACAATTAGCCTAACACAGAACTAATTACATGTATTACAGAGTGATTAGGACCTAATGATTTGCCATAATTTTCCCGGTGTCACATTCTCCCCTTATTAAGAGAATTTCGTCCCGAAATTTAGCTCTGAGTCGTAGATGGGGTGGAGTCTGTGAATAGATGTGGATACTTGAGTCGCATTTGGTCTTCCCATTCTCAGGTGAATTCCGGGCCACGTCGCGAATTTCACCGGACTTTAACGATGGGGATACGACTTTGTTTTAACATCTTGACCTCTCGGTCCATGATTTCCACTGGTGTCTCGACAAAATGAAGTTTATCATTGATATGAATTTCGTCGAGAGGAGTGATAAGTGTCTAATCAGACAGACATTTCTTCAAGTTAGAAATGTGGAATGTGGGATGCACGCTGCTGAGCACGGGTGGCAGCTGCAATCTATATGACACTGGACCAATCCTTTCAAGGATCTCAAAATGTCCAATGTACCTGGGATTCAATTTCCAGTGTTTACCGAAACGGATGACACCTTTTCAAGGTGATACTTTTAAGAGTACTCGATCCCCAACCTGGAACTCAAGATGTTTGCGTCTCACGTCAATATAACTTTTCTAACGATCACGTGCGGCTTTCAGCCGGTTTTGAATACCAACGATTTTCTCGGTGGTCTCGTGTATGATTTCGGGACCAGTGAGTTGGCTGTCTCCCACTTCGGTCCAACAGACAGGTGATCGGCACTTACGACCGTACAGTGCCTCGAAAGGTGCAGCTCCAATACTGGTATGGTAGCTGTTGTTGTACGAGAATTCGCACAAAGGTAAATGATGTTCCCAGTTTGTACCGAAGTCAACTACGCAGGCTCGTAGCATATCCTCTAGGGTTTGTATGGTTCGTTCGCTTTGGCCGTCGGTTTGAGGATGATATGCAGTACTCATATCCAAACGAGTACCCAATGATTTTTGTAATGTTTGCCAAAAGCGAGAAGTGAAGCGACTATCTGTGTCAGAGATAATCGAGAGGGGAACGCCGTGCCGGGATACAATTTCCTTGAGGTAAATTTGTGTGAGGCGTTCCATTTTATCGGTTTCTTTGATGGTGAGGAAATGAGCAGATTTGGTGAGACGATCGACGATCACCCAAATGGTATCGCAACCACTTGATGTCTTTGAAAGTTTGGTAATGAAATACATGGAGATCTGCTCCCATTTCCACTGAGGGATTTCCAGTTGTTGTAGTAAGCCGGAAGGTTTCTGATATTCGGCTTTAACTTTGGAACATGTGAGGCACTTGCTGATATACGTGGCGATTTCAGCTTTCATGTTTTGCCACCAATATAACTCTTTGATGCCATGATACATCTTGTCAGATCCAGGATGTATAGAGTATTTGGACTTGTGAGCTTCATGCATCACTAATATCGCGTAAAAAGTCATGTTTTTACTACCGATATCTCTCTCATTCTGGAACGATTCTTGGCATTTTAATTCAAATATAGCACAAATCAGTAACATTATGCCAAGATGGTCAAAACGAGGTTGCACGATGAAAATCAAGCAAAACGGATGAAAAACGAAGATTCCACACACGTTTGAAGATTCAAGGCATCAAAACGAGATTTCAAGACTAAAGTGCCCTCCATCAACATCCATTATTTCCAAGATTTTCGTTTTCAAAATACGAATCCAACAGAAGAAGAATCAACTAAAACGGGTAAAAAATGAAGATTTCGCACCCGCCGGAAGATCTAAATGATCCGTATGCAATATCTGGAGCTAGGGACCTCATCTCAGGGCCTATCTTATGTAAAAATCTTCTTTTTTGAATTACGAATCCAACAAAAAAAGAATCAACGCAAACGGACATATAACGAAGAAAACATGCACGAATCAAGAAACGAAGCAAAAGACGGCGTAACGGGGCGGGGGTGGGCCCACCGCCGCCGGCCTCTCCTATCCCGCCTCGGTTTCCGTTTTTGGTAACTTTTGGTACCTGGTGCGCCTACTTTTCGCGTTGTACAGTACCCGGTGCGCCTACTTTTCGTGTTGTACGGTACCCGGTGCACCCTTTTGGCTACCTTTTGCTAACATGCACTTCTTGTTGCTAATGTGAGCCAAAGCTCACCTATAAAAGGAGGCTTTGAGTTCATTTGAAAACACACCTTTACACACCACATATGCACTAGTTACTTTCTCACTTTCTCATTCTACTTTCTTTAAATTAGCATTAGGTTAGTTTAGCACTTTGTTTAGAGTAGAAAGAAAGCTAGGAACGTTTTGTAATCTTTGGTGTACGCTTGGAGTTACGCTCATTAATTCAAGTCTATTCCTTCTCGCATATTAATCTCGGTTATCTCTATCCTTATCTATCTTAATTAAACATGTTTGCTTTAATTATGTTTGCGATCGTTATTACCATGATTAGCGAGTAGATTACTATTGTATTTGTTGTGATGTAGTTAGTATATAATTATGGGATGACTTTGAATACGTCGTGAGATAATATGACGGCCCCTATTCGACTGATTACTCGGTATAGTATTGGAAATGCTTTTAATCATAGTACAAATATATGGAAGCCGGTAACGACCGAAGGTAGTTGTATTATTGATCGACGTTATAAAATTGGAAACTTTGTGAACGGACTTATCTTGTGATTTTAAACCTAAAACTTATATTCGCCTTTCGATTAACAAACGTGATTGTAACCTTGTAAAGAGGAGTCGCGAACCTCAATACTCGGTCAATAGTTATCTGTGTAAAAAGCTATGTTTTTAATTGTAACATCATGCAAGCATTGTAAAATGCAATGTGATTATGTGGACTTGCCATGAGTATTGTACACTTCCAATCACAATGTACTTATCATGTAAACAATTCGAAGCGATTAAACTCACAACGGAAACATTGGTAAACAATTCAATACGTTGTGAGCTACCATAGTATTTTCCGACATGGTATGGGTTTGACTTTACGTAAAAAGCCGTCAGCATTTTAATTAGTTGTTTTACTTTAGATTAGATTAGATTAGGTAGGCTATAGGCTAAATGACCATTTACGAAAACCTAGGGATTTGTTAATTGTATTGAGAAAGGCAAGTTTAAAATTCAACTTAAACCGATACTTTTTATTAAAACCATGAAACCTAAAGTACGGTATGCAAGAAACCTAAACGCTTTCCCTCGTTTATCACGCTTAAGTTTCATTGGTAGAAATTGATTAAATAAGTCCGGACACAAGTTCTAAGTTAGTTGTTTAATGGATTCATAACCAGTGTGGTATTAAGAACGGCTAGACATGTTATGGACTTGCTACTCTATTCCTTCGCCCACGAGCGAATACGTTCAATAATATGGGCCACTGACTCCATCGCAGGAGAGTGTGGAGAGTTGAGCATCGTCTGTCTGGTCAGAATCATGATACCTTAGTTCCTCGTGACATATTAGTTGAAAACCGACTAATAAGGAATCTATTGGTTATACCATAAGTTAATGAATCTCATAAGCAACCCAATTTAGTTAATCATTTTTCCGTAAGAGTCATCATCTCATGATTATTAACTAACGAACTCACAACAAATACTACTTTGCATTATCTGACATCTTATTACATTTTATTCGCTTTATTTAGTTTACTTAATTAACTGAACCAAAACCCCCAACGCACTCTTTTAAAACATTTACTAGAAAAGAAAGATTGATTGGATCACCTCCGTTTCAATTCAGTTTCTCTTTAAGAACGACTCTAGGTCTAACTTACCGCCTACTAACCTTTTGGTTCAGTACTAGTAAGTCACACTTAGACACCAGCAATTATAAATTTTAAAACCACCCGTTGACAACCTCAACAATCACCAAGTCGCGTAGGTTCCCAAAACAGGGCAACCTAATTCGATTCGAGAAGTATTTGGCTCCGTTAGGTTTGGTTTCGAATTGTTTCTCCATGTTTCGCAAGGCCTCATTTTTGATGTTTTCAGGTTTAAGTGCTTCAAGTTGAGCGGTGAGAATCTGAATAATCAGATCATTGTGTATCGTCATACTGAGTGCTTGGACTCGAAGTGGTTTAAAGCGTTCTTTTCGGCTAAGGGCATCAGCAACAACATTTGCTTTGCCCGGATGATATCGGATCTCACAATCGTAATCGGTAAGCAACTCGACCCAGCGACGTTGCCTCATGTTGAGAACCTTTTGATCGAATATGTGTAGGAGACTTTTATGATTGGTAAAGATTGTACATTTAGTGCCGTACAGATAGTGTCTCCAGATTTTGAGTGCAAACACTACGGCTCCCAATTCGAGATCATGAGTGGTATAATTCTTTTCGTGAACTTTGAGCTGTCGGGAGGCGTATGCGATGACCTTGTCTCGTTGCATCAACACGCAACCGAGACCTTGATGAGAAGCATCGCAGTATACCACGAAGTCATCGGTGCCTTCAGGTAATGATAGGATAGGTGCACTCAAAGCTTCTGTTTGAGTAGTTGGAAAGCTGATTCTTGCTTATCAGTCCAATCAAACTTCTTCTCCTTATGAGTCAGTATGGTAAGTGGTTGGGCTATTTTTGAGAAGTTTTCAATGAATCACCGATAGTATCCTGCCAATCCTAAGAATTAACGTACTTCGGTCGGCGTTGTTGGTGCTTGCCAGCACTTGATAGCCTCGATTTTTGACGGATCAACATGAATTCCTTGACTGTCAATCACGTGTCCAAGGAATTGTACAGTTTGCATCCAGAATTCACACTTAGAGAATTTGGCATATAACTCCTCGTGCTTGAGTAGTTCTAGAATGGTTTTGAGATGCTGCGCATGTTCTTGTTTGTCGCGCGAGTAGATAAGAATGTCATCAATAAAGACAATGACAAACTTGTCAAGATATGGTTTGCACACCCGGTTCATGAGGTCCATGAATACAGCCGGTGCGTTTGTTAACCCGAAGGGTATGACTTGAAACTCATAATGCCCGTAACGAGTTCGGAAAGCAGTTTTCGGAATGTCAACATCGCGAACTCATAATTGATGATATCCAGACCGCATATCGATCTTGGAATAGAAGCTAGACCCTTGAAGTTGGTCGAATAGATCATCGATGCGTGGGAGTGGATAACGGTTCGATAGTTAAATAGTTCAGTTCCCTGTA